>OZ012680.1:54845225-56061225 GCA_963942445.1 Argyra leucocephala
AATTTTTTGAAGTAGTTTTCTATGTTGTTTTGAGTATTTTAGTTTTCATTTTGTTACTTAAAAAAAGTATGTTATTTTAAAAATGTAAGTACTTCATAGTTTTTAATATATTACGCAAACTTTAAATACAAAATTGATTGTTTGTAGGAAGAAAGTCTGATTCCGAAGTAAGTCTGACTATAAACAAATGGTCAACACCACTTTTGAAATTGTGAATGACAAGATTTGTGTTTGACCAAATTGTGAATGACAAGAGTGACAAGATTTATCATGGAAAACGATTTTAAAAGTGGAAAATATAAAAAAAAAGTTGGAAATAAAAGACACATGAAATGAACAAAAACTTTGCAGAATTGTCAAGTAAATGTAGAATGTAGGTAGTACTTAATGTTGTTCAGTACGATTTCTACAACGCGTCAACGTAAAATAATATCTTGAAGTAGGTACACCCTGTGTAAATGCGTAGCTATAAATTTTTTGGGTGTTAATTCTCTGTACTTAAAATTCGGAAGAGAAGAAAACCGATATAAGAATTTAATACAAAATAAAATAATTAAATTTTAAAGTTCTAAACTGAAAGGTAATCTTCTTCGTGTTGTGACGTGGTGAATAATATCGCTGTATCGTGATGGTTGCAGTCTGTTTTATAACTACAACGTCTTTAAAGGTAATTAACTTACAAACAAATCTTAATAATATATCAATTGCTGCATTCATGCCAAATATGATGTATCAAATATATTAAAATTGACATGTTTTTTCATATCACATGCAATACAATACGGTTTCGTATGTGTTATGGATATACATTTTCTGGATTTATTAATGACATCTTATTAATATTATTTATTTATTTATTTATTTTAGAATTCTCAAATGAGCCCAATTGCTCGTACAGAGTGTATAATATATTCTAATAAAATAGATCAGTGTTGTAAACTGAAATTCAAAATATATGAAATAGTTACTAATATAATTCAATGTAAATAGTGTAAGATATAGAAAAATAAAACAATAACAGTACCAGCAAGATTCACTTATTATAAAATAATTCAATATTAAACATTAATAAAAGAAAAATAAAATATATCACTATAACTAAACCTACTGTACATACTTACTAACTACTTAAACATATTCAATTTAATAATTCTATTATATACTAGGTTTTGGAAAGATAATATACATCTATATATTTCTCTTTTGAATTTTTTTAAAATATTAGTATCTTTCATCGCACTAGGAATTGTATTATAGAACTTGTATGCTCTATTATATAGATAGAGTATCTAGTCCATTGAATTTGATATTGGAAGATATTATTTTGATATTTCCTGCTGATCTTGTTGTCTACCCATGGTATTCATTGTTTTTTCTCGCTAGGGTGTTTGAATTTATATTTTCTGTTACCATCACATAAACATGAGTAACCAATTTGAATTCAATCATCAACTTAATTGGCAAGATGTTGTGAGTACTATGTACTATGTTTGGTAGGACAACTTCTCTTGTGATCAAAAAGGTTTTTTATCGCTTTATTTTGAATTATATACTTGCAGATCATTTAAATATTTATTAAAACTACTTTCCCAAACTTGTATAGCATATGTGATGACGCTATGAAACATACTGTAATACACCGACTTTTTTACTTGGTTTGGCACTCGCATGCCAATTAATTGAAATATTACTGAAATTTTCCTTCCTTTCAATATTTGTTTTTTAATTTGAGGAATCCAACTCAATTTACTATCCACCATAACTCCTAGATATTTGTATTGATGAACCAATTCAATATTACAATTATTCAGTTTAATCTGAAGCATATCATATATGTATTACCTCTGAAGATCATATATTTGGTTTTGTTAAGGTTTAGGGTAAGTTTATGTTTACTCAACCATAACTCTATAATCATCATGTCGAGTTTTATAGAGTGTTGCAGATTAGTAAGGTTTTCTTCTGTATATATATATATTATAGCAAAATCATCCGCAAACATGAATGGCTTCCCGCATAGATCAACAGTAAGTGACTCCTTATGTAACATGAGAACAAAGTTGGGCCTAATGAACTTTTTGAATAACTCCATAATTAATGTCCATTAAGTTGCTCTTCACCGTTGTACATCCCGCATATTGAGTTCTGTTAAAAAGATAGCTGCGAAACCACTTAAGTTCTCTACCTGTAACTTCACACTCATAGATGTGTCTATTTTAATCAATATCTTTATATTAATATTAATATAGTGATTATTACTAATTACTAATGACAGATATTTCCAACTTGTTATGATTATCATACTCCTGAACTGGCTTGTGATCAATAGGATAACAAAAGCCCGGTAACTGACCCAGATGCGCAGCTGTTCCTAAGCAAGTGCTTACATTACCTGACCTCCGCAACTATCCTCTACAGCAACCGCTTATAAAGTAAGCAAGTCGCTTTGAATTTCTGAGGTCCATCATCCTAGTGATTTAAATCAAAAACTTCAACATAAGGTACTACTTTTCCAATATTGTCACATTTCTGTTTTTAGCATTCAAGTAAATAATTTTGAATTTATCAATGCTAATCAATCAATACACTAATGTGTGCGAAAGCACTCGGACTATTTCTGTTTTTTAAATTATCTCAGGCCTTATCACCATCCTTACATCATTTCCAATCAATATTTCATTATAAGCATGATAATTATTTCACAGTTAGTGAATTAGCAAACACACACCATTCTATTTTTATTTTTTTTTATTTTGTTTCTGAAATTTAGAAATGGTTATTGAGTAGGATTTGAAATTGAATTTACAAAATTTAAATTTTGATTTGATTCTTGAGACGTATCATGAATGCAATGTAATAGTTTTATTCTAATATGTCTATATAGCACCATGGATTGTATGAATTTAATTACGCATTTGTATAATAATTTAATTTCTTTTTTTTTATTTGTAACTGCAGTTATGTACTACAGTTATGTATTACTGTAACTATACTTTTTTCCATTCAAATCAATATTTTTTTATACAATTTATTTGAAAAAATGTTGAACTTTTTTTTTTTAATATGACCTTTAATACTTACGTACCACTTGGATGGGCTAGAGAAGGAAGATAATAAAAAAATGTATATATATATATATATAGACCCAAATTTTTCAGATATTTTATCATTCTTCTTATTTCAACTATCTTCTTAAAATAGATTTAGTTACAATATAAGGTGAACTTTATCAGAATCAACTAAATTTTCAGTTTACAAAAATATTTCTATAAGGCTTTACTTATTTATAAGGCGTAACTATCGTTTTTTTTTATTTTTATTTACTTCCACTCTATGGGATGAAAATCCTAACTGTTTTTACACAGATATTTATCCTACACAGTTACAAAAAACAGCTTTTTCTTTAGAATTTTTTATGAAATATCTACTAATTTAAATGTGGAAAACTACATCTATTGTAAGGTAGCTTGGCCTTCATAATACCATAGTCCCACTTTATTTTAACCAAAACTCCAACTATTTTTTATCACTTATGTTATCCGAATGACAAATTGTACTGGACCAGGATTCAAAAAACTCATAAAACATGTTTTTCTCCTTGGTCAACCCTGGACCTACACTGCTCCACCCAACTTGCACAGTATGCCACTTTTAATAAAATAAAAATTGCTTACTCCTGATTTCCAAATTACAACAGAAAACACAAAATTTTACTAAATTATATTTCCAAATAAGATTAACAATTTTTTTGGCATAACCAGAAACTAATTGTTGGTCTCAAGAGATTTATTTAAATTTATTTTACCAAAGTAGTTTCCCCAGTAACTCAATTCCTAATCCAAAGTCTAAAAATAAATATGTTTTTTTTTTTTTTACATTTTTAAAATTAAAAAAATTATAGAATTATTTTCTTTCTTACAATCATTGTGTTCTTCTTAAATAATTCCTTGTTCCAAATTTTAATTACCACAAAATTTATTTGACAATGATAGTTATAACAAAAAAAAAAAACAAATAAAAACAATAAAAAAGGAAATAAAATTGATAATTTTAAACCAACTTTGTAAGCATTGTACAAAACTAACCACATAGGAGCCGACAATAGAATAAGAAATTTTGCATAGAAAATATTCATTTCACAACAAACTGGCTGTGGGGGGATGAAGTATCTTTTGTCTCTGATAATTTTAAGTGGAATTTTATGTCCTAAAAAAAAAATGTTTATTTTACCCAGAGTTGAATTTTCATTTTCTGTTTTTTTTTTAAATTATTTTATGTGTTCTTATGAATACAGGATTACCATAACAAAATAGTGGGTGTATTACGGGTAATGAAATTAAAAATAAAAGTATGGATGACAATATTATTATTGTAACAATTTTAGTTACACTTGTTAAATACAAAATGAAAAAAATGAAAACGAAAAATTATTGTGTTGTTTATTTAAATTTAATTTAATTTTAAAGTATATCAAATTACAATGTTCCATATTGTCCTTAAAATTAATTGGAGCTTGAAATTTTTTTTTTGAAAATTTATATTTGTTTAAAATTAAATTTTTAAATAAATCTAAATTTCAACACAAATATTCTATATTTTTATAGAGATATAGAAATAGATGAAAGTGAATATTTAAGATTCGTTGAACATTTTTTATTTAAATATCATTTGTGGTATCTAAAATTTGTATTTTTGGTAGGTTTAATTGTTAATGACAGCTGTAGCATACATTTAATACCCTCTCATCAGCAAATGAGTACAGAAAATCTTCTCCAAAAATTTTGTTTAATTGCTGTGGGGGCAGGGAGAAATTTCAAAATTAGAATTGAACATTAAAAATATTATTTTGATTGTTTTAGACGAGTCATTAATACAAAACGACAATAATATTCGTAATTTAACTTCGATCATCATTCAGAATTCTCTTAACGTTGATATAACGTTGATGATTTCCAAATAAAAATGTTTGTGAGAAAAAAAGTGATGGAAAACTTCCTACATTTTAGTTAATCGAAACCGAAAACAACTTATGTAGAATATCTTAAATAGCCACTTGTGAACAGGGTTGATGGGAGCTATCCAGCATACCACTGCAGTATATTCTGGATATATAATCACAAAATAAGGTATCCTTAAGGACGCAGAGGAGTAATTAGCATTAACAATCACAATAATGCCCGGCTACAATGATATAGGGGACATTTCTGCTCCCGAAATTACACAATCTATCAATCTACATTGTAGTTTTACGAAATTATTCTACTTAATTTTCTAAATGGATTATTGATGGTCTTAACTGCACAAATTGATTCTTTTTCAGATTCAAAGGTCCTCAAAGTTGAAATGTAATATAAAGCTAACATGCCCGTTCAAATGGTTGTAATTTATATTTTGTTTAATTTCTATTGCGCAAACTATGAAATTTCTTTATTTTTTTTTCTTTGTTTATAATAGTTCATACGATTCAGAGTATTAATTGCAATGCGTAATTCTATAAATTTATTTATATTTGTGTTATAAATTTTGTTTTAAGTGTGACCGTAGCTTATGCTTATGTTTAATAACAGATTATAATACTGAAATTATTTACATTAAAGCCAGTCTTTGGTTCTTTTGTCAATTTGATCGTCTTCAACTTATTTCATTTAGTTTAATATAAATTATTTTTTTCTATGATATTTTCATTCAACTGCGTCTTCTAGTTTTTCGAAACACATGGGAGGAAAAATATGAAAGTGATATTTGAAATTCACATCCCACAAAGTTTGCTTTAATATTTCTTCTGCAATCTTTACAGCTAATTTCTGATAAAATTATTGATCCGTATTGAATTATGTACTTTAATCTCTCTATATTTGAGTTAATTCTGATCATTGTAGAAACGTTCTGTCAATTATTGGTAATTTCTTAAATTTCAAATCTGAAATAAAATATTATCTGTGGTGCCCTTTTCTTTTATTGTGCCCTTTTCTTTTAATGTCTTTATTTTGTGTGGCTTTCAGGTTGAAATGTAAAAATAAATTATAAAATCAAGTGAATTTATCTGTTCCCTTTAATATTCAAATTAACGTATTTTTTTTTTGTTATTTACTGTACCGTTTTCGTATTGAGACATCATTGTATCGAGACTGTACTATTATTTGAACTTATATTTACAGTTTTAATTGTGAAAAAATAAAAGAAAGTTGGTGTTTTCAATATCTCTTATTAAATTTTATTTAATGGTTAATTAGAGTAGTCTTATTGGTCACCCTGATGTTATCTGAACACGCAACCTTCGGATAGAATCAAGAAAAGGGAGAGATGTGGTGCCCTTTATTATAAAAATTAATTTAACCCGAATTAGCCTAGATTATTTTTATTTTTAATTCTTAGGTTATATTTAGTAAAAACTGTTAGTCCTGAGTAAAAGAACATTATGTGCCATAATCACAGTAATATATAGCAATTTGTCAACGAAATTGCAATTAACGCATTTCCGGATTATGAACTCTATTAATTTGTCAAGGATTGTATATTGATACATCAAGAGGTCATGTAAATATGCTGTCCCATCATTTCTTTCCTTGAATCTCAACCCGATATGAGCTGATGTTCTCATCCATTCTATCGACGCCACTTATGTACTTATTTGAGTCGCCAATAGCATGTGCGCGTCGATTTTTTTCCGTGGAAAAACCACTTAAATCTCCAATTTCATTTGGTGATTCAATAAATATAGACTTAGGTACGTCCAAGAAAATCTATTATCAATAATCCAATGTTTTTTTACTGTTAATTTTCTATACAATCACAAAAATAAATCACATACAATAATATACTATGAACAAATGTTTTCTATAATAGATTAGCCCAGCGTTGCCATATGGCAAATACTATTGAAAAAAAATTGTATAAGATATTTTTTGAACTGAAATGTTTCCACTTAACAAATAACTACATTTAGTTAAAATAATTATGAAAAAATAAAATTTAATAATTACAATTAAATTTTTAGAAAAAAAATGCAATTTACTTTTTCATCTCATCCATTTTTCACAATTTTTTTTTACTAAACTAAAACTATACACTCCACTATTTCTATTTATGTCATTTTAATTTCTAAGGCTAATATGAGTAAGTTAATAAATAGGTAAAAAAAAGTGCAATAACTATGTACTACTTATTTGAATAAAACAAATATACGCATATGTTAGCTGTTGCCATATGGCAACACAGGGCTAATTCGGGTTAATTTGAATTACAAAGGGCACCACATATCTAATTACATAACCATATTTGATTTATAATGAATAAGTAGGTAAATACAGTTCACAAAATACAAACTAATGAATTTTAAATGGAAATAAATCTAAGCTTAACTTATTCGTATTGTTAATATCTTAACTTGAATTAATAAAAAACGCTTATGATTAAATACGATTTTAGGCAATTCAATAGAGGGTCTAATGTTCTCTGCTTTGAATAATAAAATCTATTTTTTTTTCTAAGTTGCCAAAATATGAGATAAGCACTTAAGATGCTTGCGCAGTTAATATAAATACTATTGTACAATTGTTATAAGTACAATTGTTTGTTAATTTTCATCGCAAATATTTTATTTACACGTTCGCGATAAATCTATATTCTTCCAGTGTCCCAACCGACTCGTTTCAATCATTCACATGAATTCTATGTTCTTTTACCCATTAATTATATTATTTAATTGAAAAATTGACAAATTTTTACTTTCTTTTTTTTTTTTTTTGATTTATTATTATATACAAAAGCACATTCTATTCTTCTACATTTATAATAATAACATGCTATACATTTTACTTTGAAAATTCATATACAAACAAAAAAAAAAAGAAATACATAAAAAGAATAAAAAACGAAATTAAAATTTTTTTTTATTATATACACTTCAAAATAAAATTTTAATGATGGTAATAAAATGAAATTGACAGTTAAGTATGTAATTTTTTCCAATATTTGTTTCTCTTCAATTTTACATTTTCATGGCCAATTTTTTATGGAAATTTTGTTTGAATGCACGTGGCACTATAATTCAAAAATATACTTAAAATCATTCCACAGTTCATTAACTAACAGTAGGTACTACCACCATATAGAATGTATTGGGATATTTTCGTTTTATTGGAACAATAATGATATAGCTAATCTTAAAATTATATCTAGCACATATTCTGATTTTAAAATAGTCACGAAAATGTTGAGAAAAATTTATTTTTTATGTGGTTCTATCAAGAAAGTTGTTTACATTTTGTAATGCATTAAACCCATCGTAATAATATCAAGTTTTAAAATGTTGTATTATATTTTCATGAGATACACAGTTCCAATGTTTATGTATAGATAAGTGCTAATTTGTGTTGATCGACTATTTTGAAATCTTGTTTTTATACTTAAGATAATATTCTAAAATAGGTCAAGTTATCAGGCAATATAAGCTATATCTGGGTATAAATAATATTTCTACATGTTTGTCAAGTTTGTGTGAAGACAATGTCTTTATTTTTTTTTTTTTTTTTTTTTTTTTTTTTTAGTTCATTTATTTAGTTTTTTTTAACTATTTACAGTGTACAATTATAACATTATTTATAATTATAACAATTCATTTGTATAATCTATTTTAACAATTATATTTAATTACAATCTATTTTAACAATTCATTTATTTATCTATTATAACAATTCATTTGTTTTAAAGAATATTCCAATCAAGTGATTCATTCAAGTATTTAATCAGGCCTTTCTTATATTTGACAAAATTTTTTTCCATTTTCAAATTAAGTGGTAAATTATTAAACAGCTGCAGACCCTTATACATTAGCATATTCTGCGTTTTAGATTTATTAAAAAAATTCAACCTAAAATCCCAAATATTTCTTAAATAGTAGTGATGAACATCTTCTACATAAAGTAGTATATTTGTTAAATAACTTGGCATCATTTTATATTTTATTTTATATACAATTATCAAAACATTCATTTTTATTCTTTGGGACACACTCATCCACTTTAATGTTCTCAGCATGAAAGATTTTGAAGTAAATTTATTAAGTTTTAATATTATTCTCATCCCTCGGTTTTGCATTTTTTGTAATCTGTTCATCATTTCAGCATTAAACATGAAAAGTATTGATGAACAGTATTCAAAATGTGGTTTTATTATCACATTAAATATTTTAATTGCACTAAATATCGATAAATTTTTCCTTATTTTTGAAAAGAAGTATAGTTTTTTATTAATTTTTTTACATATGTATTCTAAATGTGGTTTAAAGCTCAATCTATCATCTATTACTAAACCTAAATATTTAATTTCATTAACAATATCTATTTCTACATTTTCTATTAAAATTTTATTATTTAAAACACTATTAATAACCATACATTTCGTCTTTTCAGTGTTCAATTTTAACTTATTTTCTATAAACCATTCACCTAATCTTTTTAAATCGTCATTTATTTTTTGAGTACATTCTTCAATAGAGTTGCCAACAACATATATTAAAGTATCATCAGCAAACAAAGCCAAATTTGATGATTGCACAACTCTCTCCATATCATTGACGTATATCAAAAACAGTATTACACCCAAAATTGTTCCTTGTGGTACACCTAATTTAATATCAATCTGATCTGAAACTATGTCATTAATTTTTGTTCTTTGTGAACGATTCTTTAAATATGACTCAAACCATTTTAATTCGCTACCGCGGATACCATACCTATATAATTTGTTTAGTAATATATCCCGATCAATTGTTTCAAACGCTCTGCGAAAATCAAGAAAAACAGCTACGACTACTTTTTTATCGTCAATTGCCATTTTCCAATTCGTCAAAACTAAATTAAGTAATGATTCGCAGCTATGATTCTTTCTAAAGCCTGATTGATTTTGTGACATAAAGCAATTTGTTTCAAAATATGATTCTAGTTGATTGTAAATGACTTTTTCCAATATTTTTGATAAGGTAGAGATCATGTTTATAGGACGAAACTCATTACACTTAATGGTATTTTTTACCTTTTCAATGGGTACTACCATTGATTCTTTCCAGCAATCAGGAAAAATTCCGGTTTCAATTGAAGAATTTATAATTGAAAGTAGATTTCCACCAATTAAATCAATACTATCACAAAACATTTTTATATCACACAAAATCATATCTTTTTTATTTTTTATTGATTTTAATATCAAACTTAATTCTTCAATTGTAATTAGTTTCATTTTAAATCTGACGTTCGTGTCCGGTATTATGTTTTTATATTGTTTCACAGTAATCGATTTATTAATATGCTCTACGCTTTCAACAAAATATTTATTAAATCTATTAGCTATTTCTACTCTATTTTTCACTTTTTCATTTTCAAATTTAATTTCTTTTATCTCACTTTTATGCTTTTTTAGTACTAAGTTTTTTATCGATTTCCACATAGATTTTTGATCCGACGCGTAATCTATTTTATTCGAAATGAAATTATGTTTAGCACTGCTCAATTTATTTTTATAGTTGTTTCTTAATGTTTTATATTTTAGCACTGCTCAATTTATTTTTATAGTTGTTTCTTAATGTTTTATATTTGTTCCAGTCATTTTGACTATCATTAAGAACCGAAATTTTATAATGCTTTAATTTTTCTTCTTTTAGCTTTTTTAAATCTTCCGAATACCATTCACAATTACTCTTATTTTGTTTTTTTGTTATAATAAAATCTTTAATTATATTTTGCAAGCTCATACTAAAAATTTCTGCCTTTTTATTACAATCTAGAAAATATGTAATCATTATATCACTAAATACTATTTTACTTCTAAATTTACTTATATTGTATCTTAAAAAACTTATGTTTTTACGCTCCTCTTTCGGATTCGTATTATTACTTATATTTATTCTAATCGACTCATGGTCACTTATCTTTAAATTACTGTCAACATTTGCACTAATATTATATTGATCATTTACTATTACATAATCAATTAAGGTTCTCGAGTTATTTGTTATTCTTGTACATTTAGAAACTATTTGTTTAAATCCATTATCACATATTATGTCACTTAGAAGAGATTTGGATGTGTTATTTGTTAGCCAGTTTAGATTAAAATCTCTATTTCGTGTGGCTTTCAGGTTGAAATATAGAAATAAATGAACTCATTTGTCACTAAGCTCCATATGGTAGGTACATGTCAAATAGCAATTGAAAATCAAAACGATGTTTATGATCAAATTATGTTGAATCTCTATTGATTCAAATACTCAAATATTCAGAAAAATTTTGTAACAGATAACATGGATGGATGGAGAACCGACACAATCATTCACACACTGATTAAAAGAGTGTATATGAAAAAAATCAGCAGAATGCAATAAGACTTTTATAGGTTCTGTAAGACTGGAACTAGGTCCTGTATGAGAGTTATGATCTGTAGTAAGTAAAAGGAATAAAATATGAACATTTTTCTACTAAAAGCTGAAAATAGTAATTGTTATATTCACAAATTACTTATTGTTTAATCAACAAGAATGTAGAATGTCTCAGGTTCGGTAATACAGGTAGCTGTTTATTTATTTATTTATTATGTTCAAATCAATTATGTTTAAATAAATTGTGATTACAACTGAAATATATCAAGTATATTCTCTATACGACTGTCAGGGCATGTCCAAAATAATATCGTAAAAATTACCAAGCGGCCATAGAGGCCATATCTGGGTTAGAAAAATATGAATAAAATATTTAATATTTTCACATGTTTGTGTGAAAAGCTAGGTTCAGGTGGTTGTTATGTATTTGTTAATTCTAGAATATCTGTATCAGGTTTTTATAAATTTGTAACGAACATGGGTCATAGAATATCATCAATCATAGAATAAATAACAACCCAATTTCATTGCAGAACATCATTAAAAATTATTTTATTCAGATATGTTGTCGAAACTGTAAGAGTTTTGGTCAACAGGGGTATATCAAGTATATTGCGTGCGACTGATGTATTTGAAATTTCTAGAATGCTAATAATCAGGTATTTATAGGTTTGTTATGAACATGGGTGCAATCATAGAATATATAACGATCCAATTTCATTGCAGAACATTCCTAAGAGCTCATGCACTTATATTAAATCGAAATGTATGTAATGTAAATGTCAAAAAATAGTTTTAATGAAATTTTTTGTGGTTTTAAACACTGTTTTTAGCATATTATGGAAAACACTGTTTTTAGAATATTTATCTCTCCCCCAATTAGTGTATTTGAATTTTCCTAATTGGATTTTACCGATTTTTGGTTGATAATTTCGAAACACCTTTTTTATATTTATCAACAACTAAATTTCAAAATATCGATTATATTATGTTTAAAAATTTCTTTACATAAATCTTTCAATTTGAACTACTAAATTTCGTTTGACTTCCTACTATATTCAGATAATGTCAAACGCGTGAAATAAAATACAACGAACGAAAAATATCCTAGAGTAATCCTTTATTTTTTTTTTTTGTTTTAAATTTTCATTTCCTTTGATTTCATTGTTGAATTGAATCATTTTGACTACTTTGTCCTTGCATTGACTTTATTTTTTGATCGGTTTTCTTCTTTTCTTTTTTTATAAATCGATAAAATAAAAAAAATAAAAATAAATAAAAAACATGAAAGCGAAAAAAAAACGGTAAAAGACTGATAAACCGCGAAAAATAAATAAAATGTGTTTTTTTTTTATGTTTTTCTTCTTTTTTTTTTCTTTTGCATAATATTCAAAAATAAAAAATATAATATATGTGGTTGTAAAATATGACTGTGACGATACTGTAAATGTTTAAATAAAAAATTTCAAAACCCAGTCTTGTACTGTAAGTTGTTGTTTTTATTTGTTTTATCTTTGTAAATTCTTTCTGAAAATTTCATCCTTTTTTCGTTTTTTTTTTTTATTCACAACTGGAAACAGTTATTTCTGTGAAGAGCAGAATTATCTCTGTGGTTGCACAAAAACAAAAAAAAATAAAATAGAAGCAAAAAAAAAGTTAAATAAAATGTTGCAAAAACATAAGGCGGTTCAGTTTATTTTTTTCTTTTGTTGTTTTTGATTTAGACAACAACATTTTAAAACAATGGGAAACTATGTTTGAATATTTTGATGTGAGGTCCTTTTCTTTTTTTTTTCTTTTTCGTTCGTTTTTTGTTTGTTGGTTTTCTTTTATATTTGTGTGTATATAGAAAGCACATAAAAAAAAAATTATAATTGAGCCGAGATAATTTTTTTTTTTTCAGTTGTACAGAAATAATTTATGGAGAATCTGACTTAGACAATAAATAAATATGGAAAATTTATTATTATTTTGTTTTTTATTATTTTTTAAAAATTAAAATAAAAATGCTAGTTTGTATAGTTGTAAAATAATATGACATAAAACTATATTATATAAATGAAAATTATATGTCGCTATTTACATTATTATGATTTCTATAGTTGAAAAAAAAATTCTTAAATAAAGTTAATGGGGTGCAAACATTTTTTTTTGTTTATTTATATTTTATATATTTTTGCATATAAATAATTTGACATTAAATTTGAAAGTTTGTTTTCGAAGTGGAGAAGGATGTCATTATACTTTGTCTGAAATAAAGAATAGTTTTTCATCATTTCAATACAACCAAACCAGATATTTGAGTTTCTTTAGAAAATGAAACTTGTAAGACTGTTCTGATTCTGAACATCGATGATATACTTTAGACGTGCTTTCCGGGTGCATTGTTATTATATTATAATAGACTATAAGTATATAATATCGTTGCTTTTTTCATCAATCAGATCTTTTTTAAATAAATTTACATTAACACTAGGTATGAATTGACCGAATTGAATTTTATGGTTGCTTGCCTTCATGTACCCGAACGCAAGCAACCATAAAATTCAACTTTATATTAATTTATGTCATTCACTGTTCGAATGTACTATATTGTTTTCTATGTTTTCAGTATTATTTTATTGATAAGAAAATATATATATATATATATATATATACATATATATATATATTATTAGCCTAACACTAACAACGTTGACACTTGTATGATAAGTGATAAATTTATTCTTCAATAATTCTATTTGATACAAAAAAAAATTTTGTAATTTATTAAACAAGTTTTGAGCACTGAGCTTCTAGCAAATACAGTGATTTTTACTCATCTCATAACTAGTTAATATGTCTCACACATTAACTACTAAATTAATTATTAACTCAAAACACCAACAACAATGTAAAGTAAATGTGTTAATCATAATGCTACATCATACAACTAACTACTTTCATTGCAAAATATATTTTTTACTACTTTCATTCATAATTAACCGTTTTTTCATTGTTATTGTTGTTGTTATATAATTGTGTTAGTTGATAATATTATTATTTGCTGCATATTTTTATAACATTTAAGTATGAATAAAAATACAAATATATGAATACATAGTTATGTATATTGTGTGAATAACTTGGTTTTTACGAATATTCATGCATAGTATTTGGTAACGAAGGCCTCAGACAGCAAAATAAAATTGGTACATAAGATATATATATATATATGAAATAAATAACAAAAGTTAAAATAACCATTAATTTTACAATAAGTATTTAAATTTCATATTTCTGATATTTTCTAAAATTATAATGCTTACACAGAAGCTTTTCAATATACCAAAACACATTTGCCTTTGAATAATAATTTTTTATTAAAAGAAAAGTTATCTAACCAATTATCAATTAATTAAAGAATATTTTCTCATAGCTGAGCTTACCGCCATATACAGAGCACTCCAAGCCGCTTAAATACTGTATGAGAACATCGTTATATTTACAGATAGCCTTAGTTAAATAAAATCAATCAAAACCCCTTACAATACTGAGTATATATCATCCTACATCAGAAACTTCATAACACATAACAATGGAAAATTGCGGCTGGCATGGATTTCAGGCCACCTAGACATAGATGAAAACACTAGAGCTGATCTTGAAGCAAATAGCGTATTTAAAAAGCATATTTAACTAACCAAGAAATTTATAATGAAATTTAATGATGAAAATTCGCAATCGATGGATATACTTAAACCAATCTGATACATCCATTGCAAATCCATTGATATCTGATTGTAAATAAACATACTTACTTAGAAGAAATTTAAAAAAAACAAAAAAAAACATTTTCTTTTGCTTTAAAACGAAATTCAACATCAGTTAACAATTTAATAATTAATATTAAATATTATGAAGATTAATAGACTGCCAGATGCGAATAACAGTGTATTCTATATTTTCTAGCTATACCTATATGCGAATATGATTTGATTCACTAAACAAGACACCTACAAGTTGAAGAAATGAATTTAAAGAGTTACATAAACTAAATTTAAGTAAGCTTAAAAAAATAATTTTACTTTAAACACCTAAATCTGAATAGGTGTGACATTAGCACTATGTAAGGGGTCATTACGGGTCATTATCTGATTGGTAAACATGTCAGAAGACTGGGACTCCCTTCAAACGACTTTTACAGAACATGTAGAGAGAAGCAAGAGGATAAAACGGTCCAACACCTACTATGTTTCTGGCCTGGTCTCTACCATAAAAGGAAAACCCTTCTAGGAGACTTCTTTGTAGACTCGCTTGGTGACCTTGAAAGCACTAATATCAAAAATATCCACTGCTTTGTTAGAAGCTCAAATTGGTTCAACGAGTAGAGTCGTACACCAGGAAATTTTCCGTGGTATCACAATGGACCTCACCGGTCTAAGTGTGTCGGCGTACTGTCGGCAGCCACTACTACCTACCTACCTACCTACCATAAATTCCATGGATGGCAAAATGGTATTTCATTTCGTTCGATTATGCAACTATTTCTTTCATGTGTACCAAGTTTTTCTAGAATATTTAAAATATGGTTTGGTCCTGATATCTACGAAATTTAGAGTTTTTAATGCGATTCTAAAATTGAATGGAATATTTTATATTTTTCTAAGTATTCTCCTAATGTTTAAATATAGTTACATGCATACATAACAGTACATCACTTTCAGGATGCGATCTAAATTTTCAATCTGTTACTTAAAGTGGAGACTAAAATTTTCGATCTGATATAGAGCAAAGCGCTAACATTTTAAAATTTGTCCTCTATATCTCTTTGAAATTGACGAAACATTCATGACCAATTCTTTTCATAATCTATTGGTCATAACAAAAAATCATAAACAACTGTTTTCATAATCAATTCTTACTCTACTTATAACCAATTTTAACTTTTAAATAAAAACTAAAAAGAACAAAGTGTAAAATGAGATCAATTTGAATTTATTTTTCTTAAACTTGAGTGTGATTCAAAAAAATAACTGTGATATCAGTATTGGTATTCAGTCAATTCTGTAACTATATAATTATATTGGCAAGGCAATTTACAGAAATCGTTTACTGTCTCTTAATAATACATTTAAACTTATATATTTAAATTTCTTAACATAAAACATTTTAATTTCTGTAAAAGAAAATTGAAAATTTCAATAAAATTCTTTAATTTATATTTTTCTACACTAAACACTCTAATTGTGTCTTCTTTTGGTTTCAGAATTGAAAATTATTTTAAAATTAACAAAAACTTTCTCTCTAAATAGACATTTTACCTCCTTCAAATTAACGTGTAAATTATAAAAAAAAAAAAAATCACAAAATATTTTAAACACCTTCATTATACACTGTCGTACCTGTGGCAAATATAATCAAATTAATTCATAAAAATTAAATTTTATTGAAACTTATACAATAAATTAAAAGTATACACCCTCCTTTCTTTCAACATCAAAATTCCACATTAAACATCTCAATTATTATGAAAATAACAAATACATCAAAATATCAAAACAAAAACTTCAGAAAAAAATGTTAAATATTGAATACAAGTGACCCCTTTATCTTCTCTTACTTTTTCCTATCCATGTTGTAAACCCTATATAATTTCTAAAAAAAAAACAGCAAAAAAACGAAACGGCCCTACGGGGATTTACTCTGAATAACCTTAATAAATCCGTTATAAAATTATAACAACATTTAAACAACATAATTCCGACATTGTTGTCTTCAAAAGCATAATTTAAAATTAAAATTAATTTTTTTTTTCTCAAAAAAAAAATAATAAAAAAAAACAATAATAAAAGAAATTATAATAATATACAATTATTTAAAATAAGTGCATAAAATAATAATCTCAGATAATACAAAAAAAAAAAAAAAATGAAGAGAAACATGAAAAGAAAATAATTTTAAAACCCATTCATTTTTTGAAATTTGCAATATGTACCCACAACAGTGTCGCGCAACGTTTTTTTTTTTTTTTTGTTTTTGTGTATGTTACAATGAATGCACTTTCCGTTTTGAACAGCAATTGTCAAAATTTTCTAATAATATGAATTTGGAGAGTGAATTAGAAACAGTATCTACTTATCTCATATAGTATTATTAACATACTTAAAGCAAAAAGGCTTCATCAATTTGAATTGGCCAAAAAAACAATTTTTTTAGAGAATTCACATATTCCAGAGTAATCACGTGGTAGAACAATTTTAATTTTTTTTAAAAATAATCCGTTTAAATTATTTTAGTTCTACAGTTTGACATCTTTTTAATTTTTTTAATTTATATCAGTTAACGTGTTTTTTTTTTTTTTTAATTTATATCAGTTTACCTGCATATTAATTGATATGGAAACAAACTTTTAGGTCCCTCTCTCTTTTAAGATGTTGGTCTGTTATATATTTTTTTTGTTAATATTTTATTAAATTGTTACTTATTTTATTCCAATGTCAAATGATATCGGACCAGGTCGGAAAATTCATAAAGCATTGCTCTCATCTGGAATCGAATCTGGAATTTTTTTTATTGAAAGACATACGTTTTGCCTATTACGCCACACAGTGTGTTAATGAATCCTGAACAAAATATCATTCTAGTCCTCTTCTATTTTAACCTGGTCAAGTTAGAAATGTTGTACGTTTATCTAAATTTATTATATTTTCTGTACATGCAAGTGTAACCATTTTTTTTTTATAAATTTTTATGTTATTTTTGTGTCGACGTGTTTCGTTTTGTTGTTCCGTTTTCAAGCCCCTTTAACCCAGATTATTGCTGAGACTATTTATTTTACACTTTTATTTGTTGGTTATTTATTTTAAGCATGTATGATTAGGAATAATATTTTTATGTTAGGACCATTTTTTCGTTATTTTTGTTTTTAAAGGAATATTGAGTGTCCTTTTTAAAGGATATTTTTGAATTTTTACTGTGGAAAATTGTATTCTTTTACAAACAACATTTATATATTTATAGTTCTTAAATTCATGTTTGTCTAATTTTGCAACAAACCGTTACTTTATTGTGATAATAAATGTATCTTGTATTTTTTTCGTACCAAATAAGATGCTCAATAGACCATATGATGTTCTAAGTCATCATTATTGTTGAAAAGCTGAACATATAACTAAAATATATAATAGAATATAACTGTATAACATAACCCTAATTGTGGAGCTGTGTAATCCCTGTAGACGTAGCATAGTGAGCATTAATCTCAAATTATATATATATTTCTGCTTTCTATTGTGTTGCAAACGATTTTCTTTCTCTATTATTAAATTGAATAATTTATGGGTAAGTAATACAATTCTTTGCTTCTTATAGGAGTTCCATAAAGAGTTATGTTTTCATGATCAACACAGTTCACACAATACATAAATCATTTTAAATTTTTTTAAGTAATTCACTGCAGAAATTGCAAATGACAAACCAAAATATCACACCTAACTATATAATAACAACCTTTTTTTCTTTTTTTGTTTATCCTATCACGAAAATAGGCCACATCACAACTGGTTATATAATCTTCTCTTTCCGTGTGTTTTCTTAGTTGACGTGATAATATAAAACAAATATAGAAATTGTAAAAAAATAAGTGAACGATCTAGTTACCTTTAGATTTAAGCAATACTCTCTGGAAGGACATGCTCTAGGTCTAGACTGTCAAACTCTACCATAAATTCATTAGACATTACAGATTTTCTCCAGTGACTGAAAAGTGTTGTGCGACAAAAACATTGAATTTAATTTTATTTTATAAGTTCTATAGTGAATTATAATAGGTACTTACTAATCAATTTAAAAATCGTAGAAACAGCAAAAATTTCTGGTACCACTGTTAAGTACTACATTTTTTAACAAAAAGCAAAAAAAATTAGAAATAAAAACGCATGTGTAATTACGCCAATACCCTGAAGAAGGCAACATATTATTGCCGAAATATTGGTATTTGTAAAAATAGACAAATAAAAATTTTAGTAAAATAAAAGGAATTATGCATTTTTCTTTATTTTTAATTAAAGAATTTTACTGCAAACGAAAAACAAATTTTAAATATAAAAAAAAATTAGTTTTTTCATACGATGAAACTTTAAGTGTCCCGTCAATTATTTACTTTATATATTTAGACAAAAAAACAGCGGCAGTTTGTTATAAATATCCAAGAGTCTGTTTAAATAAAACATGAAAATTGACGCAATGAAACAAAACCAATAATTTTTCAGGTACATAAATCTATAATATTCACCCAGAATTTCCAGATCGAACCTATACCGTCAAAATTTCAATTATGTTCTTTTGAAAGGAGAGGTCCATAATCCAGATTAAAAAACAAATTCACGCACTCATCACTAAATGATTAGCAATAGTTTTTTTCTCTCTGCAAAGGCCTTGAAAACATCAAAGCGGACTGCATCACTCTGTGCAATTTTTTGCTTAACTATTTCCGCACAAAATTTACTGAATTTATATTTCATACGAATATTACATACTTATTGTCGTATATTGCGACAACCTAATATATTTAATTGTTTTTGACTACATATTAAGCGATCAATGTTGTATAGAAGTTATGCCATTCGAATAGAAAAATGTACCGAATTCGATTTTGATTATTTCTTTGAAGGTAGTTGGAAATACAATCTAATTATCATTGAAATAAAATGAAGCTATGGTATTGTAAAGGAAAATTATTCTTCTTAAACGGTCCAACTACTTAGTATAGGTAAGTAAGAAAGCTGAAAGAAAAGAAAAATTGTTAGTCAATTTAATAATAGAGGAAAAACGTTTGAGGGACTCAACACAATAGAAAACAGAATTCAATATAATTTAAGATTAATGCTCACTATATATGCTACGTCTATAGAGATTATAGCTCAGGTATAAGTACAATAGATAAGAGTTTTCCACTTTCTAACACCTCTAAAACATTTTACGTGTGATTTTTAGGTTAGTAGACCTAAATCAGTTCGAATTTTTATCTCTTAGTCATGGCAAAGAAAATAAAACTAACAATATACAACAAAGCCAAGACAATAGAAACGCACAAGTGTATTACACTGATCTAAAGCACTGTAAATTGAAGATATTCGCAAAAAATGTATTTATAATTTGCATTATAAAAAAGAACAACAAACTACATCTGTTGCGACATCGTTTGTATCGTTTGGTACATATCTGAAATGTTTATTAAAATATATAATATCATATTATGTATATCTTTTATATAGATGTGTGTGTGTATGTATGTTAATATTAACTTACCTTTAACTCGTTTTCCAAAACTTCCAAATCTTTCACGTTCAATTACCTGTGTATGAATAAAACGTTCAGATGCTGAACGTGAAAGTTTCTCTTTAGATCCATGAGCGCCCATACCGTGTTTCAAAAACAATAAAAACAACCAACAAAAAACAATATTTCGGTTATCGAGTTCAAATTAATTTTTCTTCTTTCTTCTATACCAATAATGTTTATGTTATATTAATATTAAATAAATTTTATTTTAAAATTTCTAAAATATTTTCTTGACTTTCCATTATTTAGTTTTCTATATGGTAGTGATTCTATTTAGTTTCCTAGTTTAATGACACATGTTGACTGTATATTTTATTGAATTATGTGATGGCATTGCATTAAATATTGTCGTTGCCTTTATATAGTCATTTTAATCAAAATAAGAAAAAAAAATTTTTTTTTTTTTTTTTATTATTTTTCTTTTTTTATCATTTTCTCTGATTTCTGTCAATAAAAACAGTTATTTTGATGTACATATTTTTTTTTTCTTCTCTTCTTTTCTTTTTGTCATTCATAGTTAGCTGACTGGTGGTGTAAGATATAATCTAAAATGAAGGTTTTGTGCACGAATTCGCAATGAAAGGTACAAAATGCCGTTACAATAGAGATAATTAAATGATAACAACTGCACAATTTTTTGAAATCAGTTTGAAAAAAAAGAAGGTAGAAAAAGATCGAACAAGAGGAAAAGAAAAGAGGGAAATGACATAAATTTATTATTGTTGCATTTTAAATAACATTATTGACATTTGATGTGATCATTATATTTTTTGTTGTTGTTTTAGTTGTTATTGTTGTTGTATATACACAATAATATCGTAGTAAAACGCAACGCCGACGCAATGAATTCAATGTTACAATACAAAACAGCACAGTTGTGATCTCTCAAATAACAGTGTTGTACATCTCTTTGTATATTTCAATACTAGGCTTATTTTTTATTTGTTTTTTTTTTTGTTTTTTAAAGTTGTTGAGTTGAATTAATAGTAATTTCAATTGATTAGATGTTGTTGCATTGAATTGTTTGCATTAAATAATATACCGTTGTGATTTGATTTTGACATTTTGCATTTGATTTCTGATTTGTTGTTATTGTTGTTTTGTTTTGTTATCGATCATCACAAAATATCTATTTATAAGTGCACAATTGATTTTCTTTTAAGATGTAAAGTTGTATTTTATAATATTTATAAATTGTGTTGATTTTGTTGATAATATTGAGAACACGTTTTTATTTTATTTGATTTAAAATAAATTATTGTTTAAATGGAATTTTAAACTTCAACGACAATCACTGTTTTAGCAATAATGTTATTGAAAAAAAAACAATAAATATTTGACATTTGATTTATTATGTTTTTGTTTAAATGTCATTTGCTTGTCAATTTTTTATCGCTTTTAGATGTTGCACTAAACTTTGTTATGAAAATTGTTTTTTTTTTTTAAATTTTACTTTCACTATTTCACTATAAAAGAGAATATTAGTTTTTTTTGTTGAGAAATGTCATTAGCGTTGACAGCTTACACAATTATAAATTCATATGCGTAGGATTTTTAAATTGATAATTTTTAGATAAATTCCTAAAATTTTAGTTGATTTTTAATATTTTTTTTTTTATTTTAAGTAAAAGTTTACAATTTATTGGATTACCTACTACAAGATGTAGTTAGAGTGAAATCTGAAAATTAATATTTTATTTAATTTTATTCGATACAATTTTGAGTTTAATGAGTTCTGACCAATATGAGTACTTTATAAAGAGTTAATTAAATTTTTGTTTTTAATATTACGATTGATTTATAAATAGGACTTAGATAAATATGATGGAAATTATTGAAGGCAACAAAAAAATATAAAATTATTTTTTCTGACAGGTTAGTTTTTTTGTGTCAGAAGTCATTTAAAAATTGAGATTCGACAACGCTATTAATAGTAAAATAGGGATTATTTTTAAAGCCCGAACAAATGAAATTATAAAACTATAAATTAAAATATAACTAATAGTTAATGTAATTCTACTTCAACATAATGCATATTATATACAATCCTGTTTTTTGCCTAGCTTTAATAACATACTTGATAAGCAAACAAATTTTAATTTATTTAATTAAAGCAGGTTATACAATAGTGTAGTTATAGAAAAAATTGATTCGTAGATCTTACTCTTACAGTGGAAAAATAATATGGTTCTGACGAAAATGTACGTGTACCTCTACACTGATGGTTCAACATTGAATGACAGAGTGGAAGTTGGAGTCTATTCGGTAAAGCTAAATATAAGCCTATCCTTCAGTCTACCAAAACACTGCAGTATTTTTCCAGAAAGGAGTAATGCGGGTGCATCTTTAGCTACCTGTAAACTACTTATTCGCAAACATGTGACAAAAGCTTCAAATTTCAGATGGTTAAGTAGACCAGACTGCAATATCACCAAGCAAATATGGGCTATGCCGAATGAAAAGATCTCCTTTCGTTGAAAAGGTGTGACATCAGGACCATGATAAGAATCACTGTCTTATTACCAAACATGCCAGAAGGCTTGGACTGCCCTGAAACAATTTTACCAGAACGTGTAGAGACTACCTATAACAAATTTATCTTCTATATTTTTATATTTCGTAATATTCGATATTACCATAATAATTTTGTAAGATTATTTGTTTTGCCTCTTAAAATGTTAAAAAATATTAACGCTATTGTAATTTAAATAGTTTAGTAGATCACTTGGTGTACATTTTTTGAATAGTTTTATAACACTAATATCATGTTATCAGATTAAGACTAAGTTATTAGGATGGATTTATTACATATTCTACTGTAGTGAGTTGATAAAATACTTATGAATTATTCCATATGTAGGTTATACTTGTAGTTCATTCGTTATAGCTTATAATTTAAGCCATGTTAGGACAAACTACAATTCTACTAACATGTACTTTTTTTTATGTCTAAAGAATATTTAGAAAACACTAAACATTAGAAACGTGCTTGCTACAAAATTTAAAGAACATAACATGATATAAAACAGATTATGGAGATAGAACTGAAGGGTATACAGCATCTGAAAATGTTTAATATGGAGCATCTAATTTAGATACCAAGTTCGTTTGTTTTTATTGAAATATATATGGACTTAATTGAGGACCCCGTAAAATTATCAAGTTGAAACATATCATATCAATAGATCATAATAAATCAAATTATACAAAATAAATGCAGACACAGTTCAATTCTACGATTCAATTATTGTCAGGTTAAGTAATAAATGTAATAATTACTCAGTACACCTGATGTAGCTTTATACTTCATCTTCGAATTGAAAAACAAATTTTCGATTACGATACTTTAAAATGTAAGTAAGTAAGTAGGTAAGCAGAAAATAAAACTCTCTATAAAGCCTGAAGCCCAATGAAAATGAAACGACATTGTTTTCCTAAGATTGTCGACTTAGAATGTCCCATAGCAAGTCCAATTAATGCAACATTTTCATTTTCATTTTCAAACAACAAAAAAACACATTTTTATTTTAATGGTTTAGAACTGTCAAAATAATTGAATTTCGTAGTGTAAAAACGACAACTTTGAAATTTTGACCAAATTTTTGGCATTGACATTGCTATGATGCCATTTAAACACATTTGTTCAAAACATAATATTTACATTTTGTAACTATATTTGTATATTTTGTCGACATACGAAATCGTGTCAGTTTCACTGGACTTCAGGCTTATAAAAAATAAACTCGTAAAAATACAAGAGGAATAAAATAGTGATAATGCTAAATAGTTCCACAACGACATGCTACTAAATTTGGCCTAAAAACAATTTATCGAGTGTTATAAAAAGCCTACAAGTGTTCTTGAACTCTCATCAAAATATAATTCTTCAACTGTCATCAAGATATTAATTTTTCTTAAAAAAATTTTAAATTAATATTAACTATTAAGTTACATTTTTTGGAACAAATAAATTGAGTACACTTTCACAATTAGCAAAAAAAAAACAAAAAACAAAAAAACGCTTAATGTTTTTTTTTCATTTGAATTTTTTCTGTTTTTAATCAGAGGACACAAAATTTTTAATCATTCAGAAAATTAATAAAAATTAATCATTAAGAATGAGCAGAAATAATTAAAAAATAATCAAAATCAAATCAAATATTACAAAAATAATATATAAATGAGTATATATATATATAGAAGTAAAATAAAGAATTTAATTAAAAAAGATTAATGATTTGAAATTAATCACAACTATTTAAAAAAAAAAAAAAAAATTAAAGACATTAAAAAAGTATGTCAAAAGTCAGAAATATCTTTAATAAGCATTTTTCAAATCCAATTTTCAAACTCAAGTTATTATATTCGTTAATAAATCTGTTAGTATTTAATTTAGTTGTTTATTCTCTTAATTTTCCATTTAGACAAGCATCACATAGCAATTAAATAAACACGAAAATTTACTTTCATTTAATATTGAGAAAAAAAACAAAAACAATTTAATTTTTTCAATTTTCTTTTCTTAAAAATTTAAAATCTTTTCCTCACAATTTTTGTTAAAGAAATATTTAGTTTTTTTTATTAAACAGTGGTTCTCAACAGATTTTGATAAAATGTATGAAAAAAAAAGATTTATTGTTATGTAATTATTGTAAGAGTATTTATTTTATTTCTTATTTTGATTTTATATCATTTTTGTATCGATTTTGATTCTCTATTTTAGTCATAATAATTAGTGTAGTTTCAAAAATAAATAAATATTTTATACTCAAAATATACAAATGTCAAAACTTGTAAAATACAAAAACGTACAATTTCAAATCGTCGTTATGTCAAAACTCACGGTAGTCAAGCGTTTTTGTTGGCAAAAATTTCTTTAATATGCTGTGAAAATTTGGATAGTGGGCTAAAGAAAAAGTTACACCATGTATAGAGCGCATAAGCAAATTTGTGCATTCGTAAGTAGTAACAGTTGTACCATGAGGTGCTACTTGCTAACATTTTTGGCGTTTATTTTATTTTTTTAATTCGTTTGATAATTTGTTTGGGAAAGGGAAAAACAAAATCCATATCGGCAAAATCCAAATTTGAAAATCCCAAGCTCGCAAAAGCCAAATTTTCAAAATCCCAAACCGACAAAATCCAAACCGTTAAAATCCAAACATAAAAAAATATTCTACTATTAAAGGCGACGTTAATAATAGAATATTTTTTTATGTTTGGATTTTCAATATTCACTGCTAATAATCCCAAATTTATTTTTAAAGTCGGAAGATGCCGCCTGCAAGCCCCCACTAATTATTTGTTGAAACCCTGTTTCCGCAGATGACAGGCAAACGTAGACCGCAAGCTTTTAGTAAAACATATATGGAAAAAAAAATTTATTTTTAATTTGGGGCCTGCCGCCCCCATACTAATTTACTATTTAAAAAGTACTATATTAGTCAAAGCTAGACAATAATGATATTTTCTCTCGAATTTTTTCATGTTAACTGAACGATTTAGCATTAAATTTTTTACATATTACCAAATTTTTCTGTTATTTTCTTTAAATTAGAGCTGCCGCTGGTGGTGTTAATTCTTTTTAGTATAAAAAATTGACATTTGATTTTTTTTTAATTAAATTTTTTTTTAAAATTTGGATTTCATACGGTTTGGATTTTGTCGATTTGGAATTTTTAAAAAAGTTGGGATTTATTCGCATTTGGCTTTTTGAAAATAGAAAAAAGGGGTACATCCGAAAAACAAATGAGAAAGTGTTAATTTTAGATATTTTCAATAGCAGTACAATTTTGCGATGCGTTTTTATTACATGGCTTATATATGAACATTCCCTTAGTCCAGTTTATTTATAAATTTAGATTGTTTATAAGTTATTGAGTGGTTGTAATTACTTTAGTTCCTTTACTTCAGTAATACGTCTTAATTGCTTGCAGAGCGATGACGAAATGATAGCACACTTTTTTCGTGATAAATTGAGATTCAGAAGTATATGGCTGGAAGTAGAAACTAAGTAGAACAAATTATTATATTTTTCTAACCAAAACATTATATTATGTATATATGTACATATACATATGTATATCATCACTTTTGAATTGATGAGCAAAATAATTATCTTTGTTTTTGTTTTATAGTTCCAATTTTTTATAGGTTTAAGTTAGTTAGGTATAGTAGGTTAAGCATAGAAATCTATTTTTGTACCGTTGGCTATAGGAAGGGAAAAGGGATAGTTTGAGAAACCGAAAAGAAAAATAGAGTTGCGTAGAAACAATGGAATGCAATTTCAAATTCTAGACGTTCTAACCATCAATTTCCAAAATATAGTCTTGAGTCTATATACTATAGTCTATTGTTATTGCATTGACGTGATGGAAGTAGTAAGTTTAGCTCTTCCGAATATGTGCTAATTTCGACAAGATATCTATCAAATATAAGTAGTTAGTGCTCCAAAAATCCCACGGTGCCCAAAGGGAGCAACTGCGTATCTAAAATTTACATAATTTATGAGACATGAACATTTTTGTACTCGACTCAGTTAATTCAGGACACTTTTTAAAGTACATAAATTGTGTCGTATGTGAATAGATATTAATTAGACCTTTAAATGTTCCCTTGGCTGTCTATCTTTTAAGAATTAAAAAAGGAGTACTGGTCGTATTTTGATCATTAAATGCTTAGCTATAAATGAAATTATTTTTTAGTTAAATATATTTTGGACCATTATTTCAAATGTACTAAAATTTTGTTTTATTTTGATATATGTGTTATCACCTACCATAAGGAGTCAATTTTCTTTGAATTAATAGACTTTTTGTTACTGCAATATCTACTGCAATATTGGAGTTAACTAATTATTATAAATATTGGATTAATATGTATCAGTTCATGTTGAATTGACAGAACGAACGAAGTGATTGCATACAAGACAGCCTATAGTCTAATTTTCTAATACCACTACTTAATGAAGAGATGAACTCTCGTTAATACGTCAGCTACGTAAAATAAATTTCAAATTATTTTATTTGCTTTGAAATTTGAAAGATCACTATACCAAATAGTTGATAAAATCCTGTTATTAATTTGTTAATATTAATCATATTTCCACCACTTCAATTTTCTCTTACACGTACGTGTATATTAAAATTCAAATTAAACAACATTAAAAAATGCAAAAATTTCAAAACGATGGTTGACTGAGGTGTTTCTAATATCGTGATAATTTTCAAATTTACAAATTTTTAATCATCTTTTATTTAACTCATATTAACTGAAATTTAAAATGAGTGAATTACCGTGCATCTAATCCATAAGCATTATTTTAATAAATTTGATTATGGTGTTAAAAGAAAAATTAATTTATTTAGAAATATTTTTTTCTTTTCCCCAAAATAAAAACGAATTTTCAATAAATTGTTTTTTGGAAAATATTTTTTAAATGTTCATTTATTAAGCAGATAATTTCTAATTGACTTCCATATTCAAAATTATATAATCACGTAGGTAATTATTTTTTTGTTAAGTAAGTTGAAATTAAATTTATGTTTAAATTATTGACATTGTTGCATTTGTGGACATCTGTAGGTAGTGACGCTACGGATGTACCGAATATAGGGAAATTAGTATTTGCGAATACGAGTAACGAGTTCAAATATTCGTGAATACAAGTACGAATAGTTGGAAAATACCAATAATTACTTATTTATAAAATTAGACATTATAATAACGAAAAACTTGTATTTTGATTATTATTATTATTATTAGGATGTCTAATTGTAGTAAATAGTCTTCAACAAAGGGCGTTTTCATAAAGTAAATCGGAGCAGAGCACGATCTATCATAATAAAAATTTGTGTTCGTTTTGTAGTTCGGAGTACTCAGAGCGTAAAAATTGTGTTCATTTTTTCAATCAGAGTGCGCTCAGAGCGTGATCTATATGCTCATTATAAAATTGCCGAGCATGTAGAGCAAATTACTATCTGCCATAATTGAAGTCGTTGAAATTTAATAAAAATTGTTAAATTATTGGCGTTTGTCAATTGAAAAAAATTTTTTTTAGTTTTTGTTAATTAATTTATTTTTATGATGGCTGAATGTGAAGGTAAATAACATAATAAATTTTTAGATAAAGATGATTTCTTGGAAGGTACTTAATTGTAGGATGCCATTCGAGAATTTTAATAGAAGAAGATACAGAGTAAGCTCTCCTGAACATTTTAATATGCTACGCTAATGAAGTAACGAATGGAATCACTAGAGAAGTGGATAAAATCGATCTCAGCTCAGCGAATGCAATCATTCCCATATAACGAGAAGAGAGTATTTCAAAATTGACTTGACTTAAACGACAGCTAAACTTTGACAAAATTAGATCTTGTGTAAAATTACCAGGGAATTATGCCCAGAAATTGACAAAGGGAAAACCAAGCGTTAGGATATATAACCTTTAGTACTTTTATGTACCGTTTAATTGAGATAGTATAGGATAGGAAGAAGGAGGTATTTTTAAAACAGACAATGTAATGCTAATATACAAAAATGTCCAAAGGACGTCATTAGTAGTCAATAATAACAACGAAGTCAATAATACAATTGGTAATAATAAAATAATCAAGATAGAGCTTAAAGTTGAAAGGGAAGAGTCGAACCAAATGTGTGAATTGTATTCCATTTTGGATCGAATAAATGATTCATAGATATGAAGATGTTCGAAGGTGTAAACTCTCATCTACTCAAGTACTTATCCTAAACATTTGAATGCTCCTTTTAGGATGTCAAAAATATGATTGTTCTTATAGAAAAAAGATTAGAGCCTGACAATGGGTATATTGACAGGTTATACTGTTTGATTAACAAGCATATATAAGTAATGCAATTGAAGTTTTAAAATAATTATAACTGTGGAATGTTCGGAGATTTTCACAGTAGGTCAGGAGATGGTAGTCAGGAGGTTATTAATGTGTACTTTAAAATTAATTAAACCATGTGTTCTATTTAGTAATTCAAAACCGGTATATTATTTAATACCACATAACTACTGTATTACTGTAATTCAGTATTACCAGATTTTCGTAATATTAATACTAATAACTAATAATACATATTAAATATCAAATATATTCTCTGCGACTGTTCAGGTCTGACGAGAACTTGGGTCATTTCAGGATTAAGCAGATTTAAAACGATCCCTTTTTAGGATATCAAGGATTTTGCAATAGGCAATGGTTCAGTTCGTATTTCTGATGTGTTTAAGGGGATCACTATGAACTCACACGTGGTATAGTATCGTGGCGGCGACGGATTGGTGTAATTCCCGTCCCCCTATTTGAACAAACTAACTTAAACTATCCTTAAGAAACTTTAAAAAAATATTTTATTGCCATTTAAAAAAGGATGATAAACAGTTCGACTTAAATGCAATATTATGTCATATTGATGGAAGGATTAGCTTTAATTACGGTAAAACATCGTATATATGCTTGTTAATAGTTACATATTTTGTATGATTATTAGATAATCATAAAATTTTAAATTTCTAAGATAAAAAATATTAGAAATGGAATGGAAAATGTTATGAATGGTATAAGTATTTCGGAGATATAAATATATATATACTTAAAAGCAATGTTCCCTCTAAGCTGCGCAAGTGCGCAATCGCGCATGGATTTTTTTTTAATTGCGCATTAGAATATTAGTTATTTAAAATAATACTTCCTTAGTAGGCTGTGCAAATTGTTATCGATTTAAATAGTATAGCCAAATTAATCAGCAAAATCGCAGCAAGATCGAGAAACTTGTACATAATCCATTTCTAGAACAAAAGTTGGTAAAGATAACAAGATAACATCAAAATTTTAATAAATAATGTTGTTCTTGCCATTAAAATGAATTTTTCAATGAACTCAGTCCGAGAAATAAGAATAGCACAGTTCTATTGCTTAATAGTGGATGAAAGTACTGATATTTCCGTTTACAAAATGTTAATTATTTATATAAAATACTGCTCTAATTTTAATTATAAAACTGTTTTTGCTGGTATAATACAATTAAATGCATGCGACGGAAAATCAATTGTGGAGTCCATAAAATGTTTTTATAAAACTATTAATTTGGATCTGCAAAAAATGGTAATGTTAGCATCCGATGGAGCTGCAGTAATGCTGGGAGCCTATAATGACGTAACAGCACTATTAACACAAGAAATTGGTTACTTAATTTAACAATTTATCACGCATTGTGTCGATGATGTCTGTAAGGGTATACTTCTTGTTTCCCAAGTAGAAACATTATTGCGAAAAGAATATACCATGTTCCATCGTTCAGCTGTTAAAAAACATAGTTTTGAAGAAATGGCAAGTTTAATGGATTGTGAAGTTTTAATGTTCCGGCTTCTTAATCAAATACGCTGACTTTCTCGTAATTTTGGGATTATTCCGTTTATTTGAAACTATGATGTCTTAACAGAATATTGCAAAAAAAAGATTGATAGTTCCTATTCAGCTGATTCAATCTCAAGAGATTGTTAAGCAATATATTAGAAAATAATATAAATCGTATATCATTGATTGCATAAAATGATATTTTTACCGAATTAAAAGAATTATCAAATATTAAAAAAAAACTGTAAGCTATGGAAGCGTATCAATATTCTAAATTGATTATCACAAAATGAAGAAGTCAGTGTCTTGGTGATATAATTTACTGAAATTCTTGAAGATAAAAGTAAAAATTATATGATAATATCATCTGGGATAATTATGTTTGTTGAAAAATTCTGCTACCATTTGGATAAATGAATTCCTGATGCTGACATGGACCTTTGGAAAGCTTTTGATCAAAACGCTATTGTCAACATGATTTTAATTATGGCAATGAAAACTTAAAACAAAATAATTTTGAAATATAGAAATCTAATAATGGATGAGTACAAATATTTAAAATATTTATTTACGGAAAGATTCAAAAACAATAGTCGTAATTTCAATGATCTATACTTCAATTGGTTCTTCGTGAAGATAGTTTTCAAAATATAAAAATTTTGTTTGATATATGTGGAAACTTTTAAGTGTCGAATGTTGATTGTGAAAGAGAATTTAGCCTGATAAATTTGATTAAATTCAAATTTAGAAATAGGTTGGTAGTAAATCATTTGGGTAACTTAAAAAGGAAAACAAAGACAGGAGAGAAAAAAAATAATAAAGTAATATGTAATTAATAAAAAAAAATTAAAAAATATAAAAAAACTTAAAAAACTGCAATAAAAAACTTTTATTTTTTATAAAATATCTAATTTACCAAATTTTTGTTTAATTTTTAATTTTTAAATAATTTCATAGCGCAATTTATTTTTCTTTTGCTCAGCTAAAAAAAAAATTAGAGGGAACGTTGCTTAAAAGCTATTGTAAAATTATGTAAACATAGTATAAATAAAATAAAGTCTCAATAGTGTAGTAGAGATTCACACTAATAAAACTTACTACCAAAAATATATTGTGATTATCAATTACATTTCCTGTAAGAAATTAATAAAAAGTTGAGGCAGATCGGTTGAGTTTTTTCATTTACTAAAACAGCTTATAACTTCAGATGTGGGGCACGTCCAGATATAATAAAATTTTTAAAGACACGTGCATAGAAAAGAATGTTATTTAATTATCCAAATTTATGTGAAAAACTTTACACTATATAAAAATCTAACTTCCTAATTATTGACAACTTATTTGAAATTCCAAGAGCTTTTCATGGATAATATATTTCCAAAATCTTCAACAACAGGAATTAATACTTTAAAATACCAAGATCTAAAGTTATACAAAAGACAGTTGTGCTATGTACAAAACCATGTAAAATATGATTTCAAATCAGGATTGAAGCCGTTTAATAAGTTTTAAAAATTGTCAAAAACCAACCAAATTCAATAAATGCAAAATATTTACAAAATTTCAACAAATGTGAATTGCATTTTACCACTGACAACTTGCACAGAACACTTAGCTCTGAAAATTTTAAAAATATCAAACTTTGTTATATGTCGGAAACTCATAAATCTCCAAAGAATTTTAATAGATAAATATTCTTTTGTAATACTAGAACAACATTAACATATCTTATGGCAATAAAATGCATTCCCATTCGATGACATTTCAACAAACCATTTTATACCTAAAAATAATCTATTGTTTAAAAAAACAACAAAAATCAAAATAACAAAAAAAAAACGAAAATTAAAACATAAATAAACTTTCTAAGTCTCCAAAATGAAATATTGTAAATCATTTGCAATTTGTAAGAAAAATATTATTTTTGTTTTTGTAAAAAATATTTTGGGAAATTTAAAATAAAATAAAACCGACAAATTATTTCTAATTTTGATTAAATTCAAATTTATTTTTTTTTCATTTAATTTTTTATTTTTTGTAAATAGTCAGAAAAAAAATTGACAGAAAAAGAACGCATCGGATGTTCAACTCAAAAATATAAAACAAAATCAAAGAAAAACAATTATATTGTGGCAGAGTTCCAATGACCGAGCCAAACATTGCAATTGAATCTTATTTCCACTAAAAAAAAAAAATATTATTCTGTTTCTTAATGCATTTCTCTGACATATTTTCAATCATGTTCCGTTGTTTCCAATAAAATTATTTTATTTCCGATTAATCGATAGCCTATTAGTTAGCAACCAATGGGGCAAAAATATTTTCTTTTTTTTTGTATTTTCATTTTATTTTAATGAAAATTTTCCGATGACAAATTTAACATTAAGAACAGTCCGATTTATTCAATGTCCTAAAGATTTTCAAGTAAATTTAGAATTTTTTTTACACAAAATAATTTAATTGTACTAAAAAATAATTGGGCTGCCCTAGAAAGAATTTTCAATTCATGAGAAATCACAAAAAATTTATTTATAAAATATCGTAGAAAAAAATAAAATAAAAGAAAATCTGATCATTTTTGATGATCATTTGAAAATGGTCTAAAGTTAGAAATAACAAATGCACTAGACATTAGACTCATACACTATTTATATCGTGTTCTAAATATACAAAATTTATATACTAAATAGAGAAACGAGTAATTTTTTATTTTTTATAATAATATAAATTTTATTTTCAGTTCGGACACAAGAAATACAATGGTGATAATTAAAAAGTTGTTCTGTAAACGAAATTTTAATACAGTAAATAATTTTTGTTTGCAATTTTACTGCCGCACTGGTAAACGCAAAATTTTAATATAAAGTTATGGCAATGGAAAAAGATTATCTAAAAAAAAACAAATTTTGTACTAAGTATATTTTAACAATTTCGAATAAAATTTAGTTTATTATTTTACTGTCCTGTTGAATTTTAACTGTCCCGTTGAATTTTTACTATTCCTTTGAAACCATAAAATAATTTTTTCATTAAAGTTTTAACTTAAAGTGTTTAAATTTTGAATAGAATTTATTTTTTAACACATTTTTTACCGTTTTTATAGCTTTATATTAAAATTTTGGGGCTCCATAAACATTGTTAAAACAATATTTTTTTACGTATTCATTTTACGTATTGCTATAACTGCACCCAATTTTTTATTTAAAATTTGATTGTTTTTTTAAATAATATTTTTTAAAATCATTTAAATTTTTTAAAATTTTTAAGTTGGTTTCCCGATACTCTGTAGAAGTAAAAGCATCAAGTGCTTAGCACTACACAGTAAAAATCACATTTTAATGTTTAGATATATTTGCTATCTATTAAAAATTTACTTTATAAAATTTTCAGATAAGGCTCCAATCAATTTCTCCAAAATTTACATTAAGACTTAATTTATTAAACCATATCATTTCTAAACTTATAATCATAATTTGGAAATATTTTTAAAATTTAGTGTCTTAACTTACATGTCACAAGTAAAATTACCAGAATTAAGTATTGGAGTTGAAATAATGTTTGAATTGGCGATTATAGAACATAGTTATTCTGGATATTTTCTTATCAAGTTTTGAAGTTTTATAATTACATGAGTATTTTTCTTTTTATTTATATTGATTCGATACCCCAAAGGGTAGCACATTTTCTTTTTTCATTTAAATTGTTTTAAGTAGTACTTATGTAATTGGTATTATTATTTAATCATCCAATGACGCTAAGATTGACAATTTTACAATAAAAAAAAACAATAAACCTAAATTAATAAATTTTTTCGCATTGCATGCATGACAAAAAATTAACTAATAAAACTTTCAACAATTTTGTATAATTCTACCGGTTTATAACTTTACTAAATTTTCAAGAAAAATTCTCCAATCCTACTTCTATTGCAGTTAAGCAAAAATTAAACAATTTTTTAATTATAAGCTTAATATTATGATTGACAGTCTTAGTTCCTGGTGTAACTCTCCACATTTAGTTAGTTAATATGCTAGAAAATTTAATAAATAAATATTCGAATAATATTGTACTTTCCAAATGTAATTAAAAATTGGAGTAACGTACTGAATGTACGAAAAAGTATTCCTGCTTCAGTTACTGTTAATGATATGAAAAAAAAAAAATTATATGATTTAAGAAATTGGAGAAATTGTTTTCAATTTCTTATAATAATTTTATATTTCTAATTTCTACACAAAAGTCTCCAAAATTTTACTTTATTTATGAGAAAGTTTGCATCAATATCATAATCATATTGTGCATTTCTTACAACGTAGGAAATTGGTCTCCACTCAAATATTGTATCAGAATTTGAGTGTCTATCATATCAATGTATTTCCTACAACGTAGTTTTTAGTCTCACCTCAACTTTGGAATCAGAAGAAATTTTTTGTCAAGATCCTAAAAATTAATAAAACTTTCTTTTTTCTTAACTTTAAAAATATGACCTTCACAAATAATGATCACGAATGATAGATAACAATCTATATTATTTAAACTAACCCAGAAAACTTTATATTTTTTAAGTTCTTCAAAACAGGAATACGTGTATTGATTGTGCAATCGTTTGTAGAAAAAGCAGTAAATTAAGCCTGACGGTATATAATTTTTTTAAATTATAGTATTAACATTTTTCATAACTCCAGCACAAATTTTTTATTTATATTATTGCCCTGTCACATTCAAAAACTTGGACATCATTAATACTAGAGCAAATATACGTTATAGAATCAATTGACATTAAAAATCCGGATTTGTATAGGTAATCCAATTTATTGAATTTATTAAATACATAACTATTATATTGTATATGTATTTAAATTTGCTAATTATTATTGGTGAAATTTAAATTTGAACTAAAAACTAATACAAAATTATATATTCTGATTCTATTAAATGAAATTAATAAAAATAAAGTAATTTTAAATTTGAAATAATGAATTTGATTGATTTTTATAACTCACAGATGGTTTTTTAGTATATCTATTTAAATTATAAAATCAATCAAAGTTCGAAATTAGGAGTTGTACAGGTAATACCTATACTAATTGATGAGCTGCTCAGTATTGTACATTCCTTTAATACCTTTAAAAACTTATAATTCATTTTTTATATACATTCAAATACATTTTCTTTGAAACATTGATAATATTTACATTTTACTATAGTTACCACCACTCACTTCATATTACTTTTATTTGCTCAAAAATTTTATCAAAATACATTAATATAAAATTATTTAATATTTGTTTTCCCCAAAAATCTACACTCATAAATTAAGACTAACATCATTTTATTAAATCACCAACAGATCAGAATGAACTATTTTCAATGAACAGAAATCTAATAATTTTTTTTTTTCTTAAATACTTTTTGAATAATGGGCACCTATATTTAGAGGGATCATTTAAAAAAATTTAAATTTTTATTTATTTTCATTTACACATAAGTAGTATCTCTTAGATAGAAAAAAAAGTGAAAAGGGCTATTTTAAAAGAGATATGGTTGATGATTTTTCATTTTCTTTGATATGAACGTGTATTTTGTTTTTTTTTGCATTTTTGTTTATTTTCATTTTGGTTTCGTTTGTATGCGATTTTTCTTCAATCAGAATGATTAGAGAGCACCACATGTGAGTATGTGGCCACTTTAATTTTTTTTAAATTATTAAGAAAATTTAGACTAGAACATAATTTTTTTTTTTTAAATCAGCAGATATGCATATAAACTATTATGATGATGTTGTTGTTGTTGTTTTTGTTCTCAAATTTTTTTTTTTTTTATTGCTTTTTTCAATATTGGAAATTATTTCGAAATAATCACATGAAAAATAAGAAACCAACAACCTTCTGCTCTAGAAAATTTTTGAAATGAAAAAATATAAATTGAAATACATGATATCGGCCTCAGAATTTTTATGTACGAATATTTATAATAACATATAAAATAGGAAGAGTTAAAATCATAAATAATGGGGACTAATAAAGAAATTTTTAGAAATTCCTTTTCATATCAGTTCTTAGTAAGTTGACGTTTCGTGTTCTTAGACAATTTTTTTTATTTTTGTTTTTGTTTTTTTGTTTGTGAACATGGCTAAAGAAAATGTATGGCAAAATGTCACGATTTTTCTTCTTCACATAATATGAAAACATATCTAGTTCAGTAGGTTGAATAAGTTCCTTCTTTTCATTTTTTTTTTTTTTGCTTTTAGGTACACATGGAGTTCTTTTAGGTGTACTTTGTTTTTTTTTTAAGGGAATCCGAAATATATATATTTTTTTTAATTATTCTGTTTTTTTTTTTTTTTTGGTTTATGAGGAAATAAAATTGTGATGATAAAATTCAGATTAAAATTAAATAAAAATTTAAATATAAAATATTTTGTTTTTTTTTTTTTTTAATTTTTGTATTGGATCAAAGGTGGAGTATTAATTAAAAATGGGGAATAACAATAATTTGTAAATTTGTTGTATAAAGTTGATGACATATTTTATTTGTTAATTAAATTATATTGTTTTAAATTTAAATAGAGAGAGAGAAAAAAAGAGTGTATTAAAAATGATGATGGATTTTTTATAGTGGAATATTTCGAAAGACTAATCATAGATAAAATGGCAGATGACAGTTTAAATATATTTATGATATCATCTGGAATTCGAAAAATTTGATTTTAGACAATTTTTAGAATAAAAATTGATTGCGAAAACAAAAAATAAAAAATAAAAATGTATTGATACTAGATGGAATTTTATAAGAAATCACGTAGATGTAACTAAGGTGGTAATTAATGCATATTTGAACTAAATATTTTTAATACAACAGAATTTACGATAATACAAATTTTATACGAGAATAGTGGCAATTATAAGTGTTTTAAAATATAGATCACTTAAATATAAAATATATTTGTTACTTAGATGATATGCTACATCTTGCTTTGTGACGTATCATGTCAGAATTTTGTTACCTCAATTGGATCAAAATAGAAACATGTCTATCTGTAGAGTAGATTTTTGGAATATAAAACTAATTGTACTTAAATATCTTATAACTATATACCAATTTTGTTTTTGTCTGAAGCCTTTTATAACAACAACAAGAATAATGAAAAGAAAAGTTTGAATGACAGAATGAGAATTGAGAGAATAAATAAATAGTTTTTAATGTATTATGGAAGTAAAGAGAGAATAATATCAATGCATTATGATGAAATATGACACATATAATTATACTTTGCATTGTTGTTGATGTTTGGAGTTGAAATTGATTGAAAGATTAGCAATGGACATTATACTAGTATTTCTTATTATAAATATTTTTACAATTACTTTGACTGAACTAATTAATTTTAATAAGTCAAAGCAAAATATCAGTTATTAAAATATGTCTTAGTTGAAAAATGCAGTTTGTATATATATGAATAAGAATGATGTAACGTAGAAATGTATTAATTTAATACTCAATTAATGAATTAAATGATTACGACTGATATTTGTGTAATACTATAATGGATATGTTTTTTGATAACTAATCAACAGACTCGAATACTATTCCCTAAGTGAATGTAAAAATCCATTCAAACATTGAAGTTATTTCTTCTTTTATTATTGATTATATTGACATACATAATATTCTTATGTTGTTGTAATTATTTTTGAAACTACAAATTTTTGAGAGCATAATATGAGAATAGTTTAAACAAAGTGAAACAATATAATAAACAATTAAAAATCGAATATACTTGACTAAATAGCTAAAGTGAATTTTATTTTAAAAATATTGATATTTTGAAAGCAACTCACTTCCGTTTACAGCACTTGCGACTGATTAAAATGTTTTTATTAGTTTTTGTGTTTATAAATGTACCCTTACACGGTTGACAAAAGAAGTTCAAACATTAAAAAAAAATGGAAAAACATTGAATTAAATCGCTAAACAACTTACCTCTAGATAATAAAAAAGTGGTTAACTATCTCTGAGTATTTTACATCACAAGTTGCATTACTCCGAGCATGTAAAATATACAATTTCCAAAGGCAACAAATTCTTCATAGCAGTAAAAAAATATTTTTACAATAAAAATATAAGTAATAGGATGAAAATACTCTTATTTTATATTTCTTGACTAAAATGGTTTTACTCAAAACCAAAATCATCTCCCAATACTATATATCAGTATAGTAAACGGACAACTTGTGAAACGATAGAATATGAACTGGGCAATGGTAACGGAGACAATCTTCAATTTAATATGTTAATATCAGAGAGATTAATATTCCCCCTCGGTGGCGCAGTGGTTATGTAACAGGATCCATGACCGAGGGGACCCCGGTTCGAACCTGGTTGGTGGCGATTTGTAAAAAAAAAATCCATCATTAAAATTTGTTAATTGAAATTTCGAGATTAATCGAATGAAAATCATTAATTGAGATCGAACCGGTAATAAGGTAGCGCCACGTTGTTTCTAGGCAGCGGTAGATGGTTACTCCATCTCCTAGGACCGGTTACTGTAGGCCAATCACCCGCATAATCGGTAAATCAATGGATTCGAAATAATAGAAGAAGAAGCCTCGGATACACGAATGACTACTTGATAACGACCTTTGGCACTCAAAAAAGGACCCGAATTGCACAATGGAATGTAAGAACACTTAGAGAAGCTTCAAGACTCTCGCAATTGGAAGCTCAAATGGCTACTTACAACATAGACATCCTAGGTATAAGTGAAATGAGATGGAACAACACCGGAGAAATCAACACGGAGAATGGAAACATGGTAATTTACAGTGGAAGGGAAACAGGGGGTGAAAGTGGAGTCGGAATACTAATATCAAAGAAATTGAGACAAACATTGGTTTCGTGGAAGGCAGTCTCGGATAGAATTGTTATAGGGCGATTTCGAAATATGACAAGACATGTAACAATAATTCAATGCTATGCACCAACAGATGTCGCTGAAGACCATATTAAGGATGACTTCTACGAACAAATAGAAACAACGCTAGCACTCATAAATAGGGGAGATATCATAATATTAATGGGTGACTGGAATGCGAAAATAGGATCTAACAACAATGGACTTGAGGAGATAATGGGCAAACACGGGTTAGGAAGAGAAAGAAACAACAACGGGGAAAGATTGATAGAGTTGTGTCAGACTTTCGACCTAGCAATCGGAGGGAGTCTATTTCCACACAAAGATATCCACAAATACACATGGACAACACCAAACGGGATCTCAAGAAATCAGATAGATCACATATGCATCAGCAAGAAGTGGAAACAATCAATGTTAGATGTGAGAAATAGAAGGGGAGCAGATATACACAGCGATCATGAATTACTAACTGGGGACTTCAGAATGAAACTAAGCCAACAAGGAAGAGGCAGAAGATATAGAAAGAAGAAAATAAATATAAACAACTTAAAAAATCCGCAAGTAAGAGCTGACATAGTTACGGCGTTACGAGAAAATATTAGAAATAATAGAGAATACACTTGGGAAGAGATTCTGGAAATTTACAACCAAACAAGCGAACAAAATCTTGGAATTTCACAACCACAAAGAAAAATCTGGATAACCGATAACACATGGGCCTTGATTAAAAGAAGAGGTGAAATAAAGAAAATGATAAACAACAGGATGGCATCAAGAAGAGAATATGAAGAAATAGCGAAAACAGTAAAAAGAGCAACAAGAAGAGATAAAAGGAAATTTCTACAAAATTTAGCCGGAGAAGCAGAAAAAGCAGCACAGCAACATAACCTGAGAGAATTGCATCGCATAATCAAGAACTTAACTAACCAGTCGGAACAACAAAACAAACCAATTAAAGATAAAAATGGTGCGCTCATCACAAACTTAGAGGATCAATTAAAGAGATGGAGAGAACATTTCCAAGAACTGAGCAACGAAGAAAGTACAAATAATGAAGCAGACATAAGAAACAGAGACAATGCAAATATCTACCCAACTGAGGGACTGCCAATATCTACTCAAGCTCCAAATATAGAAGAAATCAAAGCTACAATCAATATCCTGAAGCAAAACAAAGCAACAGGTGAAGATGGAATTCCAGCAGAAATAGCCAAACTGGACCCTGACTTATTCGCAAAAACAATTGAACCCCACATCAGGAAAGCATGGATAGAAGAGAATATACCACCATCATGGAAGAAAGGAATGATTGTCAAGATACCTAAGAAAGGAGACTTGGCAAATTGCAGCAACTGGAGAGGAATCACGGTTCTAAATACTATTCATAAGATAATAGCAATTATTATAAAGAAAAGATTAGAAGAAGTACTAGAACCAATACTACGGAAAGAGCAGGCAGGTTTCAGACCAAACCGAAGCTGTGTAGACCAGGCAAATACTTTACGGGTCATAGTTGAACAATCAGTGGAATGGAATGCCCCACTATATCTACTATTCATAGATTTTAAGAAAGCATTCGACACAGTCAAGAGATGCGCAATATGGAGAACACTTACAAAGAAAGGAGTTCCTGAAAAAATCATCAACATCATCAAAGCGATGTATGAAGATGCAGAGACAACAGTTCAACACAGAGGTAAGATCAGTGATCCATTCTACACCAATATAGGAGTTAGACAAGGATGTCCACTATCTCCACTTCTCTTCAACACAATACTAGACGACATTCTAAGAGAAGTTTGCACTGGAATAAACGGAATAGAATGGGATCTCTTCGGAAACTTAGAAGACTTAGATTACGCAGATGATGTATGCCTCATATCAAAAAATCAAAGGGACCTACAGAACAAAGTCAACAGATTACAGGAAGAAGCAAAGAAATCGGGACTGGAATTAAATATCGAGAAAACCAAAGCAATGAGGACAAACAATAGTTACAGTGAGCCAATAACAGTGAGTGGACAACAGATAGAATACGTAGAAGAATTCAACTACCTGGGGTGCATTATAACATCAAGAGGAGGTGCAACAGAAGATGTCAACAGCCGTATAAATAAGGCAAGAAGAACATTTGGGAGCCTAATGAAGATATGGCGGAGCAACCAAATATCGAGAACAACAAAGCTAACAATATTCAGAGCATGTGTTAAGTCAACATTAATATATGGCAGTGAAACATGGCTCACTTCGGTCAGAATCAAACAGAAGCTACAAGTATTCATCAACAAGTGCTTGAGAATTATATGCAGAATATTCTGGCCGGCAAGAATTAGCAACGAAGATTTATGGATGATAACTGGAGAAGAACCTATCAACAGACAGATAAATAGGAAAAAATGGAAATGGATAGGTCATACACTAAGGAAATCAGAAAGTGATATAGCAAGAAGAGCTCTAGAGTGGAATCCACAAGGACAAAGGAGACCCGGCAGACCATACAACACATGGAGACGCACAATCGATCAAGAATTAACAGTCAACAATTATACCTGGGACGATATTAAGGAAGTAGTACTCAACAGAGAGGAATGGAGGTTCACTATCGAAGCCCTATGCTACCACGCGGAGTAATAGGAGAAAAAAAAAAAAAAAAAAAATATCAGAGACAAAAACATTAAAAGAGTATATTGGTGGTTAGAAAGCACATTCAATTAGAGGTACTAAACATGTACATTCTAGGTTTAAGAATTAGACTAACATAATTAAACTAACATAGATAGGGATAGAATAACGTAAATGTACCTATCACCGCCCTAGCACATTATGCCGGCCCAACCCTTTTTTTTGTAAATACAATACTCCCATGCTTTATATTCCAAATTTATTTTTGAAATAAAAAAAGAATATTATTTTCTCATTGTAATGCAAAATAATGCACATTTGTATTCATATTAATAAACAAGTTATTGATAGAAAACTAAACTAGGTAGACATTTTAGTGAAAATATTGGTTCAAACGTTTAAAATTTTTTTTATTTTGCTAAGACCATAATAATTAAACTATGATGTTCACTTATTTATTTTATTCAAATAATTATAAAAGATATATTATTAAATAGATTATAATATATACTTTCTTCAATTTGTAAATAAAAAATATTTAAAATTGCTAATTAGTTTTGAGCGCGAATTAGGGACACGTAAATTTATGTTGTACGTATTTACGATCGACCGGGCGGAATCAGGAAAATGATATATCGAAATAATTAATTAAAGTATTCAACTATTTTTGATCATATGAGGATGAAATTAGAAAATTTAAAATTGAAATTGAACAAATTAAACTGGACCTAATTACGTCCTACATATATAAGTTCGCATATATGTATTTTTTGTTACAACTAAATTTTGAGCTCTTGTCTTATATTTAAGAAAAAAAACGTATACTTAATTTAATGTTTAAATACCAATTACTTGTTTTTTATAAATAGAATCAATCTTCCGAATTTATCTTGCCATGACAATTTTGTAAAGGTATCTGAAATGAATTACTAAAAGAATTTGTTTATATTTGATGCATTTTTTTTAATCTACTGATTATGAAGACATTTTAAGTAATTTTGATATTGCAGCGCACCAAATTAAGCTTGAAAATAATTTAAGAAGCATGGACATATCTTTAAATATCATAACATTGATGCCAATCTTCAATAGAAAATAATAATGATTCTAAATTGGAATCTAAATATCCAATATAGTGGGCAAGTTGAATTAATAGGTTAAGAAAATGATCAATTCCAGATCAATACATCACCAGCATTTCATAAAAAACTTGAAGAAAATCATATAATCAAGAAACTTGAGGAAAAACGTTCGAAGAAACTTACCAACACCATTTAAAACTGTTTTATTTTAGACTGGAGGAAATGAAATGTCGAAGAAAGTTAAACGAAATTTAAAAACAAAAACGATATTGAACAACATCGTAGTTCAAATAAAGATACAACTGCTTAAATATGCTTTGTTATAATATTAAATTTGGTTTTTGTTTGGAATAGTTACTGCATATCGAATTTTTGAAATAACTATTACTTAACTATAGTAAATTTATCTGTTTAATAAATGATAATAAGTGATTCTACTCAAATATTATTTATTTGTTTCAAAAATACTTTACTTACGTAATAATATTAAATTTTAATTACTTTTTATTTTTTTATTAAAAATTTAAATTATTTAAAAAATTAATTGTTAGTTTTACTCTTATTAATTATTATAAGGATTTCCTGGGGATTCTGAGGGAGATGTTGTATCGACGTTGAACCTAATGATCACATCCCAAGAATAGGTGAAATTCCTAGCTCTCCAAAAATATATGACTTTAGTGGCGCATCTTATCCGTTAAGGACGAAAAGGACATTTGAAAGTATAACTAACTACTCGTTGCTTTGATGTTTTTGTATATATAAAACTAGTTATATCTGTCGATCCATTAAATATATATATATATATATATATATATATGTTCAGTTATATATTCTAGAAAGATAAGGGTCTGGGACATATTTTAACATTTATTTGATGATGACTGGTGCTGCCGTTGTGGAGATATTGTAGTTCAAAATAGAAAATTTTGGAAAAAAAACAATCTTTATTTTCTTTCTTGAAAAACCAAATACCTAAAGATTTTACTATAAAACTACCCCAATATTCATATCCTGTTGGAAAGGTATCGTTTTTTTCTATAACTCCTACATACATACTTTATGTCTACGTCGAATAGTTTAGAAGATATAAGCATTTATTAAAAAAAATTGTCATATATCCCTTGTATATAAAAAAGGGATATGGCTATTAAGTCATACGCCGATACAACATCTCCCTCAGAAGAGCCGATTTCCTTAATAAAATCGTAAATTGGTACACGCGAATCGCAAATAGGTTCAAAAAACGGAATTAAGTATATATATCTGTGGGCGGAATTACCTCATTTGGAAATTTCGAGCGGAAATTCGTGCAATTAAATTTTTTTTGTTAGTTTTAATATTTTATTATTTATTTAGAAAAAATTCAATTATAATCGAAATAAAATAATTTCATTGTATTTAAAAATATACTATTTATTGTAATTTGGAAAAAAAAATTATAAAAAGCTTATATTTTTCTTATTTTGTCAACTTAAATTAATTTTTCCTTGAGGGGGCGGAAATTGGTACATTTACGTTAATATTGATTTTTTAAGCCTTATTTTTACAATAAAAGTATATTATATTATATAAGTAAATAGTATGTAAGCATACAATAAATATTATGAATGAACAAAACACAAATTAATAAGCAATTAAAATTAGCACAAAAATTTAAAATTAATTTAAATGTTAATACTTAGTAAGTAGTTAATTTTATAAAACCCGTTTTCTCTTAAAATTTTTATAGGCTAAAAATTTTTAAGTTTGTATGTTAAAAGCACATAATAAAGGTTAAATTAAAAAAAAAACAAAAAAGTTTCAAAGATATAATAGAAGTGAAGTGAATACAAAGATTCACGCATCGCGTTCTCCATACTTTTACCACAATAATACCCAATACGAACTTTTTAATCAATTTTTAAGAAAATTTTATCAACTCGATAACACTCAAAATCAACAAATTCAATTTAAAAACCTAACATATTTAATTATCAAATTTCAAATAGTTCAACTTAATGTAATTTTACGTTTAAACTTCACTAAATATCTTTAAGTTTATTTAATACCATCCGTAACAGTTTCTTAGAAAAATACTTTAATAAAAAATTAACCAAAATGAAGATCCGCCAATCAAAATTATAGGATGTGTGCTTATAATTGATACTAGTATATAGATGGTTAATCTAATAATGACTAATATTCTTTTGTTGGTTTAAAACTTTTTTTTTTTAAATTTTCAACACCTTCAACAATAATCCGAAAATTTTAAATTTGTTATGTTCATTGTTTGTTAAATTAAATCACAAAAGCAACAATGTTTTTATTTTTTAGTTCGAAATTTAAATTATTTGATAGTTCATCTTAAGTCATTAATTTTAATTTTTGATTTTCATTCAAGTCATTACTGAAAAAAAAAAAAATGAAAACACTATATTCATTTTTTACCTACATAACAAAAACAAAAAAAAACAATCGATTTTAGATTAAATTAATAAAAAATAAAATAAAAAAAAAATTACTAATTTCAATCAGTCAACTATCTCTGATTTCATTCAAATCTAAATAATAACAACAACAACAACAACAACAACAATAGTAAATATTTATTTCGCATAATATTCATATAATTGTCAATTTAAAAGATATGAAACAAAATATTCTGCGCGATTAAAGCTTTATTTCACCTTGAACTTTATATAAAATAAATTAGAGGTATAACATCACTAACTATCTATCAAAGCTGGTAAATTGAGTAGAGGTAAACTATAAACCGTGAAAAATTTGTTATAATACGATTTTTGATACCATTATTAAAAAAAAAAACTAGAAATGACAAAATTTTTATTTTAAGCCATTAAAGCTTCTCTCATCACTAGAGAGTAGGGCAATTTTTCATATAGTTATATCTTAAAAAAATCTGGGAACATGTTCACAAGATAATGAAGAGAATTTTATATCATTCACAAAAATAAAAAAAAAAAATAGAAATAAAAAATAAATAAATAAATCGTGAATAAGAATTTTCCTATTTTTTTTTGTTGTTTTTTCATTATTATTGTAATAAAATCATCTAAAAGGCACGTCATCAAATTTTCAACAAGGGGCAATCTTTTTCTCTTATAAGAAATTTTAAAATTTAAATTTAAAATTAGAGGACAACTTATTTGTTAAGAAATATTTGTGGCTTCACTAAGAGAGTTAATTAATTTTTTTACTTAAGCGCGGGCAGTAGCAGACTACAAGCAACTTTTCCTTATTCTTACGGTATTCAATTATTATTCTATTTAAATCGAGTATCAAGTATATAAGAGTAAGTAATTTTTTCAATCCTCGCAACATATACGGGATATATCATCTCAACACTATTAATATATATTCAATTTTTAGTTGTAGAAACACCATTTTTTTCAGTTCTAACAACATACACGGGACACCAGCATTACTATCGGTACATAAAATTTTGTAGTAAGTAATTCTGGATGGTTTAGATTAAATATCAACTTCACAATTAAAACCAATGAGCAGATATTAAGTCGAAGAACAAATTTTGCATACTGCTGTTGCTTTGGTTTTTCTAAACAACTACTTTCATAACTCTTGTGTTTGAATAACAAATTTTACGGCGCAAAATGATAATTTATCGGATTCTGTTTAGTGAAAATTTTTTAACTATATTTCTTTGCTTTTAAACAAAATTAAAATTGTCTTTGCTGCTTTATTGCCGCTAAAGGTTTCGTGAATTATTGCCCCAAACATTATTGTTTCAAAAGGAAAATGAAATAAGACCAAAAAATTTGCATTGAACTTGGAATTTTAATTCACAATGAAATAAAGCCCCAATTTAGGGATCTTATTGCACAAAATTATGACTCATTTTTCTGTCTTAATTCACTTACCGAACTTTATTTCAGTTTTTTTGTGGTTTTATTTCGCAGGGTTTTACTTAATTTTTGTTTTGGGGAGATAATGTTTTGGACGTTAGCTTACGTATCCGGTTTTAAATTGAAAACATTACCAAAAACATGCATTTTATATTAAGCATCTATTTGAAAAGAAAAACTTGTCTCCGAATTTAGTGTATCGTGTTTCACCAAGCAATATGAAGAATAGGATATTACGCCGAATTATATTTGACATAGAATTATATAACTTTATATCTCCTAATTTTAGATCTAGTAAGTTATGTTGACTTTAAAATGTTGATTCACAAAAAACTTGCACAATTTATCGATTCTTAAAATGTTGACATGGACAAAATATCGTTTTTTAAAATGTCGACTTGTACAAAATGTAAGCAACTAAAAGCAAAGAAAAGCAAAGAATTTAAAATAAAATATTGTAGCTCTGATTTTGTAGCCTACTAAAAACTCCATGCTAATTTACAATTATGCATATAATCATGTATACATATTCTGGCAATGGAACATATCCGTATGCCTATTTCGTAAAAAAATATTGAGTTTTAACACTTCATTATAAAAATTAAATAATTTTGAAAAAATGGAGACTTCAACCCTCAAACCCTGTTTCCCCCCAATTTCCCCGACTGCCGGAAAATGTTGACTGCAAGACAAAAAACATATATAATACATAGACAATAGTTATGTCTTGCATCCAGGACTTTGTCATATGTATAGACAATGATGTACGACACAAATACAGAGGAAGCATCTAAAATGTCTCTTAATTCAGAAAATCCGTTGTTGTTGGCAGGTAAACATAGACGGCAAGACTTTAGTAAGGAAATATATAAAAAACAAGGGCGGGGGTTGATCCTATAAATATTAGCATTTACAACACTACTTTCTACAAAAAATTCAAAATTTTAAAAATCGATATTTTTGTCGATTTTTGACATTTTGTCAGTCAACATGGTGGAAGGTCAAGACTTAGTACAATCGACATTTTTGAAGAGAAAAAGATCGACATTTTGTAAATCGATTTAATCGAAGTCAGGATCCTCTTTGGCATACCATTGTCATCTCGATCACCTACAATATTTTGTGATTTAGGCTTTAAGTATAGAACTTCGAAAGACAGAGACGAATACTTCGGATTGCTGTAGCTACCATTCAAACAAACTAATTAACTAGTACATCATTCAGTTTTGTGGGTATAGATTTAAGTATTGAACTCAAGAGAATGAATGTAAAACAAAGTTGAAAGAAGTTATAAGTCAATGAACAACAAACTATATTTAAGTACAAAAGCTTGGAAGACTCTGTTACCTGATGTAATTTATCATCAAATAAATGAAAGAGTTGATCGAAAAGAACACGAAAGTCAAAAAAACTCCAATAGTCTTTCACACAAAAAAATATATAATATTTTAAATCTCTATAACCAATACAAAGATTACAAAGATCTTTATAACAAGATTTTCCTAAACTTTATAATATTTTTATTTAATTTTTTTTGTTTTTCTAAAGGTCATATGAAAAATGAATATAAAGGTTATAACATTACCGGCATATATACATTTATCTTATACAATGTAGCGTAACTTATTCTAAATAATATGAGAATTTCATGTTTTTTTATATCCTTTAACTATCTCTTATGTTGTATTGTATGGGGGGATATGTGGTGCCATCTAATATGAAGTGAAAAATTAACACGCTATAATGACGAAAAACTATAATGTAAGAAAAATAATTTTATTTGAAAAATCTAAAAAAAAAAAAAACTAACCTCATAAGTTCATTAAAACTATTAAAATAAAATAAATATAAACTAAGTAAAGGTAGTTTTTAATGATGTTGAAAATCTGAGTTGAAAGACCTTAGAAAAGGTCACGAATTGTATGGGTGCACGATTTATTTGAACAATAGTTTGTTTTTAAATAAATAAAGAGGATTTATATTCTAGGTGATGAAGAATTATTAAATTGCAATGAAGGTCAGTGTGCCTTTCAATGTGATTTTTTTTATATATAAGTATATATATATATACTTACTTACGTAAGCGTTTAAATATCGTGAATGATTTACTTAGTTTCAGTTAATCGTGAATAAATGAATGTAAGGAAATACTTTAAAATAAATTTTGAAGTTTCAAAAATTGTTATTAAACAAAAAAATTATATTATTATTGTAATAATTCAAACTCCAATAAAAAAGTAGTTAAATTTTAAAGGACAGAAGCCGCAAAATCATAGTAGAAGAAAACAACTGGGCTTGAAGGTAAATAATGTTATAGGATGATTGAATGCAATTCAGCTATAACTAGTACTATATATAAAACATTATTTTAATTTATAAAGCTACCCCTAAGGATGATATAGACTTACGGTATCCAGCTGTGATTCAATCAGCAATTCTTATATTACAAAGATTTGAGTCAAAAGTATTAAAACTAATAACAGGAACATCACGCGGAGTGAATAGCTCGATAGTGTATAACAAGGTGACTCGATTCTATTTGTTAAATAAAATAAAGAGTGTGCTATATTTTTCTCTTAAGAATGTAATTTTTAAATTTAATGTAGTTTATTTTTATTGAAAAGCGTAAAATATGAAATGAAAATTAATAAATAAAATAAAATAATAATATTTTATTTATAGAAACCTATACTGATGAAAACCATAAACAAGGAAAAACTGGAAGCTGTAAATACCGAAAAATCAATCAACAAATACCAAAGGTCACACAATATATGATAGCAAATAATTAGAGCGTAATGGATAGCTTACCATTGGGGTTTTTTATTCGCAAAATATATATTGTTTGTTTCTTACATACATCATTGTACAGTTTTACTAATTACTTAAGGATTATGCAATATTTCAGATGCATTTCTTTGAATCATTTACATTTACATATCATTACATCCTTCGCAGAATTTAAGCAATTGGACTAAAAACAGAAGGATATTAAAGAAAGAATAAACAAAAGTATAAAAGAATATAAAATAAATACAATAGGATAGAATAAAAGAGAACAAAGTAGAATAAAATAGAAAAATAGAATATAATAGAATAGAATAAAATAGAATAAAATAGAATAGAATAGAATGTAATAGAATAGAATAGAATAGAATAAAATAGAATAAAATAAAATAAAATAGAATAGAATAGAATAAAATAGAATATAATAGAATTTAATAGAATTTCTCTTTCCTTTGGCCATTTCATTTAATTTCTAACAAAGCTCATATTATTGTCTGTCAACTTATGAATCAATCGACAAGGTAATAACATTTGAAAATATTATCACTGTCAACCAATACGGAATGATAAACTTTCACTGTAACTTAAAGTTTTCGGGCTAGCTACGAAATTACCATCCCAAAGTTCCCAGAATCCTAAAAAGTCTCGAATGAATATATTTCTTTTTTTGTATCCAAAATTAGCTACACAAAACAAATATTTGGGCCCAACTCTGGAAAAAGAAAATAATAAGTCCTGTTATTGAAAACGGCGTTTCAATTGTGGCTCGTATTGAGTAAAACCGTGTTCGGTTCGATCGAATGATAATTTGGTATTTTAGAAAACGTCGGTTGTTTCAGTAATCAGTGAAATTTATCTGTCAGCGGTAAATATTTTGTTGTTGTATTGTCGTACGCAATAAGTATTTAGTTAAGAATAAAATATTTCAAAACTGGATTTTATAACTAATACATGAATAAATTGAAGAAATGGTAAAAGAAGAAATGTAAAGAACATTGCAAAAGATATTTTTAATTTAATTAGTGAAGAGTAGTAAAAACAATTTGTTTGAACAAAATATTTAAAATTTTATAAAAGGTGTACTATCAAAATGAGTATACTTAATATGATTAAAAATTATTTAACTTTTAGGTTTATAAATTGTTTTTGACTAAATAAAAATTCGTTTAAATATGTTTTAAAAGAAATAGAATTTGATTTTCATAAAATTCTCCATCCTTACTCGAAATTGTTATTAATTTAAAAATGTAAAAAAATGTAAAACTTCACTTTAAATAAAAAAAAACACAAACATTCGATATTTCTAAATAATTTTGATATAAAACAGAAATAAATAAACAAATATATATATAAGTATTTAATATATTTAAGTTAGTTTTTTTATATCCATTTTATAAAGCGCGCTAAATTAATAGCGAATATGAAATGCTATAATTTGTATGAAGCTCGTTTCTACAACGTTTTCAAAAATTCCAATAAACTTTACTGATTCATTTTCAAAACGCGCTTTTTCAAAAATAGCAACTTTACAAAATCGAATGAATATCCGAGCCACGATTGAAACGTCGTTTTCAATAATAGGTACTAATATTTTCTTTTTGCGTACAACTTCGAAATTTTTTTTTTTGGTAATTGGACTGTGTCTTAAATTTTTTTTTAAATATTTGGAAATTGAAATCCCGACTTGTAGTAAAGTCTATCAATTTAAAAACTTTAATTTGCTTATTTATCTAAATGAATGTTAATTTATCTTAAGATATTGCTTTTTTTAAAGTGTTACTAGATAGTTATAGAACTATACCCTAAATAAATTAATACCATTTTTTTCTTTTCAAAAAGCCAGTAAATCAGCAAAAACGGTTTTAGGGGCTCCAATCATTGCTGCAACATTAAAACTGGTCTTAAAGACAAATGATTAACTCATAAAAAACTATTAATAGTATACACACCCCATTAGAAGCCCATCTACTAATCATAAAATATTAGATTATTGAACACCAATTGTATTACACCTTCTACAATAATTAAAAAAATATTTTCAAGATTATTATTTTTTTTTTTCGAAAACAAAATGCCTTTCAAAAAATTACCAAATTTTACTTTTATAATTCAAAATGTTTACTTAAAGTACCTTGTAATAAATTCTAATCACAAAAACAAAAGAACAATAAAAAATAATATTTTTTTGGCAACATTCCTAATGGATTCAATACAGTTTTGTGAAGTAATTTACAGAAAATGTGATACGAAAAGCATGTTTCTGAACATTTGAATGGGAAAAACACTATCAACTAAAAAATTGCTATGAAACAAAAACTGATGAAAATGTAAATATTGGAAAGTACCATTTCCAACAAAAAATTCCAGCAAATTCTAAGAGTGAAAGAGAAAGTCCTTACACTGTAACATGTTTCACATATTGTTTATAAACAAAAAAAAAAAACAAAAGAAAACAATTTTTTTTTATTCGAATGTTTTCCTTCCTTTTCAAATTTCAAAACTGGAGTAATTTTTTTTTTTCAATTATTGCGAAAAATTCTTTCAAAAATTACATAAAACGAATTAAAAATGGGTCGCAATTTTTTGGTGTATGTATTATAGAGAAATTCCAAATTCTGATAAAAAAAAACAAAAACAAAAAAAAACACAATCATTAAAAGAGTAGAGAGAGACCAATTGAAGAAAATTGAGGAAAAATCGCTTGAAAACAATTTTCTGTCACGGAAATAATAATAAAATTATAGCACTATTGATTGACTTTTTATTTAGTACAAGGTGTGTACATTAAACTTAAAGAGAAATTCTCAAATTTCGGATTCAAATTAATTATATGGAATCGGTCATAAAAGGAGACGTTGGTGGAAACAGAAGAATGAAATATCATGGAATGCCATCTTACTATGAATTGGTTTACTTAGCCGTTTCAGTACACCTAACTATGTGCGATATTTAACAGACATTGTGCCCATTTCAACCATAGTATTGATGATGACAGGTTAAACACACGTTTCATCATACTCTATTAAAGACAAACAAATTTTATGAGGCGATTTTCGGCTTTTGTTAGTTAATGAGAGTTGTTATCATGAATACCAAAGCTGTAATCATGAATACTCGTTATCGGTCACAGACCCATTTTCTGTAACACAAATGTATGCTTCCACATACTGTGCATCATATGATGATGTGCTGATTATAATTATTATAAGTATTAGCATTAGGGTTCATCGGAGTTATTAAAACACCATTATTAAATCACCAAAGTATGTAGGCATATACTCATGCTTAGGCGTCATGCTCGTGCGATATCTTTTTTATTAACAAGATCCTTTCGGGCAAAAGGTTAGTCCTTGGAATTTCAAATTATTTGGTTAAAAGAACCGATCGAAATAATATGAGAAACGTTGAGTAGTTCCACATTCCCTTCTATGCTACTGAATGTAGTAGATTCGAGTATATCACTAGAACACTCTGTGAAGTAAATTATAGTTCTATGTAGAGTATGCGGAGGAGCATACGTTTTGCACCCTTTCATCAACATTCAAATACTGTGGAGCCCATTTTCTGTATTCATTTGCTAATGAGAAGGTACATGCTAAAGCCGTTATCACGGATACTCCTGGAATCAGGCCAATTTATTGTAACACACATGTATGTTACTACGGTGCACTACACTATGATATGCATGGTGTGTTGATTATAATTTTTTTTTAATGTTAGTATCAGAAAATATACTCAAAACTTAAGAATAAAGTGAAAGATTAAAATATTATGCACTATTATTAATATTTAACCACAATCTCTATGACTGTAAAAATTACCTAATTATTAGCGGGTAAGAAGTCATCGCTAGTAAAAATATTTACTCGTATGTGGTTTGATAAAATAATAAGGTCCCATATCAAGGAGTAAAATAACAAATAGTAGTTATCGATTAATAATAATATCACTTTGAGAAATAACTGTACAGCTGAATGATTGGAAAAACTAAGAGAAAGCTATCCAAATAAAAACTTCTGAAGAGAACCGTATGCAGAAAGAACGAAAGTCAAATTGTCGTTGAATAGAACCGAATAAAGGCTATATGTGGGTATATACATAAGCTTCTGCCTAGATCATGAATGGGTCTTATAGAATCTAATATATATAGAGGATGCACAAAAATGGTAGGTACTGTTATCATTGAATGTACATCGCGTATGTTTAACGTAAAAAGGCGATATGAAGATATAAGTACATACTGTAAACTCCTCCTTATAGGTCATGGTGCAAGAATTGGTCTTGTAGAATCCAACATATGTAACGAATAGGTAGAGATATAAATTATTCTCCGTGTATATGCCCAACGCCCATGATAAGCCTATGCTCAACGATCTCCCTATTCTCAACGGACAAAAGACGCATTTTGGAAGGCTACGAACTACACTAAGAAAATTAAGTTTAATCAGGACTAAAAAAATTCGGTGGAAAACCGTTCGGTTAACTAAGTTGTTTTAGTTAGCACGGCAATAGAATCTGTTGATAAGCGGAAATGAAATCGTTGAGAGGCTATACAAGGGTCAAGTGCGTGGGATATCAATAACCAACTAACCAATAATAATATCATATATATATATTATGTATGTACCATGTATATATATATACATATTAACATTAAATGATGTGTAAAATATAGAACCAAAATTAACAAAAAATATTATCAAGCAAAATGCTACTATAAAAAACTTATATAACATCAAACTAAAGAGATTAATAATATATATTCATTTTCTGTATAGTAACATACGAATCGGAGTTATATGTAATGGTGAACGGGACAAATCAAATTAAGATTTAATAAAAATATTTCGGACAATTATATGAAGCACAAGTACATGGACTTATCAATGAATTTTGTCATGGAAAACGACACGAAATCGTAACAGAGATTTGGCATTAGTCTACGTTGGTAAATAGATCACTTTCACTTCTTTGGTGAACTCTGGAAAAATCACAAAGTAAAATCTAGATAAATCATGTTGTATCAAACATGAACAGAACTTATAAAAATAACCGATCGCAAGTGACAAAGGCAGAACTAAAAATCGAAGCGTTAATAATAGACAAAGCGATACTCAAGCGATTCAAAATGTAAATTATAGAGCTAAAAAAATAACGGAAGCTACTTATTTAACTCATTAATGATTGTGACTACAATCGCAAATGAAAGAAGTAGGTAATTTGCTTCTGGAGTATCGATTATTTTTTTTTATTTATTTAATTCTCTACTCGCTACCCATTTGAACTCATTAGCAGGTATGGTAGTATTAGACTACCTAGATAGCTCCTATTTTGTATTTGAAAAATTCACAAATTCATACATATTTATATAGATTTCATAGAAAATAATATGGGAGCTACACAAACCAAATCAAATTCACACTTTATGGAATCCACAGAAGGTAACGGAGATTTACAATCTTTTATTAGGATTTATTAAATTTGCTTTTCTTATTCTTATAATCAATAATATTTATTTAATTAAACAGAATCACAAATTTTTGTAAATTTCCTGTAATTTTCGCTTAGCCCTGCAATTTTAAAATAAATTTTTTTTTTTAAACAACTACACCACACTATACATTCCAAATCAATTGTAAAATTAAGAAATTCTTTAAAATTTTTAATTTACTTTTATTTTCTTTATTTCGTTTTTACTTTTAATTTTTTTTTTTTTACATTTTATCTGGTTCTACAACCACAACCCAAATGTGAACAAAACTGATAAATTAAAAAAATAAAAAATTGTTTGATTTTTAGCAACATTTAATGTTTAATACTTATACATAGTACATACATAATATATATATATATATATTATATATATATAAATACAATTTAAAATTTTAAGTAAATTATGTGTGGTTCATGTGAGTGTGTGACTACAGCATTTCAAAAATAAAAATTGATTTTGTATTGAAAAAATGTAATTTAAGATAAAAAAAAATATATTTTTAGGTCAATTAGCTTTAATTTTGAAAATACCTATTTTAAGTATGCACTTGAATCAGCATAAGAATCGAAGAATCGAACAAAATAAAAATTTCTCTGACTCATTTTTTGTTACAATATGTTTACAATGTGAGCCGAATTATGATTTACAATATACTGAAAATTATTTTAAGCATCGATAATAAATTCAATAATAACTAATTATAATTTGAATCTGGACTTAACTTATACAAACAATTCAATTACATGATTCACACATTTTATTTTTAAATGATAGTTATTATATTATCACACCTTGAACAAGGTCGAATCGGAACGTAAAAATTATTTCGGAAAAAATATGCAATTTAAAAATTGTAATGAAATATTCTTACAGGAGACGTAATAGACGTGTAGACAGGTCTACGTAAATTAATATCAATCAAAATATGAAGAAAATAAGATATTAATATTTTTTTGGCAATCCTGCAATGCAATAATAAACTCTTTTAAAATGTAGTGTGAACAACAATTTTGTTTAAAATCTGATTTTCATGGGAAGTGTTACCTTCACATGTTGGTATTTATTGCTCTGATATAAATTAAAATACTTAAACCCGTAGCACCCAAAATTTTTTATCAAGGTAATATAAAATATTCAACTTATTCCGATCGACGATTTATAATTTTGATGGTCCAAGAGAAGTGTAGCGATTGTAATCGGTTATCGGTAGTATGAATATAACAGTAGGATACGAAAAAAACCCTTAATTTTGATTTTAAATTTTTCATTACAATAGTTAGTACGAAATTTGGAAATTTAATGGCTACCTTAATATTATATTGCCTGATATCTAACGATCAAGTAAATACAATCAATAAAAAAACGATTCAAATCGTTTATAAGCATAACAATCGATATTCACGCTATCGGCACGTCGTCATTTTAACGATTCAAAAATCAACCGTTAGGCAAAAGTACTTAAGTCTCCATTTTGCTATACAAGGAAGTATTTTTGGACAAACTCTTACAGGACACTTGTCATTATCAGGAAATACCATGATTGTATAATACTCGTTGATGATACACTGATTATAACTATATAAAGATCATGTAATAGCTCCAAAGTTTGTTCAAAGAAACCTACTTAAAGTTCGAAGATTGCTTCCAGAAATCGTGAGTTACAACAAATGCTTTTCAACCGTTACATGGGGCTTTGACTCTCACAAAAAAATCCTGTACTGCTTTGATAATTGATTAAAGTGAATATTGCACGAGTCAATAAAGCAAAATGTCCTAACATATTGATGGTAAATATGGCGAAATGGAATGACGGATAACTAGGAAACAAGAAAACATATAAAAGCTGTTAAAATTCAGATTTCTATACTGGCTTATGATATCCAAGTCCCAACTTCCGCTGCGTAACAAATTACTCCTAGTAATATAAACCCAGTATCAAGTTTATTTGGACATTTGGAATACAATTGTGTGACTCAGCGTCAGCGTCTACCCTCAACCACTTCAAGTGAAAAGCTGCATAACAACAACAAAAGCAGCCCTTTTATTTCTAAAAAAAAAATTCTTACAACCTGTACTCATGAAATTCATAAAATTTAAGTATCTTGAAAAAAAAAACTTTTCCAAAAGAAAGTAAGTAACTTATTGTTATACGATTCCAATTTAAGTACAGTCATTATTTCCAACGATTAACCTAAAAATATATTTTAAAAATTCTTTACACATCAAGTCGAAAAATTACTCGAAGAAATGAAATATTAGAGCAATAATTTAAGAATTTTTTTTATCGATATTTTTGTTTTTAGTTTTCTTTTTTTCTGTTTTTTTTTGTAACGTTTAATCGATTAAATTTCACTTTTCTTATTTTTTCCTTTTTTTGTTTTTGTTTTTGTTTTTGCTTGCGAATTTTTATTTTATCATGATTTTGAAAATTATATAATTATGATAATTTTCTTTCTTTGATATTCTTCAAAAATATTTTCCCTTAATTTGCGAATAATTTTCATAATTTTATAGAAAAAATATTTGTTGAAGGCAAGACATTTATTTTACCATGATCGTCCTCCTCCCTCCTTCTTCTACTACCACCACCATGGGTTCAATAACAAAAATATTTTCTTAATAACTTATAATGAATCTAATTAGGTATTATTTGAAATTTTCAGGATAATTAAATCTACATTCATTTGTATATATATATATATATATATATATATTTTTTTTTTTAGGTATATGAGGGCGTTTAAGTAGGCTCATATTCAATTAAAAATTTAACAATACGTCATACGAATTCATGGGTAAAGAATAATTGTTTGAATTTGAAAAATTTAAATTAAAATCAAATGAAATAGAAAATTATTTGAACATTTATTTTTTTTTTTTAATTAATTTTCATTTTGTGGAAATTTTTGAATATGCAAAATGAGTTATTATAGTTATATGTACCAGATTTTCATTAGTTTTCATATGAAGCTATTTTTTTTTTTATTGAAATATTTTTTTAAAAAGTTGAAAGCAATGAAAATTAATAGTTTATTGAAATTTTAATAAACCCATCATCAAATAAAGTTTAAATCCATATTTTCAGAATATGTAATTATGAAAATAATTTATTCAATAAATTTTAGAATTTTCATTTTATATTAAATTTTATATATATTTAACTATAGTGTGTAAGTTAAATATAGTTATAAAGTTGATGGTTAGAAGAATAGTATTGGGATGTTTGGGGTAAATTCTATAAATTATTCAAAATAAATTTATGGTAAAAAAAAACAAAAATTATACAAAAAAAAGGATTTAAAATTTGTTTTTTTAAATTATTATATTAACTGTGATTGTCATAATATATTATAACATTTATGTGAATTATTTGAACTTAAATTGAATTGGCTATATGTATTGGAATTTTATTTTTGGATTGTTAGATTTGGATTTTTTATTTGGGGATTGGTATAAATTTAAATAGACGACATCGAAGATACATGATGTGAGGCTCTTTGGTAAACATCATAGAACCAGTTTTAAAAAAGGTGAAAAAAAATCTGATAGCTGTGGTCAAATAATTCATGCAGACGTTTGTGGTCCCATGCAGAAAATGTCTATTGGTGGATCTAGGTATTTTCTATTTTTAAAAGATGATTTTTCTAAATTTCGTTTTGTATATTTTATGAAAAAGAAGTCTGAGGTAGAAAAACATATTAAAAACTTTTTAAAAGGAGTTGAAACTCAAACCGATTTTAAGATTAAAACCTTCAGGACAGATAATGGAACAGAGTTCGTCAACAATGGGGTTAAAGAATTATTAAATGATAAAGGAATTTGCCATCAGAAAACTGTTCCATACACACCAGAGCAAAATGGTTCTGCTGAGCGTGAAATGAGAACTATAGTTGAAGCAGCACGAACTATGATCCATTCTCGAAATTTAGATTTGAAATTTTGGGCAGAAGCTGTAAACTCATGTTCTCAATCTAACTGGTCCGAGCTTTGTTTCGGGAAAAACTCCACATAAATTATGGTCGAACAAAGAATTAGTATCATTAGATAATCTAAAAGTTTTTGGATCAGACTGTTTTATTCATATTCCAAAAGAAAAGAGACGAAAGTGGGATCAAAAAGCTTATAAATGTATTTTTATTGGATATTCTGAAAATATAAAAGGATATAGAGTGTGGAATCAAGATAAGAATATGGTACAAGTTACTAGAGATATTATTTTTGATTTTTGAGATGCAAATGAAGGTATAATTAAAATCAATGATTTTGAGGAAAGTTTAAACGATTTTAATGAGCCAAAAACTGAAGTTCTGGGTCAAAAATCATCTGAAAATGTTAAAATTGGTCACATAACATCAAGGGTTGTTTCAAAGTTAACTGATCTTACAAATGAGAACATAATTTCTAGTCGTTTACGTCCTAGAAATCAATCAGAAAGTAATATTTTTTTAAAGCAGAAACAAGCTCTTATAGTCAGGTGTGAGGAGCCTTTAACATATGAGGATGCAGTTCACTCTGTTGAGAAAAGGGTGAATGGATACAAGCAATGAAAGAAGAATATGATTCATTAATTAAAAATGGAACATGGGAATTAGTCAGTTTACCAAAGGATAAAAAGGTTATAGATAACAGATGGATTTATAAAATAAAACAAAAACCTGATGGGTCTATGGACCGCTACAAAGCTCGATTGGTGATTAAAGGATTTACACAAGAGTATGGTATTGATTACCACGAAACTTTCAGTTCAGTAGTCAAGTTTACATCGATTAGGACAATCTTATCGGTCGCTGCGAGTGAAAATTGAAAACTTAAGCAGTTTGACATCAAAACGGCCTTTTTAAATGGAGAACTAAATGAAGAGATTTATATGAAACAACCCGAAGGTTTTAATGACGAAAGTAAAAAGGTATGTAAACTTTCAAAAGCTCTTTATGGCCGTAAACAAGCTTCTCGTTGTTGGAACAAAAAATTTACAAGTTTTTTGGTAAAATTTGAATTCAAAATTTGTGAATCGGATCCTTGCGTTTTTATAAAAAACTCTGATGACAAAAAAATCATTTTGGCAATATATGTTGATGATGGACTCATTGCAGCAAATAAAAACGAATTAATTGATCCATTACTTACCTATATGAAGGAAGAATTTGATGTGAAAGTTTTTGAAACAGAATGTTTTCTTGGTGTACAAATAGTTCGTGAACCAGATGGTTCAATTTTTATTCATCAAGAAGCTTATGTCAATAAGATATTGGATAGATTCAGAATGTTAGATTGCAATCCCGTTGTCACACCAGCAGATCCAGGTCAAGCTTTAGTAAAAGAACAAGGTTCCAAAAATGTTGATTTTCCATACCGCGAAGCCATCGGTTCGTTAATGTATTTATCAGTAGCTACAAGACCAGACATAGCCTATGCACTCAACAATGCTAGTCGTTTTATGGAAAATCCTTCTGAATCACACACGAATGCAGTTAAACGAATTTTGAAGTACCTAAAGGGCACAAGAAAGCATGGTATTTTTTATAAAAATGTTAAATTAAATTTCTATGGTTTTAGTGATGCTGACTTTACTGGAGATGTTGACACAAGGCGTTCTACTTCTGATTATTTGTTCATGCTGGGCTCTGGTGCTATTAGTTGGTGTTCAGAAAAGCAAAAATCGGTGTCACTTTCAACAACGGAATCTGAATATATTGCGGCTTCGCATGCGATTAAAGAACTGATTTGGCTAAAACGATTGTTCATCGAACTTTTGCCGGATCATAATCAAAAGCCTATCCTTTATATGGACAATCAAAGTGCTGTAAAGCTGATTAAAAATCCGGAGTTTCACAAAAGGACCAAACACATAACTAGATGTAAGGTATCATTTCATACGTGAAAAATTTAAAGAAGGAATGTTCCGTTTGGAATACATCTCAACAAATGGTCAGGTGGGAGATATCTTCACAAAAGCTCTTCCTAAAGATAAATTTCATCGTTTTGGGAAATTAATGGGTTTGAAATTTTTTGTATAATATAAATTTTTTTTATATAAAGTTATTATAATTACTTAATTTGATTATTTTATAATATTTGATTAAAAGTGGGAGTGTTGAAATTAGATTGTTTTTAGTTTAATTAAATATTAAGTAGTTCACCCTGTATTTATATTTCTTAACCTTAAAACTAACTGTATATGCTCTCACTTTAATATTAGTTTTTGTTTGCTTACTTTGTTAATACTCTAATGTTATTATATAACTTAAGATTAGTTCTTGTAATACTCTAATGAAATAAAGACGCATTGGATAAAACTTGCTGCGTTTTTTTTGCTCAACAAAAAATTACAAACTATTTCTAGTAGAGGCAGAAAATAATAGACTGCTGAAAAATATCAGATGTAAAAATTACGGGTTATAGACAGGGTACGATGTAATGAGTTTGTACCAGCTTTCGCACTGGGGTTCAAATCAAGGGGTTTCAGGACTATGTATTACAATAATGATGATATATTAACCAATGCCTGTATTTAGATTTTGATTCTTGCTTCAAAGGTTAGCATACGTTTGATACTCTTTTACCTACAAACTAATTTTCTGGAGAGATTTTACTAATTCGTGAGAGAATTTTTGGTAAATATTTTTTTGGAACGCGATTTTTTTATCAACATACAGAAAAATGGTATAAAAAATAGTTCTTTTAGGTTTGCATTTTTTCAAGACCATTTTTTCCAACATTATGGATAGAATTTCAATAAACTATTAATCTTCATTGAGATAACATTTTCCTAAATTAAGACTATTAGTTTATTCATACTGTAAACTTAATGGCTTATTAAATAAAAACAATAAAAAAAGACTATTACTTAGTTTAGTTAATTTTTATTTTTATTTTACTGCTCATTATTTTATTTCGGTGCACATAAGTATACTTAAATTTGTGCAGTGCCTCTAGATTAATTATAAATACATATTAACTATATAACTATATCCTTATAGCTATACGTATTGAATTAAATTATAAATCAAATCAAATTAAATTCATTTGAATGTCTGGAGTAAAATATTTGATCAGTGGCTAGCTCAAATACGTAAGTACCGAATTCATATTAATTTATTTTCATTAACATTAATGTAAGTACTTCGTAAAACTACATAATTAATACAAAAACATAGTGCAAATTTATAAAAAACTAATTAAAATAAGCTAAGTATAATCATTCTACTATTCAAATAAGAAATAAGTGACGAATAATCAATTTATTAAAATTAAAATTGAAATTAAACAAATTTCTGTTTCCTAACTGGAATCTATTTGGTAGTAGTAGATAGTAGTATCTTTTGGTAGTAGTAGACAGTACGCCGACACACTTAGACCAGTATGGTCTATTGTGATATGGTATTTACTAATAAACTATCTAAAATTGCAAATGCACGGAAGACCATATAGATTTTAGAATGGTGCAAAGCTTGCTTCTTCATTCATAAGAAAACTTATTCATAGTTTTAAGAGACGTTACTCAAGTGTGTGATAGGTTTGAATTAGTGAGTTACTCAAGTGTTTGATTGGATTTTTAACAGAACCCATAAACATCGAAATGACCTCGATTTAAGAATTTGCATCCGAAATGCTCATATATAAACAGTTTGTAATCTATAGTTGCATCTAATGAACTAGAAAATATTCTAAAAACAGTGTAGGTCAGATATTACAGCCAATAAGTATCCAAATGTTAAAAAAATTAACATGTTCTACACATTTTAGCTGATATAAAAAATCACAAATATTAGGATGAAGATTTGTAGTGAGAGAAAATTTTAGGAAAAATGTTATTTTATCCCTCTCAATGATCGTTAAACTGTTTTTAATTGCTTCCAAAGACGTACTTATTTTCAACTTTTAGCTTTATTAAATAAATATTAAAACTCTACGTAACTGTATGTTTTAATATTTATTTAATTTTAATAATATTTCAGCTAGAGCCTACAGCATATTCTATAAAATATAAATCTTAGCTTTTTTTTATTCATTAATTTTTATAATCTACTTACTAAAAATGTTTTTTTCATGTTCTAAGAAAATATTTCTTTAAAACCCTTTTCTCATTTTTTTTAATTCTATTGTATTGATTTTTTTAAAGCTCAAAATCGTTATAATGAGTTAAGAAATTAAATTAAAAATCATTAAAATACTTCATAGATCTGGAACAAAATTGAAATCTGCACTTATTTCTATGTACGGTTGAACCACATACGTTCTTGGTAATAATTGGCAGCCCACATAACACTTTTATTGCTATCTTGCGCACTCTTATAACACTATTATAAACACTCTTATGGCAGTATTAATGTTAATTTGAGTGCTCCGCAATTCTTGCGAAACGTTATAAATACGTTATAGCATTAAAATGGTGAATCCTATAAAACACCGGAGCAATTGCTGTAATATTGTTATAGGATTAGTATACATTATACATTAGTATTTATTATATTTTCGAAATATACGTTATGTAATGTATAACATCAAATTTGATATTTAAATAATTATTCTTTTAACTAAAAATTATACTTTTGGGAAAATAAGGCAAAATAAAACTGTTCAGTTTTTTTTTATTCAAAAAATAAATTTTTTCCGTCGCAAAATATTTATTCAAAAGCTACACTATAACTATAAGTTTATTATTAAAGTTATAGGAATAAAGTAAAATAATAATACTCTACTGCTATTCTAGCAATTCCATTCTTAATTATAACAACACTTTAAACGCTTTAAACGCTTGTTATAAGATTACACACCTTATAACGACATTGCTGTTTATAACAACTCCCGCAATTGCTATAACTAAGAACATTCTTATAGCAATATTAATCACATTATTCCCATGAACACATCATTATAACACTTTTAGTGGTTATCGGGAGTCATATAAGAGTCTTATAGCACTAATTTTGTTTTCATAACAATAAAATTGTATGTGGGAGTAACTGTTAATGACATTCGATCAAAAAAAAAAATTAAAATATTGATTAAACTACTACAGCTTTTCAATTTGATGGTAATCAGTGATAAAAGAACAAGTATTTAATCAAAGATTCCAAGAATAAAATTCGATTTACACAAAAAATGTATGCATTGGATTTAGAAATGCCTGTAATGATCTGAATAATAAGCTCACTTATTCGTTAAATCTCTTTATTCTTTAATACAGCCAAGCCAAGCGGAATGTCAGTATTCTATCCTATAGCGATCGGCTGTTTGTACAAAAAACATAGTTATATACTTAAATTGAATTAACTAGAAAAATTCAAAATGTTTGACTCGCTTTTGTTTATTTTTAAATTATAGAAAATTATTTTTAAAAAATTATTATGTTAGAGTACTGATAATGATCATGATTTGCATGTACTACATGGTACATAAATAATACTGTAAAAACTAATTGTCATTATCATTCCTAATATAGATATTTTATAAACATCTTTCTCCAACTGATAATAACTAATCCAATTTTAGATGAAATTTTACCACAAAAACCGAGAATAATTTTTCGTTGGAAAATTTAAATATCATCAAGAATGAAATAAATTCACAAAATGAATAATTTTAAATTTTTATAGCTTTATAAAATTTTAATATTTTAACCATTAATGGTATGTACATTTTAAAGTACTTCATAAAATATTTTGGAACCAGATATTTTTTTTGTTTTTTTGGTTCTTTAACCACAAATTCTGATGATTTTAAATTTTGGTTCTAAGTAACAATAAAATTTTCCTCAACTAACTACTTAATGGTAGATGTATTTTACAATATTAAAATTCAAGTTGAATTCTACAACGTAATAATTGAGTATGAAAAGAAAATGTTGAAACTTTAATACTCATAAATTTATTTAAATTCTCTATACACTTAATATTTAGATGTGTAGAAGTAGAAATGCAATTTTAAAACTTAAAATGAGTTGTTACAATAATTTAAAGTTACAATTTTGTTATTATTATAATATAATTTTAAAAATAATATTTTTATTATATAACTACAGTTGTTGTCAAAATTATAGGAACACTAAATTATTTTATGTAATTGTTTGATATTAAATTTTTACTAAGAGAGTGGACTAGGGCTAACTTCATATCTCTAAACATTGCTTCATATGCCATGTAATTTTATATTGTACGTTGTGCTTTTCTGCGGGAGATGTTGTATCGACGTAGAACCTAATAACCATATCCTGAGGATAGCTGAAATTGCTAGCTTTCCAAAAATATATATCTTTAGGGGTTCATCTCATCCTTTAAGGACGCAAAGGATATTTGAAAATATCCTTGTTTTTTTTATGTTTCTGTATAAAAACCGCTACATCTATTGATCTATTAGATATATAGCTATATATATATATATATTCAGTTATATATTCTGGAAAGACAACGGTCTGGAGCATATTTTAACATTTATTTGATGACGATTGGTGCTGCCGTTATGGAGATATTGTACTTCAAAGTAGAAAATTTTTGAAAAAAAAACAATATTTATTTTCTTTCTTGAAAAAAACCTAGTACCTCAAGATTTTACCATAAAAGCCACCTTCTATTTATATATTGTTCTATAACTCATACATATTTACCTCTACGTCGAAGAGTTTAGAAGATATATAAGCATTTATTAAAAAAAAAAAAATTTTCATCCTTTTTCTATATAAAACTAGGAATCCTGTAAGTTGTTGTTATTATATATTATTGTTACATATATTTTTTTGCATTGTATATGTAAGGCGTATATTGTACTAGCAAAATATCAATGTACACTGTCACGCCCATGTTCACAAATGGAATTTTGCATGTTCACTAAATAGTTATTCACGAAACAATCGTCGTCGGGATAACGATAAAGTAAATATACCTGCTATAGTAAAGTTAATCAGACCCATTTGATTTATTCACCTATTTGTTCAAATCATAAAGTTTATTTCACTCGTTTTTATCATACTCGGAATGTATTTATCACTCTCTGTGTAGATTGCACCTTGGAATTGGTGTTGCTTCAATAATTCAGTCAAATTAAAGCTATGCACAAAATTTTTTCTTTTATTTCCTGGAGTTAAAATAAAAATATTATTTTTGTGTTACTCACTCTCGAACAAGCTACATAAAATTGACCATGAGAGAAGCATATTATTTCTCTTAAGTCAATTCCAAGACTTAAAGTTTTCCCTTGAGCTTCTTTTTATATAGCAATATCAAACCATATTTTTATAGGAAATTTGAGCCGCTTAAATTGGAAAGTGTGGTTAGATGAAATTAATGGTGTTCTAGGAAAAAAAAATTATTCCCAGCAGAGCATTTTGTAATTATTGTAGTTTAGATAACATATAGTCTTTAAGTAACGTATTTAGAGTATCGTTACCATTACAAAAATGTGGGAGATTTAACCTTCTAAGCAACATAATGGGTATTCCATCTTTTGGGCTTAATTTATGCAATTGTAATCCAGAAGGTTGAAGGGACTGCAAAAAGACAATTTATAGTCACACATTCTCTCTTCACTCTGATTCATTTGATTCAAAAGAATTTTGTTTATTTCCACCACAGTATTATTTATTGTTAGAACCCCACGATCACAAATCCAGAAATGGTCTTCTTTTGATTTAAGTTATCAATTAATTTCTTTAAATATTGAAAACGACATTCCATGTCATTGGTTATCTCAATTCCACCGCTATGATTCCATCACCAATTTTTAAAATACCAGCTTTTGCTGATGCACCACGTTTTAAAAGCAGTCCCATTTTTACAGATGAAGGTAATATATGAACATGATTCAAACATTGAGAACATTTAACTGACGCAGTTATTTCATCAGCTCTAGTTCATCTTTGAACCACTGGAATAATTTGCCTAAAACCTACACAGAGTAAAAATGTTACTCAATCCATATTATTTGTATTATTTCGCAGATCCCGTAACTTTCTATCTAAAGCTTCAAACAATAAATTTATTAGTCATTGTGCACTCATCCCAATGTAAAAGTGGTTTCTCTTTTGATTTTCTACAAACTGGACTTTCGGAATTCGCAAAGTTAAATGATAATTTAAATGTTGAATGTGCAGTTCACCCTCCTTTTAGAATTGTAGCAGCTATTACTGAAGATGCAACTATAGCTAACTATAGCAATTTGAACAAGATATCTAACTTTTGCGAGTATTAAATTGAGTAAAAAGGTTTTTCTCATGCCGCCAGAGGCATTTAAAAGGAATAATTTTTCCACATTATTTTTTTTTTTTTTTTTTTTATGATCTTGATAGTAACTTAAGTAGAATAATTTAACCTTTTCGTGCTTAATTAAGTACGGTACTGCAATTTTACACTACAATATCTACAATAATTCGAGAATTTATTTTAACAAATTACTGGCTTATCTACTCATTAAATGTGGAAACATCTTTATAAGTGACAGCGTGTTCTTTATTCAAATTGGGCTTATTAATCTTGATATGGACTAAGAGAATATAATTTTTATCATAGAAAGTCTTCCTTAAATATTCAATCAATTTGACAACCTGTCAAATAAATACTGTCATCGTAATTTATGTTTTGATTTGATAACCGCACTTATTTTTGCCTTAAAAGATCTTCTGTGAAATTGTCCTTATGACCTACCCCTTGGGTAAATAATAAAATTAACTTAACTAATATTCTTTAAAGAGTTGATAAAGTATTGTTTTATGCATTTTATTTTATCAAAAACCGAAAAACCTTGATTTGAATTACTACAGTTTTGTTGCAGGGTTGCGGTATTATCACCCCAAAAAATCCGTTTTAAAAGGTTAATTATTAAACGTTTGGATCGAACTATATTCTGAACTTCTTAATATTTGCAATTTGAAATTTGACTCAACTCAAAAATATTTTACAACTAGATTAATTTTCAACATATCTAAGTCTTGCAATAATCTTATCTAAAATATTCTGAAAAAATATAAATACATAACTATAACTACTTAGTAGGTTCATTTCACTCAAACAAATTTCTATTATTTTTGTTGAGTATTTTCTAAACATAAATTTTGGTCGATTTTTATAACTCACAGATGTATTAAGGACATCTTTTAATAATTTATAAAATCAATAAAAATAAATTTCAACAGTTGTAGAGTTAGATAGTCTAACACTATAAATACCAATTGATGAGTTTAAGTAGTGTTTTGATAAACGAAACAACTCCTAAAAATAATTTGTTCTTATAAAGAAACAGATTTCATCATAGTTAATGTGTGCAAATTCATTTTAAAAAATTCAATAGTTCCCTCTTCCAACTTCAAAATCCAAAAAATGTCATTAAATATTTATTTAGTTAATAATTTTCTATTTATGTATTTCGAACATGACTGTTTCTTAAGGTAAGTGAACTGAATTAACCTCATTTTAATCACAATTTTGTTCTAGGATATAAGCACATGAAGTGCATTCATCTTTATTTAATGCATCACAACAATTTATAACCCAGTACAAAACATAACTTCAAGATTTAACTCTGTCACTAAAATAACAACCCTCACAACAAATAAAAACTAAGTAAAGTTTAGAGAAATAAAAATAGAAAAGAAAAATATGTTAAATAAAAAAAAAATTAACTGTCGACATACCATTACTAGCGCAAACTGCTCTATCAGTTGGTGTTGATGTGAAAATGGTGATGTGAGGGGAAAAAAATAACAATCAAAACAACAACGAAATAAGAATATAAAATCAGAAATAAAACGGTAAGGGGTAAATATATGGAAAAGTTTTTGTAAACGGAAAATGGAAAATGGGAAATAAAAGGATTATGGAAAAACCTCTTGGAAATAAAATAAAACTTTTTAATTTGATCCTTTGCGTGCTCTATGAAAAATTGCATTTAACCACCTTTTTTGAATAGTTATGAGGTGATGTTGTATCGTCATCACGTTTAACAAAAAATAAAAATAATAAAATAAATGTGTTAAATGGTAATTTTAAATTGTTTCAGTTCTTTTTCTTTCGATTTTTTTTTTTTTTTTTTTTCGTTTTCTTTTGATTCCTTTGAGAAATCTAGAAATTATTTCAAGTGTCATATGGTAACACTTTTAATTCAGAAATTTTTAAAAAAGAAAAAAAAATGGTTTTACACTGAAGATTTAAATTAGAATTGTAGAATGTTCTAGAATTGATTGTAGGTTTGTAATGTTGTATTTACGTAGACTACATAAGTAGGTTAGGTAACGTATATGTTTATAATGTATTCGTTTTTTTAATAAGACTAATACATTTTTGCTATAAACGTCACCAGGTGTCATTTGTATTCAGTAAGCACTTTTTTAACAAAAACGAACAACAAAAATACCGGGAAAAAGAAATTATAAACTTTTATCTTGAAGTTCAATAGATTTCTGATTTACTTTGCGTACTAATTATTAACATTTGGGGACTTCTACTATCTTATACTAATTTTACTAACTATGCTCGAAAATTTTCAAAAACTAATAACTAAGTATACGGGGGATTTGACTGAACATCATAAGCCGATTTGTAGCAAGAGCCAAAGTATGCTACATAAAACTGGAAAATAAAGTCTGAAACTAAGAAAACGGATTGGTTATACAGTATATGCTTTCGTTTGTCTATCATTTTAGTATAACCTATACTAAAATGATAGACAAGACCGTTACAAGACCTACTAAGTAGGAACGGCCTTATCTGTTAAAAAAACATACAAATTCCAGAAGACAACTTAAAATATTCTGAAAGCATTTTTACATGCATTTATAAAAGTATGAACAGCCTTAGAATCGGTAATTTAACAAAGAAGAGCATAATAGTAACGTTAGAGGTTAATAGATTCTGAAATCACCACCATTCATCAACAAAAATGAAGAGACATAAGCAATTAATACCGTAAAGCTCTGAATATAATACCCAGGTACTCTAATTGGAAAATGCCAATATTCTGAAAAAATAATAAATCCAATTGGTATTCCAAATGGGACTTTTACACCCGGGTACACTATTCGGAAAGCAACATATAGATATGATCGTTACCTATTATTACATATAATAGATTCTGCACAGGCAGTAATATTAAAATAAAACCAATTAACACAATTGGATTATTAATAGATAACATGAAAATGATTTTAGTATTAGATAACATCCAATATCGAAATCTTTCGAAAAATATGAAACCTAATTACTTGTTATACCCGGGGTTCTGTAAATGGAAAAATGTTTCGATTAGTTTATCCGGGGTACTTTATTGGGAGGGGTATTATATTCAGAACTTTACGGTATTAGAATTTTACAAGAGAATAAAACCTTGTTCTCAATTAAACTCAATTTTAATCAAAATGTGTCAACAACAGATTTAAATTCAACTTAAATATAAAATGCTAATTCACTTAGTACTAAGCATTGAAAATTGTGCAAATAATTTAGACAATAAAAGAAAAACTGAACAGGTTGAAGAGATAAATGTTAAACATGCAAAGCGGGTGGATGCTATTTTCGAAAATAAAGTACAATCATGAAACTATACCAAATTTACATATGCAAGGAACTAAAACTACTTACCACAGTATATTAAATTTAACAAACTACAATGGGTGGGATTTATATATATGTATATACCAAATGGATTTGGTATAGTATAATATAAATACCAATGGGATTGCTATACCAAATGGAGCGCAGGTCTGATAACCTAATTTTCTGAAGGTACATTTTATGGGAAAGTACATGGAAATTAATCCAGCATGAGATAGCTTAATGCGGTCACGTCTTCACTACACATCAGAAGCTTGAGAGTACGTCGCTAGGTCTTGAAAACAATGGAGGGGAAGTTTTGAAGAAACCAAGAGTCAATTTAAGCTGTAGTGCATTGAAAAGAAAGAAGAAAATTGTGCATATATAATATAACACAAGAAAACTGTTGGATATGAACTCTGAAAATCTGTCTTACATATAGTCATTCGATTTTTAGGGCCGAAATTTATTTTATTAGTTAGTTTATTGTATTTACGTAAAATTCATTTAAATCGAAGTTTTATTAGTACCTAATTAACTTTGGCTTTTGAAATATTCCTGATGAATGGTAAGGGGTAAATATGGTAATGGTAAAGGTAAATATAGCACATACCCGAAAAAGTCTGAATTTTGAAATTCGGTAAAAGGCATGTTTTTTATTTTATTTTTGAAAAGGTATTTAATAATAAACTTTTCAGGTCTGTAACACTAAAAATCTTCTTGAAGGGTTCCAAAAATTTAGGACCTATGTTACAACCCTCCGAACCAGTCCGAATTTTTGAATATTAATCACTATAGTTATATAAATTAATTTAAATTAATGGCAAGCACTGATGCTGGCATATGCAAAATGGAGCAATTTTTGAACACGAAGAATCTATCTTTTAATTCGACACTTGCAATTCAAATTGTAACCAGAATACGAATGTGGGTTTAGAAATCAAAGGTCGACGTTAGACCAAATATTCTTATTTAAGCAAAGTATGGAGAAGTGTCATGAATATAACTCTGATCTTCATATAACTACTTACTTTTCTTAAATTACAAGCAAACTTTCGATCGACAGCGTAAACTATCTTCAACCTCTGCAGACTTAAAAAACAAGGAATATGGAAAACTCGAAGGCAAAAATTTTAATGCAAGGGAAAACGTCGGAACAATGTAGTATGAAATAAGGGTTGAAACGAGGGGATGTACTACCTATCCTACTTTTTTATATGGTTAGCCCTACATCAACTTATAGGAAAACTCAAGAAAGGTGGTCATATTGCTAATAAATTATGCAGCTTATAGCCTGTGCAATGGACATTGCGATAGTTTCACAAAATTTGAGAGCTTTTACAGAAACGTTTGTGGTGCTGGAAACATCTGAAGTGGTTCTAAAAATTAACGAATATAAGGCCAAGTACCTAAAAATGTCCAGAGAAACTGGAAAAAGACAATCTCAGAATATAGCTATTTCAGAATATAACTTTAAGAGAGTAGCAAACTTCAAATATCTCCGGAAACTTATTCAAAATGACAACAGTATGTATGCTCTATCTTGGAAACAGGAAACCATCATCAAAACTGCTATCGAGATATACCAAACTTACAATTTATAAATATATTAGCTATACACGGCTGTAAGGTTTGGTCAATTATATTGGCTGATGAAAAAACGCTTGTAACTTTCGAGCGAAAATTACTAAGAAAAATTTTCACTGCAAGAAGGCTAGAGAGTGGTGAATATGAAAGAAGGACAAGCAGTGAACTTGATAACTTAATTGAAGGTTAAGTTATTGTTCGCTTTATAAAATCGTAAAGACTAAGATGGGCCAGGTCGGGAAAATGGAAGATGAGAGCACAACGGAAAACATTTAGTTACAGTCCTAATCAAAATCGAGCTAGAAGTAGATCCAGAGCCAGGTAGACCGATAATGTGGAAAATGATGGGCGAAAATTACAAGTTGAAGAAGATCAAAGCTCACCAGAGCTGCAGCACCATATGATAATGATGATTTGCAACAAAATTAATTAACTCTCGAATTTTAAATTTTAGTTAAATAAGAAAATACAAAACCTGCCTTATTTCTGTCACTATAAAAAGACCGCAATATCATAACAGTGCCAAAATTAATATAATGAAATTTTTATGATTCAAAATAAAGTATTGTCATAATAAACAAAACCAAAGGATATGATGAAAAATTAGTAGGGGCTTTGAGCAACCCCCAAACGACCCTCTTATTTATTTCGTTACATTGCATCAGAATTTCCTAATGAAGAAGCAACGTCCATGTTTGAAGAAGTACCGTATCCACTTCTTATCCACCGCTTTATCTGCATAGATTGACTCCTACTAGACCCATTCTTGAAGTGTATCATAACTATAGGGTTTCAAAATCATTGAAAAAAATTCCATTAAATTTTCTTACTTACTTGCGTACATTGCTATAAAATATCAAAATTCTTCAATATTAACTAACTTCACAACTAAGAGACAAAATGATGCCATATTTATTTTAAAATAACAAAGAATAATCGAATACAGGTACCTATGTACTTAATATGATTTTGTGTGAACATCCAATTTCTGTAAAATATAACTCGCATATTCATATCTTTATATAGAAGATTACATTTCACGGAAGTAACTATAATAAATGATAGTTATTGCCAAACTATATAAATAACATAACCAGTTAAAATACTCAGACATATTACAAAATTTATGGGTTTATAAGAAATGATCATCTGAGTATCACAATTATCATCATCATCACCATCATTATTTTTAAATAATTGTTTATTATCATTTTATATATTTATCATAATCATAATCATTATCAATATCATTTGTTTCATTTTCTTTTAACAAAAGATTTTATTTTGTAAACTTTTTTTTTTATTGTTGTTTTTATATTTTTTTTTTTATTGTACATATTTTGGAGTGGAACCTTAATATATTCGTATAATGCAATTCTACCTTTTAAATCAAACCAAACAAAGTTCATTTCTAATTGTCTTTGTTATGATGATGAGAACTAAAAGAATTCATGTATATATATATATATATATATATATATATATATATATATGTATATTTATATACAGATTGACTGTATGCAATAAAGAGTATATTGACCAATACATTGTATTCTCTCTGTAAGATTGACGTGTCATAATTTATTCACTGTGTCTTTTCAATGTGAATGAAACTCCATTATTTGAAAACTTATGAGTACCGGATGATAACAATGAAAAATGAAAACAACTTTTCACTATTATATTTCCTTTTATATTTTTCTATTACAGAAAAAAAAAACAAATGCCCAGATAAAATTTCTTATAACTATATACGAATATAACTAGATACATATGTATGTAAAATATGTAATACCCAGAGGGTGCAGATGTTTTTTTTGTCTTTTTAGATTTTCATCTTTATGCATTGTTGAAAATGTTCTAAAGAATTTGAAAAAACAAGAGAAAATGAAATTTTTTTCTAAATGGAAATCTTGTTTCTAAATTCATATTTCAAGTATACAATAACAACTAAAACAACAACAACAACAACAGTCTTTAAATTTTAATCTTTCAAAACTCAAGTTTTTATTTAAAAGAGTTTACCGTAAAGATATTTCAGGTATGTATAAATACATAATACACCTGGATCATTTTGATGTCAATTTTAAAAATGGCTTTTTTATTTAACCATTCTCTGATTAAAATAATCTAACGGTTGCTTTACTTAACATCATTTTTTTTTTCTATAATTTAATGCAAATTTTTTTCTTTTTAATTCAAAAAAAACATTGCCATTTTGCAGTAATTTGCGCAAAAAAAAAATGTCAGATGTACCGCACCGTGTGACAACGGTTATTAAAAAAAGGAAATATCAAAAATTAACTAATGGAAAATTAAGTACTATAATATAAGGTTATTTGGTCTATATAGGGTGGATAAAAGAAATGAAATCAGTTAATTTTACCCTACACATTTAGGCTTTACGTTGCGATTTCACTTCTGCCTTTTAGAAAATTCCTTCTTTGAGCCCAGTATTACCATTAAAGAACCTACTGATTTCCACCAGGTTTTTCTTGTTACTTTCGTATTCTACCCAAAGCCTATGTCGAGGTAATAGCATCTTACTTTTCAAATAGAGTATTTCATATTAAGCAAGGTGAAGATTACCCTACGTATACGTAAACAATATACATACAGGAATACCACAAGGGCACAAAGGCAACAAATATATTGCAACAAGCAAACAACAAAGTCTCCTTATGCTGCAAAAGGTGGAGAATTAAATTAAACGAATCAAAATCACACAAAATAATAGAGTCGCCCATAGCGGTCACAATAAACAATGTTATCATACCATATCAAAATTCAGCAAAATATCTTGGTATGACACTTGATGCAAAGCTCAGATGGAAAAAACATGTTATGAAGCGAAAACAAGAGTTGGAACTGAAATAAAACCGGCTGTATCGACTAATTGGGCGGACATCTTTGCTTTCAGCATATAATAAAGTATTGATTTACAATCAAATATTAAAGCCAGTCTGAGCATATGTTATTCAAATATGGGGTTGTGCTAAACAACTTCATATTCAAACTATCCAAACATAAAACATAATTTGACATGCTGACATTCATAGAGATCTTAAGATCCCTATCAGAAAAGACGAAATCAAAAAACTGGCAGTACGTCACAAAATTCGTCTTTCTCAACGTATTAATACTGAAGTTCCTAATGGGATTTTGATTGATCAAAGATATCTGATAGAGCCAAAACTGTATTAATGGTTAGCCTAAAAGACTAGTTTTAAGATAAACAAAAGGATAGAAGTTTTAACTACGTTAAAGTGCTTCACTTCGTTTCCCCCCGAACATAGAATGATAAATAAAGACTTTTTGATGATTTTTTTGTATCTGAAAAAAAAAACAAAAAAAACTTTTCAGTTGTAATTTTCTTAGACGTTTGCTCTTCTCGTTCTTTGCCTTGGGCATATGTAATGTACGTGAAGCATCGTATCCACCTTTTCTCCGCATTATTTGCATAGATGAATTTCTACAAGACTTATTCTTGCAGATTTTGGGAAACTGCAACATATACAAACAAACATTTCAAATTAATCAAATTGCCTCAACTCACCCATCGCCACAATTAAATGTTAACCAAATTTTTTTTTGTTTAAATAAATTTTCAGAAATTATTATTTGTTAGTTATGTTACATATTATGGTTATTGTCGAAGATAAATCAATAAAAAAAATTATAGAGTGTCAAAAATAAATTGAAATAATGAAAAACAATTGAGTATGTACGATTTTTTAACAAACTTCTACATGCTAAGAAATCAAAATAAATGCTAAGAAAGTAATAAATAAATTGGAAATATTCCTTTCAAATCAAAGTTCACAGAGTACTGATATCCAGAAACATAAAAAAGAAGCTGGTGAATTGAAGGAATATATTGAATTGATGAAAACATGCATCTACGAAATGAATATACGATGTCCAAGGATGAAATATTATGCAATAGTATTGAACTGGCATGATCATGACCATGACATCATATTATCATGGCCAAATCATCAAGCAAACTAAAATATTGAAAAATATAGAAATAAGTAGTTAGTGTTTTTGAAAACATAATACTAAACTTAAGATTCCAATTCAATTGTATTAACAATTTTATCAGCAGCTGAAGTTAATTGTAGATGAAGTCAGGCGAGCTACAGAAAATTGTAGTAAAATAAAAATCTCAGTAGTATTATCAAATTAAAAACTTTGAGTAGCAGTAAGAGAAAACAAACAATTGTTATATAACTGCATTTTGAGCTTTCATTTATCATTTACAGAGAGAGTAGCTGGATGAAATTTTGTTTTCGGTTCACTTTAAGACACCTACTTATTTATTAGTTTGATAGATAGACTTTATTTGTCTATATTATACAGTGCTTGTCATCATATTTATTTAATCTATATTAGACAGTGCTTGTCATGAAATTATTACGAAGTACGAAACATACTGAGTATAGCGAAATCTACAGCATCATAAATACTCATTTGACAGATAGTGTTCACTATTCAATATATTGAAATACATTGAGTTTACAGACTCTAATTTGACCAGTTGTAGTATAGTTAAAATCAACAATAATTAAAAAAAAAAATATCTAATAAATAATTAATTTTAATAAAAACTCAATCTTAAAACCAAATTTTTATATATTTATATTACAATATTTATCGATCTGACCGTTATATTCAATTTAATAATAAACGACAACACTAGTTACAATAAAAATTAAAATTTATATAAAATCTATTTAAAAAAAAAAAACAAAAACAAAATATTTAATTCTATGTCATCATATGCAGAATATGATAGTTTTTCTTTTATTTATAATGCCTTTAAAATAAGAGATTAAATTTATTCAACTTCCTGTCTATATGTTCCGGTTCTTTGGTGTATTCAAAAGTTTTGTATTTTATTTTTCTATCTTTCTTTGATATTAATTTAAATATTTCAATTTTTATATTAGATTTCAGTTATTTTTTTTCTTTTTTTCAAATAATATAATTGAAACTATAGAATTCAGTTGGTGACATTTTAAAATAAACTAGGTCTTTTTTTTTAGAGAAGTAAATAAATATGTGCACCTTAGGGGAAAAGTGAGTTACGATTTAAGTTATGAAAGAAATTATTTAATAAAAAAAAAATGTAGTTATAAAGAAACTGAAACGTTGGAATTTAAAAAATAAATAATAGAAATAAGAAGAAATTGATATGTTGAGATAAATCCAAATAGATGTCAACAAAGAATGGAAATTTCAGAATTAGAAAAATTCTGTAGATTTTAAATAAAATAAATGTTAAAAAGAATGGTTAAAAGGTATTTCAAAAATTATTTTGATAAGATACAAATTAAGTAATATTTACTAAATTGTCATTTTCAAAAGTGTGAAATTTTCACTGACTCTAAACCATACTGAAAATTGAACTTTGCGAAAAAGCCAGATTAACAATTGTAGGGTTTGCAATAAAAACAAGGTAACTATATCTCCACTTTTAATAGTGTTTTTTTAATTAATTAAATTATTTTGTTGATAATTAAAAAAAAAACTGTTAAAATAGTCTTGTGTATAATTTTATTCAACCTATTTTTTGTAGACACAATTATTATCCATGTTGTTACACATGGTTTAACACTATTTGATAAAAATCTGTAACTATTCTAAAGTTCTAATCAAGAAAAAAATAGCTCCAGAATCCAACTCAATTTGTTCTCCAGTGAATAGAGAGCTACCTCTTTAGCAATTTATAATAATTAAGAGTTAAAATACCACAAATTAAAAATACACAGCGATTACTTAATTACGCAGAACAAATAAAATTTTTCTATCAGAAAATGAGATTGGAGCCCCAAGATTTAGTTTACCACTAAAGTATGCAATTTAAAAATAATTTTCCAAAATATAAGTAGTTATGCTAAATTTTTCATAAAACCTTGAAGATTTTAAACCGGACATTAAAAATTATTTATATTTAAACCGTTTGATTATATTATACATATACAAATATATTATATTGGAAATGTATAGTTAATAAAGATCAAAATTACCACAATGAGTAAATACATATATACTTAATGTGTACACGTATACATTCATATATAGTTATATATATAACTATATGGTTATACCTACATGTCCAAATACAAAAAGACCCTTTTCTGAGTTAAATAGAATGTATAAGACGCCGGTTATAGCTTTCATTAAAATTTATAAGTAACATTTTTGTTTTCGATTTTACAACCGGTGTAGACACAAAATTTTAGTAAATGCGAAATAATGTTTTAACCAAACAAATTCTGTTAAGTTATAATTTTAATAAAAAAAGGCTATTTTATCATTTTATCGTTCAGTAAAAAAAAAAATACGGATTCGTTTATATTAATTGGTGTTTGTTAAAAAAATCAGATACATAGGTTGTTAAAAATGTTGACATGTGTTTCTAAATATTTTTTTTTAATTGTCGCTGGTTTAGTTAGTTTTTGTATGTTGACTAAATGTCGGTCTGGCAACAGCCAAAACCTGGAAAAATTGTTATTTTTAATTTAAACTTCATAAGCCGCTAGTATTGCACTTATCAGTATTCCGAACGCTTCTCAAATTGTTCCGCTAGATGCTGTTGTAAGAGCGTAAAGTGACATTTGAATTTAATACAAAATAATATGAAAATGTCTTATTGAACTTCATTTAGTAACTTATTTCGTAATTTTCTTTTTAGGGAAAACGACAGTAGCAAACCGTAATATTTGTAAACAATAAAAAGCATTTAGCTAATAATAAAGTAAAATTTTAGTTTGAAAACATATTAACTATTACTGTAACAAAGCCATTTAAAAATAAATTATAAAACAAAAAATTAGTTAAAATTAAATTTTTGTTTTTCTTTTCAATTTAAATAAATTTTCCAAGAAACCTACCAAAATATTAATTAGTACATCATATGAAATTAATATATTACAGAATCTTTTATTGATATTTCAAAACCGGAAATCAAACTTTCGCTAAGAAAATTCTTAGTTGGTTATAAATAATTAAATGAAATGTATTTGTACCTTTACGATGTCATACAATAAATTATTAGACCACCCAAAAAAAAAAAAAACCAAATTTTAATTTTATTTCCAAAATTTATTTATCCGGAACGAATAAAACCGTTATTTGATATCTTCACCTAACAAAAAAAAAATAAACAGAAATCAAAACTAAGTCAAGACCAGAACCATAAAACAATATAGAATTTATTACATATCGTTACCTATACAAAATTCTAATGTTCATTCTTATGTGACCCTCAACCTCAACAAAAAAAAAAAAAAAAACAAAATTGTCAACCTTGTTTAATTTCAACAAAACATAAATTATATTATATTATGATCTTTACACCCCTCCCCCACTTCACTAATCTTTCACCAAATATCTCAGTTTGATTTCAGATTCGCTCTATTTATGTCAATAATAGAATTTCCCTTGAGATTATCTAAATTAAAATATATAACTACATTATATACTTATACAGTATATATATATACATATATATTACATTCAACTCACCACTTCTATTGCCATCGCATCATCGTTTGTTTTTAAGAACATTTTATTTTTCATTTTCTACACACTAAGTCAAATTATGTTGTAATATTCAATTGAACGTGCAACAATAAAAAAACTCAGTCTTGGATGTTTCTATATATATTTTTTTATTTTTTTTTTGTTTTTTTGAAATTTGAAATCATTGCAACATTCAAATTGTAATGTATTGAAAATTATAATTTTAATTTTATATACATAAAATATTTTCATCTTGGTATATGAATTTATCCAACAGAAGAAATAAATAAATTTGTAAAGAGCAATCAAAAATGAATTTTCCAATTAAAAAAAAAAAAAAAAAACTAATTTTTAAATGGAAATGATTTGAATTTCAAGGGAAATTCATTTTCATTTCGTTATGGAATCTTTAACTCAATTCTTCTGTTTGAAATTGAAAATGAAAGCAAAGAAATTAATAAAAACAAAAAAACAAAAAAAAACCATCGGTCGGTTGATTTAAAGTGTGTTGTTCAATTTTTGATGGATTTCATATAATAATAATAGAGTTAACACGATAAGTAATAAAATTACTAGTTGTTACACGTGATGATTAATTTAATGGTTTTTGTTTTTGTTAGTTTTTCTATCGGTCTATGTCTGGGGTACTCTAATACTATTCACTACGTATAATAAAAATTATATTCACTGTAATATAACAGATATCCCCTAGAATAATAAATGCTAATTGAGTAAATAGATTTTTATTATAATTTTAAAGAAAAAACATATTGCTACTGTTTTAGTTTTACATTTTTCAACACATTGGAAGCATTTAGTTATTTTTATTTTCTGCAACATTCTATACAAAATTGTTGCATTTTACAACAAACAATCTCTATAATATACAATAAAGACATTTTAATAGTACAAATAATGTATTTGCAAATTGATATTCACTCATTTATTTCAATCAATCTTGTTAGTATTATTTGTTGTTGTAGTTTTCGTTAAAAAAATATTCTCGCTTTTCATTTATAATTAAAAAGCGGAAAATATTCAATGAAAAATTTTTTTTAAACATCTTCATAAGATTTGAATTATTTTTTTTTTTAACAAAATTAAGGTGTTGCATTACAATTTCGAAAGAATAATAATAATTTTGAAATATTTTGATGAAAAAAATATGATTTAAAGTGAAATTTATTTATTTGTTTTGCTAATAAATTATTTGAATACAGAAAACAGGATTTAAAAAGAAAAATTAAAATTTTCATTTGAAATAAAGTGAAGTATTGAGGTCTAATAATAAACAAATTATATAAATGAAATGGAAGTAGTTAAGTAGTAGAAATTGATGTCAATCATTAGAATAAATTAATTTAAAGTTAAAAACTTAATTATTATTGTTTGTAGTGGTGAGTTCAATAACTTGTTATTTTTATTATTATTTACTTAATTTATTTATTTATATAAATCAGTTTACCTAATTATTAATAGATATGCAGATAAGCTTTTAGGTTCTTTTCACTTTCAGGATGTTAGTCTATAATTTTTTTTCGTCATTTATTTGAGCCCAATGACAAAGGGTACATAGAATATAAGGTGGGAGTACCCAACCAAGTAAAACACCATAACTATGTCATTTTGCTTTCACAGGGGTCGAACTTTGAATATTTTACAGATGGTGCACCACCCAGATTTTTTTTTTTTATTATTTTACTAAAGTTTTTTTTATAACTCTTAAATTAAGTAAGTACTTAGTTATCTAATTAAGTAGTATATATATAAGTATAAGTAGATAGTTATCGAATTAGAATCAGAATTATTTATTAAAAACTATTCAGTGTTGTTTAGTGTTTCAGACCTTTTTTTAAATAACTAATACATTTATAATACAGTCTAGAGCAAGCAAATCTAAATAGTATACGAAAGATCTCATAAAGAACAAGTTATGAACTCGATTGATTTTCATAACCAAACATTGCCATCAAACCAGGTGGGCTTAACTAAATAGGTAATTATCTATAAAAAAATAAATAAATGATAATTAAGAACAAATTTATCAGGAAAGCCATTGAAAATGAAAACATTAATTTGGGTTCAATTTGTTTTTATGAAAGCTGTTGAAGCCATCCAAGCTTCAGTGAATAAAGAAAAAATTACTTTGCACGAAACAGCGGCTGCTTGACTATTTGTATAATACGAAATTATTGACTTTGTGACATAAGTAGGTACAATTTTTATTCTTTGTAATATTTAGGAAGGCAGTGATTGAAAATGTTTTCGAGTAGAACAAGATACTTATTAATAAATGTTTTATCAGAACTGTTTTGGTGTGGCCGTGATGAGAGTTTGATGTGAGTTAAAATAAACAGTGAAATTTCCTGACAAGACCAGATTTTTCCGATCCCAAAAAATCCTGCGGAAGTAGAAAATATTTTACATATTACAACTTTCTCGAATGGTGCTATTCACAATTATATTGATTCACAATAATTTTACGTTAAGTAATAAGTATAATAAATATATAATTATATATATAATGTATACGTAAGTACTTATATATATATTATATTAAATTTTAAGTTGAGTAATTGGTATTTTGAATACCAACTTATTGTAGTTGATAATTGGTTATATATGTCAATACAGATGCTTCTTCTATTTACATCAAAAAATGTTTTTTGACCAAAAAGTAAAATTTTTAAATACTTATTTGTATTTTTAATCACAGTTTAATGAATGTATTTAGTACAACAATATTCTTAATATACAACCAGAATCAAGAAGATATTACGTTTTGTTGTCTCACACAATATAAACACAAAATATTGCTAATAATAATAACCAACATATCTAATCAATAGTTATCATTTAAAAATATTTATTTTACAAGCGGATATTTAATTTAAAGCCTTTCCCCATGATATCTATCACATTCGACAAAATATGTTCGTTTAATGAAAAATTGTTACTACAAAAATTTCATTTATGACAATGGGAAGCTTCGTTAAAATTATTATAACAAAAAATTTTACAAATTCTTTAAATTTTTATATTTTAATAACTAGAAAATTTTTTTTTATATTTTTCGAAAGGTCATTCAAAAATCTAATCGTCAGTAAAAGCAGACTGTCATCCAATTAGAGTTGGTTTAGTGTTGCATCCTATTCCGGCCTCAATTTTTATTTCGACAAGAAAAATAGAGTACAATAAACTGGAACGGGGTCTTTGGGGGTGGCAATACTTAATCAAAAATAATAACAAATCTATATTCTAATAATATCCATTAAAAAAAATGAATTGATAACGGATTTTATACTTGTTATTTGATTAATGCTAAATATTCATTTTGTTGTTAAATTGCTAAATGTTTTTTTTTGCATAAACTTTTTTCCAAATTTTTTTTTTCGTAAAATGAAATGTTGCTATAAATATTTTTCTCAGCAGAAATTAAGTAAGTTGAGTGTATTTACCAAATATTATTAAGCTAACCATCACAGAATCACTGAAAAGATGTTATGACAGTCACTACAATATTACTGTTCTTATAACTAGTAATCAAAATTCTGAAATCTAAATCTAAACTAGACTCTAAATCTATTTAATGATCAGATTATGCTCAAAAATTAATTTTCAAAATTTAATTTATATTTTTCTAATAAATAGATAGAGGAACCTAGAGGTAACTATTTTTAATTCTGATAAATAATTTAAAAATCACGATATAAAAATTATGTTATTATCTATTATTTTTAGTTTTGTTTATACCACAACTTAACAATAAAATTCCCATGGAAATTGTCAATATCAAGATCAGAAATTTTTTATCAAGTTCATCAAAGATAGTGAAAAATAAAAAACTAAAACAAAACAATAATTCTTATACATTAAATATTTCAAATTAAAATAAATGGAAAATTCAGTTTTCAATTGCAAAAAAAAAAAAAATAACAACAGAAATTTAAATTTAAAATAACAAAATAATAGAATGATACATAAAAGTCATTGCCTTGATGATACTGTGGGCGAACAAATGAACAATAAAAAATTTTACAATAAATTTCCATTGCTAAAGAATAAAAATATGAAAAACAAATAAAATCACGATTTTCCACCTTCATCGATAAAATAAAGCTGTTATGATTTTCTTAAAATATTTTTTTTTTCTATTTATGTAAATCAGATTTTATGTAATGTAGAATTATGAATTAGGGTATCAAAAGACCTAAAACTAAATACAATCATGTTGTGGATTTATTAAGAATAGAAAAACAAAAATTTGAATTTTAATTGACAATTCACAAATTGTATTTGAATTCAATTGAATTTTTAATTTTTTTACACTACTTAGTTTTTATATAATTGGCGCCAGTTACTTAGTGTGATGGGTGTTGAAAAACTTTCTGTTTTTGTTTTTAATACGATTGTTTGCTAAATAACCTTGTGTCGTGTCTTATTATGGAAAGGGCAACTATGCAATTTTATGTTTGTCTTATTTCATTTTGATTTTTATTAATAAATTTTTAATTTGGATTTTTAATTTGAATAGTTAGAATTTAAACAAAAAATTAACTAGATAACTAGGTAGGCACAAAAATACTGGGTTGTCTTTGTTTTTAGGGCGAATAAAAATAATTTAAATTAAAAAGGTAAGTATATATATATATATAAAAGGATTTCAGTTTATTTCCTGATTATACCGACTACTGCCAAAATTTAAAAGTTCTAAATTAAATAGAATTAAGAAATTTTGAGTTCGGCAAATTAATAGTGTAATGCACATACACATATCGTACCTAAGTAAAACAAAAAAATTGTCACAATGCAGCTTTGATTTTTATTTTTAGAACATAACGAATTTCAGGAACAAAACATTAATGAATGAAAATACTATTTTAATTTATCTAAATATTGATCATCAAATTCTGATACTCAGAATTGAACAACTCAGAATTGACAATTAATTTCTATAGTTATTTGTTGTTGCAATATTATGATTTGTTTTAGATTTTTTATATTATAAATGTTACTGACCCTGATAAAAATTAAACTGACCCTTTAAATACTCTAAATTAATTGAAAAATGGTTGGATTATACAGTTAATTTTGGTCATTAAAGTTGACTACAAAGTCAAAATAATAACTTGTTTTATTTTTTAATTATTGTACGAGTTATATTGTAATTGTTGTACCACAAATACCTATGGTCAAGTCTTGGCAAATGATTGCATTTCTTAATAGCGGCCTCTATGCACATTAAAGCACTAACTTTTGCCAGACATGATTGTAGGTTACACCACAAAAAGGCTGTTTTCGGTTACATAGAAATATATAAATATTATATATTTCTATATAATATATATATATATATACTTAAGTATGGTGTGTGTATTGAACTGATATTAACAACATAAAGAACAAAAATATTATAATAGTAAATTATACCAGTAAACTATACCAGTAAATTATTTTAAATTCAAATGAAAGTGATTGGACATAAATTTCAAACGAATAATTTTATCCGAAAAATTTCATAAAAAAGTATTAATTTTTCAAAAACTATTGGGACTAGAATTTATTAAAAAGTAAATTTGCAAATACGTAAGTAATTTATTTATGGAGCAGTTTAATTGATAAAACTAATTCTTTTAAATTGTCAATATCGAATAGTTCTAGAAAATTAAGGTTGCCGTTAATTCATTATTTGACTAAAAAACAAAGCTGATGTTTTATACCTAACTGAACTTAGGTCTGGAATTCGAAAATTTGATGTTTTTTTCTTTTAGACTTAACTACCTCAATTTTATTGAACCTTTCCAAGGAAAATAACAAGTTCTTTTAAAATCTTATAACGTAAAATTGGGTTTGTCCCAGAGACAAAACACTATTAATTTAGCTAAATTGAGTAATTTTTTTTTAGTCTACCATATGACGGGATGGACTACTATTGTTTTGGCGTATATAATTTCTTGTTTCTGTTTAAATAACTTCTTCTACCATAGGTAAGTTTAAGTCATTATGAAGGTTAATCATTTTCATTGTTTTTAAAATGAATCTCTGCATTATCTCCAGATTAATTTTGGACATGTTTTTACCAAATTTGACATCCGTAAAACCTTTCAGGACTTTCAATTCCAGGATTAACGATCATTTACTCCAAATGAGCCAGTACAGAGAGATCATTTTTAATTTAAGCTGCATTTACTTTGTCTCTATGTACTTCCTTCACAAGTTAATCTTCACTACATTGGATTAAGAAATTTCTATACCGTTAAGGAATACAGGTGAACATGTTTCTCAATGGGAGTGTGATGTGAAGACTCTTATTTTCATTTTCACTTTAATTTTCATTTCTCCAGTCAGTTTTTAGATTCTTCCCATTTTGGGATTGTAACTGTTGGGATGGGATTATTAGACATTTGTCATGGTTCAATACCGCCGTGTCGTTTGCAAAAGTAGATAGAAACAATTGGCTCACATAAGAACCCACATTCTGAAAGGGAAAAGGGCTGTAGTTGGCCTGCAGATTAATCTGTAAGTCCATTGTTAAATAAATAAATAAATGCAATTGGCTGTTTTCTGAGAGATCAGAAGCAAATATTAAGTACAGCGTTGGTCCAAGTACGCTGCCTTATGGTACGCGACACTTTAATTTGATGTTTTTTTAGTTATGATTGATTTGTGTTTGACTTTAAATGATCTTTGATTCTATGAGACAGATTAATTGTGAACTTCAGGAGGTAGTTAGTTGAGTTTTAATTTTATATATATTAGGTCGTGATGTCAAACTCTGTCGAAAATTCTTTAGAACAATACATTTTCTATACATCATTAGACTTTTGATTTGGATTTCAGTGACTAACAGATTGTCTTCATTACCAGCTGAAAGAGTTGATATCATATGACTTAGCGTTTATGAATTCACCTTTAATTTAGTTCATCTTCATTTATTTAATTATTTTTTCTTATCAAAGATAGTGAATTAAAATTCTATTTCGGGCATGGATGTTGTGATTAAATATGAGCGATTACGCTCCATTTGAATAAATATATTACTAAAAAAAAAAAAAAAAAAAAAAAAAATTTTCTATCCTTCATTATTTTACATTATTATCCTTCATTCATCATTGAGTGTAAGATTTGGAATAATTACCAAAAATAAATATGAAAGCTAATCCTGTGGTAAAAGTTCTATATTTACTAAAAATAGTTGATTTTCACTTTAAAATTAGTTAATATAAAAAAGATTTAGTAAAATCTGCAAAGACTTAAATTCGTAAAAACAAAATCTCCATAGACAAAATTCCAAAAAAACGGAATCCATAAAGACCGAATCCTTATTCAAGGCAAAATACCCAAAAACAAAATTCCCAAAAATTAAACCCTCAATTGCAATAAAAGTATCCATAACACGTCTACACAAAACAAATATTTTTTTCCAACTCTAGAAAAAGAGATATATATACATAACTATATATATATATAATATATATACTTCTTCTTTTTTGTACCTAAAAACGGCTACACAAAGTAAATATTTTTCCCAACTCTGGAAAAAGAAAATATTTTCTTTTATTTGTGTCCAACCGCAGCTAAGCATAAATAAGTACTTATAATATATGCTTTATCAAAAATAAGTCAATGAAACCATTCATGCAATTGATTATAACAAAGTCGATATAACTATTCTCCTTTTTGTAAAACCCAGTTTTTGCCGACTTTTTGAAACACGAGCTTAATTTTGTCGATCATTCGTTTCGCTTCTGAAAAAAAGACCATGCGTTTTAAGAGGAGAAGGAGCCGTAATTTCAAAATTGAATAAAAATTTTATTAACTAAATCAAGGATGCTCTATCGATTGGTGATATTTTAAAATCCCGGGAAGGAAGGAAAATCGTTTTTTTTTCAGACCAAAAATCGCCGAAATTGGACGAAATCGAGATTTTCAAATGGGAAGGGCTATATACTTTTTTATGCAAATTCGGATTCTACATCAAAAAATAAGTAACTTTTGTAAAGTACATTTTTTTTTTTTTTTTTTAAACTTTGTAGGAACCCAAAACAGAGATAAAAAATATGATAACATGAAAAACAAATTTATTTATAAAAATTATTTACATTAATTCTGGTTTATCAAAGGAAAATATTGAGCATTATTGTTTTACTGTTATTAATTTTACAGAAAAATACTAAGAAAACGAAAAAAAAATCATTTAACATAATTCTCTTATTTTTTATCGTAGAATATGAATTTGCATTAAAAAGTACCCCTTCCCATTTGAAAATCTCGATTTCGGCCAGTTTCGCCGATTTTTGGTCTTAAAAAAACGATTTACGGTCCTCTCCGGAAGTTCAAAATACCACCAGTCGATAGAGAACCCTCTTATTTATATAATTAACAACTTTTTTTTAAATTTTAAAATAACGGCTCCTTCCCTTCTTAAAAAGCTGATACGCATGTTCGGGACCACCCGGTATACTAATGGTTATAGTTACTTAGTTACTTCAATTTTGATAACTGAAATTTAAATTGCTAAGAATTTTAGTTTTAGGGATTTTGTCTTCGCTAAATTTTCAATTTTAGGGATTTTGTCTTTTGAAGTATTTGTTTTTAAAATTTTAGTCTTACTTATTACGGTATTCCACATACAACTACTTAAATTAATTGTCAAAACACTATAGTTAACATCTTCATAACACGTGTAAATTTTTACTATTAAATCTACCAAATCAAATTCCTGTAGGTTGCAAATTATGTCAATCTGTCAATTCAAATTATCGGGAATAGAAAAAATAATAAAAACATCAACCTACCAACTCAAAAAAAATTTAAATTTCAATATGCACAAGTCTTAATTAAACATTAATTCAAAAAAACAACATTTTTTTTACAATTAACCTATCTCTAAAATAAGTGTGTCTATTTAACCGCAACCACACAAAACCAATCTATATCCATTGTAACTAATAAATATAATCAATTTAACATAATTTGTATATAATATTATTATTTTTCCGAAAAATATAAATTTACTAAACTTATTTTTTTTTTTTTATCTTACATATATTTAATTACAATCTTTACAACTACATTAAAAACTAACTTGGTATATTCAGCTAAATAAAACATTTTATTATCTATTCTATCTGCGGTCATAAAATTCAATTTACATTATATTTAAAAGTAGTTAAATTAGATAAACAAAAATAAATAATATCAATAAATATACTTTGAAGAAAACAAAAAAAAAAACAAACAAAATACCTATATAAAATGCAATTAGAGAAAAAAATATATCGTGACTATACCGTTGTAACTAAATAACTAACTAAAAGTATATTATAAATATAAAATAAAATTTAAGCTAAATCTATTAAAATAGTATCTTAAATACTCTATCTTATAGGCTTGATTCGATATCTATTTCAAAATTTTCATTGCATTTCTCACATACCTTCAAACAACACTGTTCTCAGGTTTATATGGTTTTAAAATTAATATGAGAAAATTTATACAGCAACTGGCTGGTCTACAAAAGAATAACAAAAAAAAAAAATCAACTTTAATGATGATTGGTACCTACTATACTATCGTCGTTGACATCGGTCTCATAAATTTAATTTTGTTTTTGTTATTATTTTTCTTTCTTTATATGTTTTTAGATATATATTCATATAGTCATCATAAGTATTAGTTGGTAATGAAATGACGTATTTAAGTATACAATGCAACCTGTAATGCAAGTCAAACCACAAAATATTAACAGTTTAAGATATATAAAAAAATAAAAACACTTTAAACAGGTGATTCAAAGTTATTTTTCTTTTGACGATTTCTTAAAAATCGCTTGCACTGGAATGTCATTTTATTCAAAGTATAAATATTGCAAAGGCGATATTGTACATAATTAACATTCAATAGGAAAATTGAAAAAAAAAAAAAAAATAGAACAAGATAGAGAGAAAAGAGAGTTAAGAAAAATAAATAAAAATAAAAAATAATCAATTAATAAGTTGTTGTGATCATTGTGATTTTTTGATCAGAAGGCAGCCGAATCGAACCGAACTGCAAAAGAACGAGAATATTTGCGTGTATTTTTCATTTTTCAACAGAACAAAAAAAAAATTAAATAAAAGGTACAAAATATATAAATGTAAGTAGGTAAAGAAAAATAAAATAAACTGGTTTTATAAATTAATATCGTTAATTTTGAATAGTGAATGCGGTATTAAAATATATCATTATAGCCTATTTGTTTTTATTTTCAATAAAAATTGCTTTCAATTGTGGATTACTTTATTGGAAATGTATTTTTTTTTTTCAAAATTTTTCTATTTGCTGTCTAAATTTTCAGGTGTACGTTATTAGTTACAATGTCATGGTTAATTCAAATAAAGTACAATAGTTAGTTAGACTTTTGTAAAAAAAATTATTATTTATGTACTTTAAGTACACTATTTTTTTGGGTAGGGCAGAATGTGGTTAAATTAGGTATAGATATATATAGTTACATAGCTAACCTATATAAGTAGGTACATGTGGCTTACTTCAAGGTTACAAATTTATGAACAAAAATAAATAAAATAATGTAGGTTATTCATACAGAGATGTAATACAATTAATTTATTCTATTAATTTGATTTTTAACGGTAAATAATACGAAATTGAAAACTTTTAAAATGGTTTTTACATTTACTTATATACATATATATATATATATATATATATATATATAGTTATATATGAATTTTATTTATTTTGAATATTGAACCTTAAGTATAATAAAAACGACACAACATTATCGACATGGAATGTCCAATTCCAGTGAATGCAACATTTTCATTTTCAAACCATAACAATTCAAAAACAACAAGAAAACATTTTTAATGAAATGATTTAGAACTGTCAAAATTAAATGTCGTAGTCAGTGCAACAACGACAAATTTTGAATTTGGACAAATTTTTGTCGCCGACTTCATCGTGTCGTACTATTTGCCGTGATGACATTTAAACACATTTGTTTAAAACATAATTTGACATATTTTATCTTCGACAAGGTTGTATTGTTTTCATTGACTTCAGGCTTTAATCCTTTCCATACGAAATTATGATTCAATTAGAAAAATTATGTTAATGTTTAATTATTTTTATTTATTTATTTATTTATTTATTTTTTTATACTTAAGTAAGTGGAATGAATAAAATGTTCGGAGTTCCGGTTAAAATGTCTTTTCTTATAAGACAGGAGTCCGACATCCAAGAAGAATAATATCAACTGTTGATCTAATCTAATTTTCTACTATGCGATTTATTATTACAAACTTAGTTAGCATCAGAGGTTTTCGGTTAACTATTCGATATTGATATTGCTTCTAAATTATCGTTAGTTGATTGATAAGTAAAAATTAAAATTATATACTTAATATTCGATACAAAGGATTTTTATATCCTTGATTGAGGACAAAAGAACCTTGACAAAGGATTATTTTGATCCTTGATGATATTTGTTATCAGGATCAACTTTAAAAATATTATTGAATAAAATAAAATAAATAAAATAAGTAGTTATTTAGTAGTTAGTTACAGTTAAATTAGTTACATATATTTGCTCACAAAGAGTAAATAATTTTATTTTTGTAAATTATCGTGAAATCAGCTTTAAGTGCATACATGTTATCCTGACATAACTAATCCTTTCTATCCCACCAAATTTGAATTATACCGTTAATTTCTATATATATACTTAGGTACCGGTAAGAACGACATAATTTTGTTATGCTAGAAAGTTTTTATTCCTAAAACCGAAATCACAATCAAGGGTCTTCAATCACAATTTTGTTGTTTGTTGTTTGGTCATATATATATAAGATTAACCAATATTGAATCTAATTAAAAATAACACATTAACTTTATTCTACTATAAATCTAATTACACAATTTTTAAAAAATTCACTTGATAAAATACAAATTTTCTAATTGGATTTGTAATGTAAAATAATTCTTATATTCACATTTTTTTCGATGTTTAACCATTACCACCCATTACAAAGCATTCGGTTACATATTAAGTAGTTTTATTTTTTAATTTAGAAATTCGTCCCAAGTTTGACTTTTTATGATTGAAAATATAAAATGATACTAAGAGTTAGTATTATTAAGATGTAGAGTAACACATATAAAAAAAATTAAAACAAAAGCTTCACTATGATCTTATTATTAAGAATGCCAATACCTACTCAGCTCAAAGTGGCTATTGTGTTTGCATGTGTTTTTATTACTATGAACCGCATTCATTTTACCATTATGTATTTAAAAATAATAACAATTACAACAGCGTCATAAACTTACACAGTGATGCTTCGGTTGTAATAAAATTTTGTATTATTAAATTTTTCTGAAATATATAGTACAATAGATCCTGTCATGAATATCACTATCATTCACTTTTGGTGTCATATTCAAAAATGATTGCCATTAATTTGATGAATTAAGGTTTTTCGATTTATTTTTCTAGTTTTCGGTTTGTGGATTCGATCACCAACCTTTAGTTCAGGTAAAAGTAAATAGTTGTATTTTTAATCAATTGGGTATAATGGTTTTTGAGAAAAGAGTGAATTTTGACTGAAGATCAAATATCTACTAAACATGAAAAACTTTAAAACACCAATTCGAGAAAATCCGGCCAAAATAGTAATCGATAGAAGGTAATTAGATAATACTACATTAAACATTTTAATTAACTAGGTATTATTTTTATTTAATTTTGTTTGTTTTCTCTAACAAAGCATCAGTAGGTACATATTAAAAAAATAAATAAATACATTTCCAGGAATAAACTACAAAATGTAATACAGAACGCAGGAATTAATAAAAGACGTATAATAAAACATAATAAATAAAAAATAATAATAAGTCATAATTAATTAATGCAAACACACTAATTTAGTATTAAAATTTTTTTCACCTATAACCTATAAATAAAAAAAAATTCATTAAAAAATTATTCATTATCCACTCTTTAAAAATCAATATTCAGAACTCATTAAATTAGCAAAAGAAAGTAATAGACAAGTTGAATTAAAGTTAATATTTCCTACTTAAAAACAAGATTTTATCGATTACTCCACTTATTTTATATCATTTAACTATTTAAAATAAATATTTAACTGATATTATAATTTTCACTAACAAAAATTAAATGAAAATAATTATCCTTGTTTTTTTTTCAAACCAGTTTTATTTATGTATTTTTTTTGTTTTTTAAATCACACACTTTTTATATTAATTACCTTTATTTAACTCATTGTCATTAATATCAAATTATTAAAACATAAATAGTTAGCGTAATTTTTCCCGTTATTTATTTTTGATTATGGTTATAACAAATTTTTGTAATTTATAATAAATTCCCCATATTTTATTTGTAAATATCCCAATTTAGTATTATTATTTATATTTATTTATTTTTTTTTTCATAATATTTATTTAATATGCATTTCATTTCATTTAATTTCAATTTTTATTTTTACTAATTCTGTAAATCACAAATTTTTCTTTATACTTATATATGTGTAATAAATAATTACTAATGTTTAATTTCACTGATTATACACCAATTATAATTTACTACTTATGTAATTATTATCAAAATTCACATTTATATAATTTGTAAGTAATTATATTAATATACCGTTATTTTATTAACCGCAGTAATTAATAAACATTACAGAATTCAAGAAGAATAGAAAAAAAGCACGTGTAACAATTTCGTTTCGTATTCAAAAAATTATTAAAAAAAAACAAAAAACTGAAATTTTAGTTTTTTTATTTATATATACAAAATATTCACCACTTTTTAATAATGTAATATTTAAATTTATAAAATTCGATAAATTAAGATTTAATAATAATAATATAAATGAAAGTTTTTCTTCTATTTTTTTTTTTTAATTGATCAACGTTACACGATTTACCGTTGTACAAGTAAAACAGTACGTGTCGCGATCGCGAACTTTTATAAACTAAAATATCAACATAACATATGTAATGTAAATCTTTCTAGCTATACCAAACCAATACTTTGGCAGGCATGCCTTCTTAAAACCAGAAACAAAACAACCCGGTCACACACAACAACACCCTATTCTATCAAAATTCAATTTAAGTAAGACAAAATGTTATGGGCAACAAAACAACAACAATTCCAACTGACACTATCAAATAATCAAATTGACCGAACAATATAAATTAACAGTTAAATCAAAGTGGTGAACAAGAAGAATTCGCTCTCTGTTGTCAAAAACATATGCATTTGTGTATAGTAAAATAAGTTAAAAATAAAAACGTGTAAATAAACTGTAAATGTGTAATATAGAAAAAGGTATGAGAAAATTGAGAACTATTACTGCGAGAAAATTTTAATTTCAAAAATAGAATGGGGAAAAAGTGTGGTAAAAAACTGTTTTTAATTAATTTTTGTTGCTTTGAAATTATGTTTCAGCAACATAAAATTTTGATTTTTATTTTAGAGGTACATTTGAGTTGTAGAGTGATTAAGTTCAACTATGGTGAATTTGTCTTTCAAAATTATTTTAACTCACCTCAAAACGTATCGTTTGAAGAATTATCTGAATTCGCTGCTTTAGAGAATTTTTGTTTTATAATTTAATTTTTACTCGCCTAAATATATGCAAATATAAATATTATTGAAAGTAGTTGTTATACTGAAACAAATTAATTGGTTTTTACATCCCAGGTTTTTTCCAACAGATTTATATAAGAAAAAAAAAAAAAAAAAAACTGAAACAAATTAACAGGTAGAATATTTTATTGATGAATGACTAAACTTAGTAAGTAGATTTTTAGATTAAGTTGGGCTATTAAGTTAAGTTTTATATTTTAAATATAATAATTAATTTGGTTTTATCGAAACAATTGTAAATGTTTAGTTTATTAATATTTTTCCAAAATAATGTGAATGTCAATATTTGCAATTTAATGCTATTGAGTCCTACTCGATTAAATTTTTTCAATATATTTTGGTAATAATGAATGTTTTTTTAATTATATTATTTTTTTTTATTTTAAATAAAATATAGTTTAAAAATTTACTTACTTGTAGAATTTTTAATAATTAATTTCGGCGATCCACCTGATAAACTCAAATCACTTTGTGAACTTTGTTGACTGTCCTTACTGTAAGATCGTCCACTAAAAATATAAAAACAAAATTTTTAATTAGTATTATAAAATAATAATTAGTTTTAATTTTTGTTTAACTTACAAATAGTTTTATTGAGAATATTAAATTATTTTATAATTAAAATGTTAAATAGTAATTATTGCAAGTAGATCAAATTTTTAGAAAAAATTTGTTAACGAGATGCATGGGCTCAATATCTTATTTGGTACACCAATTATTTTACTATTAAAGCGAATGCACTTTACAACCTACTATAATAGAGTAAGAATTTATTTAAGTATTTATTTATTTATTTATTCAAATAACCTTAGAGAGCCTAATGGCAATTAAGAAAGGATGTAAATTAATTCGAATCAAGGAATGATGTGCGCAATGTTGTAATTACAAAAGTTCACTCCACAGATGTTATTTATTTATTTATTTATTTAGTTTAATTCAAAAAAATTACAATAATTATTTTCCTTTTTCTTTTAATATAAGATTAAAATTTAACAAAATCAACATTTTAAAAAACAATAAAAATTTACAAAATTGAACTTTCTAATGGTTAGAGGGGTTCGTTAGAAGGGTTCTGATTACAGAGGTATAGTCGATTCCTTAACACATCTTTTGAGAGTGATAAGTCAATCACGTTCTTATATTTTGTTCCCTATTATCATCATTCTGTGGATAGGCTTATTCATACCATAGTTGGTTCTATGAAATAAAAGTGTGAAAATATTAGGTGATCGGAGTCGAGTGTTATTGAAAATTCGGGCAGAATTCAATATAAATGGGGATGTAATATTCCGCTTCACTACTTGGATGATGAAAAGAACATCAGCAACTTCACGCCTAGTTTTTAATGTAGCTAAATGTAGCAAATTTAATCTGTGTTCATATGGAAGCAGGACAAGTGGATTGGACCAAGGAAGGTGGCGAAGTGCATATCTTATGAAGTTCTTTTGAATAGTTTCTATTCTTTTAATATGAATTTTGTAATAGGGTGATCATTAATATATAGATTATGAATAGAAAGGGACCTAGATGGCTTCCTTGAAGAACTTCTGAATTTGCTTCGAATGATGTTGACGTAGCTGCTCTGAATCGTACAGTATACTTTTAGCGATTAGCCAAATAAGATTCAATCCATTTCACAAATGACGGTGGAAATTCAAGTTTAATTAATTTTAAGAGAATGACGCAATGTGGAAGAAGATCGAAGGTTTTACTAAAATCTGTATAGACGACATCAGTTTGAAAAGTTATAATCTACTTTTAATGTCTAATTTATAATAATGAAATCAATTCACCTATAATAATGTTTCACTACGTCTCAAAAAACAATATAAACTTTTGTGAATTTGCTAGTAGGGATTGTGTTGCACTACTCTCAAATACGTTAAATTTTAATTGATATTATAAGCTGAAGCTTAAAATAATTGTTGAACAGCTTGAGTTAAGGATTGAATGGTTCTGTCTTATTTTATGTTATATAATAATGACTATCTAATGGTTAACTTGTCTCGTTTATGAATATTCCATTTCATTCCTAAAAAAATTTCATACCAGCGAGTAATCCATCAGTAGCTTTATAAATCAATAATAATATCATCAAAATATATGAGGCGGTTCCAGCCAGAGGGGACCAAGTGCAAATTTTTAAAAATGAGTTTTTGTCATTTTCTATTAGAAAATAAAAATTTCTGTCATCGTGCAAAGAAAACAAGTAAAACTGAACGAATTTTGAACATGATTACAATTATCTTTCTAAATGGGCTAAACTGTTTGAAGTGATTAACCTTTTTTCTAATGCAATTTTATTTCTAAAGTATTTTTTTTTACATGGTCCATTCTGGCTCGGACCGCCTCATATATCCGTGTATCGGAAAATTTCAGAATCAACAAAAAAAAAAAGGAAGATACCCTTCTACATAGTCATCATGGAAATCGGTACACGTGGTTACTTAAATTCTAAATTTGTGGGAAAATAAAAATGTCAATCTTCTTCTCTACCAAGTAAATTAAAGTTTTGTAATTTTATCGTCGCTTAGATATAGAGTAATAATAGTTCTTAATTAAATTTAAGTATGCATATACACTGAAGAAAGTACCATATTATTGCCGAAATACGATGGACGGTATTTGTAAAAAGACAATAAAAAATTTAATAAAATAAAAGTAAATTAGTATTCGCCCGCTTCTCGAAATGCGAACTAGTTTGATAAAAAATTTTACTCAATTTCATAATTTCAATTTATTGGTATTTAGTTACTACATAATTTTTTTATTGATTTATCTTAGACAACAGCCGCATACGTAATTATTATTATTATTTTTTTTATTGACATAATGTATTTGTAGAATATATTTAGTTTTCTATATTTTAAGAGCTAGAAGAATAACACCTTTGATTTGTACTAATTTAGACTAATCTAACTTAATTATTTAGAATATAATTTAATGTGTAAAGGAAAAAATGGCAAGTAAAACCTTTGATCAATATAAAAAAAACTCTGTAATTCGATGAGTAGCGGCAATTTGATAAATTAAAATTTTTCTATGTTCAAATGTAAGAAGAAGAAGACCCAACAACACCTGGCGCCCAACAATAACAGATGAATTAGGTAGTTATGAACAATCTTAAGAGAAAATCAAAATTATTATTACAAAACAGAGAACAGTGGAGAAGGCAAGTTGATGCCTTATACTTCCAAAAATCGGTTGTGAAATGGTACAGATTGTACCGTACTGTTTTCAATTTACAGATTAAATATAATGATTATGCAGATTAAGGTAAGTTTTATAAAACGTACTTGTTACTTATTCAATACAAAATGTTGTTACCAGAATTTGTTGTCATCAGTGTTGGCAAAGTAAATTATGTTGTGTTTTTTACCCAGTTGTTTACATGTAAAGAACCTAATAATTTACTACGATGTTTTTTTATTGTAAGTGTGTAAATAGCGTAAACAACTCAAAATAGATAATTTAGTTGCAACATTTTCATATCAATGAATGAAAACTTAAGAATATGAAGTGCTTGTGTTCAAAAAATAATTGAAATCGCAATTTGCTAAAAACCTAACTTACAATTTATTAAGATATCTATCCTTACAATCTATATTATATATACATCAAACATTTACCCCGTCTATATGATAGCTTCAAGTAAGCTTGAAGTACGCTTCGACATCATATTGTATACACTAGTTTCTTGAAATCAGCTTCACTCAAGCCAATCTTCAAATTGAAAATTTTAAACGAATACGCAGCTTGAGAGCTTGAGAGCTTGAGATCTTGAGTTGACATTTAATGTTAAAAATTCACGAAATTTTGTTAATATTTAGAGTGCATTTAAAAAATAGAAGATTTAAAATAGTAAAAATGTATATAAAGTTTTACAAATTCTAGGCATCAAAATGTATGTCACCAAAAATACATATTAAATCAAACTCAAGCTATTTTCAAGCTGACAGCCACTCAAGCTGGTGTAAAGGAATACACAGCTTGATATTTCAAGAAAAGTTCAAGTCAGGTACTTAACCTATCTTTCTGTTTTAATAATTTGAACCCATTTCCCTTATGCTTATTGCTCATGGGTCTCCCATTAACTCCATCGTTGAGCCCCTTTTCTTTTTATAATCCATTAGATCCACTGATTAGAAGTTTTTATAATAGATCAGAACAAAACCCTTTCAAAGTGTAAGTCGAACTGTCAAAAACAAATAATTTTTAAGTAATTTATATTTGTTTACCGTTATTTACTGTTGTTTACAGTTGTTTAGAGTTGTTTACAGTTATTTACAGTTGTCTACTTGTATTTTACACTTCTTTACGTCAAATATGTAAAGAATCATAAAAAACGTTAATTTACGCGTAAAATGTCAACACTGATTGTAATATAGCAACACTAAAAATTAAATATGTCATTCCACATATTAAGTAATTTGATAATCTTCGATTTAAAGTTTAAAAATTCAAATAAAAATAAAATTTAAATTAATTAAAATAAATATTTGAATATAACTTTATTAATTAAACTGTATTACATCACTTTCCAATTTATTGCTTATATTAATAAAAACAAAAACAAAACTATAATTTTAAATATATTTTACGTCACTCATTAAAACAATTTTCAATTTCGTTAAAACATTCATTGTCATCTGGCTTTTCAGGTATTCTAGTTGTTGTTGTTGTTCTTGATGTTGTTTTGGTACTTGTTGTAAGAGTGGTTGTACCAAGTGTTGTTTTAGTTGTTGTATCCAATTCAGGTTCATTTGTAGTTCCCGAACTCAAATCTTTTAATGTTTTTGTTAATTCTTTAATAGATTCTGTTAATTTTTCAATTACTTTCATTAATTCTAAAATTCTTTTAAACGAATACATTTTTTTTGTTGTTGTGATTGTTTTGGTTGTTGAAAAATTCGGTATATTCGTTGTATGTGGTGAAGTAAATGTTGATGCAATAGCAGTAGTAGTCCTTAAAGTTGATGTCTTTGTTGGTTGTGTAAAACTATCTTCAATAGGAACTAATCTAGTTGTTTTTAAAATACCTAAATTATGTCCTAAAATATCCCATAATGGAACTCCCATTTGTTGAGAATTTATTAAATTCAACTAAAATAAAAATATTTCGTTTTTTATATTAAATTCAAACTAAATGATAGACTTTGTAGGCATTTTACATTTATTATTAGATGAAAAAATAAAATTATAATAAACATTCTAAAATAAATGTACTTTATGTTGTAGGCTAATTTTTTAACTAAATTATTAAATATCGAAAATTAAAAAAAAAAATTCAAAACAGTTCTGTTAATTTTAGAACTATTTCAGTGTTACTGCTCAGAACATTTTATTTACTACTCAGAACATTTTATTTACCATTATTTATTTATTTATTTATATAAATTGTACATCTTTTTATTGTATCTTTTTATTATACAATTGCAATATTCAATTCAGTATAATTTGATTTACACACGCATAAAGTTATAATGAAAAAAAGACAAAAAAAATTAAAACATTTAAGGAATTTAATAGTAAAGAAAAAAAAATTAAAATAAAATAAATTAAAATAAAGTAAAATAAAAAATAAAAGTTAGGAAAATTAAAATTTACTTAGTTGAATTATTAAATTGAATATCGATTCAATTACCTCTTACGCTTGATTTTTAAAATATTCTCTGTAGATCTGAACAAAATGTTTGTACCGCCTGACACAACGAATATATCTCGGCATCATATTCCAAATATGTAGTAGCAATTTGAACAAAATAGGATAAATGTCTGATACGAACTTTGTGAAGTGGGATGATTATATTTAAGTTACAAGATGATCTACCAAATACTAGCTTATCATATAAGTAATTATTTTTTTCATAAAACAAAGCTACCGGAACTTTAAAAAAATATTAATGTTAAGCTAAGTATTATTTTCAATACATCTCTAATACTCTCATGCTCACGTCTACTCGTTACAAGACATGTACATGCATTAGATAGAATTTTTACAGTATTGAACTCTCCTACACTCATTCCCGAATAAACAATAGCGAAATATAAGAAATGTGGTATTATAAGTGATTGTACTAGTTTTTCACCTTCACATTTTCTTAGAAGAGCATAATGATATACTTGGTTAAAAGATATCAAGAACTTCAACCTCAGATTGGTTGGTACAATGAATGATGGTGTTAAGCTTCAACCAGAGGCAAGCTAAAAATGGCAGGTTGACTTTTGGTTTCTAAAGACACATTGGCGATCATGTAAAATATGCCTTTTTGTTTATTACGAGTTCCATTATTTTGGAAAGAATCAAAATTAATGGCAATTGGTCGGCAATTGGCTTTTCTCGTCACTTTTTAGGAATTGAAAAAACATGCGCCGTTGGCTGGGATATTTTCCAGTTGAGAATATAAAAGTGAAAAAAAAATTTACAGAAAAATGTTTTTGTAAATAAAAAACTCATCTAAATCACATAAAAATGTTCAATCTTCACAAATTAATTTTTTTTGTTTTGTTATTGTTTCCCAATGAAACATTACAATCTGTCTCTGCAGAAGACATTCAGTAGTTTGTATGACATTGTTTTTATGCAGGTAATTTGCACTGACTAGCGGATTAGATATCCCAGCGGTCAACCATCCACGATCCCAACATTATACTCCCTTGTATTTATTGGCCCCCATTTGATTGTTAACATTGTGTACTGGGTAGCTGCAGGATGCTAGAACGTTTAAGGCGACTTACATTACTTTTAGTAAACAAGCTGCTTGCCAGTCTGTTTGGATGTGTAGCTAATCTTATCTGGTACTTTCCGCTTAAACTTCTAATCTCCTCCTCATCATCATTATTGACATCATTATTGACAAACCAAGGCGCACCAACTATCATTATTAATAGCTTTGACTGGAAACGCTGTAATATTGCAATATTTCAGTTGCTGGCTACTCCCCACAATTGGATTCCGTAGGTCCATATCGGTTTCAAGACAGCTTTATAAAACAGCAGCTTGTTTTCCAGTGACCATGGAGAGTTGCGGCCAATCATCCAATACAATTTGCTTAGCTTCAAGCCCAGTTGCTTTCTTTTGTTATGTATATGGATTTTCCATGTGAGTCTCCTGTCCAACTGCATGCCCAAATACTTTACAGTCTCTTTTTGAGGTACTACTTCGTTATTAAGTACAACCACCGGAAATGTGATATGTGTTGATTTCACTCCATTCACCGATTCTCCACTTTCTTTAGCCATTGCTGAACTTTGTTTATACTGTGTTGCAGAATCTGTGAAGGATGAGGTTACTATGTGAGGCCAGTATGACCGTATTATCAGCGAAAGTGACGGTGGTTGTTTCATTTGTTGTTGGTAAGTCTGCAGTGTAAACGAGATATAAGACAAGACCTAAGACGCTGCAATGTGGTACATCTGACATAATTTCATTAGTGGTATATATAGGCACCTTAATGCTTCACCAAAAAGTGTCTTTCGATAAGATATGACCGCAGTAATAAATAATAGTTCGGTGGTAAAAAATTTTTAAGTTTGTACATCAATCCTTCATGCCGGACTTTGTCAAATGCTTGACTAATATCTAGAAATATCGCTGAACAGTACTTTTTTTCATTAAAATTAATCAAATTAATTTGAATCAAAAATTATATTAATTAAACTCTAAAATTAACCAAAAATAATATCAATATAGTGTTTTTTAAATACCTTAACATTTATTTTTGTTCCAAATTTATTTCTGATAAGTGCGAATTTAAATGTATTACACTGTATAGTATGTCTTAGTTAAAGTGTACCCTCAGGATATTTCTAAAAACAACCTGCTAACTAATAAATATTCTTGAACTTCATTAAAACAAACTTCATTCTTTACAAAATTCACAATAAGCTTGTTAAAAAGTTTAATTCTATTAAAAGAAAACAAAAATTAAAAAGTTTGTTATTTTTTTCTTATGATTTTTTTTTATTATAAATGTTTAGTAACATTTTTTAAGTACATTTTCTAGTTCGTATGATTTTGTAGACCCAATTATTTGTTACAGAACAAATAAATAAATAAATTCTAAACATTTTATTTTACAAATAAAATCAAAAAAAAAAAATTAAGAAAAATCCTTGAACAATTTTCCTTTTAATTAAAAATTAACAAAAAGGAAAAGGAAAAGGAAAACAAAAACCAAAAAAAATAACTGTTAAGACTTATTTAATTCCGATTTTTTATTTCTTTTTTTTTAGAGTTTCACGTGGCTATTTTTCACAGTGGATTTCAATCTCATTTTTTGTTGTTGTTCTGTTTTTGCTTAAAATTTAATTTCATTGCAATAAATAGAGATACGGTTTAACTAATTTGCACAACTAATGAAATAATAATAATAATTGTAATATTTTAATACAATTAAAATAAGGTGAATAAATTAAAGCAACAAAATGCAACTAACAAAGAAAATGTGCATTTGATGCTGTAACGCCAAATGACAGAACATCATCAATTTTTTCAACATATCACAAGAAAAATAAAACAGATATGGACTATGGACTTTTAATTAATTTATGGGAGGCATAGAGTTTTTTTTAATGAAAAATGAAGTTCATAAGATGATAGTAAAAGCTTCCCTGATGAAAGCAAGCTGAGTAAAATAAATGAATATTGTTGTGTTTATGTCGGTGCTAAACCAGCAATGCAAAGCTAAACCGATATTTAAGCAGCGGTATGAACATAACGTTTTTTTAGTACTGCTACCTAAAATTAGAAATGCAAATTTAGCTCACTTATTACGTAGCTATCTGAACGGATATAGCACGTTATAATCATCGACATTGCCACAGGATGTTGAAATACGCATTATAACATATAATTTAATTTTCTGTTAGTTATAACTAGTTATAAAAAAATAAACCATAATTTTTAAAAGAAAGTTAATATATTGTTTTTATAACTTTTAATATTAATTTCTTATTTAATGTATATAAAATTTAATATAATAAAAATGGGAAAGAGGTTCTTGTTGTTTAAATCTCGTATTTATTTTAATTTGACATTTCTACCAACGAGTATGAACCTGTGATAGTATTTTATACACTTCTAGGTCTAGCATAGCTAATGGAGCACCGGTATGAATGCAGCTATGACGGCTAAATTCATCACTCACTCTAATTAAATACCATAATTAAAAAATTAAATAACCATAAAGAAAAAGTATCTAGAGTATTACAACAATGATTATCAAAACAAATTTTTTTATCAATAATTGGCTATCAAATTCAGACCTAGTTGTGTGTTCAGACCTAATTAAAACTATAGATTTTGTGTTTTGAACTGAAATACTGAAATTCTATTTGGGATGATTTATTTATCTCACGAAATGACCAAACAAGAATCAATAATCACAAAAATAAGACAAAGAAAATAAAGTTGGATTGGCCACATCCTTAGAAGACCTACGAACAACATAGCAAAGCAGGCAATGGATTGGAGTTCGCTGGGTAAAAACGGAAGCGGTAGGCAGCGGAACACATCGTGCAAATCAATCTATATAGAAATGCAGAATAGTTTTGTGAAAGCTCGATGTTCCCAAGGCAAGTGAATCACGAGCAAAAAAACTGTAAGTTGCTTTTCATACGTCCACAAGTAGAAATATAGTTAGAACACATCATAAGGAGTTTAAAATGTGTAGAATAGCTGACAAAGAGTAAAGGATGATTATACTACATGAGTGTGGCTTGATTGAAAATCTCTTTATTTAATTTTGAGCTGAAATTAAAGCAATTGTCTTGAACCGCACCACCAACAAAACTTGTATAATCCCCTGTCGAATGATATAACCAAAGTTTGATTACTTAAATCGAATATAAAAGTGTTTATCTATGGTTTTTCTATTCCATCAAAGTTTGCTTATAGCTGCTACAAAGACTTTAGAAGATTAGCCGAAAAAAGGTAACGGGGTGGAAGCAGATATCCTTGCAAAAACAGACACAATGAGCCAGTTCTTAGGATCAGAGCACGTTCGAACATCTATCTACAAAAAGTTTTTTCCAATTGGGAAATTAAGGAATCTGATACCATAAAGACCATTGCAGTGTGGACTTAATAATCATCGGCTCCTACATTTATCAAAGTAGGACAGTTTATCAAAGGACACGATTGATTCAGCAAACATATATTCAAGATTAGTAAATCCAATACAGCCAGATACAAATCATGTTTACAGGAAGAGATATTTTCTTCTCGCAGTTTTTTTGGCAAGCGATGCCATAGCTCGCAAGCAATATAAATATTTTCTTCAGGTTTGCACATAAGCTTAAACTCGGGATTTGATATTACCGTAATAATAGCGTTCGCAAAGAACATAAACTGTAATTTAAAATTTAGAACAATCAAACAGGGAAGTAGAAATAGGTCAACAAAAAAAAAACAAGAGAAAGCAATAACACTGATTCAGTGGTTCTATTTCTAGTCATAGCGCAAAATAAAGCAGAAAAATTAAATAAATTCCAAAATTTCGAAAACATCATACAAGCATCAACATTAAAAAAAGCTTTTATAAGTGCCAGAATGAGAATCAGAAATCACGAATACCTCAAACAACTTTTAAGCATCTTCCCAACCTACCCCTTCCTACTTCTTACAGTCAATAATATGCAACTAAGTATTCTTGGAAGTTGAATTTTACTACTTCTAGACATAAGGTAACAACTACACCACCTAAGTGATTATTCCATTCATTTGACATCTCAAAATAAAATGAAATAAAAAAAATATATCCCGTAGTAGTAAAAATAATGAACGAGCGTAGCGCAGTTGTGTGGATTTATAAAAAAAAATTTCCAAACTGAATTATTCGCAAAAAACAAAAATTGTAAGGTTATCCAAGTCGTTTTTGCAAAAACAAAAAAAAGAAAACAGGCACCGTCCCATACTTTTTAAATAAGGAACAAAAAATAAATCACCTTGATTCAAAACAAGTGTTAAACAACTGGTGTAAAACAATGGTGTGTGAAGTATTTGAAAACTATAAAAACAGAATATTCAAATTATTTTCAAATTAGTTCTTACATACGTATTGGAGTGCATTTACGCTCTGAATATACATCGTAATTTTTCTGCTTTAAAATTTAACAAAAACAAAACACAAAAACACAAAAATAAAATGAAAACATTTTCATTTTTTGTCTGTACATGTGCAATTTTCATAATATGTGTAAGTGTTTGTAACTATATAGCTTCGAAAAATTAAATTTATTTAAATTTTCTTTCCAGTTTACAAAACCTAGTGAACAATTTTTTTTTCCATTTTGGTATCCACAACAAGGAACATCAAATACAACAACACGAGCACCAAATGTAAATGGAACTTTAAGTTATGTTCCTTTAAGTACCTTAGAAAATCAACGGAATCCATATTTTCCATTTTTTGGTTAAAATAAAGTTTTTAAATTTGTTAAAATTTAAATGAAAATTGAATGTGTGTATTTTTTTTATGTTTTAGTAGTTAAAAATTTTTATTCCAAAAGTCTTTAACCTATACTCGAGTATTTTATTTTATAAGTTTAGCTCCGACATTAATATAGTTTTCGTTTTTGTGTTTTCAGAATATAAAATAACAAACTCTAACTAAAAAAATTAAATTGGAACAGTTAAGTTAGAATAGAAAATGTTTTACTGGTTATGATCCGAAAATTAAAAATGTGGTACACAAGGAACTAGTTTAGGTACTCCTGACAGAAAATACGCTTTCGATAGCATTATCCGACTACTGCGTAATTTTGAAAAACCTTTCAATATAATCATACCAAGCAGAGAAATGCCCACCCTCTTTCGACAAAGGATCATTAGTATGGTATACTGACGGTTCCAAATAAATAAATGGAGTAGGATCGGGAGTATATGGAAAAAGCTTCAAGGCCAACATTCATTCAAGCCTAGACTCTACAAGCACAGTTTTCCAAGCTGTGCTAATCCAATCTAATCTAATCTAATCTAATTGAAAACAGTAATTTACAGTTAACTTTGAACTAATTTAATTATATTGAATAAATTGCACAAATACTGTAATTCCTATAGCTCATTTTACAATTAAGCTTGTTTAGAAAATTTTAAGTCAATATGTTTCCGTATTTATTAGACATTACCAAAATTATATCAATTTTTAATTACCATAATTGGTCCTGTAAATGTAAGCTCAATGTAAATAAATTTGGTGTAGACGGGTATTTGTATTAATGTGAATGTTCATCAGAATCTGCGGAGAAGTAATTTTTCCTCTTAATTTCAGTAAAAGCATAACATTCATTATTCACTTTCCGTCTTAATTTCAAAGTGTTTTTAATTGAATTAAATTGAATCCATGTTCATATATGAAATATGCATCAAAAGATTTGACCATTGGATGTTCCGAAAAATAACTCTTAAACAATTTCTATGTACTACCCAAATTATTTTGATGTCATAGAAAGATGACCGAACTTGACTGGCATACTTTAAATTAGATCTAACGGGACTAGAATATAATAGAATTTGAAAACGTTTGGATCGTTGAATTCCTTTGACCAATGTCTTCTAATATCTAACATGGAATTGGATTTTTTTCTTTCGTATGAATTTAAGTATGTAGGTCATAAATATAGAATTTTTCATATTTGGGGAACACATAAAATGGAATTTGGTTCGATATTCGGGATGTAGAAGTTATAAAAGAACTTACATAATTTTTCTTCTGCCATCTAGGGATTTCTTTGGTGTAGGAATGAGCACATGCTGCCCTTCGTGTTTCACAAGCGAAGCGCTTAAGTGGCTAAAACAAATTTAATTTCCACTTAGCATGTGCCGGTTTATACGAGATATCTACAAAAAAAGAGAAACTATACGACGATCATCCAGAGGAGCAAGATGAACAGTGACATTTGGGTCATTGCTAAAACGAATAACCCGTTTTTGGACTTTATCCAAATGTTTTAACACATTACATAACACAGGAGGAGAAGTAAGCCGTACAGTGGCGAAGAAAACATAAATATTAATTGACGCAGATATAAAGCTAAAATAAATATAAAAAATGCAGGGTAAATATTTGGCTGTGTTTTTTGCACCATCAAATATATGATCATTTCAAATTCATTTTTCGATATAGACGTGCATACCTAATATGCTTAAGAGTTAAAGTTTGAAACAAATAATCAGGATGAAAAATGGAAATTTTTCTGTACAGCTCCGAATTTTTAAATTGTTAAACTCGATTATGTTTTTAAGCCCCAATTAGCTATTGCGACTAAATCATGGCTGAGGGAATTGGCCATGATGTCTCTTTGATACAGCGATAGATGTAGCTTCAGATTTTTATGAAAGATGTAGGAGGATACTAGAGTGCTGTCGTCTGCAAAACTGTGGATTGGATTAAAGTGGTTTAGAACAAACCATTTATAAATATAAGGAATTGCGTAGGTGAGAGAACCGATTTTTGGGAAACACCAACGTTTATTTGGAATTGATCGACTAAGACTTGAATTGTACGATTCGAAAGAAAACTTTCAATCCATTTGAGAGAAGAGAAACCCTAATGTCATACTCGATCGAAAGTTTTAGAAATATCCAGAACCACAATATTTGCTTCGCCCGAATAGTTTCTCGTTTGATCTAAATCCATATTACCTATCGTAGATAATACCTTGAGTGTCCAAATAATTGTTTAACTTCTTATTTCCTCAATCACTTTGGAGAGGATCTATTTTACAGATATTGACCTGTAGTTAGATGGATCGCTTTTGTCGCCTTTTTTGGGAATTGGATTAACATGCACAATCTCCTATTGTGTTGGGTATACTCCAGTGCAGTCAAATAAAATCAAATAAGTTGTGTAATGGTTTTTAAATGACGAAGGCTATTTGTCTTAGAACCATAGTAGAGATGACATCGGGGTCGGTAGACCTTCTAATATTGAGATTCTTCAAAATCTTTAGAACGATACGGATGTAGACTCTTCCGAAGAAGGAGTTACTTACACGAACTAGATAGAAACTTAAGCTGGATTTTGTGTCGTTGAAGGAAGTGTAGAATTAGCAGTTTCTAATTAGAGACGAATTATTTAGAGACGATGTAGTTAGACGATATTATTAGAGACTGTGAATAGTGAAAGCCTCATGATTCGGCAATAATGATAAAATTAGACGTTAAATCGGATAAGCAAATAGCTAATATTTTAGTTTCGAAAATGAACAATGAAGTAATTTAGAGCTAACTTTCACTAAATAAAACTAGAACTATAATTTAATCTTAATCCTTCATTTCATGTTGGATCATATTATATATAACTCATCAAAATAGTTTCGTACAATAGGTTCAAAAAATATGTTTCAAATGATTTAGAAGAAATTGAAAAATGGCCAATTAAATCTATGGAGAATCAACATAACATTTGCTTTAAGAAAGGGATGTTGATCAAATTATACCGCAATTCTAAAATACCTCGAAATGCAATTAAACCGAAAATACACATGCGGAAAGCATATAAAAGTTTAAAAAAATCAAATTAAATTAAGAGCAGTGTGATGGCTTTTAAGATAAAATAAAGTAAATTTAAATAACAATACAAAGTACTCCAATAGTTATACAAAAGTATAATCAAGCTGAATTGGATTTACGGATAACTTATGATAAATATGGGGAACGGAAATAATGTCCTGAATAACATTAGAAAATTACAGGCAACTCAATCTAAAATATTAAGAATTATAACGGATGCACAATGGTACATTAGCAGTGCTAAAATTTATATATCTCTACAAAAGAGCAAGAACTAGATAGAGTCACAAGCAAAAACCCCCCTAATCACAAGCAAAAACCCCCCTATTTCATATGGTGATCCTAAAGACAAAAATATATTTTAAATTATCAACAACTAACTACAAAATTTTAAATTATGTTAATGCAAAAACAAACTAATGATCTAGCAATGGTTAAGGATCATAAAAATATAAAATTAGATTATAAGATTTGAAAATAAATTGTTAGTTTCTATTTAAAAAGCGGATACAATGAACAAAATAATGAACACTTTTTTTTATTTCTTTAAGTAGAACCTTCTTAACATAGTAATTTCTACACCCAGCTACTCCTTTAAACTCTTGACCTTCAAATTTTGTCCTCATGATTACCCTAATTTTGAAATCAAAAAATATATTTCCACAATTTATTTTTCACAATAAATGTACTAGATTAATGTAATAGATTAGCAGAATTTTATGTGCCTATTTTCCTGATATCCAGATGTTCTCTAATATATTTTTTTATTTTTTATAGGTTCTAACATCCCATTTTAATGACAACCTATTATCGAATATTCAAATTTTATACAAATTATTAAAATTCATTATTCCAAGGACATTAAAATTATTAAAAAAAATCATTCTCTTTGAAATATTTTATTTAAAAAATGAGGTAGGAGATGGGAGGTAGTAGTACTCTCAAAAATTTATTTTTTATTGAAAAGATAAGTGAAGGGAAGGTATAGGGTTGTTAAAGGAGTTTCAAAAATCTAATCAAAATCATTTTGTAAATTTACATGATGACTTGATTGAATATCATAAATGTTTTATGTGTGGGATTTAATACTTTGTTATTATTAAGAAATAAAAAACAGTGTACTTATAGTTACTGTGTAGGTGTACAATTTTATGAAATTTTTGGAATGCTGTGTAAACAAACAAACAATTTGATGGTGTAGGTGGTAAAATATGTAAAATGAAGTGAATGTCAAAAGAGTGTGAACTGATTCAACAGTTTACACATTGTTCATCCAACTGATTTAACAAACCCAATTAATACATTGATGTAGATATATATATATATATATATATATATAATATAATGCTTTGACATTTTGAATGAACTACACTCATTGTATCCTATATTTTTTTGTTAAATAATTATGTACGCTGAAATTTGAATAACTACGTATCCGTTTTAGAACAATGAGATTTTGACAACAAGTGAATGAATATGGGGGTCAATCGCGGAAGTCTATAGACTTTGTTCTACATTTTCTACTAGGATATAAAAATTTTCTACTAATAAACTTTTAACGATGGCAAGATTTTCTTGATAGACTTTGGTGGGAATTTTTAGAATAGAAAATATTTAATTTTTAATTTATTTCTATTGAGACGACTGTACCATGGTATTTAAAAAATGATAACATACGTAAAGACTTAAATATCCCTACGATCGAAGAAGAGATAGATAGAAATGAAAGAAAATACACATCAAAGCTGAGAAACCATCCCAACTCACTAGCCAGAAATCTACTATTTGAAATTGGTCACCAATTAAGGAGAAAAAATGTGCTAAACAATCAAATAACACTGTAAAACTGTAACAAAAAAAACTAATGATCCAGCAATGGCATCTTTAATTAAAGCTAAATTATAAGATTTGAAAACAAATTGTTAGTTTCTATATAAAAGATAGAATAAATAAAGGAATAATTAAAAAAAAACTATCAAATTGTTATTGCGAACAAGACTATTTAGATTAACATTAGATAGACTATATAGAGTAACATAGCAATAATAAGGCTTTTCATAAGCGAAAAAAAAGACAAATTATTTTTTGACAGAATTGTTAAAATTTTAATGTTCTACATTTTGTACACAAAATGTTAAAAATAAAAACACCATCACAAACTGATTGTCCTGCGGTATCTGCTGTAATTTTGAAATTTTCCTGGTAAGTTAGAAATGCATGTGAACAAACTTCATTTGCAGCATTTTATTTTTAATCAATATTGCTTCTTTATGAAAATCACTATTATAACTGTATATTATGTAAATTATCATTTAGCTGTCGTGCCTGGAACCCCTTGAGTAGGGCTTAGGATGAAAAATCTACCGTTTTTGCATATTATCGGAAGAAATTAGATTAACAACAATAGAATTATCATTTGATTTTGTGGAAATTAAACAAAAAGAAATTTACTTTGCTGAATGAAACGTCAATGAAATGACGAAAACTATCCGAATCTATAGCGAGTTTCTTAACTTAATTTTATTTTATTTTCAATACCATACAGATTTGAAAGCATAATTCTTCAGTCCTTTTCTACTAGTGAGAATGACCGAATTGGATTTATAAATGTATGTAAATTTAATAATAAAAATCATCTTCTGTTCTATCTTCGTTATCATATCAATCAATTAAATTAAATTGAACAGAAAGGACAATCGGTTAACTTTAAAATACAGGTAGTCAAAATTTTGCTCAAAACTTTCTTTAAATAATATAATTAAAAAAAAATTATCTATGATCAGTTAAAAAGTTGAAGTGATTAAATTTTTCAAACAAAAAAAAAACAAAATGTACATTCCATAAGTTCATGACTTTGCATACAGCAGTCAGGTTAATCCATTCAAAATTGTTGCTTTCATTAAAAAAAAAATTCAGTTTCAATTTTTCGTTTTGAAGAGTTTTGTTTAAGTTTTGAATCAGATAAAAATATTTTTTTTGTTTCATTATATTGAAGGGTTGAATTTTTAAATGAAAAAAAAATTAATTTCAAAACTCAAAGGATAGCAAATTTTGGAAATAAAAAAAATATATATATTTTATTTACTCTTTATATTTTAAGAATGTGTTTTTTTGTTTGAATTTTCAAATCTGATAAGAAAAACAATTTTTTGAAAAAGAAAAACTTATTTTTGTTTTTATTTCAAGAATTGCATATTACTAGGCGAAAAGAAAATTTATTACTACAAAATTATTTTCTGTAGTTTTTCTTTGTTTTTAAAGCGAAAATTAAGTTTTTTTTTTAACTTCATAAAATTTATAAAATTAAATTAAGTTAATTTCAAAGCATCTGACTTATCCTGGAGTTAATTAAATACTATAACGTGATAGGTCAGGTTGATATCATTTTATTCTAACTTATATCTATGAGTCGGTTCGGTAAATATTCTCATTAGATTTAGAAATGTGTTTAATACTGGTTAGTACGTTTGGCTTGGCCTTAATATATTTATATACAATAGGTTTAATTTCATATATATTAATTCTATATTTTGAGAGCTTATGTTACTTCAATATTTACCCTTTGATTTGTACTTATTTAGGCTTACTTAACCTGACTTAATTATTTACAATAAATTTAATTTGTAACAGAAAAAATGGCAAATTTTTAACTAATTATTTTTATTCTAGCTAGTAATAACCTAGCTTAATTAACTAGCTAACTTCTATTAAATATTTTTATTGATTACTTAATATAATATAAATAATATAATTCCAGCTAATTTACCCCATTTACCGCAATTGCATTTCAGGCGTGACAACTGATGTACTTTTGTGTTTTTATTTAAAATAATATTTAGAGCAATGTCATTGCTAAAAAGATCTCTATATGCTATATTTTTATTGATCTCTAAGTAAGTTTATACCATATTTAAAAAATATTCAATTTTCAAAAGCATATGTCATGGTTAGATTAGGTTAGATATGAAGATATATAACAAATGCCATAAGTAGATTAGATTAGATTGATTAGATATATTTATAGCTGTTAGAGGTGTGTCCTCACTACCATTGCAAACACAAATGGACTTAATGTAACTGGCCGTATTAATGAACTTATGCCCTTAAATATTTCAGATTCAATGATTACACTCACAACATTTTTCAGTAATATGCTAGGAGATAGCTCCCATTGTATAGAACAAAAAATCTTTTCGTATTAAAATTTTAACTTAAAGTTAATATAGTCTCACTATATAGCTATAATGTCCTTTTTACCCCTCGATAAATCGATTGTTTAATTATTGACGGTAGTTTTTAACGTTTACTCCTTATGAAAATACGTGATATTTTAATACAAGCTGTTAATTGTAAATAGAGTTATGGATTACGATAAGCTAATTAAAATGACGAAAATTGTAAAATTTTTAATATTAATCCGAGAAAATACATTTTTTTAATGAAACTACAAAAAAAAAAAATACTAAAAACAAAAAAGACAGATATAAATTTATTTATTAACTGTTTTGAAAGAATGGCCCTACTGAGGTAGTAACTTCAATTATCGCAGCTGCAATAATGTAGACGAGCGAAAGCGAGACTATTGAACACAACACAGTTGCAATTCCCCCGGGCTCTAGTAAGGCCATCCAGAACAGTATTGTGGATTTCTATGTGTAATTTTAAATTAAAGCCTAGCTACAATGTCTATGATGCCTGATAACAAAACTTCATTGTCAGACATTTTAATTAGCACAAACTTAAGCTATTAATAAGTACAATGTAAACACCATAGTATGAATTTATCCGATCTCTAATTCTGTTATAATGTTTTTTTTTCATTACCTGTATTTCATCTTTTAAAAGTCTCCTAGTGTTTTGGCTATGTTTAAAAAAAGGTTTGTCAAAAAAGTTTGTGATTTCTTAATTTTTGACAAATCTTAAAAAAAACAAAAAAATATCTAAATAAATACAAGTCTATATAAATGAAGAACAAAATCCACTATAGTTGAGTTGGGTATGAAACATCCTTTTTTAAAATCCTTTTTTTAAAATACCCCGTCAAAATCCGTCGTTTGTAAAATTTTTTTTTGTAATTTGGGCCGCCCGTTTAAGTGGTAAAAGTAGTAAAGCATTTTGTTGACCGTGTATTCAACGGAAGTCCTTATTGTGTTTAGGTCGAGTTGTAACAGTATTCCCAAATGGAAAGTATTTAATCAAGAGGGGACAAAGTGGTCATTCACATGATCAGCAGGCTTTTAAAAAAGACATTTTCCAAATTAATCCTAAAGCAAAAACATTTACTTCAAAGCCTTCACAAATTATTATAAGTAGTATTGTAGAATGTAATGGAGAATGCAGAATTTATTTACCTTCTAATTCAGCGCAGAAACAAAAAATTTTAAGAAAACCAATCAAATGTTTTGAAAAAACCCTAAGAAATACAGATATCAGAAAATCAGTAATTTCGGGAGGGCGAATAGTTTGGTTATTGCAGAAAAAATGTTAATAATGGAAAAATTATAATTTTGGGCACATTTTCAAGTTTGAATGTTTGATGTAGTTCCAAATATCAAATATCAGTCAATGCTGTTTTCGTTTTTTCGTTATTTATTGCTTTGATGGCTCCTTAGCTATCTGCGTTTATACCTCTGTTTACAAGTATTTCTGCTCCTCTTTTAATTGCCATGATTTCGCCATTCGATGATCGTGGCATTCTTGTTCATTTTTGTTTTTGTTTCTAAGAAAGGATCTGCACAGTAGATACCAATTCCACAATTTTCACCTTTCTTAGCCCCATCTGTATATATCTTTATATGATTGTCGTATACTGTGTCGGTGATTTTACTTTCACCGTTTCGTGGTATTTTTATCTTAAAATTTCTATCTGGACATTGTTCTACATTGCTGTAGTCCCATTGTCCTACCTCTGAGAAAATTTTCCGGAACCCTTCGCTTACGTTGAGATCCGTTATTTTCTCATGTTGTATCTTCCTACTTATGACCTTTTACTCTCCTGTTATACGTAAATGTATTACTGTATTCATTGCCATACGTTTTGTATGAATTTCAATAGGTGTTATGTTCAACATAGTCTCTAAGGATCTTGTTGCTGTTGTCTTAGTTGCGCCAGTGATGCCTAAAAAGCATTGGCGTTGTATCTGAGTGGGTACATAATTTCGTTAATAGAAAAAACTGAAATGAATACTAAAATATTTAATTGAAACGCGTATTATATTTAATAAAACAAAATTTCATTAAAAACTCTTCTCACAATTCTTACAAAAACACGATTTAATTTTTTTTTTCAAATTCTCACATAGTCATTAAAATTAATTTAAAACGATTTTTAATGTTTATTTTTTTTTGTTTTCAACTACAATTGAATGACAAAAATATCAATTCAAATACGATATTACACATATGCTATATATACATACAATCTTGTAAATCTATCTATTGTAATTATTTCATTTTAAATATTTAATTAAAATCACATGTTATTATAGAAATTAACAGAAATTAATTAATTGTATTATGGTTTTTCATATATGTATGAACAATGTACATACATATACGACGAGTATATTTGTCGTAATGATGTGAATGTGTGGTCATATTTTTTCAACAAAATTTCAAAACTTTACATTAATTTGTGGTAAATTTTGATTATATTAAATGAGCTGTCGGTTGTTACAATCCTTAAAAATAATTGACATTTTTTAATTTTTTTTTTTTTTTAATTAAATTTTATTTAAAATTCATGCAATCATAAAATTTTATGATAATGTGATTGAATTGTCATAATTTAATTGATTCGAATTATATTCAATTATTAATAGAAATTGTGAAAATTGAAAAATAAAAATATGAAAATGGAAATTGTTTTTGGTATACATAGAATAAATTTGGAATAATGGTATAGAACTGTGAGAGTTAAATAATTATTGGAAATATGAATTTAAAAGATAATATATTATTTAATAATATTATATATATATACAATATACTTGTTACATATTATATTATTACTAATGCTTATGAAAATAAATCTTGTACCTATAAATCTAAATACAAAGTATGAAAAATTTTCTGGTAGTTCTAAAATGGAAATTCCAAGAATAAAATTTCAAAAATAAAATTTTTTTATTGAAATTTGACAATGTGACCTGAATAAAACTAGCCTAAAACAGGTTAATTTAGTAAAAATTATGTAACTTTCGGACTAGTTCAAGCTCAAGTTAACTCACATTTTGAACTGGCTTGTAGATTCAACTCATACTATTTAGCTAAACTGTAAGTTACCACAAAATCGGAGTTGAGCTGAACCTAAAATAAGAACGAACTCTTTTTTTCTAAATTCATCAGGTTATGATGCAAATTAATTAAATTTTTCATAAATGAATTTAAAAAATAAATAATCGTTTTTTAGAACTAAAAATACAATTAAAAACAAAAATTGAATAATCCCAATTAATAAAAGCCCATTTAAGTTATAAACAAAAACAACACAATAACAAAATTTAAGATAAACATTTTTACTTTAGCATTAAAAAATATAAATTTGTGCTTATTGAGCTCCAAGCTCTATTAAGTAGCAGAATGAGCTGATTTTGAGCTGCTTTTGAGTACCTCAACTGTGTACTAGTTCAAAATTTTGAATATAACTTTGAGTTGAGCTTTTTGGCAGGTCATTTCGATTTATTACAACCCTGTTTTTAATGAAGGTACTATTAACTTAAATACTAAAATTTATTCTTATGAGAAGCAACATAAACTCCTTATAAGTAGTTGGTTGGAATTGAATTTATTAAAATCTTTAACTATATACCTAATTTTTTTTTGGAAAACGCGTTATTGGAAAAAAAGGGGAATGGATCCACATATAGATCTTACTAGGATACTTCTTTGATATGTCGTATGCATCCGATATTCCTCCTCCGATATTCCTCCATCCGATATCCTTCAGCCTGCCAAAACACTGCAATGTCATTCATATGAAAAAATCTTCAGAATGGCTGACATCCAGTGTATTATCTGTTAGAAATATCTATACCTCTCGACGAACTAGCGGATCGGTTCAACATGTCACTACCATGCATGCCAGAAAACAGTGAGGTTCCAAGTAACTGCAATGCACATCAACTTGCTAGAGATGATACTATCTTCGAAATCCTTCCGCAGAAGAGCAATCTAGGTGCACCTCTAGGTACCTGTAAACTTCTGCTTCATAAAGATTCAATAAAAGCTTGAAATTTTAGATGATCAGAAGACCAAACAACATCACCATGCAAATCTGGCCTATGCTTAACCTGTAGCGCTCTTTTAACCTACTATTTGTGAAAAGATGTGACATCAGCGCGTTACGGGTCATTGTGTTTTATTGGCATCAAACGGATTTTGCAGAATGTGTAGAGAGCAGGGACAAGATGACACTGTCCAACACCTACTCTGTACCTGCTCTGGTCTTTATCAAAAAAGAAAAAAATGTGAGCTTGAACTAAAATCAAAGGCCTTCGCCGCTTTGAAAAAAGCTGGAATGTTTCAACGAGTAGAGGAATGTGCGTTATGTGAGAAAGTTCACGTGATATTACAATGGACCTTTTTTTTTCTTTATTCTTTATTCAAAAAAATTTTTTTTATACATACCTGTTGTACAATAAAATTTGACAAATTAAAATTTGCAATTATATAAAAAAATGTTTTTTGGAAATGTAAAATAATATTTGTTGTATAAGAAAATTAAGATATGTGTCATTGTTTCATTGAATACTTAAGACCTTAGCCTGAGCTGTACAGTCGCATAGTTTATTAATAATTATGTATTGTAAAATATAAAATAATTAATTATTGTAAAAATTGTTAAAAATTTCAAAATAGTAACAATTAGGAATTATCAAATTATCAAATTATTTATTTATATACATAAGCATTCCAACATTTTTGTGTTTTATTTTTTTATTGTTGTGAAATCAATATTTTACGATTCTATAAGCAACTCACTTCCTTAATGGTCTACGTGTGTCGGTGTACAACATGGTAGACTTTTAACATACTTTATGATAATTAACTAACTCGTATATCAAATATTCTTGAACTAACACAATTCGAGAACAGATATAAAGTATTTCCAGAATTTAATCTGAGACCAGTTTTATTGCAATTTTAAATTTTGAATTTCCTTTAAAACGATTCTTTAACATTCGAATACCTAAATTAAACTTACTTTTGAATAAATAAAATTTATATTTTTTGTTTATCATCAGAATTAGAAGCATATTCCACACAGATTCATTCTAAAATATTTCAGTAATCAAGTATTTAATATAGTTTAAACAATAATTATACACTTAAATCTTATACGATAATAATTGCTGCCAACGGATTCGAAACCATTTTACTAATTTAAAAATGAAAATTTCAATGTCACTAAATAAATTAACGCCAATGTAATGTACATCAAGTTTTTTAGCGTCTCTAAAAAAAAAATATTTTTTCTTTTAACTAACAACTACTAGAAAAAAAAATAAAGCTACTTTTATGTTCACAAATCAATTTTGACGTAGAATATGAAATGTGTTAACCTTAAGGTCTGAATTAATTAGCAGAATCATAGATCAACACTGCGTCAATTAAATTTTTTGTTTTTATTATTGTTTTTGTTTTTCAGTTATGTAACATTGTTGAAATTGTTTTTGTATTAAAATTCTCGGTTTTTAGCTTTTTCTTCACGTTTCTTTGATTTTTTATATTTTGACGCTGGTTATTTGTAACAAAACGAAATTATTGCGATGCGAACATAAACTCGAAATATTTTGGAGCAGTGGAATAATTTAATTAATGTACTTTTTTTAAAAATAAAGTTGTGTAACGAGAGTTGAATTAATTAACCTGCTTATTATTTTGTAATATTATGTAAATGATAAATAGAAGATGTGCTTTTGTATTTTAATATAATATAATAATTTGAAAAAAATAAGATTTAGATATAGTTAAGAAAATAAAATACAGCATCTTTACAATTGCAAAAGACAGCTATACTTTGAAAAAAAAAAAAAAAAAATTGGTTTCGGTTTTAGTTGGATATAAGAAAATATCAGACCTGAAAACTAGAGAAATTTGAAAAATGTATTCAGAGAAATTATAAAATATTTATTAACTATGTCAGATACGACTACAACAAATATTAATTATTTTTTACAATGTTGATTTCACTCAGATGGTGTCTGTCTACAATATAATATTTATATGTACATATATTAAAAATATTAATATATTATAATAGAAATATTAATATGTTTTCTACTTTAAAATGCTAATATTTACAATGGGGTAATGTCTAACACCATCTATAAGAAATTTCTAGCCTTTATAAGAATAACAAAATCGATTATAATTAGGATTCATCAAGGGGTGTAAATATTTCTCCCTATACATTTAATCTTAATTGTCATAACCAATTTGTGTTTAAAGAAACAACTTATCAGATAATTAAAGTCATGATTAATTGCAACAACTGTATGGAAATGATCAAATAATATCTGTAAGTTATAAAAATTAATCAAAAAATTAACGTAAATTCAAGTAATAAAGGAAACTGTTTAACTGACAAGACAGTAGTATCAAATCGATTTACAACAATAAATGAAAACTGTATCATCAGCAAAAGTAGTACATCTAATTGTTCAATAAAAATAAAGAACACCCGTAAATGGTTGATAAAACATTAATCTTCAAATTAAAAAATTTAATTATTCAAGTTTAACCATAATTAAATTAAAAACAAACATTCATTCTTAACATTTAATGAGAATTACCCAAACTAATTTTAATTTAATTTTAAAAGTTTAACAAATTATAGCAAAATATATATGTATTTCAATTTTGAATTTCAACTAATTTAAATTTTTTCAAACAAAAAATTGTCACAATAAATTGGAATTTAAGAAAATCTTTAAGAAAAGTTATAAAAATTTCCAAATAAATTGAAAACAACTAATTAAATTTATTTTAACAAAATAAACAAAATTAAGTTAAATTTTAAAATTTAATTTTAAACCGAATCTTATGTACATATAATATTATTATCCTTGACTTTAATATTAATTGCAATTTCATATTCTAGTACACACACACAAACATACCTAATAATAAGAATACGATTTTAGAATTCTTACAAATTCAATACTCTGAAAAACTGACTACAAAGAAAAATAACATTTTTTTTTTTTGCTTTTTTTTACTTTTTTCTTTCTACCTTTGAGCTCTGATCTCTTAACTTTATGTTTAAAACTAACATCTCTATTTTCATATATAATTTTCCAGTTAATTTAGTTTTTTTGATTTTCTGTTTTTTTGTCGTTATTTTTTTCTTTTGTTTGTTTCCCCTTACGGAAAATAGTCCTTTACGGTAAATGAACAAAAAAACTTTCCATACAATAAAAGTTTATTTTCGAAAAAAATAATTGTACAATTTTATATGTCTATATATATATGTATGTATGAATATAACTGGGTATTTCCTTCCTGACGAACTCATAATATATACACAGAACTATTAAAAAGCATGAACTTAAAGGTGTGTGGAATTTTTAATCGGAAAATTTTAAGACCAAAAATATATAAAAAAACAAATAAGATGGGCCCATATTTTGATAGTCATTTAACTGTCATTTTTTATGAAACACAAATTTTTCGATTTCGATAGTAGTAAAAAATGACGATAATAAAAATGAAAATAAGTCAATTTCGATAGGCACTTTTTATGAGTATACTCTTAAAAATGTCTAATTATTAGTATTTTGAAAATGTTAAATGATTATTTATTTTGGTTATGAAATACTTAAAAAAAATGGTTTCAACAAAAATAATTTGAATATTTGTTTTATAGAAAACGAAATAAAAAGAACAATTTTTATTTATTTTGCATTTCAGTCTATATTTTTAAATATTTTTCTAATATTTCTTAACCTCAAAACTGTTCATATTTTTCTCTAATTTGTAACTATTTACTTTTCACCAACACATAATACATTTGAACTCAAATGTAATTTAATGAACAAAAACTGTTCAAAAACATGAAAATAACCAAAAAATAATAAAGTGTTGCCGGTGTATTACAATAAAATATCATATCATTTTTTCCGACTATCGGAGTCAGAAAAGGTCATTAAAATGATACCAGATGCGTCATTATCATTTTTATGAGATGACTATCAGAATATTGGCCCATATTAATGGAATTTTATTAAAAATCAAAATTTAAAGGTTGTTGAATGTGAAAGCATCGTCTCCAGACAATGGCACATGACCACTGATTACATCTCACAGCGAGTATAGCAATCAACAATTTTTTAAAAGACTTTTGAGGGCTCCAACACTGAATTCCATATACTTCGAAATATACTTTCACATAGAAATTCGAAGAAACAAAACCAAATCTTTCATATTTTATTTAGTTTTATTTATTTCATTTCTGTATCTCAAAAGAGCTCAGTCGCTCGTACAGAGTATTTTATTATACTTATGCTGTTTATTTGTTTTATTCCTACTAGTTTTTGCCATATTGCGACAGGCAACAATAAAATTACAATACAACAAGAAATTGAACAAATAATTTTAAAAGTCTATGATCCACAGACACTGGACCAAAGCAACCGATTACTTATTTTGATAAAGGTAGGTATAAACTATTAAAAATTGACAAGTCAGATAATTCAAAGCAAGAAATTTAATTCAATTAAAAATCCAATGAATTAAAAAAAAATATAAATTACAAAAATTCAATGCATTACCGAAATTCAATGCATTGCAAAAAATGTAATGCAATATTTTTATCCTTATAATTGAAAATGAGAAATTTTATTCAATTAAAAAATCAAAAGAATTAAAAAAATATAATACATTACAAAAAAATAAATGCATTACAAAAATTTAATACATTAAAAAAATGTAATACATTAAAAATATAATTGAAAATGTTAAATTCAATGCAATGTTTTTTTTCATTAGCATTGAATTTTTTAAAATCAATACATTAAATTGGTGCATTGAAAAAATAATGCGCCCATGTCTGCGGTTTGTGGATTTTATATTCAAGCAGAATTTTTTTATTGTTTAATTTTTAAGTTGTGCATTAAAAAGATGATTGTCCACGGTTGGCCTAATTTGACAAATCACTGCTAGCTCTATGATTTTTTGTTTTCAGTCCATTCTGTATTAGTTTTCAGTCCATTACTGTCGAGAAGTTGTACATAAAGAATTAAGTTCAAAACATTTCATTACTTAATAAAATGATATTATCGAAATATATTTCACTGATATGTCATCATTGATTCGAATCTATTTCAAGGCTAACATAGTAAAAACATTACAATTAAAACAATATTTAAGACCATTTTTTAATTCAATCTTTTATAAATCAATTCCTAGATTTAATCCAAGAATCTATACCACTAATATAACCACAATTTTTTGTTTTTGTTTTTTTAAAACAACAATAACTTGTTTGACATAACGAAAATTGAAAATTCTAGACCTAGCGCAACAATATTGCACACCAGACTTTAAAATTAGAAAAGTTTGCTTAAATTTAAAAATTTTTGTGAAGAATTTTTTTGGGATTCCAGACCAGAATTAACTTAGAAATTTCTGATTATTAGAAACATTACACAATATCGGTCTTATTTTGAGTAGTGATAAACTTTGATTATCATATACAATAATTAATCAATATTATTACTCATCCGTTACTTATTTATGAGCTAAAAAAGCGGCAAATTTTCTCGATTCACTTTCGTTTACTTCCAATATCTACCAGTTCTCAGATTAACTATCAAAAGTTAAATATCCAAAATATTATGAATGTCTGCCATTATATTTAGTTTGTCCAGCTAAGAGCAATTTTTTTCTAAAAACAATCATCTTAATCGGACATTTGACAACATCAATTCTGAATTGGAACATTTGTATATGTAAAAGTGAGATTTGTATGAGCTTTTTAGGGGCAAGTGAGCTTTGTATGATCCTTATACGGACAAGTGAGCTTTATATGAGTCTTATAGGGACAAGTGAGCTTTGTATGAGCTTCGTATGTGCAACTGAGATTTGTAAGTGCAAATATCACCCAAACGATTTTTTTTTGTACATTATTCCAGTATTCCATATTTAAAACTGGACCTTAAACAATTTTGGATATAATTTCCTACCACCAATATACCTACTATGGTTGCATACATAATATGAACATTATTATGCTCCACAACATTAAATTTTGTTTAGGCAAAATGAATAACAATGAAACTATACCAAATAAATAGAAATATAATGTATATGTATAAATAAATTTATTTGTATGTATATGTGTATTTCAATTGAATGGAAATTCCGATGTATAGAAGTTATATTTAAGTTTGATGCAGTTCTGGTTTAGTATTTTTTTTTTGTCTTTTATTTTGTTGTTCTTTAAAAGAATATTCGAATTTTTGATTATGCAAGTATACTAGTTAAGTTCACTGCAGTAATATAAAATAAAAAAAAAAGTTTTTTATTTTTAACAAGAATCAAGGATCAAAAATTAAGGATTCAATTTTAATTTTGAATAAAATTATATAAAATTAAAAGTTTTCATTATTGTTGTGTAATAATAAAGAAGTGGATTGTTAATTGTAAGAATCTTGCACAATATGGAAACCGTTATATCTAAATTAATCTAATAAAAATAAAATTGAATTTATTTAATGTAAACCACCAAAACCTGGTTCTACCCCAGATCATCATCGACTGATTAACATTTTCATTTTTTTATTTTTTTTGTGTAATTGCTTAAGTTATTGGTTGAATGAATACATAACCTCAAAATATCATTATTATTGTAAAAGATACTTTTAATAATTTTAATATTCTGAATTGACCAAAAACTAATCAAGATAAAATGAATTTTAATTGCAAATTGGTATTTTTGTTTTTACTTCATTTAAGAGTTCTAAATTCATTTTATTTAGTTTTGAAAATTCAATAGAATTACAATAGAATAACAATTATAACCTCCAATGAATATTGAAAATTAAAATCGATTTCATTAGTTATTATCCTTTTATTATCCTTTTACATTTTACATATATGAATTAATTGAAATTTTATTTTCTCATTTTGGTCATTGTTGTTGTTATTGTAGTTGCTGTTGAATTTGATTGAATTTTATGAAAATTGTAACAAAACTTAAATAACAAAGGATATTCAGAGAAATTGAATTTAAATTAATAGATAACATTCAGACAATTGAACTTCATAATAAAATTCTTATTAAATTTGAGAATATTCAGCAGATTGTTTTTAGTTTGAGAACATTTTTTTTCAATTATTATACCTACATACCCTCTATGTGATTGATTGTACTTTTACAGGATTATTTTGTTTTCATTTGTTTTTTTGTTTTGTTTTATTTTTTGGTATGTAAATTGAAGAAATATTAATTTGAAATTTGAAATCAAGAAATGGAAGTTATTTGAAGATGTAATTTAAATTACCATAAAACATAATTACTAAATTCAATTATCAAATAATCCTGGAAACAATTTTGATACACTGTCGAAAGAGATTCAATTAAGTTGATAATATTATTTAAGGCAATGCAAAAAAAATGTCTATTGATCAATTTAATTTTTACTTGTTGTGTCATAAAAAACCTCTGCCTTTTGAACCTGATTCAACATAACTGTTCCAAGTACGATACTTTATTTCTCCAACGAAAGTAAGTTTGGTCTCAAGATAATTTTTTGGTTAGAGTATTTTCATTCATCCAGTACCCGAGTTACTACGGGTCTTTAATTAAAAACTACGTCCATTTAGTTATACAATTCATAGAGTTCAGCATTATTTAATCTGCTCCGAACCCAATCGTTGTGTTCAGTACTATATATCCGGCGAAAAGATTTATTTTCGAAAACATCAAGTGCATGCTCACTTACATATTTGCAATGGAACTGTACAGGATTTTGTTCCATAAAACAGAACCATCACCAGTATGAATGTTTTGTAAATTCCAGATGTTTTGGCAAACCGAACCAGAAAGAACTTACAAGAATTATTTCGTTCCATATCTCCACATTGATGTTTTTTTTAGAATTAAAGCTATTTCCAAGGTAGGTAAGCTTCGATAATTTGAGTTAGTCGGAAATACCGAGTGTTCCACAATATGCGTACCAGCTTTTAAGCAGGGGAAGGAGCCGTTATTTTAAAATTAAAAAAAAAATTATTAATTAAATCGAGGGAACTCTATCGATTGATGATATTTTCAGCTATTTTGCTTCCGGGTAAGACCGGTTTTTTAAGGTCCCTTTGTTATGCTTATTTTGACTCCAAGTCAAAAAGTCAGAAAAACGGTTTTTTGTAAATAAGAATGTTTATCTCAGGTATATTATTTTTTTTGTTCCTCTTGGGAGCATAGGGCGATTTCTAGCTGCTAATTTAACTTGTTCCCATGTTATGTTTGTGTTTACAAGCTCTTGGTTTATGCTACTCCGCCAAGTGTTCTTTGGGCGACCGGGTTATCTTGTGCCTCGTGGGTTCCATGCTAAACTCATTCGCGCGATGTTGTTTGATGGCTTTTTGAGAGTGTGGCCTATCCATCTTGTTTTATGCTACTCCGCCAAGTGTTCTTTGGGCGACCGGGTTATCTTGTGCCTTGTGGGTTCCATGCTAAACTCATCGCGCGACGATGTTGTTTGATGGCTTTCTGAGAGTGTGGCCTATCCACCTCCATTTCCTTCTTCTGATTTGTTTCGCTGTTAGTATTCAGAGGTCCTTGTTGCTTATTGTGCTTGGCCAGAATATTATCCTTAGACATTTATTAATGAAGACTTGTAACTTCTGGTTGGTAGTTTATGATGTTAAACAAGCTTCACTCACTGCCGTATGTCAGGATTGATTTTACACAAGACAGGAATATTCTAAGTTTAGTTGCTCTGGATATTTGGCTGCTCCTCCATATCGGTTGCAATCTTTCAAATACTAATCTTGCTTTCTTTAATCTATTTTCTACATCTTCTTGTGCCTCACCACTAGTTGCTATTATACTTCCGAAGTAGCAGAAATTGTTCACAAATTCGATTTGTTCTTCTTTCAATCTTAGATGTTCCTTGGTGGTGTTATTTATTCTCATAGCTTTGGTTTTTCCAGGTTGATTTCTAGTCGAACATGTTTAGCAAGTTGTTCCAGGTGTTCTATTTCGCTGAATTTGTGCGAGAGAAGACAGATGCATAGTCGAAGTCTTTAAGTTGTTGATTGAAACTCCAAGCTATTCTTCTCTTTATTTTTTTAGTATAATATCTAGGACGATTGTGAAGAGGAGTGGTGAGAGAGGATATCCTTGTTTGACTTTCGATGTGGTGGTGAAGGAAACATTTGTTTGTCCCCTGTGAATGACTGAGAGTTCGGCTTCTTCGTATAATGCTTGGATTAGGTAGACTATGTTTTCTGGTTTTCCTTTGTCACTTAATAATGCTTCCATATGGCAACGAGCTTGATTGTGTCAAAGGCCTTCTTGGAGTCAATGAATAGCATGTACAATAGTGTTTTGTAATCAATTGATTGTTCTACTAATATCCGAAGTGTGTTTCCTTGATCGACGCAGCTTCGGTGAGGATGAAAACTGGTTTGGTCTTCACGAATTGTTTTCTCCAGTTTTTCTTGCAAGCAGCCTTGAGTTATTGCAGCTATGATCTTATATGCTATGTTGAACAATGTAATGCCCCTCCAATTGTCGCAATAGATCAGGTTGCCTTTCTTTGGTAGTTTTTCAATTAGGCCATTTTTCCATGAAGGTGGGATTCTTTCTTCACCCAGACCAATGATATGTGAGGATGCAGTAGTTGCGCTATAGTCTGTATATCTACTTGCAGTAATTCGGCTGGTATGCCATCACCGCTTACCATTCAAAAATCCCGAAACAAAAATCTTTAATGACCTAAAATTTTGAAAATCGCAAAAATGCTAAAACCAAAATGTAAATACAAAATGTTGAAAAAAATCTCAACAATTTATACGTATTTTCATGATTTGTTTTTGAATAATTTATTAGAATTTCTATTTTTGGAAAGAGTAGATGGAGTAAGTCTTTGTCCAAAATGTTTTTCAACAAATTTTGAATCAAAACATTTTGGTAAATGGCGTACTTGCATATATCCAGCTTTTCCAGAAATTAAATGTGCAATTTCTGGAAAAGCTGGATATGTGTAAGTAAACAAATTTACCAAAATCTGTTAGGAAAAAAAATTATTTCAAAATGTATAAATTCATAATTTTGTAATATTTGGGATTTATTTCAATAAATTGAAATTCGACTATTTGGAAATTACAATTTTTTTTTAGTAAAGTATCTTAAAATACTGTGAAAATCGATGGAAAAGTAATATTTACTATTCGCTATATAAATTCTTGTAAACAGTAAAATTTAATTAAAATTTACATTATAATTCAGTTAAAATAAAGTTAATGTTCAAAACATAGTAAATTAAAATGTTCAATTTTACATAATGACATTAATGATAATATTTTGACATTTTACACTTCATTAATAACCCACTGATGTCAGTCTCTCTTTTCCATAACTATTTCATTAACATATGTTACTGTGATAATTTTTATTTTTTATTTTATTTTTGTTTTTTATTATTACTCTAAAATAAAAACAATTTTATTTTTTTAACACGATTAAAGTGTGGCACATGTTTTACATATACGGGCTTATTTTATTCCATTGTCATAACTATTTATAATACGCGATAAATTGGTTATAATAAATTTGACATTTTCTTTAAATTATAAGAAATTATCTTTAAATTTATTTTTATTTTATTTTTATCTTTTTTTTTTAGTTTTTATTTTGGGTATTAAAAACTTTTTATGAGTTTTGTTTTGTTTTTTTTTTGTTTTCTTCTCTAGATAATCTCATATTGTCTCTTTTATGTGTTTACATGGACATACATACATAATGTTCTGTTCATATATACATACTTAATATATTTTTTTTTCTTTTGTTTGTCACTTTTAATATTATTGTTTTTGTTTACATGAATGAAAAAAAAAGGAAATTTTTGTTTTTGTTGTTTTGTCTTTGCAATGCCATCACATTGGATAATGTTCTGAATATGGCTTACACATAATATGTATCATAAAATATGCATGAAGTTTCTAAATATTGGACTGAGAATTAACCAACTGAAGGGGTAATAAAAGTTTAAGAAAATAGGTGAAGAGGGACGAAATGAAATACATACAAAACAAAAAAAAAATAATAATATTATCTTTTATTTTATTTTTGTTTTTTTTTTCACTATAAATTCAATGGCGTTTGTTTATATCCAACCATCATCACCAGATAACGGTTAACAAAAATGCCTTATTAAAATGTCAAAATTAATGAGATTTTTATATTCGTGTATTGGCCTCAACCCATTATAATGAAAGTGAATACTTAACTAAATATATAAACAAAAAACAACAAAAACTAAGAATAAATTCAATATGGTGGTGGTACTTTATTCACTACTGAGATTATCATTTTTATTATAGGTGGTGATAAGATGCAATGATAATGATGATGATTTTTAGGTGTTGATTGTAATTACAATAATATATTGAAAGAATAATCACATAATCATATATATATATATACATACATAAAAGTATATAGAAAACGTATTTCTTTTCATGTGACTCAAGAGACTGATGTAATGTAATGTAATTTGTTTGATGATAATAATGTGCATCACAGAATTTCAAATGTGATATGAACAAGATAAGGTAGTTAAATAATATAACGTTCTATATTTTTTTTTTGTTTAAGATTTACTTATAATAATGATGTGCGGAATGAACACAATTAAGAATATACGTTTATGTTCTATTAAACAAAAACGAATTACAGAAATTATTTATGTCCTGAATCTGTATTGAAATTGCAACATGCTTTTACATAATAAAATTGTTTTAACTATTAACTCTCAATGTAGGGTATATTTGACATACTTATCTCCATATACTTATTTATTTAGGTGGTTATTAGACCATACAAGTCTTGGGTCTAGCTTAACAACATCCTCTATTTTTGTCGATTATGGGCGATGTTTTTCCTGTTGAAGATAAGAAATTTTTACATGTCTTTCAATTAAAGTTTGATCTACCCCAATATCTTGTATATTCCGGTCTGGATCTGTTAGTTGGGTAATTTTAATTCATCCGCTCTAGATGTCCGAGCCATTGTAGTCTGTTATACTACTGTATTCAATACGTTGTTGCAAAATAATTATGACTAAAAAGTTGTCAATTTCCATCAATATATTAAGACTAGATGCAGACATGCAACACCTAAAAACTGTTGCAGGTGACGCGCTTTCATATAAAAGCTAATGGAACACAAATGTGCAATGAAACAGTTGTAAAATTAAAAATTGCATGTCTTCGCCTAGCCTAACGAGTTGAATTAATATGAAGCTGTTAAAACAGTTATTAATTGGTGTATCAAACAATTTAGCTTAGTCAAATATAATTCACCATTTCACTAAGATACTATAAAAAAACTGCAAGATGACCCAAACCTAATCTTTTAGATTTATTGCAATAAATTGAATGAAAATTTTTTACACTCTACAGTAACTTAGGTAGAATCACCTTTTCGTGCTTAATTAAGTACGGTACTGCAATTTTACACTACAATATCTACAATATTTCGAGTATTTATTTAATAAATTACTGGCTTATAACTCATTAAATGTGGAAAGCTACTGCAGGAACTAAGCCTTCTTAAATAGAATAGTTTCATTTTTATTTAATTTGTTACCAGATTATATATACTCTCAATTGTTTTTTGCCATTTATTATATTCCAATGATAAAGGGTACTGGACCAGGTCGAAAAATCCATAAAGCATTTTTTTTTTGTTTGCTTCATCGGGAATCGAATTTGGGACCTTTCGGTTGAAAGGCAGGAGCTCTACCTACTGCGCCACCCAGCGTGTCAACTAACCTCCTTTGAGTTTAATTATTTAGGTAACATTCTTTTAATACCTCTCATCTCTAATCTTTAGGGCTAATCACTGCAGCATATGGTAAGCTAAATTACTGTTCAGTACCTGAGTTACTGTCAAGAGCTTTAAAAACAAAACAAATTATAGATTCACCAAAATTCACTTTGAGACTAGTTTTAATCGGGTAGGTGTATTTACTGAATCAACATCTCACTATGATTTATATTTATATTTTTTAATATTTGAAAATATTTGAAAATATAATAGCCAGCAGATTGAATAGGGTGATTGTCCAACGAAATATACTACATGATCACCAGTTTGGTTTTCTCCCCAGACATTGGCCACCCGAACAAAATGCATAGGGTAGTTATTCAGATAAACAAACTAATTTGATAAGAACAAGTATTACTCAACAGCTTTTCTGGATTTTACTCAAGTCTTCGACTTCTGCACAAAGTAATAATGCTTCTTCCTCACCAATACCATCAACTTTAGTCAAATATGATGACAAAGTGAAGATTCTTTATTGAGTGCAATGCTGAAAAAACTACACTAAGATAAATTGAGTCTAATGTTCCTCAGTAATGTGTCCTAGGGCTCTTGTTAAACCATATTTTCACATCAGACCTTCTAAAATTATCAAGCGTCTCACTGCTGATGACACAGCTGTTCTGACGTCGTATTCCGATCAAACTTAAGAATAACCTACTAGACATCTAAAACTGGCTAAAATCCTGGAGAACTAAAGCCAATGAATCCAAATCCCTCCATATTACTTTTACCAACCGTAAATTACCAACTTTTACCAATCGTATAAGACTATGATTAGGCCAATCTGCAGTTATGGAGTAGAGCTTTGGGAACCTCTGGTAACTCCAATATCGAAATAATTTAGTGAAAAAGCTCAAGTTACTAAGATTAGTCAGCAGTGCTACCTGATATGGCAGAATAAGGTTGGTTTAATAAAATAAAACTTTAAAATGTTGATATTGCCCCACACATTCATCCAAATTCATAATAACGAAGCTTCAAGCGAGTGTAGACTGAAACGTTTCAGACTACCGGATTTAAAAACCAGATTAACTTCAGTCTCTATAAATAACCAAAATTTTAATTTAAGCTATCAGTCCTTGGACTTTTTCCTTAGAAATATGTCAATTACTCTCATAATATTGTACTCAATATCTTTGTTTATGTTTAAGATAGTTGTACAGAATAAAGATACAAAAATTTTACGATGTATTACTACAGTCTTTAAAAATCTTTTCGAAAATTTAAATCCTTCAAAAACAAATTATTTATTTCTTATCTAAACCAAAAATTTATAGCACATCTGGAATCATGCTACAATCAAAAATAATTTAAATTGAATAAAATTTTACCAAAATAACAACATTTTTTTCATTAAATTTAAATCATCAATAAATAATCATTTAAAAATAGTAGTATAAATGTAAAAAAATATATAAGAAATACAATATTATAATATTCATTTAATAAATTATTAATTTTTAAATAAAATTAATATTTAATATAAATTACAAAATATAAAAATCAAATCAATTATATAGAAAAATGATCCTTTCGAAAAAAAAAAAAATATTTTATGACAATTCAACATAACCATTTTGTATCCTCATAACAAAGAAGCAAAATATTTTTGTTTTTATATAAAAAAAAATAATAACAAAAACAAAACTAAAAGTAATGTCCTTTCAGGAATTTGATAAATCACATAATCCTTATAATATACACTTACATTTATTGGCGAATGAGAAGACGCATATAAATTTCTCATTAAAAGCTTTTTAACAAAACACAAAACAAAAATTAAGAAAAATAATTTTTTTTTTCTATTGAAACATACATTCGTATACAAAATCCGTTACTATACATAATAATGTATTATACATAAAGCTAGTAAATATACAGTTGACGCCAAAAATATTTTTATTCATTTTAAGAACAAAAATATACGCAATAGCTACAAAAATGTTCCATGTTCAATTTTCACCAAATCCTACCTAAATAAACTTTTAATAAAATTTTAAATTTGTGGGGTACTCCTGGTAAGCCCAATGTCAAATTAATGAGTAAAATTGTCATATTGACAATTTTCTAGACAACACATCATGGAAATCTCTTCAAAATTGTCTCGTAGTATGAAGTTTTGATATCGTCAGTGCGGAGGGAAATCAAATTTAATTTATAACTTATATGTATATAACTACAATAATACTCCAGCCAACAGAATCTTCGAATCCAGACCCGAAAATAATCTTGATAAAAAATATATACCACTAAATATTTTTAATATGTACTAGCAAAGTCGATCGATGTTGTCCAGGTGCAACACAAAATGTCCAAATGAACCAAATTTAAAAAAATTATTTCCAAAAAATATTCTAAAAGTTCCATAACAGATATTTCAACACCAACTCCAATAGGTCCAACTCAAAATTTGTAGTAGGCTTGATTTTATTTGAATTTGTGCTTCAAAGGATGCAATACTTTTATTTTTGTACTTTATTATTAATCATGGTATTGCATAGTATTCGTTGATCGGAATTTTGTAAAACAATAACAGCTCCTACTTTTGGTTTCGGTGGCTGATAAGGAAGAATTGTCATAAAACCTTTTCAAATCCAACAAATTTGTAAATTGTTTTGGCTAACCTTTTCTTTTGACTATATCGTCGCTATTTCAATTTTTGTTTATTTAAGCCTTCAGAAGTTCTTCGTTAACTAAACTAAATTAAATTCCGGGCAAAAATATATATAATAATTATTTATTTATTTATTTATCAGTGTACCTGCAGATAAATCCGCAGGTCTACTTCAGGTCCTTTTCATTTTCGGGATGTTGGCCTTTTTTTATAAAAAAGAGAAATTTACAAATAAAAAGAAAAATAGGAAAATTAGTTACAATTCATTGTTAAACTTAGGAGCTATCTTATGTACTACAAAATAAAATTAAAGACACATTTCAATTAGGTAATATCTAAATTCTTATGGTCCTAAAAATTAATTCAAGAAATGTTATCTTACATATTATATAAAAAAAAAATTAAATAAAAAAATTTCATTGTGTTATAAATTAGGTGTAGATAGAAATTTATATGATCGTTGAATGAAGTTGAGATGATTATATGAAGTTAATCTGAAGGTAAATTTGTAAACAAGTTCAATCTATTTTATCGCAGATTTTGTGATGGGTTAGGAGTGCTTTAATAAGGGTTATGTGGGATGTATTGTCAAATTGTAGGGCTTTTAATTGGAAAATTGTATGGTAAGTATACCCTAGGCATACTCTGGTGAGCTTGACACCTAGAGCTCAGGATTTGAGTTTTATTGGTTCGGGAATGTTTGCATTGGGATTATGGGATCTGGAAAATCGATTGGAAGAATACTAGGCTGTTTGATGGATGTGCGCCGCGTGCATATCATGGCGTAAGACAATATTGAACCTCTTGTTTGAGGGCTTTTAGCCGCTATGTTTGCCTCAAGGTCTGCTTTGTCATCTATACCTACGTGGTTATTGCATTTCTGATGTATTCACTGTTCTTGGGATTTTTGATAGATTTGATTGAACTCAGACTATCAATTATTATTAGATAATTTAGATTTTGTGTTTCGGTGGCATGGATTGTATATTTTCACTATAAATTGTTTTGACCCACCCGAAATTTCGAAAAACCGTAAATTTTTTTGAAAACGTACCTAATAGAAAATTTTTAGCTCTATAACATCTTTTGTTTTTGAAATATTTCTGATGAGTGGAGTTGTATGGCATTTACCCGAAATGTTAAGAATTTAAGAAAACGGTAAAACGTGCTTTTTTATTTTTAAAAAGTTAACCAATTACAAATTTTGATATTTGTACTTTGATTTTCGAAATATTCTGCGATAAGCGCTAGGAATTGTATGGCAATTACTCGAACCAGTACGAATTTTGACAAACTGTAATATACGTCTTTGAGGTTCTATATATTAATTTTGATGTCTGTAACACAATTGGTTTTTGAAATATTCCTGATGCAGGGCTAAGAGTTGTATGGCATCTACATCAACCCATTGATTGATAGCTTTATAAAGTATCGCGTCCGTTTTTTTGATCATGTTTAAATATGCAAAACTTCCGAATTTCGTCTTTAAAACTGCGGGCGTGTATAGCGAGCCAACAAACAAATAAGCTTTCCCTTTTATATGTAGAGATTAGATTATCAGAAAATTACTAAACTTTTATATATGGAGATTAGATTATCAAAAAATTATCATCATTTACTAAAATTAAGTATGTACTTCGTATATTCAGCCTATGTCTAAAAGACACTTGGTATCATTGAATTGATGAAAATTTTAAAAATTTAAATATTTTAAAGAGACATTTTTTATTACATTTTAACACTGTTAACAATTACAATTGCACACCTTTATACCAAAATCGATCGTACGATCTACCACAGAAGCTATATTATCCTAAGGTCAATTATTATCATTATATCATCCATAGGTTTCTTAACACTAAACATATCAATTGAACCATTTGAAATTACACTAATATTATATTAAAAAAAATAATTTGTTAATAAATAGGTTTTAGCATTAATTAAGAATAATAATTTCAATCAATGGATTTACTAAAGTGAAATTTTGTTTTGTTTTTATAACTCACATATGATTTTTATAAATGTATATGTGACTTGATAAACTGATCAAAGTTCGAACCATGTAATCCACCAACACTTTATTACGTATACAAATAAGTTGTGTTGACTGACGAAACGCTTCTTCAACTAAAGTTATAAAAAACCAATTTTTAATGACCAATGTCGAAATTCAATTGCGAAGAGTTCATCTAAATAACTGATGTTTTAAATCAATTTATCCCAAAATAATGAGCCGAATAACTGAGCCTCAACTGAAATCTCACTTTTTGAGCAAAAGTTCGTTTACGCATGCAAAACAATCAAACTTGAGCTTCAAATTTGAGAATTTTTTTAGAAAATGATCAGATAGAAATCACTTGATAGATAAATAAAATTTCTCTCAGGTTTATAGTTTAGTTTACTTATTTACATATAGGTGACCAACACACCACAGACGGTTAGGATATACAGAGTAACATCTGACCGATTGCTGACTAAGATGCGCAACTACAAGTTACTTTTTGTTGACCCCGGAAACTATCTTATATAGCAGTTGTGGCTAGACTTTTCTTGATGAAGATCGACGCAATCTGAAAATTAGATTGCAAGATCGACTTGAAATTAAAATAAATTTTTCAGAATATTTATAATTTATTCAGTTGATAATCATAAATATTGAATAATAATTTTTGATATGAATTTAATATTTGTCCTTAGATGTTGACGCATGACATTGCATGTTCTCAGCAAGCTGGTCAAACGATGGCATTTAACTAGTCACTGCTAAGTGAGACACATTTTTAAAATGTTAGTCTGTAAGTGTGCTGCGGTATGTCTATTCCACCTATATGCGGTATGTACATAAATAGGTGGAACCGAAGTCAATTACAAAGCAATACCTCTTAAATATGGATATTTATCTTGATGTAGCAACGACTAGTAAATATTTTCAGAAGCTCTTGCTTTCATAAAAATATCAGAATTAAGGGCTATAATTTAATTTTATATTTTTGAAGAATCAATATCATTAGTGTAGTCTGGTATGATAGTATGGTACATAAGCATTAGGTACCGAACTATTCTTATTTTATATTTTTATGATTAAACCTATTCTGGGTACCCAAGTACCGTTAGAATTTTTATTTTTTTCATGCACCTGCTGACGTTGATGTACGCCTCAGGTCCCCAAACATTTTATTTCATTTCTATAACAAAATTGTTATTAGGTATCGAACTATTAAAACTATTGAAAATACTAACATCTTGAATTTCCTCTGATGATTTCAAGTTTTTATAAAATTAGTGGTAAACTGGCGGTAAAAAGTCAGAAAGTAAAAAAAAAACTTTTTTTTTTAATTTTAACTATGCTGATCGACTGAAAAAAAATCGAAAAATGGACCGTTTGAGCGACCCTGCTATTAAACAACCGCTTATACGATAGGCCAAAATTGTAAGGGCGTAAAGAAAACCTCTCAGATAGTTTAGTTTGGTATGCAAAAAAATAAGGTTTAAATTTTTGTCATTATTTTTAAGTTGAAATTTGTGAGGCAATTATTTATTTGCACCTTGCATCAAATTTGAATGAGTTTTAACTTGGTTTTTGATTTATAGCCTGAGTTGACAACGCATCATAGTCAAGCTATTGCTCTTATGTAGAGTAGAAGCTTAAGCTCATATTTATACAATATTTCACCCAATTTCAAAACCCTTAGAAATTTTTTAGCATAAAAATAAAAAAATGTATTCAATTTTATTACCACCAATTGAATTATTTGAACGATAACTACATATGTTAGTCAAATTATCACCGCTTAGAAAACCTCTTCAATTCATTACATACGTACAGTAAAACTGTGTGAAATTTAATTTTATTGCGAGTGGTACTCTAAACACTTTTTTTTAATGATTTCAAATTTTGTAAGCTGTTCTTAAATATTTTACTAAAAATAATTCTTTTGTGTCAAAAATTTTTCTACACCAACTGTAAATGAGTGTCCTTTTTTTATACTATTAATATTATACATTCTGTTTACTCATCTGAATAATCAAAATAGTTATTAAGGTATACCAATGATTATTCTGATGATGCTGATGATGATAATATGTTACATATGTACACATATCTTAAGTACATATTTGACAACTTGTACTTATTATGTCAAAATCTTAAAACAAAAAAAAAACAAAATATATATATATATAATATATATGTATATAATATTGTGAATGTAGTTTGGTTATATAGAATTCTATTTTTAGTATCATTCCGAAATGTAAATTAATTTTAATGCTAAACTTAAGAGAGCTTTAGTATAGTAACTCTTATACTATGTTAGGACCAAAAATTATAATATTTTTTTGTATATATAGAAAAAAATAATATAAATTCATATAATAGAACCTTAGGATTAGCACAAGTACACATTTAAATTTTAAGAATACCTATGCTATGCTAAAATGAATATTTTATTATATTTTGGCTGATGTGTTGTGAATTGAATTTTTAATGAAATGAGATTTTGTGTAAATTTTGTAAAGAAATGTAAAAAAATTTCAGAATATGAAATTAATTAAAAAATAAGTAATTAAAATATTTTAGATTATCAATGCAAACTAATTTATGTGAGATTGAGAAAATAAGTAAGTCTAAAGAATAATAATGTTCTTAAAATAATCTAATAAAGGTTGATTTTCACTACGCCGACACGTTATGGAAACATAAATACGCGATATCGTGATAATATCGGACTTGAATTGAACAAGTGCGACCTTATTAAGCAAAATGACAACCAATATTAACAAAACATTTTTTGTAATTATAAATTTATATGTAATGACTTTGTAAATAATATGTAGTATATTTTCATGTAAATATATTCATATACTTATGTTATTTATATCATGATAAACATAAAATTATTTTTTAGAAAAAATGTTAAAATCTATATTCAAACTTAACCTCTAAATTAATTTGATAATTTGATAATTTATTATTTTTATTCATAATATATATTTCTCATGAATATATATACCTTATCGTTCTCCCCTATCGTTGAGACCTATATTTTAAAATTCGCTGCACTGCCGGTAAATCGACAACAAATATTTTATCGTCCAGTGTGAATATATTCATAAGAAATGCAAACTAGAAACGTACCCATGAAAACGTTGTCAATTTGAGGGATATCTCTTGTAGATAATAGGTAAAATATTAGACAAGGACACTTCCCCTGGAACTCCAACAGATATTACTTTTTCTGAATTATTTGACATAACGTGCACGTTACCAAAACATCTATAATGGCCAAATAAAAATCACGTCAAATTGTTGTCACGGTGTCATAACTAGCCGGTGCAATAAAAATCGACTTTAAGACATTCATACTACACTCAAAACCCTCTAAAATGCTAGTATTAAAGATAATTCTATAAATTAAATGGCTCTATATTTTAATCCACATATTAATTTTATCTAAGCTAAATCATTTCATATGTTTGGTTTTATTAAAATAAACTATCTTCAATTCATTGATCCACACACGTTCAAGAATTTATACCGGATGTCCCAGAGCTTTCGTATCAGTGTTTTAAGAAGGGAAGGAAATTTTAAAATTTTATCCAAATGTTTTTAACTAAATTGAGGGTGTTTTTTTCGATTGATGATGTTTTCAACTTCCCGGAAGGATGGGAATTGGGTTTTTTAGACTAGATTATTATATTTATATTAGATTTTTGAATTTAAAAATAACGGTTTTTCACCTCTTAGAAAGGTGATATGCATTCTCTGGACTACTTGGTATATTTCATTAATCCGTCATCATCTACAAGAAGCTTCCTCTATCTAGATGCAATCTTATGCTAAATATATAAAAAGAATTGAATCAATTCAGAAAAATGCAGTTCAGTAGTAAATTCCATTAGCATGTTAATATCACTGGTTACATATTGCAAAATGTCAACTAGCATTGATATTTAAACTCTTTAATCTAGATAAAACATATTATTAGGATTTCCGTTGATTTTTTTATATGACGAAATTATAGGGGCCAGATTACCACAGCGTGAAAAACAGCAATAAAATGATTGTGGGTTTAAAAATCAATGCCAGAAAAAAAAATAGTTATGCAATGCACATGTAAAATATGCCAACAATTTTGGTCAAAATGTCACCACCTGACGAATATAATTTTGAGAAAGCACCTACCTTCAAATATTTGCATCCATTCTTCAAATTTTTGCGCTTCGGCATTACTTCATAATAATCGAGCAAGTTGAGTCTCGAATAAATCTTATCAACAAATCAAAATTGGTAAAAACTTATTGTATAATATTCGGTATACCCTACTACGCATACAAAGAACCAAAGTTATTTGAACTTAATTAAGCTAAACGTTTTCAATATTCTGGAAATTTTCAACAGTTCACACTTTAAAATAAAAAAATTGCAGTCAATGTACGAAAAGGGAATTCTACCTAAGCTGGCTACTCTCAAGAACATTATAAATATATTAAAAAACAACAAAATAATGATAATAGAGTTACACATTAAGTCTGAAAAGCTTAAGAAATTGTGTTATAGTGGATGTCTGTTCTGGTTAATAGAACGTTATTCGCAACTATCAATGGAGTACAAGATCCTGGCATACAAGGTCATCTTGAAACACATCTAGTATTTGGATATAGAACTGTACAAGTAACTCCAACATTAAAATACTGCAAAGGTTTCAATGCAAAGTACTACGATCAATGATAACTGTACCACATTTCATCAGAAATGGAGAAATTAGAAAGCACTTAAAAGTAGAATCGGTTGAAGAAGCCATTGCAACAAGAGGACTTTGCCAAATTCGACATGCATCCGAATGGTTCACATCTACAATATACAGACCTGTACGAAGGCTAAAGGTTTCATCCGAGAGACCTAAGCTGAGGATTTATAAATAGTCTAACGACAAATCCTCACTACGTCAATCAGAGCTGTGCAACTTCACAGATGAGTCAATGGACTCACTCACCACTTGTAAAAAAAATGAATCCAAATAAATGAATAAAAAAGAGGGGAAAAGCGTTCAGTCGGCAAATCAAGATTGAAATTGATAATTAATACAAAACAAATCATTCAAACCATTAAATCGAAAACAGATTTTAAAAATAGAAATATTTTGAAAAAAAAGAAACAGTTATGAGACAAAATCTCAATTTATGTAACGTCATTGCAGAAGATGAAGACGAAAAAAAAATTTGCATGATATTACCTCGCACGGCTGAGACATTGGATGTTCTGCGATGATTAGTTATCTTCTATCTTTCGAAAAAAAAATGATATTATTGTAAACACTGTCCAACACATATCAAAATGAAATTTTAAGATCGCGTCCCTTAGATATCATCTGTCAATATTTGTTGTTATGAAGTGTCGCTGTTACGCAAATAGTTAGTCTTCTATAGACAGTGACACGAGGCAGATATATTTATTTTTGTTGTTGTAAATGTTTATTTTCAGTAAATCCATTCAGTTTTTGAGTCTTACCGAGACAACTGCAAATAAAAAATAATGGCAGAGGTAGCTCCATAGCTTGGAAGAAATTTATTTGTACTCTTTACCAATTAAAGAGTTTGACATCATTGATTTCTTTTTGGGTGCAGCATTAGAAGATGAAGTATTAAAAATTATGCCTGTTCAGAAACAAACTCGTGCTGGTCAACGTACCAGATTTAAGACATTTGTTGCAATTGGTGATAACAATGGTTATGTTGGTTTAGGAGTAAAGTGTAGTAAAGAAGTTGCGATTGCTATTCGCGAAGCCATAATTTTAGCTAAATTGACTGTTGTACCAGTTCGTCGTGGATATTGGGGTAACAAAATTGGTAAACCTCATACAGTATTGTATCAGCTCCCGTTCCAAAGAAACTTTTAACCATTTCAGGTATTGAAGATTGTTACACATCTGCATGTGGCTATCACATATTGCTAAAGCAACATATGCGGTCATTGCCAAGACGGATGCATATTTGACACCTGATGAATGGATAATTAATGCCATTCAAAATATTATCTCGAGATTTTTATTAGTGTTAGTGAAAAAATCCACAAACCGAAATTCAGAAATAAAAATCAACAAAAAGCATCCAAAAAGTTGTGGCAATGTAAATCCTGGAAAAAGGAAAAATTCTCTTTCTTGTATCCAACGGCGACAACGTAAAAAAATGCCTTTGGTACATTTTCTGTAAAAAATTAAATGAATACCCAAATATTACAAGCATTTAAAATGATGAAACCCCGCTGGGATTTTGACTGGCGAGATTTCGGTACGCACAGTTGATAAACCATAAATTTGATAAAATAAATTACTCCAAAATAGACATTCTTGTAAAAATATGTAGCTAGTACGGTGAATAATAAACTGAAATGAATAAAAGCAATAACAAGGATCCGGATTTTATCCGGATTTGGGAACTAACCAGTTTATTATTTCAACTAAGTCAATATGGATGAAACTTGAACCAAAAAATTTATTTCAAAATACATTAATGACATTCGAAATATAAATTTATCAAGTTATTTTCTTCAACGTACAATAATTAGTGGTCACCACTCATTTCATAAATTAACCCTTCCACTTCAATATTATAAAATTAACTGGGGGTTTATCAATGTCTTCTTCATAAAATAATTTAAATTATGTTCAAAGATTACTAATGAATTAAAAGATCCTTTTCTTTTAACTTAATACTATAATTATCACTTTTTTTATGTTTTATGTATTACTAACAACAGCAGGCTGGACAAGCTATTGAACCAGATTTAAACACTAAATAAAGAAAACGAAAGAATATCAAGAAAGAAATAAAAAGAGGAAAAAAAAAGAATAGTAAAAAAATGTTTAAGTTATTTCCTAAGGGTCTCAAAATACAGTCTCAAATTTAATGCTTCAATCAATTTTGATTAACAACCAAAGTGCCGAGTAGCATGTCTATAATATTTTTTTCGTCTCTTTTTTATTATTGCGAGTCCTTTTTTTTCAATGTAAATTTAAAAAGGGACAATAATTGATAATCAAATTTGAATGGGCTTTTAAACTTTATAATTGAATAAAAAAATTTGGAATTTCTTCAAGATGAAAAGTTTATTAATTAAAATGGTTTGTAGACAATTTCGTTTTTTAATTTACACAGAATTTTTGAAATTTGCTTTTTAATAAATTAATGGTATTTCAAAATCAAATAATAGCCTTCAATAAAATAAACTAAATACAAGAGTAAAACTAATATTAGAAGAAATAAATGTTATACCAGTACTCAATATTTAAAGCTTAAAATCATACTGATTGAATAAAGAATTAAAGAAAATTGCATCAAAATTGAAGAGAAAATGTCATTAAACCAAAGCGTATTTCTTTTTACTATGTAGTTTCAATTAATATACAATACTTTTAAATTCAATCAAATATAACGTTTTTTTTATTTTTTTTCAAATTTGGATCAAGCCTAGATCATGCAGTTACAAATAAGTTTTACAAATTTACGAGTAAAAGCTTAAATGAACCAAATGGATGATTTTTATGTTTATTTGGTTTAAATTCCAATTCTTTACTTTAGTCTAATCTAAACTTCAAAATGAATTTCCATTATATACCTACGACCTACTCTACTTAGAAGTCGAATTTTGTAATTTATATTTTAGCATTCACAACAACCAAAATTAATGACAATAATTAATTTTTTATTTCAATACTTTTTCTTTAATTCAAATTATTTTAATTTAAAATTTAAATAAATGAAAAAAAAACAATTCTCATTAATAAAGATTATAATTGACGTCAAAAAAATTTTTATTTTATAATTTAAACAATAATTCACATTATATTTAAAACTATCAAAAACTTTTAATGGAATAAAAATCGTGCGTTAAAGGTTTGAACAGAAACGTGATAACCTAAAAATATTTCAGCACGTTCTCCTAGACAAAAAAAAAACGACAATTAAAAATAAATAAAATGTCAAAAAAACGAAAACAAAACAAAAGTACATTATTTGAATTTTTTTTTTACTGCAATATTATCAAAAATGTGTCCCCACCTGGTGTTAATATTTTGCAAATTTTTATAATATATTGTTTTTAAATTTTACTCCACAAATAAGGGAGCATTTTTAAGTGTATTTGTAAACTATAATAACGTTTTTAAAATATTAATTTTTAAAATATATTTATTAGAAATAAGTTATTATAAAAGTGTCATATTGAAGTCAATAGCAGTGAAGTGACATGAATTTAAATAGAATTAACAATACAAAAATACATCCTTTGATGAAGTTTAACGTTTTATTTTGATTGATTTCTGAAACGTGAATAGGAAATGACAGAAATATTTTGAATTCACGAATTAAGTCAATAGATTATTATAGCAAATTATTGAAAATATTAGCAATGATTTTTTAAGAATGTCAGTTGGTAAGAGGTTAATGAATTTTAGTTAAGTGTAATGACTGACGTTGTAAAACAAATGCGTGCATCTCCATTTTATTGTTTATAGATTCCAAATTCATTGATGGTGTATTTCATAGTGATTACTTGAATGTTTAATTACTTGACCACTAAAGTTATCATTAATGATAATTACATTATAATAATTTGATATATTATTGATAATCAAACCGCGTTTTGCATGTATATTAGTTTTTTAAGAGAAGGAGCCGTTATTTTAAATTTTTAAAAAATTTATTGCCTAAATCGAAGGTGCTCAATCGATTGGTGGTATTTTGACCTTTGGGGAAGGAACGAAAATGATTTTTTTAGTACGATAATTCGTCGAAATCGGTCTTTTTAAATGGAAAGAGGTATTTTTCCATGCAAATTTAATTTCAACGTCAAAAGATAAGAAACTTGCATGATCTGGAACATCCGGTAAATCAGTGTATCAATGTGAAATTAACTTTTTCTTATAACTGTGGGATGTTCTATGTGTAAACAATCTTTTTATACCTATTGTACATCCCCGTTTGGTCGTTTAAAATTACAAATGCAAGTCTCTGGCGAACGGTATTATTACGTTAATATCAATTTCTGATTCAGGAGCTGAGTGTAACTGTAAATCTTTATATCTTTTGTAAAATATGGCATTACATTAAAATAGAAGGAAAAACCTTTAATATTTTTCTTTTCTTTCATTATACCTTATTCTTGAGAACGTTATGAAACAACATTTGCAATAATTTTCTGTCCATAATTAATTACTACGTATTTAGTAGAACGATTCGTAAGTTATTTAGTCAATAAAACTAATTCTATTTCACGAATATCTTGTAGGCGTAGAAACATACTTGCAAAAACTGAAATCACAACTTTCATATATTTAGGAATGAAATTTAAAAGCCTTTAAAAGCTTTAAAAGCCCACCCCTACACTATCGAAATACCAAGATGTTTCAAGACTGGTTATTAATATTCATTCATAAATTGTATTCGACTACAAGCATTCCCAAGACGAACAGTCTTTACGGGTTGACTTTGCAAAAAATCAAATAATGATATAGTTCACAACTCGCCACCGAACCTTTCTTCTACTCTTTTTCTTTTTTTTTTGCTCCAGCTAACCTTTCTCTTTTTTGCCAACGCTACGAAAGTATAAATATTTCTATAGCCTAGGAAAGTATAGGTATAGATAGGTAGTACAGGGTGGCGGTAATTCGCTGACATACTTATACAAATGAGGTCGGTTGTGATATCACTAAGTTTTTTGTTGCTTCTTGCGTTTTAAAAAGCGGTTTATAAAAGACTTGGATTTTAGCGCCTAAGTTAGATTTTTTTTTTTGATGGGGAGTTCTTAGCAGAATCTTCATCTGTCTGTGTTCTATCTATCCAACTTGAACAGATGCTTGTTAAATGGGTCATCACCATGTGATAAACCATGTCAGCGTTTTAATCACCTGATCACATATATTTACGGTTTCTTTAGTTTCTAACTAAAGCAATTCTTTGTAGATAAACAATTCCTCGTAGGTAGGCGTTTGAACAAGCAATAATTGGCCCTGGTTCTAATAATTGATTCTTCACACCTATTTTTGTAAGGATACCTGCTTCTTAATTACCTTGTACTTTTTCAAGCCCAGGAGTCCACATAAAAGTAACTCTGTTTTCTTCCGCTAGCTTAATATGCTTTTCTAACAGCTATAGATAAGTTTTAGTTTAAAAATTGGGGAAGCTTGGGAGCTTGTGAAGAAGCTTGTCTATCTGAATTTAAGTAAATATTGATATTATTGTGTCCTCTTTTACTGTATTGAAATGCAGAAATCGATAGCATAGGTTTTAGCTTGAAAAAACAGTGGGGTATGTGCCAAGTAACACGCTAAACTTGAATCCTGGACCAAATACTTGACACCAATTTTCTCCCGCTTTTATGAGCCGTCAGTATAAAATATAACTCAAAACAAACAAAAAATCAATTTACAACTTTCATACTAGTCTTACAGGTCTAAACATTATTTTACTTTGAATTCCTAAAAAGTATACGTTTCATTACCAAAATTTAATAAAAATTTGCTAGATAAAACGTTTATAGTACAACTCACATGATCTAGTAGGTTTTAATATTTAAAAATATAATGTACAATTATAATCACCCTACCCAACTGGAATGAGCCTAATCAATACCTAAAATATAAATTCAATAATTTGATAGAATAAACATTAACAATAGAAATTTCATTAAATCACAAATCTCCACGGAGCTGGTAGATCTCAGCCCTCTGGTTTTATAAAATAAAATCTATAGTATTGAGATAGAAACACTCCTTTAATAAAAAAAATTTAAGTGGTGAAGTGATAGTGATAATGGAAGACAATATAAGACCTTGATACACATTTTTCATGGTCTAACCATTTTCAACTTCCACCTTACGAAAATAGGTTGCTTTTGATAGACCTGAAAACTCTCCAACAACGTCGATTGATGGCTGTTATTAGGTTTATCCACCGAATTATTGCTGGGAATATCCTGGCACTTCAAATTAGGGAATTAATAACTTGTAGAGAGAATTCGTACAATTTACGTTCCGTTGACCTGCTTAGTATTGTAACAAAAGTACTAACTACGGTAAATTTAAGCCTGAATCTAGAATAAACAGAGCAGCTTATTTCCATACTAACCTTAGTAAAAGAAGTTTAAAATTAAAGCTTTATAATCGAAAAATAGTGATTGTAATTTGTATTGGGTAATTTATCTTTCAACTAACTAACTACAGCATGCAAGTTATTTATTTTTATTTCTGACTAACATTAGTTACTAACAGTGATGAATAATCCCTTAACCCACTGGATGATGAATTCACCGCTGATAAACATGATGCAAGCTTTCTACTATAATAAACGTCTGATTTGCTTGATCTAAGCAATATCTAACAGTATAAGTAAATCACAACTGTATCAATATTTAAAAAAAAAAAAAAACAGATGTCTAAATTTAAAAGTTAATAACCCAAAGACCGAATTTCCCTATACATACTATTATCATTACTACAATAACACTATTAAAAACTCCATAAACTTTCTAAAAAAAAAAAGCAAAAAAAACAACAACAAAATTCTCACACATCATTTTTAAAACAACACTGTACCTACTACAACCTACCTACCTATATTTATTATTATGTCCTATTCTCAACACTTTATTTACTAATATTAGGCTATCATCATTTTGAACGTGTCAAATTCACTTAAAAGTAATAAAATACAAAACCGAGAATTTTATCAAGTTCAACAAGAGTACAGAGTGGAGATTCAGTGTATTTTTTGTTTTGTTTTTATTTTTTTGCTTAGGCGTAACGAAATGATAAAAAAAAATATTTTTTTATTTTCTACTTTCACTTTTTTTCTAAATACATTTTCATTACATATTCATAGAAGGTAGTTGTTGTAATACACGTTAAAAGTTAAAGCGGAAAGAATTTTAACAAATTAAAAATTGGAAAATTTTGAAAATTTCATTCAGAAAAAATGAAAAACAAATCTATACAAACATACAAACATACAAAAATATAAATAAACGCCTACTTTTAAAACTTGCAAATTTTTTTTTTGCTTCAACATTCAACGCAAATTTGCTTTTATTTATTTTTTTGATTTCATCAATTTCTTAAAGTGTTTTACGGTATCAAAACAAAATAATATAAATTGTAAATAGAAAATTGAATAAAGCCATCATCAAAGATAATTATTTATTTGTTCGGGTGTTAGTAATGAAAGTTAAAATAAAAACAAGTAAAGTTGTTTTAACAAATGTAAGATAGCCATATAAAAAATTGGTTTTATTAATTTAATCATTTAAATGTTGGAGCACTGAATTTTGCGCCGTTTTTTTATAAGATTTTGAAATTCACATCTGCCATCCTTGTGATTGGTAACTTGTGATATGGAACGCAAAACAATAGATTAACCAGATCTCATTATTAAAACTGGTATAGTATCTGCTGCGGTCGATTGTCAAAATATAAAAAACTTAAAAATTGACTATGTTTTTTGACAACTTTGATTGATAAATAATTAAGATATAAATATGCAAAATTGTAAACTTCCATACATCTGTCTGTTCTAGTGCAAACTTATTTTCTATATATTGATATCGCAACACTAAACGTTCAAAAAAGGACGTTAACTAATACTTACTCATCCAGAGAATCTAAACGATTTCATTTTAATTTTAAAAATTTCCAATACTGCAAGAAAAGTACTGACAATCATGGAAGTCCTCCAAATTCTCATTCACATATTTAAACAATTAAAATAACAGTTATTATCTACCACGATAGTCAAATCGCTACGAAAGCATTAGATACACATCGATAACAACGTTAAATGAAATTTGATAGGTAACTTTTCGCTCACTCTACTCTGGGTTTTTGATTATAGTAACATATTCACTTCCAGCTGAGCATCGTTAAAGAACCCTATCACTATTATAACCTGGCAGAGCAAACAAAAAATGACATGAAATAACTATTTATGCAATATCTATGAAAACACGGACATCAACAAAACAAATAAAATACTAATCACATTGATATATTAATGGAGTCAGTGATCATTACGGATTAGTGATTATTACTACTCTGTGTTTCTGATTAAGTAACATCGGTATTCAATTCGCGGTGAGCACCGTTAAGGAACCCATTCATTCCTATTATCTTGCAATCTCGAAGTAATAACCTGTGTAACCTCTATGACATCATGAGTTCACTAAGAAAACATTGATATCAACAAAACAAATAAAATACTAACCACAATCCTGCATTGATATAATAATGGAGGTTGTGATTATTACGACTCACTTCAGGTAGTGATTATTACGACGATAGGAAGCCAACAGACAAAATAAAAATCCTTGAACACTTTCTTTGCAGTTAGCCTTAGTCAGACTTTGAACTGAACTGGGTATGGATATTCCTACATCTTTTATTTACTCGTATACATATGGTCTTGAATTTAAAACAAGGAAAAGTAATTTATGTTGTTGAATGCGAAATGGGACTATGAAAGTGTAACTATCATAAATTTACGCACTAAAAAATTGTCATGCATCAACACTTTGTGCAATTAGCTAAAGTCTGTATTGCATTCGCTCATTGTTTCGGCAATGGTAAAAAAAACAACAAGATTCAAAAACCTTATATGTTGATATTTTTTTAAAACCAAAGCTTTTTTTTTATTATTTTTAAAAAATCCTAAAGCCTAGTTTTTCATAACGGTTTCACTCGACGTGCTACGAGCGTTTGTTTCTCTATTTGTTTTAATTAATTTTATTTAAGTATTCAATACTACAACTTAATTTACTAAAATTTCGCCTCAAAATATCTTCAAAATATCTTCATCGATCTGTTCCAATCCAACTTTTTTTGAGGCCCATTCATTTTCTACTTACCCTTCTACTTAGCAGATTGCATTCTAAAACATTTCAACGAATTTCAGAAACATATTTTTCAAATTTAAGAACAAACTTTAGTATTCCCGCCCACGTGCCACTCGCAATTCTAATATGTTTAATAAAAAATCGTATTCAATATCTCGTTATAAATATTGTTTTAAATCATTTCAATTTATCGTGGACACTATTTTTTTTTATTGACTTATCTTAAACAACAACCTCATACATAATAAATTATTTATTCCATTATTATTAAACCAATTTTTTTTTTTAAATTACAAATTCGGAAAAATTATTAAATTTGACAAATGGTCAACAAAGACAATTTAAGATGTTGGCGACGTAAAAATCTCAGTAACAACAAAATAAAGCAGGATGTCCATTTTCCTTTCAGAAAAATCTTTGTTATTTACAACAAAAAAATTAAAATTAAATTAAAATTTTTGTATACTAAAATGTTTTATAGATGGGGCGAAATTTTACATTGAAATTTCTAATTGAAAATTAAAATAAATTTGAAAAGAACACTTTGAATTCGCAACGTCTCCTTATCTATTATTTAAAAGAATGATAATGGCTCAGATATTTGTACCGTATTTTGTTTAATTAACAGATTAACTATATAATGATTCAATACACTTGCAATGCTATCAAGCTTAATTTCGTTTCACAATTTCCTAGTTTTAGATATTTTTGTCTTGACCGATCTGTTCCAACTAATTTTAAGGCGAACGAGCTTTCTACTTAGCACATTCCATTCTAAAACTTTTCAACATTTTATATTATTTTATATTTTATTTCTTCAGATTGATTTATTTTATTGACCAACATTTAAAATATTAAAAATTTTATTGGATCTAAAAAGGGAGATAGCTTATTGAATTTTTATGTAAGAAAAAAATAGACCGCTGCAAAGAATTGTCTAAATTTCTATTTGGAACATTTATCTTATACACAAAAAAAAAACAATAATTCAACCGTCAAAACCATGTTGCAAAAAATTATTTTTTTTACATATATTTACTCAAAAAATTGTTAAAAAAATGGCCACAAAGAAACTATCACCGATATTTTGAAAATATACTTCATAAAATTATAATATCCCAAATTTTTTGAAAATATCCCCAATTTTTGTGAAAATATCACCGGTAAATGATATTTTCTCTTCTTGTCGTAAGCATTGAGCTTTCATATAAAATAATGTCATTTCATGTTATCTCCCTTTTTGGAGCCGATAAAATTTTTAAGATTTTAAATATTGGTCAATGAAAATCCAGCTTTATGCTTTTAGTTAACTTATTGCTACCTCTGTTATACCCATTACTCTTAGGAATGCTTCAATCGACTCAAAAATTTGCCAATAAAAAATTTTTTAATTTTCAATTTACTTCAATTTTCATTCCAATTATTGAATATAATTTTAGGCCCATTATATTATTAATTAAATAATAATAATGGATTTAGATTTAAATCATTAAGAATTTAAAATTAAATCTCACCGCCGTTAGGCATGTAGGTATTTGTTTGAATTGGTTAGGTTATCGGAAACCGTTAATCTATTGATTTGTTATGAAAATGTCTATAAATCATTTAACTCTCAATTCATATTTATAAGAAGTCTTCTTACAAATCGTTCCCGACAATCAAACATTCAAAAACCAGCACATCCATTTGTTTCTATTATGCATTTAAAAGTAATGCTTCTTATTTACTTGTAACAAAAATAAATTAAAACTACAACATAAAAAATGACGTTATTATTTATTGCATAATAAAAAGACTTCCTTTCAAGTAATTGCACAAAGTAATAACTATCTACTAATCTGTCATGATCTTTATACTGTAATCTATATACTGATCTATTATGATCTGCGACGTATTTCACAACAAAAACAAACAAAAAAATCAAAAGCTGCCAATCATAACAAAACATGCCTTTACAATTTTTTATTTCAAAATCACGTCCAAAAAACAAACAAACAAAAAAAATGTAAACACGTTGATTGGAAAAAATGTTTTTGCAAAAGAAAATGTCATAAAAATTGAAAATGCAATAAAAAAAATGTTCTTCTATTTTCCGAAGTAAGTTAGAGGAGGGTCACGCAGCGGCTTAATTCAATCTAAGATTCATGTTAAAATTAATGACAACTCACTTAATTAAATCATAATGAAAATCATTTTTTGTTTTCTTTTTTTTTTTTATTATTATTCTTAATTAATTTCCTAGGGTTTTAATCGGAGATACCAAACAGCTCAACCTACCTACAGTAAGTTGTTTGTTTTTCTAATATTTATTTATTTATTTATTATTAATGTAGATAAAAGTTATGTTATTAAGCGACTATTAACCGGCTTTTTAGTAATTTAATAAATGAAAATTCCAATTTTAAATAATTTTTGTAAATAAATTTTAGCAAAGAATTTTATATTAAAAGACATTCATTTCATAATTAACAGCTTGAAAATTATTGTATTTACGATGTACGACGTCAAGCGGAGTTTTAGTTATACATTTAAATTGTTGTTTGGTTTGTTGTTTTTTTATTTTTCGCTATTTTGTCAAATGTATTTCGTTTTTATGGGAAAGGCGATGCCACATTTTTTAAATTGTTGCTAAATACACTGAGAAAATTTCGAAAATTTAAAATATTTTTTTGAAAATATTGATAGTATTTTAAGATTGCTTATCACCTCTATCATGATAGACTAAAAAATTACGGTTGTTGTATGTGGCGATAAATACAACATTTTTATGTCATATTGGACTTTTTTTCGATTAATTTAGCCTAGGCAAAAATCTAGTACAAAAATGTGGGCATTCAGAAAATTATCATATTTTCAATCCAGTTCAATTATTAGGCGACAGGACAGTTAGTTAGTTTTAAAAATAAAAGTATTATTAAAGTAAATTGTTTTTATTAAAGTAAGTTTTGTACAAAAGAATTAAAATACAAAAATTTGGAAAGTAATAAAGCTTGAACCTCTATAAATAAATAAATAAATACAATATTATTATTATGTACTTTTAAATTGCTTTATCTTATTTCACTTCTTCAGAGTTAATAAAAATAAAGCTGAAACATTCGCAGATCATCTTGAGGAAATTTGTTGTCCAGATGAGACAGATTCGGATGACCTCACTGAAGAAAATAATAATTGGAAAGAAAATGTCATATCACCGATACTGCATCACTGATGGCAGTAGGATCAAATATTGACGAGGCTACAAATAAATTGCAAAGAGCAAGCGACAAAGACAAAGAAATGGCAAATTAAACTCAATGAGCTAAAATCGGTACATGTAAATTTTACAAATAAAAAATTAGAAAATCAACCATCGGTAAATCTGAATGGGGTAAATATATACCAAGAATACAACGCTAAATACCTAGGAATGACATTAGATTTACCGATCAAAAAGAAAAAAATTTGAGCTTGATAATAATTGTAGAGAAATCTACTGGTTCTTAAGTCGAAATTCAAAATTACGTATACATAACAAGATTTTGTTATATAATCAGATAATCAAACCGATATGGTTGTACGGCATACAAATATGGGAATGTGCCAAAACGAACACATGTACTTTGTATGCAAAAATTCCAAAATAAAGTCTTGCGCAACATGATAAATGCCCCTTGGTATGGTCGCAACGACTTGCACAAAATCTAAAAATTCCTTGCACAGAAAATGAAATAAAAAGATATTCAGCAAAGCATTTGGCTCGTCTGGACGGTCATGTTAACGTTGAGGCTACTCAACTGCTAAATAATCAAAAAGATATTATAAGGCTTAAAAGAACTAAGCTACTATATTTAATACGATAGAATTCCGTAAACCTTTTCTTTAAAAAAAAAACACTAGAAATAAATTAATAGTTGGTCCGTCGGACTAGTTTTAATAGGAGAGGTGTGGTTTATTCAGTAAAAATTTGACACACAATGGAAGCTACGGGGTATTGTGTCTATGAAAGTTCCCACCAATCCACGCAGAAAAAAAAAATTTCACTTCTTAAAGTTTTAATTTCTGTAACTTGGTTTAAAAAATTCAAAAATACCAATCCAGAATCAGAATGTAAACAAATACCAAATAGCGAAACTGACATTTAAAAATTTGTACTAAATTGTATTAATAAATAAGTGCTACCGCTTCAATTTATTCACCGTATCATACACCTATTAAGATACAAATTTAATACAAAAGTGTCACGATTGTACTCATGTGAACCGCATCACCTAGTCTATCGTAATAGGGGTGTATAAAGGGGAAATAAAAATCGCTATGTTAACAAACAAAATTTTTTTTTATAATTTTAAAGATTTTTGGAAAAAGTAGATATTTCATTGTTTATATCCAACATCCCATTGCACACTTTGGTTCAGTACCCTTTGTCATTGGGATAAAATAAATGATAGAAATTAGTTGAGAGTGTTGGTTATCACTAATAATGCTTAGAAGAAATATTTTTCACAACTATAGAAGAAGCATATGTTTCCGTTTTGCAAACGACAGCAAAAAACGCTAAGCAACAAAATGTAATCTTACAAAAAATGAGTCATGAGATTTTAGTACATTTGAATTTTGATGAAGATTTGGGATTTTTCCCTTTTCGAGATATTTTCTTTTTTTTTGGATTTAGGTAGGCTACATGTTTTGTTTAATCTTTAAAAATTTTTTTTAAATAAATTGTCGGTAAAAATTATCTTAAATCTGAAGTCTCAATTTTTGTATTGCAACACTAATATTACACATGTATAAAGTGTACATGTTGTTATACACAAAAATGTATTTGTATTATATTACAAATATATTACAATTGTACATGGAATGCTTGAGTAAAAAATAACAAAACGTTTAGATGCTAAGTAAAACAATTCAAAGTAGCCGACAAGTCGGAAAATCACAGAATACGACGTAGAGAAAATTAGCAATTCAGTAATAAGAACTACCTACTGAACAATTTGGTCTGTTCTGCGAATAAAATACAAAAAAACACTGGTTTTTTTACATGTTGTCGGTAATGGTAAAGTAAATGTTAAAGTAAATACTTATAAAGTTAAACTTCTGCATTTTTCTTACTTTTCGTCGAATTGCTTTCTTCTTATTTCTTTTTTTCTTAGATCTATCACTTCTCTTTTTACAACGGACATACGCATGTGCAATATTGATTTTCTTTAACACTTTGATTATTCAAAACAAATCATTTTTGCAGATTGATTGAATTTGTGGGAAAATGTCATAAAAAAACCGTTTAAAACTTCAAAATAATAAAATTATAAATAATATTTCTTGAATAATTATGATATTATTTCATGAGTAAGCCATGATTTCCGTACTTCAATTTAGATAAATAAAACAAACTGGTGTTTAAGGGTGGTGTTTAAGTATATTTAATGAATTATAAATTACGAATATTGTCATATATTTTTTGATATAAAGTTGTGTTTTTGAATTGAACACCCCCAAATGTTTCACATTGATGACAGCTTACTTGAATCGAAAACAGTTCTTTGATTTGATATTTTGAACTTCAAATAGCCTGATAGGCACAGTTTAACTAATTTCATGTCTATATGGATTAGATAATCCTCAAATTCTTGATCGCTTTAGTAATAAAATAGTTAAATTGTAGTGGTTGACACCGATTACAATAATTTAATTAATTTAAGGATAATTTAACTACTATATATTATATGTAAATAAGTGTATAATATAAAAAAATATTAAAAAATACAAAAAAATAGAATTATTTATTTTAGCTTTTGAAATATCCTTTTTGCAAATTTTTATGTAATCAAATCAGTAATCCAAAATTAAAACAGGAATTTTAAAAAACTCACCTGAAAGAAAGAAAGAAAAAAATAATTTTAGTAAAAAGGTATAAAAGTAAATTATTTCGATCAAAATTTAATAAAAAAATTGTTAAAAAAAAACAAGATACTGCAATTAATTAAAAAAAACTAAAATTACAAATTTTAACTACATACAATGTCCTCCACTTCTTGTTTTATATAAAAATTTACTATTTTGAACCAAAGTATATTTATTATCATAACTAAGATTTTAAATTTTAAATTTGTCTAACTTAATACCGTTAGATCAGAATACTCTTATTAGTTAAAAACGTAAGCTTCTTGTAGGACTTGGCAAATGCTCGGGAGAACTAAAATCACTTCCATGAGAACGCAAAGGTAGTTCAAGACTGGTTATTAAAATTTGTTGATAGCTAAAATGTTTAGAATATTGAATTGCATTCCATTTGCATTCCCACGTAGAATACAGGCCTATGTATAATAAAAATGATGAAAAAGTGATCTCAATTTATTTCTAATACTTAAAAAAATTAAACATTGCTCTCAACTTCACCCCAAACCTTTCACCTTCTACCTTCTCTGTTTTCTCAAAGTATCTCTTCCCCATTTCCTAACCAACGGTCATCCCATCAATTTTTCCATTTTTTCTTATTATTAAAATCACCAAGTTATTTTTTTCAGTGTTGATACACTTCTAATAAATTCTTCTTTAATCGCTACAATTAAATAAGTTAATAAACTTTATTTTCTTTCTCTCTCTCTCTTCCAATTTTACTACAAATATAGATACAAATGTACAAATAAATAATAATTTTTTTCTTTAGAATTATTTTTTTTCAGGTTTATAAAATTTTTTTTTTACTGAAATTTTGGGTAAAACAAAAATATTTATTTTTTAGACTTGTGAAATTGAACAAAAAAATAAAATTATGAAAAAATTAACAGAATAGAGAAAACTAAAAAAAAAAAAAAAAGACAATAGCAATTTAACACAATTTACTAACAAGCAACACAGGTTACCATCTATGGCATATAACATTAATTAACACCTCATCTCCCTCTCTCATTTAACATTTTCCACTCAATAATGAACACACATGAACATACATACAAACCATCATATAAATAATATTTATAGTAGCAAAAATGTAGATTCACTGTACGATAATAAACATTCTCAACTAAAAAAAAAGAGGAAATAACAAAATAACCACCAGTAGTGATTCTTGTATTTTGTATTTCTCGATCCAAAACAATGATCCAAAAATGGTAAATAATTATTGAGCCAAAAATGGATAATCATAAAAAAAAATTAATTTATTTTTTTTTTTTTTTTTTTTCAACCAACAACAACAAATTCTACAGGGTAAGTAGACTAAATTGATATTGTTGTTACCAACCACATTTTAGGATACATATATATAAATTGTATATAGCTAATATATTTTAGTTAGTATCCGACCCCAAAATATTACATATGTTTATTTCGTCGTACCGTATCGTTTCTAATTAAAATATAGACGGAGAGCGTAAATCTATTTACTACTATCTATACATAATATAATAATAAATAGACGTGATATTTTGATTGTTTATTTTTTTTTTAAAGAAAATTAAAGAAATCATAATGGATTTTATGTTGTGGTACGTGAAGCATATCTGACGTAATATATACATTCATAAATTTGATAATAAATTAACGTAAAATATATTTACAGGTATACGTTTGTGTTATAAGACCCATATTTTTTGTATTTAACCAAAACAATAGATTTGCAAAGTGCATGTCTGCATAGTAAAAATTAATAACAATAAAAAAAAATGTTTAATTCAATTTCAGTCACAATTTTTAGATACATAAATGTAATTGGGTGCTACGTCATGTGTATATGACGGAAAATAAATATTAAAAAAAAAAGCACACACAATTCTTTTTTAATATACTAGAATAATGAAGATATAAAAATTTTAGGCTTTATAATGTAAGTCCTAATAATTAAATTAGGCCAGTCATATAAGTTTGTTAGTTATAATGTCAAATAATCTATTACGGGCTTTTTTTTTTAATTAAATAAAAATGGCGTGAATTAATAGACGTTATTTAATTTACGGACGTTAAGTTTATGGCGTAAATTTGTAGAAGTTAAACTAATATAGTGAGAAATATTAGTTTAAGAAAATTGTGCAATATATTTTAGTTTATTTAGAAAATTGTTCAAGCACAGACCGACGCATAAACAATTATCCCATTACTACTCACACATAAAAATTATAATTGAAATTCAAGACATCGGCACTGAATGCGGTAGCATTAATTAACGCGTTGATATCAAAATTCAGTGTTTCTTTTACAATAACAACTGATAGAAGCAGTCAATTCGAATCATCATTACTGCAAGTACTGAACCAATTATTAAGCATTAAACACCTTAGAACGATAGCTTATCATCCTGTGGGACTATACAATCATCATTTAAAAATAACTGAAAAATTGTAACTACGTTTTTAAAAGGGATGATTTCGTCCATTCACATTTACTGGCAACGTATCACGGATTCTCTGGGTCGAAAAAGAGAATCAAAAACGAAACATAAGTAATTATTTTTTTTAATATTTTTTGAGACATTAAAGACACTTGATGAAAACCAATATATCACTGCGAACACATCAAAGAACGTGACAATTTTATGCAATAATTTATTTTTAAAGATTCGTGTATAGCTGGAATATGAATTTGCCTAAACTTAATATTTTAATATAGGTTATAGTTATGTAGGAAGCGAACAAAATTCACTCCATTTGCAAAATTAGACTGTAAAATTGTTTGTATTGGATTTAAAAATGGTATACAAAAACAATATGGTATACAAGAAGGTTAATTAATCGCACAAACGAAATCAATGTGGATGTACGGTGCAGAATAACCCTTGTAAACCGTTGCATCTTCGGTTTGTGAAAACATCTCGATTTATAGATCTTATCCCGAAGCATCAAAGTTCAAATCTACAAAACCTTCACTCTCTCGGTTCTGCTATACGGATCAGATATATAGACACTGCCGGCAAGTGAGGATGCACTTGGTGTCTCAAAAAAAAATTCTGCGATGGGGTCTGGAGGAGAAGATATAATGCCGAATTTTATAAGCTGCAATGGCCATAATTCAACCAAGAGAATCTTCGAATCCAGACTCAGTGATATAAGACGTCGGGGGGCAGACCAAACCTTCGTTGGAGACACGAAGTATCGGTAGATAAGAAACAATGTCGTATCTTCAACTGGAGTGAAACCGCCCGTGATGGAAAAAAAATGGAGGACGTAGATAAGTGGGATCCAGGACCGACATGGTCTGTTGGCTATCTAAGCAAAATAAGTAATATTTCACATCACATGTCGAACTGAGTCATTTCACATTTCATTTCACATGTCTGAGACTGTCCCAATCCTAATAGATTATCATCTCTCTGCCTCGTGATTCGTAGCAGAATAACTCTAAATAATTCTTTAAATCATCCGAGAAGGTACCAAAACAATTTTATATTTTATTAGTAGCGTTTTAATTAAAAACCTTAACTTCATTACCCACTGACATATAAAGTAGAGTTGAAAAATTCAAATTTATTTCATTTCACTGAAATATACTTGGTTTTGTTTCCAGCACTTGAAATTAAGTTTGAAGCAATTATTGTACAATCAATTCTTTTTATTGTTATTGATAAAACCTGGCGGTTCTACAAAGACACCATATATGAATGAAATGAGCTGAATACAATATACAAATTAAAATTACCATAGTTTACAAAATAAAGAACATACATTCCTATACGTAGCCAATACAAATTTTTTTACGCATGTTATTGTGAAAAATTAATTTCCAACTAAAAACTATGCCAAATAAGAATTTAGAAAGTAAGAAGTAATTTTTTGTCCCGGTTGGATTTGAATAAAAATTTAAAAAAATACAATTAAATTAATTCATTTTTGTTCTTTGTGAAATGACCGTCGTCGTTTGACATCCCACATCCCATCACATAATTATCTAATTATAATTGTGCAAATTTCGAAATTACTTCATTCACCACCCTAATGATTGCGACTAATTTCCTAAAAGCAAATCTGATTATTAAAAATATTTACTTCAGATTTTATTATTTTAAGGTTTGTGTTTCTATCACTAACCTAAAATTTTCGAATGACAAATTTCGCTTTCCTCCCTTTAATTTTTACCTTGAGGGTCTTATTTAAAAGGTGTATGTGTTTCCTGTGAACGATGTACATATAATACGTCGACATCATTTATTTTGTTAATTACTTCCGTTGGTACTTAACTTAACTTCCTATTCTAACACTACTTATCGTCATGTTATTAATTACTTATTTATAATACAGTGGTTGATTTTATTATTATTAATACCACTACAGGTTATTAATTGTGAGTATATTAGGAAAAAAATTGTTCTAATCATCAGGAGAGGTGGTCTATTTTTAAATTTGATCTGGCCGTCAGGGGTTAAAGAAAATTGGTTTGGAAAATTAATGTCTAATACATTACCACTACAACTTCGAAGATATGGAAGCTTTGCAATCCGTTGTATTTTTTAAAATTAATGCACCTAACTAACGGTTTCGATTTAGTGATTGTCAGACTTCGATTAATAAGCTCTCCAAATTTAAAAATTTGGTATAAAAGATAAATTTTCAATATACATTAATGAAATAGAGGTAAATATTATATGTGAATTACTTTACACAATTCTGACTGGTTCCAGCACCTTCCATACAACTTCTAGTATCCGCCATAAATATTTCAAAAATTCAAAGTGCTATAGACTGAATTTTGTAATTCAAAAATATATTCCAAAAAACAATTGATTTGTTTGAGACCTGAAAATTTGTACTTTTTTTGATTTGGCATAAAAAATAAGCAATTTGATATGTTTGTCTATTTTGAACAATTTGATGCGTTAATCAAAGGCTTTAGAAACCTACAAATTCGTAATCAGATAGCTACTCTCTCAGAAAATAGGTCTATTAATCTTTCTCAAAATTTTTGAAATGAATGAACTGGATACAATTTATAGGTAATATTCTGTAAATGAGCAAGAAAAAAACCAAAGTGTTGTAGCCGTTATAGTAAAAGTAAGGTCTTCTTTTTCGCTCTTTTGCATTTATTAGAAACCGTCTCCATTTATACATAATGTAGAACACTGTATATAAAATTGTTTTGTATTGTATTTTATTTGAACGTAAATAAATTATGATATTGGACAACATTAACACTAGATTGGTATTGGATTGTAGATATCTAACCATTGGTCTTCTCATCGACTAGCCATTATAAATATTGTCTATACATATAGAAATAAACAAATATATCAACTGCTGAATGTTTCTTTAAAACCAGGTTGTATCATAGGAAAGCAATAAAAAGCAAAACAGTATCGAACCAATTGTGACTTGGATACCTGTTATTTTTATCCTCTGTGATTAACATTTAAAAATATATTTTCAACAAGTGCCAAAATATTGCCTTTTGTTTGGAACCCCAAGCAGATTCTTTGTATACTAACAATCACAAACAATAATTTTTTTCTCTTTCACTTATTGTTCGATAATTTAAATCTAGAAACCACATCCTATTGTAGAGCTCTTCTTGTTGATAATAAGATATTTCTATTTTACTAAAATGCTAACTAAAATGCATTTCCAGTTAATTACAAAGAATTAAAAACACAAACCATTTTACAACCACCGTGCTCTTTTTATACCGATTGGTCCGTTTGGTTAGGGTGGGAAAGGAAAATTAGGAAAGAAGGATGGTAAAAGGGAAGGAGGAAAATTACGAAAGAAGAGGTTAATGTTCGTCTTGAATTTATTTAGGTCATAAATATAGAATTTATCATGTTTTGGGAACACATAAGATGGAATTTGATTTTACATTCAAGATGTTGAAGTTATAAACGAATTTCCATAACTTGTCTTTTGTCATCTAGAGATTTCAATGGTGTAGCGATGAGCACATGCTGCCGTTCGTGTTTCGCGGGGGAAACGCTTAAGTGGAGGTAATATAGATTTAATTTCCACTGAGCATGTGCCGATGCCTACGAGATAGCGGAATTCAAAACTTTGTCACATGACATAACCAATGCCTAACATGCGCTCAACATACTATACATAAATATCCGACAGAATCTAATATCCAAAGGTCCGCAATATTTTTGTATTATATTTTCGGAACATAATTTTCTCATAAGTGATTGTTTACGTCATTATGGTGGCCAGTATTGAAATTAAAATATTTCGAGTAACTTAAATTATAATTCGTGACGTACTCATTCTTAAATTTATTATTATTATTTTTTTGCATTTTTGTTTTTTAATTTTTTTTAAATCTAGGTTAATAACTTTTTGTTATTTTTTGTTCAAATATTGGTTGAAATACGTGGAATCGGAATAAAAAGTTATTATTTTTTTAATTGATTTATCGAACGCATCTTTTTTTTTTGTATTATTTTATTATTTAATAAAGATTGCAATGATATTTTATGAAGTTTATGGACAAAGTATTTGCAACACAACGTTATTGAATTGAACTGGATTATAATTGTAAAATTTGATTTTATAGGGTAATTACAGATTTAATTTCACTGCCTAATATACTTATTGAATTTAGCAATGTTGATAGATTTTTTAATAGAATTGAAATTAAAAAAATGATTTAATGCAATTCATAATTATTTTAAGTTGATAAAAGTGACCTTCTAGAGAAATAATAACACAATAATAATGAAGGTATTTAGTTTAAAGGTATATATAAAAAATAATTTTTTTATTTTTATGTTTTTTTTTAATTATTTTTCTTAATCATTATTAATATAACAATTTTTTAAAATTCATTTTATACATAACTTGAGAAAAAGAAAAAGAAAAAAAATAGGATACATTTTTTAAATTATAAAAATTTAGTGTCGAATAGACCTTTTAAAAGCAAACATTTCTTCATTTAAATACAATTCAATTGCGGGGGGATAACATATTAATATATTAAAAAAAAAAAAATTCTAAATTTCAAAACAAATAAATTTTTTAAACAATAAAATTTTAAGAAAATTTAAAAATTACAGCGTATAACTAACTATTTTGTTGTAAATTTAAGAATAAACATTTTAAACTAAAACAATATTATAATGTTAGATTTAAATTTAAAATCTCAAAAAGAAAACAAAAAATAGAATATATACAATGCATAAATAATTATGTACCTAAATAATTTAAAAGAAACCATATGAGAAAAAAAAAACAATTAAAAGAAATCAAAAATTAATTAATTACAGAACTCATTGATAAAAGTTTAACAGAAGAGCAGTTAATAAAAAGCACTTCAAAGAGACTAAAATTCAGAAATAGAAATTTATTCAAAAATAAAAAAAAATAAAAAACTAAAAAAGAAATGTAGCATATTATCAGCAGCTCAAGAGCAAACCTTAGACTACTGTAAAAAATGAAAAACAACATGTTATAGCAACAATCCTAAGCTAAACATATAGCAGGTTTTCAACATGAACATAATCGAAACCCAAAATCCAATTTTTTATATATTTCACAAATAGAGACAACAATCTAATATTTCTAAAAGTACCAGGAAGAATGTTAAACAATTTTGGTGCAACAACATCATACAAATTCTTGTAAAATGTCGTATTGAAAAAAGGAACCACAACCGAGCATTAATCCATAAATTATGAAAACTGGTTCGCCAGTAGCCCCCTCTCTGAAAAAAATTTTTTAAAACCTTAAAATAATACAGATGCCTTATAGGAAGAAAAGATAACGTTTTAAACAAATCAAAACTATGACTAAAACAATTCACTCTACTGATAAGTCTAATCGCATGCTTATGAGAGATCAATAATAGTCGGATTTTATTAAACTAAACTCCTCCCAAACTCGTTATTCAATAACGCAGTTTAGATTCAAAAATACCATTAATACACCATAAGCAATACTTTTTGTGAACACACTTTACTTAAGTAAAAAATACTTCTAATTGAAGCCAAAAAATATTGTTTTAACTGCAAGGTGTAATCAGACCATTTTATCGTCAATTAATACACCAAGATATTTAAAAGAAGCCACTACTTCTACAGAAAAACATTCATCAGAACAGTAAACCTTTTCATTATAACATTTAACAGTTAGCAGTGAATCGACGTCATTCAGATTCAGATATTTTTTACAATTAGATGAGCGGTATTTCAAATTACAACCCTTTAAATTAATTCCAGAGATTTTAAAGAACATGACTTTTGTTTTAAATAAAATATTAACACAAAAAATATGTTTTTAGTATCTATTCACTTTCTGAGTTGTTTTAAAAAACATTTTTTGTTTTGCTCTGGGAGCTTTTAACAACTTTGAGTATGAATATTTAAATATATAAAATTATCTTGCTGTGCTTATCTTAAAGTATAACCAAATATCTAGAAATGGTAGTTGATGATCAACTTCTTGACTAATAATTATTTTAATATTTTATTGTAAATATCGATGTTATCATATACTTCCTTCAGCAGTGCTTGTGACTAACCTTAGGAACATCGCAATATTTTGGGTTAATTTGGCTTAAAATTTTTTTATTAAAATACCTACAGTACTCTAAGAAAACACCAAATATATGTGATGTTTAATATACATTTATCGTTGCTAGGCATGTAACTCGAATGAGTGTAGCTCGAAGAAGTTACGTTTTCAATAAACTTAATTTGAAGTTTTAATCTTATAACATAATTTATTTTGCTTTAATTCAGTTCCACATTAGCATTTTAGAATATGTTTTTTTCATCTTTGATTATAAAGGTCCAAATAATATTCTTGCAAATTTTAATTAAATGTCAAGGCTAATGTTTAATACTTCGAATGTGTTTCTTTAACTTGTATTCTTACTCATGATTCTATTTTCGAACCCTTTTGCCTAAATTTATACATGTATTGTATCTTATATCATCAAAATTTGATCAAATCAGACCTAATTTAATATATAACCAACTATATTTATTCATCAATATATTAACATATAACTATACTATTATATACTACTAATTTAATAAATAACTAACTATAGGTATTTATTCATTTATTCTGTTGGTATTACAGCTCTGGTTGAGCCTTTTACATAATCATTTCAAACACAATCTTCTTTCATTCCATGATCTGTCTGGGGCAGGTGTACTTCATCATTTAACTCCAATTTTTCAACAGTTTATACTCGACTACCTTAAGTCATCTGGTACCATTTGATTGTTTATTCGTACGTATCCTGTCCATCTTAGCCATAATATCTTAATAAATTTTATAATATTTCACATCAGGTATATTTAATGGTTGCCAACAACGTACTAAATACATTAAACATTAAATAAACGTTCAATACAGACACACATTCATACATAAGAAGAAATCATGCAAGCATAGTCATATCTTAGAATTGTACATTGTTAATCTTTAATTAAAACTATTTAATTGTTAAAAATGAAGCCGGCATTTTTTTCAGTTGTAATTTAGAATCTTAAAATTTAAATTTTAGTGTAGTAGTTAAAACTAAAAAATCTGTTGCAGGAAATTCCAAGCGTACATCAATAGATGCCTCTGGTGCATCGTAATGCTTTTGTTGGCCATACAAACCTGTTGGTAGAACCCTGTGGCAAAACAAGAACCAAAAACAAATAGGCGAGGAAATCCGACACAAGAAATGGCATTATAATATACTCTGAGGAAACCTGACAATAACATCGAGTGGAATCATCAGGGTACGCGTCGGGAGGTCTAGAAGAACATTTAGAACAACAGTTTTAGCCGAAGTAAGTACCCAGCAAAGAACGTAGCCGAAATTGAAGATGCTAACCGCAGATATGAGCCGATGAAATTTAATTTCCGTCTTATGCCGCACAGATAGGGTTACAGGACAATGATGATGATGATAATGATAGTTAACACTGTAATTGAGTAAAATATAATTAATTAATATACACCCGTATTCTCTTAGACGCATCACTGACGCGATATAAAATCAGTCCAGCTGAATATATATTTCCGTAAAATCCTGTTAGAGTGGTGATAGAAAATTTTATAATGTTTGTAGTAGGACTGGGAAGTTTATATAATCACCTTTACAATTGACATCTTTCTTTTTTTTTCAAGGGTATGTACGTAAACATATGTAAATTAATGATTAACTAGTAGAAATATAAAGCCCACAACATTTTTGTTATTTGGTGCTACATATTTGACAAAGTATTAATAATTTAATTTAAAAACATATAACAAATTAAAAATCTTTAAAATGACTTCATCAAAAAATTCTGATTTCACAACTAAATTAAAAAAAATATTTATTTATTTTAATGGATTTTATCTCTTTTTTTGAAAAACTTGTGACATAAATTATAAAATATACATTTTAAATTGTTTATTTTAATTTTCAAATTCTATAATTCATAATTTAATATTCTTCAAATTCTAAAATAAGGTTTTAAACAATTTTATACTTTTTTATTAATAAATATTTTACCCCTAATTTTTAATTTTTATTTTTTATTTATACCATTTATATTCATGAATTCAATAATATCTAAATTTATTACCACTAAACTACCTTAAATTTATACATATATATATTTTTTTTTATTTTGAAATGTCAAAAAAGAAGAGAAAAAATCGAAAACAGCGATGAGAGATATCGCATTTAGATAATTTCATTCTCCTGAATAAAAAATAATTTAAAAAATTTAAAATGTTAATAAAATTCATACAAAAAAAACATTCTTAAAAAAAGATATCAATAAAAAAAATATTATGATCGTATTTCAAAACATCAAAGTTAAGATAAAAAAAACAAAAAAATAAAAAAAACAAAATTCACACATACACAGTCATAATAAGACTGGCAGTCGATGAATCAATTTTATACTTGTAAAAAACAAAGATCTCTCTATTCGTTCTGTAAACAAGACAACACAATCGACATATTATGATGATGATGGCATCATCATCATCACATTTCGATGGTTTATCATATGATGAAAGAGTTAATAAAAATCATAAAGACAATAATCTCAATAAAAAACAAAAAGTAAAACCACAAACGATCAATTCAAAATCATCATTTTGTATTTAATTACTTTATATAAAAAAAATATATAAAAGCATAAAAAAAAAGTTCTTAAAAAATTTTCTAAAGACCATTATTAATCGCTAAAGAATAAAGATTTAATAAAGATGTAAATAAAACTAAAATATGTTTAGAAATAAACGATTTAAATTGGCATAAACTAACTTTAGGATACTCGAATAATCCTTTCATGGCGACTTTGGCGTGGTTATAGTAAAATTTTGAACTAATTTTGTTAGAAGCTGTAGTTTAAACTCTTAATATGGCAATAGATCTCCGTTATTGCGAAGAGTCTGTGTTGGGGCTACTGGTACAACTATTCGTCTTTATAATACGTACACAACCACTGTATCAGTAGTTTTTTAATAAAAAAAAAATAAATGTAAACTGAAAATTTGTTAATGGTTTATACATGACGAATGTGAAATAATACTCTCTCCGATATGTTTTCACATTCAAATGCAGAACTGAACAAACAAATCTGCAGAAGTTTAATATGAACACAAATTCCCTTTTGCATCTACTTCCATTAAATTTACATAACACTTTTTTTTGCGACTAACCGAAGCACATTTTCAAAATCACAATACTGGATCTATGCCGAAACCATACATACTTCCAAGTTTAGTTAACAAATATAATAATTAGTAAATTAATTAATTTTAAACTGAAAAAAAAAAATAAACAGTTGATTTTGCAGTTATCTGTACTTATAGCTTAGTTCATGTACATAGAAGCAATAACCCGAATTATATAATTTGCAATTGATTGACAGTTTAATTATTTTTCTTTATTTGATTGTCTTCTGTATTAAAACTCTGAGCATTTTAAACAAGATATTATCCACGTTAGCCATTTTTATTTTAGTATTATTGTCACAAATAATTATTGTGAAAATTTTTTCTTCCATAAACAATGACTGATGTTACCATATTTGAAAATACCGCTGGTATTTTCAATTTTGCGAAAGTTTTTCCTCAAACATTGAACTAACTGCAATCATAGTATAGCAAAATGGTTATTCAAAAGTGTATTTAGCAAATTGTTTTTTTTTTTTATGAATTTGTTTTGTTTTATAAGAATATATGGCAGTTTATTTCATAAATAGGAAAAATTTTACAATAACATGAAAATAATTCGAAATTATATTTATCATATAATTACTACACTCGACAGATGCAGTTTTCATACAGTGGTTTTATTCTATTTTTTTAAGTTTTTGATCTAAGGACATGTTTAGAATATTTAATTACATATACAATGTGATAACTTTTACACAATTATACTAACCTAGATATATGAAAGTTAATTGCTTAACCTTTCCGCTGTGCATTGGGGTCCAATTGACTCCAATCGTTTTTAAAATAAGAAAAAACTTATTTCGCGTGAATTAAGTCAATCAACCAGTCCATGAAAGCCTGAATTAGTATTTTCTAAACACAAAATAAAAAAACGGGATCAAATTCGATTGTATATCAAGTAGTTATCCCCGTTTGAAGAAAACTATACGAATATCTGTGCACTGGAGTCAACATGTCCACCCCACATTTGTTTCATGTATTTTCTATGAAAATTCATAATATACATCAGAAATAAATCTTTATTACAATCTTATATGCATATATATATTTCTTTATTTTAATTATTTCAAAAAATTCAATATACTATATATGAATTTAAAAAAGTACTAGTATTACTACAGTTATTTTATTCAAGTTGACATTTCAATATACAAAAAAAATATTATAATATTAGTTGATGAACAGATTAGTATTAACTCGCGGCAGATGTTCATTTTGCCAGTATATACCATCCAAGCCAGGCAAGTATGAAGTGTATTTTTCTTTAATTTGCGATGAGACAAACTCGTACCCATTAAAAGATGAAATATATGTAGGAAAGCAACCAAGCAACTGAGCCAAGTTCAACTGATTATGCATTTAATTTAGTTCATCGTTTATCTGAAACATACGTCAACAAAGGGCGAACTATAACCATGGATAACTTCTTCACAAATTGTATATTGGTCGAACAGCTGTTAAGAAAAAAAACAATAATATATTCTTTCAAAAAAACCTGATCTGTAAAAAAATTTACCAGCAAGACAGAAATGCTCTCCCAGTAGCATAAATAGAAAAGAGATGTGATTTCTTCAGAGTTTTGTTTTGACAAGAATCTTACGATGGTAAGCTACATTCCAAAGCCAAATAAGAACGTCTTATTACAATCAATTTTGCATAATGATTAAGGTGTTGACTCTGGTTCAAATAAACCCAACATCATAAGCTGCATCAACGAAGAAATGATAGATTCCTCCCAAAAAGAAATCGAGGTTCCAACATCGGACCATGTTTAAACTGAGGATATTTTTCTTGATTTTTGTTATGATTAAATTAAATTTTGTACTTAAGTTTTGCTTAGTTTTATCTTAATTATATTTCTTTTGACTCATTTTGTAAATAAAATCGAGATTAAAAAAAAAATTTAAAATATGAAATAACAAAAAAACGTAGCTTTAATTTTAATTGTTTTGTTGTTATTTTTTATTTATTTTATATAAGATGAATTTTTGAATCAATTTGTTTTATTTGAATTAAATTTATTTTTATACTGCCTAAATGTTGATCAAATTATCTCAAAATTAAAATTTTGTTTCAAATTATCAATTATGATACAAGTAGGTGTGCTTACTATGCTATACTATGTGCTACCTATGTCAGATATAGTAAAAAAAGTTATTTGACAATTTATTCGTGTACTCTACTTATAGCAAGTTATTTACATGTCGAATTACTATAAAAAACATAACAATGACAAAATTATACTGCAATAACACTTACTATCTGCTTAAATTTAAATTAGCAATTATTGTAATTAATATCTAAAATATATTCCAGGTATTCAGGTAATCTAGGAATAGTTGTTCATAACACATTGTATTTCATACATTCATGAACAAATTTTATTAAAACAACTGTCGCAAGCAAATGTCAACTGGTTTTTATTGTTTTTTTATTTGAATAATTTATTTATAATTTCAGGTTTCACTATGATAATTTTTTGATTAATGTTCGAGACAAACTCGAAACCGTACAAAATTGTGCGGCACAAAACTGTAAAAGTTAATTTAACTAGACAAACTGAGCGGTGGCAAATGACATTTGAATAATACCATAATTCATATTTTTTATTATGTCAAATGTCAATTATTGTAATTTTTTTTACTTTGTTGTGACCATTTCCGTGCTTTTAAATTGTTGTTTTTAAAACTTTCATAAACAATTTTTACTTTAAACTTTGTATTCTATACTGAATTTTCAAAACGTCAACTTTTTTTTCTACAAATTTTTAAAACACTTACAAAAATTTGCATTTAACAATTACGAAATGTCAATCTAGGACTAAAAAGTTGAACTCGGATCGCCGTACATCGGCGTAGATCAACGTCGAGCTTGGTATGTTGTTTTCATATCACTTAACTTGTTTGTGACAGTTTACAGATCATACGCCACACAGACGCTGTCGAATTCGCTTTGAGCTTTAGAATTATTATATATCTTGATCCGTTACTGATCAATTATTACAGAAAAATAAAGAAGATTGTCTCAAAGTGGTTGAAAAAATTAAGTTAAAGAACAAAATCGATATCCTAATTATAAAATATTCTTCTCTCTTTAATTTGTTTGAAAGAAAATATTTTTTGCTTTTCTTTTTTGTTTTTCATTTAAAATTTCGTTTATTTTTTGGCAACTTTTCTAAAGTTTTAACAAATTTATTTATAATTTTGCAAATTAACAAGACAATTAGTTACAATATTTGTAGAAAATTAATTCTATTTTACTAATAACTTTATGTATAACAGGTTTATATACTAAATTCAATAATACAAATCAATTGCTAGTTATAATAAGTTTTATAGTGTTTATATGCTCACATACATACAAATATATATAGATATAATACATTTTGTTTATTATATAGAAAAATTAAAACCAACAGACAATATTATCAAAAATGGTAACAAGAAGCGAAATAAATATTGGATTACCAATGTCCTAATAATAATTTTACCAACGTTGTAGAAGAGTTAAAGTAAATGCCAAACTCAATCTAAAGCGCAAACAAAATTTTGAGCTGGTTCACAGTTGAGCTAAATACTAAAGCTCGAAATTGGAGTTAGCGCAAGTATGACTTGGCTCACATTTTGAGCTAGTTCTTAGATTGAGCTTATACTGTGTTGAGGTTAATTCAAAATAGCTCAAAATTAACAAAAACATTTTTGTTTTAGATATTAATGAATAATTAATAATATTCTTTACGCAATTTAAAAAAAAATGTTCTTCTTAAACCAAAAGGATTGATAGACCGAACTTTTGCTGTCTCTATGTGTAGTAAGAATTTGAGCAAGAAAATAAATTAGGTAATGATTTTCTTTACATTAATTATAAACATTAAAAATATTTTCTTTTAATTTGAGTATACTCGAGTTAAGCAGAACTCACGCTAAATAATTTGTTCGACCCACCATTAAATATTTTTTGTTAATTTTTTTTTTCCATAAAATTTTCTGTTACTCATATTTTTTATTTTACTGGCATTTTTTGGCAGCTCAATTATTAACTCAATAAAATTGTGAGTTGAGCGAAATTTTATAAACTGAATCTAGGAGCTAGTTCAAAATTAAAAATACATTTTTTTTAATTTCAGCAAATTTGAGTTTAACTCAACTGTGAGCGAACTTATAATTTTATTGAGTTAATATTGGGCTGGCACAAAATGCGAGTAAACTAAAAAATGTGAGTAACAGAAAATTTTATAGCTCTTAACAAAAATTAGCAAAAAATATTTAATGGTGGGTCGAACAAATTATTCATTGAAATTATCTAAGAAGGAGTTTAGTATTTCAGAAAATAATCTTGATCGAATAATATAAAGTTAATTCAACAAAAATGTGGTTCACCTACTTAATCCGGAATTTTTGAGTGCTTCAAATATTCATATTGGCTTAAATAATATATTCATTTTTAACAAATATAGTTCCAAAATCAAATATCGAAATATTTTATGAGATACTTATTTAGAAACATTTAATTGGATGTAGATATCAAATTTAAAACGGCGTAAAAAATGTTTTAATAACAGAGACAGGACTGTCACAGAACTTCATTTGCTTCATTGTGTAATATTAGTTAACAATAAGATGTTATAAATAAGATGTGATAGCTTATCGGAACTGTAAAAAACACGGCCTAAGCACTTTGTACTAAAATTTTTTTATTTCCTACTTTTTCCAAAAAATATACATATACAAAAGGTAACATTTCCTACTTATTTCCTACAAAATCCAATTCATAAAATCAAATATTGTATATCTCGTAGCATATACAGTTTTTCGAAAAATTACCACACCAACTGTGATACATACAATAACATACCGGTAAACGCTAAATAACGGGAAAATCTTTAAAAAAAAATGTAACATAAAATCTTTTTATGATTATACATATTATCAACTAATATTTAATTACATAATACATCTATGTATATAGTCTCTGATAAAATTTATATTTATTATAAAAATCCTTAGGAGATTAAACAACAAAACAGTTAAAAAAAATAACATAAAAATATTAATAAAAAACTAATAAAATAAAGATGCGGTAGCAATAAACAAACTCCAAACAAAAAACAAAAAAAGTCAAAAATAAAAACAGAAATACAAAAGTTATATAAAAAAAAAATCTACCACACTGTTATCATAAATAAATGAGCAACAAATACTCATATAAATTATTGCAATACTACATACAGAATAACATTGCATAACTACAATTTCCCGCTTCAATTTACTCAAAACAAATTTCAAAACAGTACAAAACAAAAAAGAAAATTTTATGAGAAAATAATAATAAAGAGAAAATGAAAATTTGAAGCGAATTCAAATTGGGATTGTATTGTGTTTACAGTTTGCTTAAAAAAATAATAACAACAATCACTCCACTGTTGTTGAAAAGAATTATGAAATGGAATTGTTTATGTGGTTGTGTAGAGAATACTCTACTACAAACCCATTTAAGATTAATTTTAACAGTTCTCTAATCTTTAATAAAAATAATATTGCGCATATTACTTTAACAGCAAATATTGTAGCGCTACAAAATTGTAGTAAAACATTAAATTTTTTTTTTTTGTAAATGTATTTTTCTTTTGTACCTGCTCCAATTGCATGAAGCGCCGGTTACCATATTTGAGATTAAAATATTTTAAATTAAAATTTTTTTTTTTTTTAGAAAAATTTCAAATTGAGCTTGTGACATCACAATTTTTTTTTTTAAAGCTCCAAACCTTAATTTCAACACCCATATTATAACGACTTTGAATACAATTTCCAATAGGTATTTTTATTTGGTGTAAACTGTTAAGCACATGTATTTTTATTATAAACAACATTGGGAAAAACATGAACTGAGCATACAAATTGTGTAAATGTATTGCAGGAAAGTATATATTTGGAATACAGTACAGTACATTTTGTTTTTTGTTTTGTTTTGTTGTTTTTTGTTTTCATTAAATTTATTCAATTTTAAGGTGTGCACAGGTGAGATAACAAATAGATCAGTTACAATAAAAAAAAAAAAATTATTTTATTCAAATAAAATGTTTTAAAGTACTTTAAACAAAACAGAAAATAAGGTTTTGACTTCAATATCCATATAACAGTATAATTTAAAAATTAAATTTAGTTTTTTCGATATTGTTTGAATTTGTTTGATAATATTAATTTTTTTTTCGAATAAAATTTGTAAACTAGGTTAACGATAGCACCGACTGAATTAATATATAAAAAAATTATTGTATGTACCTAATTATAAGTAAATTACTATGGTTAACGATAAGATAATAGATAATGTAATTGGTAGATGATAGATAGGTTGGTTGTTGGTACCATTAAGTAATTAAATGGAAAAATTCATATTAAACGACAGTTCTATAATATAAAACAGTGATTCTAAAACTATTTAATACATATTTTAATATTTTATTGACATTATCAATTTGACTGGGAAAAATTATAAAATTTGTTTGAAGAAATGTATAATGAGAGGATGGTAAAATCTTTTTAAAGATCTGATTTCAGTCATCTACTAAGACTTTATGATCAAAATGACACAATGAGTTCATTATGCCTGTTCAATTTCAATTTATGATATTTCAATATCCATGAGACGATTAATCTCTACAATTGTATATATACAAACATATGTTAATGCTGTAATGCAGTTAAAATACAAACAAGAGGTAGATAATAATAAATAGACTCCATGCAGAAAATTATTGTTCAAAAGATAACATAAAAATTAAGAATTAAGTTAAATAAAAATTTAACTAAATTTAAAATTGTTATTTAAAAGTGTATTTAAAACTAATTTAGTTTATTAATTTCAAGTTCTACTTAAAATTTGCTTATTTATTTAATTTAATTTATTTAATTTATTATTCATACTATACATTACTAATATATTATTAAATCTTGAAACATAACATTAGGTATAATTTATGGTAGAAACGATTCATGTTAGGAAATATAAATGTTCGGAAATATAAATATTTAATCTCTTCTTTACTCTGCTCTATATGATTATGTATATGTAATATATTTATAAAATGTATGTATCTAATATATTGTATATGAAATTTTAATTAATAAAGTTAGTCTTGTACTGAATTTCAGGCTAATAATTCACAAATCTATCTAATTCACAGTTCACAATTTAATTAAAAAATTTAAATCAATTAGAATTTTGGGAACAATTAAGACTTACTTATATCAATTGACTTGAGTTATTATCAGAACATAACTAACTAATACTCTATTGAAAAAAAGTTGACCCACACCTTGTTTGTATTTTAAATCCGTTTCAGTACTAACATAATGATTTCCCTTTTTTTCTCATTTTTCCATATAATCTCAGTAGATGCGATATAAAATCAATTCTTTTATAAATAGCAATTAATTACCTACAAAACTTTTTTTTGGTGGGATGATATAAGTTTGAAGATGGGACAACTTTTCTGCAATAGAGTATTAGTTAGTTCTGTTCTGATAATGACTCAAGTCAATTGATATTAGTATTGTTTCAATATATTGAAATAAATAATTCAGAATTTTCGCATGGTTATAACAAATGAAATACGATCAAATCATTTATTTAAAATATTTAGGCTGTTTGAACAAATTATGAATTAAAACTCAGAACGAGAAGTTAATAATTTCTTAATTTTGTAACGATTGGTGTGTAAAAATTCAAATATTTTTAACATTTTATTGATTGACTTTTTGATTTTGTAGACCAAACTTCACGAACTTCTGATATATCCTACACTATACGAAGAAAATAAAACCTCCATACTTATAATAAGTTGATACTAATAGGTAAATATTTGGTTGTTCACCGGGAGTTGTGAATTTAATTGTTTGACACCACAATGGTTGACTTAAAACACTTAACGTTTTTTGTCAGAGTATTACTGTTGCATTTAGGCAAAAAACGTCGTGTTGTGAATTACCTCTTAGCAGGTTTAGAGAGCTATCTTGGAGATATTTTAAACAAAGTAGATTGCAAAAGAAGTTCATAGCAATTTATTATTTTTATTTCTCATTATTAGTTTAAGAATAAAACAATGTAAGGTCTAGATCAGTATTTAATTTGACCCGTTTAGATGTAAGTTAGCTATTTAATTAACTTTCCAATATCCTATAGTCATTTTTATTTGTATGCTCTAGTAAAGGCTAGCCATTTTATGTATACAAACATTATGAAATAAATAAAGAAAAGAATAATAGAATTTGTTGAACGTACATTCAAATAATAACATATTTTAAATAAAAAAAAACATTTTAATTGCAAGCTTTGATGAAGGAAGTAAATTACTTCGCAAACATCTCAATTTGCACAATAAAAACAATTTATTAAATAACTAAAAAAATTCAACTTTTAATTAATAAATTAAATATATCGCTAAAAACAAATGTGATTATCAATTTTCATTTTTACTTTTGAAATTTTCCTAAAAGTAAATTTGTCAGCAAACTATAGAGAAACACTGGTTTCTAAAATTTATAAACGCATTTTTGGTTCTTCAAATCAAAAAACAAAACATTTCAAATGTGATGCAGTTTATAACCTACTTGACTAAATAAAACGGTTATTATTGTAATAAAATGAATAAACAGTTAAATTATAAAAAATATAATCTATTAACAAAAAAAAAAAAAAATAAGAATAAAAAAATTTAACAAAAATAGAACAGCAATAAAAAAATATTTCTCATTAAAACGAAATTAAAAAAAATAATAATAATTTCTCTATAAGTATTCCAGTGAATTAAAGTTAAATTTAAATTATGTTATTTCTGTATGTTTGCTTTGAAATGTTATCAATTTATCAGCAATCGAAAATAATATTCATTGGAATTAGTTAAATGTCAATTATTTTGAAATGGATCCTAAATAATATTTTGTGGAATTCTAAATTTGAATATTCAGTGATTTTTTGCATTTAAGATCTCATAAATTAAATTTGAAATTATTTTATTTATTTAAATAAGATATTAATATTTTATTATACAAAATTACTATATTCTATCGGAAATAATATTTCTCGATCTTATGGTTGACATACTAAATTCCTAAAGATGCCATTTATTGTTTTTGCTCGTTTGTATATTCACTAAAAAGACGATCCGCAATCTTTATCTGGTTCTGAATTTCCATGTTGTCCAATTTTTTAAAATTAAAATCCATTAAAATAGAGCCTATGTAATGGATAAAACAGAAATGGCCTGCAGGGTATTAAATTTCAGTTAAAAGGGGCAATTATTTTTCAAAACTGCAAAGGGTACCAAATCGGATGGAGTCGGTTCTACTGATACGTACAAATTTCAGGAAAATTAACGTAATTTATATCGAAAATCGATTAAATGATTATAATTCAAATTATTATATATGTGAGCACATTTAGCTGTCAGGAATATCGGTTAACAAGGCATTATATTATATTGGAGTCTTATGACTCCAAAATAAGAAATAAAAATAAAAGAAATATTCTTTTATTTTTTGGCATTTGGTTCTGCAAAAAATTGCGCTGCACTATTTTTCTTTTGTTTTTTTGAAAATTACATAAGGGAAAATTGCTTGCCGTTGGCAAATATTAGAAAATTTTGTTAAACATTTTTTGATATTTGATTAAGAGGTTTTGATAAAAAAAATTTCTCTAACATATTATAATGAGATCATTTGGACTTTTTTTAGAGCTAACTTCTAAAAACTGATGCCAGAAATTTTTTTAGTCTAACGGATTTAATTTGAAAATTTTTATTCCGACAGATTATTGAAAATTCACCACTATTGAAAAATGTACAAGATTTATTTTCCTATTTATCATTTTCCAAATTGTATATTCTACTTTTTTATATAATTAAATGTTAATTAATTATTATGAATTATAAAAGCATCAACTGTGCCCTTTGTAGGGCCAAAACTATAATACGGGATCGTCCTAAGCACAGCCAAAATGTAGTGAATGGTTTCTTGAAGCACAGCCAATATGAAGTGAGGGTTTCTGGTGTAACATACGTGCTAATGGTCAAACAAAATGCTTATGGCATCACGTTCGCTCAAGAAAACACTAAATCAGCTATCAGATAAATTGGGGATTCCAAGTAAGTTATTGTTGTGAACATGAAATATATCTAATTAAAATTATTTCAAAATTGAAGGTAAAAGCATACAGGAACAGTGGAAGGCTGTCCAAAAAGCTATTATAAAAATTTAAGGAGGCAGAAAAACCAACCCAGTGGATTAGGCCGGAAAAGAAAAGATTTCGGCACAAAATGTGATGAAGGGTATTGTATGTACATGGTGGAATCTTTCCAAAACATTGGAAAGGAGAGAAAAGGAGAGAAGAATTCTACGGAATGCGCATCATGGTAAAGTACTAACTAAGAAAAAATTGTGTAGAATATTTGAAGTAGAGAAAGAATCTATTGAATATAATATGCTTTGTGAATGCAAATATCTGACTCGTAACATACTTCGCAATTTGGGATAAAACATTTCTTGAACAATGTGAGCTGTCTAGCATACCAGTGAAATATATCCTGACTATAATTACTAAATCGATAGGTATCTTTAAGGATGTAGATATGCCTAATACGAGTAATCACAACAAAATGATTTATGACTGCTAGGACCTTAAAAGGGGGTAGAACCCCATAAGAAGGCTAAATCCTACTCTTTATATTATGTATATAGTATATAAACTGAATTTGTATACTATAACACTTCTGAAGTTGCTAAAAGCCTACATACCGGCCCTGACATATTAGTAACATCTCCGTAGAGTTGTGTTGGGGTATAATTTAATTCAATCTGAATCTTAACCAAACTTTACATTTCTTGTTCTGTTTTGGAATATTCCATGCGTATAAATTCCACAAATCTATGATGGCATTTTTAACATTAGGATAAAACGGACTGCTCAAAATTGCAGACCGTTGGCGATGAACATTTTTTTTAAGTTTTTCAAAACTTAACAATTCATTACCTATATTAGAACTGACAAAAACAATACGTAACTTCAGAAACCATTCTTTGAGTAGAGAAATGGTTTCACTTTAGTATGTTCAAGTCGAAAACAATTTTCTTCATCCAAATTAACATTAAACATTTCTTAGAACTTATTTACTTTTTAAAAAGTCATTTTTAATACAAAGTGGTACTAATATGTAAAAATAAAAATCTTTTTTTTTTACAACTACAAGTAGCAATTAAAAATTTAATTTTTTATTTGATAAACAAGAGGTTAAGCATGTCGTGATTTGTTCTACAAAAATTAAAAAAACAATAACAATGTTAATTGAAGTCTACAAAAGTCTGTTAAACTTGATTTAAGAAAGCATCTCAATTTTCCTATACCAAATTAACAATATAAATAATTCAAATAATAGAAAACAAAACAAATCGAGGCCGACTTACACTTAACTTAAATCAATAAAAATTACATTCTCCTCTTGAATTTCATAAATTTGCGCGCATCTTCTAATTGGAATTGTTTTTTTTTAAATAAATTAAAATATTTCAATAAATAATACAAATCAAAGAAATCTCAAATTAATTTCAATTTCAATTAAATGTCATAAATTTACAATATTCATTTGAGTATAGATAAAATTCACATAAAATGCAAATTTATTCATTGAATTTTTCTTATCTTTTTCCATATTGTCCACATGGAAATAAACATTTTTTTTTTCAATATATGTAATAGGTATTCGTATCTGTAAGTTATTTATTTAATTATTGAAGATTCATTTTATTATATTGCAATTGCAACGGCTCCATCATGACAATAAATATAAAAAAAATAATCATTATTAATAAAAAAAAAAACAAAAACAATAAAAAAATGGTATTAAATTTCAATCTTCAGATTTTTTTTCACACAAAAATGTTTATATGAAAGATAGAACGCAGCAGCATGGAGTACTAGCACAGAGAACTTATTGTATTTTAACTGTATAATTGGCACATAATCATAATAAAAAATAAAAAAACTGGCGGCAAACAAAATAAAAAAATTGAAATGTTGTGAAAAGAAAAACAAAATAACATTAAAAAAAAAAAAATCCAGTTATGTTTTTTAATAAATAAAGTCTACGGTATAAATCGAAATCTGTATATACAATACACAACATCTTGCAAGTTAGAAAAAGTACAGTGAAATCAAAAATATTTATACACTTGAAACGCTTTACGAACACAACTAGAACTGAAGGCAAGATGGAATGAAATGGAAATTAAAATTTTTAACTCTCAACACCCTTTAGTTCTGATTTCATAATAAATTTTTATGCATGAATGCTTGATTTAGTTTTAGCGTGTTGCAATTTTGTTTTTGATACTCGTATATCATATTTTTAGTTACGTAATATGTTAGTGATATACTAGATATTGAAACTTGAATCCGTTATACTTTTTTTTGATGCTGACTAATAATTAATATCTCTAGGTGATCACCTCTAAGTTTCCAAATTCAAAATCTTCAATTACAAAATCCCCAAAACAGAAAAGAAAAAATAAATAACGGGAGTTTTACAAATGCAAAGTATTTAGTTAATTTTACCGTTTGCGTTTACCTGCAGTCTGTAAAAACAGATATAATACTATTTTTTAAGAAAAAAATTACTGCTTGGGGTTTTCATGTTTTTGGGATTGTGAAGTTAGAGATTTTGAATTTGGAAATTTTGAATTTGAATATTTTCTAATAATGGATTTTGATTTGGGGATTGACACATACTAGATACTGATAGCTGAATCTTACAAATATACTTGGATGATTGTTATTAAGTTCTGAAGTATCCACAATATGTACATGTATAATGATGTATAAGAAAATGGCACAAAAACAAGCTAAAAACGTTATGACATATAGACAGTTTTTAGAATTAAATAAAAATACGGCTCTTAATTTTATAAAAGATTAGATAAAATGTATGCCAACTTCAAATACTTCAAACTCTCCGGCATAATATACCTTCTTTTTGCTGGTGATCTAAAAAATGTAGTTATAGGTACCAACGTATATCATAACAGTAGGGCAGAAAGTATGTTACAATATTTTCATTGAACAAAAAAGTAAAATTCAACTAAAGACCAGCCTATCAAACTGTATTGCAGCTTTAACAGATTTTTTATAAAATTTTCACTATTAAAACAGAATAAAAGCAAAAATGCGAATAATTAAATTAAGGAAATGTAAAAATATTAAAATTATTTGAAATTAAGCTTCTAGAAGTCTGAAAGAACAGCAAGAATATTTTAGCAGACACACATTTGGGTTGGAGCATTACAAAACGTGAACAATAGATTTTTCAATAGATCAATGACTTGTCAGTCACTTTAAATTGAAGTAGCCCTATGACTAATACGAAACAATTAACATCTGGAAAAATAATTATTTCAGTAGAAGAGATTAAACACTTTTTTTACATAAAATTTAATTTTTTTTCTGTATTAAATTTAAAATAATTTTTAATGTGATAATATAATATTTAATTATTTCTGTTGAAATCCAAATTGTATAACTGACTAATTATTGAAGACTTGCCATGATATCGGAAGCGTCTTAAAAAAACATTGTACAACCTGATGCAATACCAAAAAACTAAATTTTCAATTAAACCCGTAAAATAAGTTGTGTTTGAGTAATGAGACTGTTTTTATCTCTCATTGTGTAATGATAGCTTGGGAAGACATTGTATTTTAATAAATTTGTGATAAACAAAAAAATAAACAATTATAGTCCATTTCTCTTGAGAAAAACTATTAAGAATTTAAAAAAAAAACTACATAAACAGATTAGGTTTTCACACTTTTTGGCATGCATTCAAACCTATCCCCGATGCTTCGTCAACAACAATTGGACAATGTCTTCAGTTTTAGTGTGCTTTTTGTGTATGTGTTGATATTTTAGATCAATCGGACGTTTTATTGTGTCGAAACATTTCAATTAATCAGAATTAATTTTGTGTTGAGACATTTACGATGTCAAAGCTTCTGGGTAAGCACATTCACAAGTACTAAACACAAAATTAAATAAATAAATAAAACGACTTCTTTCTTTAATAGCCAAACATTTAATACTAAATCAAAATTAACAAAATAATTAATAACTCTAAGAGAAATAGTAGTATTCATTATCAATACAAACACATAATGAGAGCAATAAATGTAACTGCTATTATTAGGTTGATGCTATCTTATAATATTTCTTACATCCTGTTCTTTGGGTTGTTGCTTATCACAGAATAGTGTTTACGCTTTAATTTCAAAATGCTCAAAATGAACAACAACATTGCAACTTGTTCCTGAATATTTTTCCTGCTTCTCGTCTCATACGAAATCAGATTTTTCTAATCAAAGTTTTGGCTATTAATATAAAAAAGAAAATGTGATGATAGAAAATTTAAATATTTAAATTAAAAATTTGAAAAATTGCACTAAAGATTAAAAAAAAATTTTCAGTTCACCATAAATCAAAAATATTATACTGGGTGATTTTTGGTCTTAAAAAACCGATTTGCTGTCCTTTCCGAAAGTTGAAAATACCACCAATCGATAGAGCACCTTCGATTTAGGTAACAAACTTTTTTTTAAATTTTAAAATAGCCGCTCCTTCTTCTCTTAAAAAGGTGGTACACATTCTCTGGACCACCCGGTATAAATTAACAGAATATTTCAAATAATATTTTTATATTTTAAATAATTTAAAAATTAATTGGTCATAGATCATCAGGATAAGATCAGTTATATTTTCATTATGAAAAATTTGAATAGAAATTACTGATGCTGGGTCGCTGGCAACCCTTAAACGAAGCCAATATACATTTTTGAAATTAACATTAAGCAAACCGTAACTGCAGATAAATATCGGATTTAGTCTAAAATTTGCAAGACAAAATACCTAAGCTAAAATTCTTTAGACAAATTCCCCAATACTATAATCCCCAGATATTAAATCTTCAATAGATATAGATATTTCATTTTTTTTTTTGTATACAATGGCGGCTTTCGAATTTTGGGATTTTACTTTTAGGTAATTTTGTTTTGATTCATAGGTTTGTATTTGTAGATTTTGGCTTGCTCGAGATATATTTTAAAATCCTGTTAATCAAAATATTAACCTGTGATTTAGTTTCTTCTGTTTAAGTAATTAAAAAAGGTTAGTTAATTAGATATAAGTTAGATGTACAATGAAAGATGCTTATATAAGATCAGTCGATTTTAATTTAATTCAAAAAATTAAATTAACAAATTTCCATCTTTTATGCAGTTTTAGTTAATAACAATTTTAATTAATAACAGTTTTAATAAAATTTATTTATTATTATTTTTAAAATTGATTCCGTATAGTTGTACTCAATTATTTCCGTTATGTCATCCTTTATTAAAAGATTTAATAAAATTTTCAAACAATTCATTCTCAAATAAATATCGTTAAAAATAAAAAAAATATTGTATATCAAACCAATAACAGAACATGCTCTATGTTGCTAGTGAAATAAATAAGTAAAATTAAACTACTTTACTTAACTGTAAACTATTTTTAACATTGTACTTAGTGTTGTTTATGATTTTGCACAACAATTCAGTGTGAATATAAAAATACAAGATCGGTTATAGATATTGCAAGAGCATAAAAATTATTACATTACTGTTATATTATATTGAATTGAAAGCATATATATATAGTTATCTTAAGAAGATTATTAAAGAAGCAGTTTTGATTGTGTTAATTTATTATGAAACAATTCGTGACTAAAAAATATTTTCAAATTTCTGAAACGTATAATGCTATTCGTTTAACGAATATTGGTAGGTATAGTTGAGTTCAAATTAAAATTTTTTATTCGTTTGATATCAATCGATTTTTATTTCGATTAAGTTGACCCAATTTTATAATGTGTACAAATATAGCTTATATTGTCAACAAAGAGTCCGTGTAAAAATAAATAGTAAGCTGACACAAAACTTTGATATTCAAAAAAATTAGTTCAACAAGGCTGTATTCTCGCCCTTTTACTGTTTAATATCTATGGTGAAGCCATTTTGCAAGAAGCAGCGAACGATTTAAATGTTGGTATAAAAGTAAATGGCACATAATATATAAACAACATCAGATATGCAGATGATACAGTCCTTATAACAAACAAGCTAAGGTATTTACAACATATAGTGGATAAAGTTGAAAATCTTAGTGAATTACTAAACTTAAAAATAAATTTCACAAAAGCTAAAAGTAAGTAGAAAAAAAGCACCTTACACTGCAGGAACAATTAAAATAAATAACTGTTCAATTTGAGAAGGTTTCCGCATACAAATATCTCGGATTCTGGTCAATAAGATTAGTGCTCGGAAAAGGATATTAGCAAGATATAAATATGTGATAAGAAATATGATATAAATATTTGAAACAAGATTAATATCCGCACACACCCATAGCTTCGATTATAACTGCCCTCATTTCTGTAGTCATTAACTTAAAATGTGTTTTTTAGTGGTAATGATCTTCAGGAGTAGGTAGATATAGTTATCAAAAAATTTATAAATAACTTCTTCTTTATCCTTAATAAATTTTAATTCCAAAGCTAGTTTATGAAAGAACCAGTACTGTGTACCAATGTAAAATTTGACTAACAATGAACACCAAATTTTAATTTGGCACATTTGCGTAGTCCAAACTTTAATATCGAAATTCCTTACCAACAAAAAAAAAACTTTAAATCAATAATAATATCTTATAAATGGCAAAACTACCTATACATGATTTGTGATGTATCTTGATTCGTATGCAATTTGGATAAAAAAAATGTGTTTTAAATGTTATTTCTATTAAATTAAATAGAAACAAATCTATAATTATTGATATCTTACTAGCTAGATTCATATTCCTAAATTAAGAGTTGAATATTTCAAAATTACAAATTTGGTGATTTTAGATAATATAACGTATTAATATGGAAATTTTTATTATTATTATTTTTTATTATTTATTATGATATCCAATTTATTAATTTATTAATAATATTATTTATCAACAGATTATTTTCTAAATAATATTTTCTATTAAAATTTTAATTTATATTGTTAAAGGTGTAAATAAATTGATTTCCAATTACGTGTATATGTCTTTATTTAAATAATTTTTCATAGTTTATATTTTAAAATTTAGAAATTTTTAGAAAATTTATTTTTAAAATCAATTAATTTTATTTAATTTAACAATCAAAAGAAATAAATTGCGAAAGTGATTTAAAAATCAATGAAATATTCGTCAGTAGTAACAGTAATAATATAGATAAATCTTTTTTTTGTTTTTAATTGAGGCCAACAGAATGGGATAAGCATCCTAACAATTTTCGCAGAATTATAAAAGAATATAAAAGAAGTAGAATAGAATAGAATAGAATAGAATAGAATAGAATAGAATAGAATAGAATAGAATAGAATAGAATAGAATAGAATAGAATAGAATAGAATAGAATAGAATAGAATAGAATAGAATAGAATAGAATAGAATAGAATAGAATAGAATAGAATAGAATAGAATAGAATAGAATAGAATAGAATAGAATAGAATAGAATAGAATAGAATAGAATAGAATAGAATAGAATAGAATAGAATAGAATAGAATAGAATAGAATAGAATAGAATAGAATAGAATAGAATAGAATAGAATAGAATAGAATAGAATAGAATAGAATAGAATAGAATAGAATAGAATAGAATAGAATAGAATAGAATAGAATAGAATAGAATAGAATAGAATAGAATAGAATAGAATAGAATAGAATAGAATAGAATAGAATAGAATAGAATAGAATAGAATAGAATAGAATAGAATAGAATAGAATAGAATAGAATAGAATAGAATAGAATAGAATAGAATAGAATAGAATAGAATAGAATAGAATAGAATAGAATAGAATAGAATAGAATAGAATAGCATAGAATAGAATAGAATAGCATAGAATAGAATAGAATGGAATTCATCAGAAGACTGATAAAGATAGTCAGTCAGTCTTCTTCTGATGATGATGTAATAACCGAAATGATGGTGTAATAACCGAAATCGATTACGATATTCAAAAATTGACCTAGAGTTTTAATATTTATTTAGTTCCAAGTTATATGTTTGCGGGAACACACTTAAGAGCATTAAAACCATACTATGTACCAACTTCTTAACATGCACGCATTGATTCATTGAATAGTTAGACACATATACGTTCCGGATGTAGGTCGCACTTATTATAAGCCTTTCCTTGAAAAACTCATACATATTTTTGTCCTATCTTATATGGTTGCGATTTGATAGACACGAACATATTTTGAAAGCTCCAAAATTGACCTCTAAAGAACTAAAACTATAATTTTAATTCACAAACGATTTTTGGTCGCGTGCCAAATCTTGTTTTTCAAATCTCGTTCATTTGAAAACTGGCTTATGATATTACCGTGTCCATATGATTTTTAATAATAACTATCTTAAAATAAATGATCAAAGTTTTAAAATTTCATGACCAAACAAATAGATTCTACTTCTCATAATATATACTTCTAATTTGCAAACAAATGACATTAAATTAAAAAAATTGAAATTTAATTTGATTTAAAAATTTCGAAATAGACTTGATGAAAATCAGTACAATTTTAATAACATTAAATTTAAATTATATAAGTGTATATATGTATGCCTAATGAAAGTAATATACCCAAGTCTTTTTAAATTAAGTGTGAAAATATAATGAGTTTAAAATTTTAAAGAATAACAATTGTTAACTATAATTAATTATGTAATAATTTCCTTTATTTAGAAATAAAATCAAAAAAAAAATAAATTAAATTCTTTGAACCATTACAAAAATGTCGTGACTCTTCTATTTATAAATTAAAATGTAATTACTATAATCGTGAAAATTTAATGACTCTTCAAGTTCTTATTATTAATAAAATAATAATAATAAAAATTTAAATTTACGTAATATATAATTAATTTAAAAAATTATTATACATTTATAGAGTTGTAAGCAAAAATTGGAAATTAAAAAAAAATTTCTTCTCATTAAAAATTTAATATTGTAAAATCGAAATTTGAATTTATTAATATTGGAATTTTTTAGAATCGACAATGAATTTTGAAATTTCAATTTTCTTTCGACGAAGAAAATATTGCATCATTCAGTATACTCGTAAGTACATATTGGAAATTAAAACTATCTGATTATTTATTATTAAGTCATTTAAATCATTATTAACATTAATTAAAACAATAATCAATTATTATTGTAATGAGATAATGTTTTTGAATTTGTATACTTTGAAATTACAATGAGAATGTTTAGAATTAAATTATGAATCATACTAACTACAGCTTTAACAAATTTCCATTGAAAATACTACCGGGGTGGTATATTAGAATCTATATTGATAAATATATGTAGATATAGTTAAGATAAAATATAGGATGTAGACTTTGTATATTAATAATATTTTGTTTATATAGAAATAATAAACAAAAACGATAAGAAACAAAATTTAGCAAAGTAAAGTGAAGTGAAGTTATACGAGTTTAAGATGATATCGCATGATTCGCAACGCAAACTTACATAAAGTAGTAATTTTCAAACTTGATTGTAAAATTTCTATTATGATTGACAACACCACCTAAAATTAAGTTTACAGCTTAATTGCAAAATCTCTATTATGATGATTGACAACACAAACTAATTATCTGTCAAAACTAAATATTAATTGTTTAAGTTTGTGTTGCTTGAATATAGTGCTACTATTATTGACAACACTTTCTGTTTATTCAGCTTGGTGAGACAACACATATAAAACAACTGCTTAATACTAAGTTGTCCTTATCTATTAAGAATATTTTTTGTATTCAATATATTTATAAATTTGTGATTAGAAAGCAATTTCCCATTTAATAATTTTATTTTTTGCTTTGAGGCAAGATTTAACACTTTAAATTTAAGTTTTTGTGTACAAAGGAAACTGTTTTGCTCAAATAAGGTTCAAAGTAGCAAAGTTTGATTATTTTGCCCACTTATTGTGTAGTTTTAGTATACACAGTTCAATTTAAAACTGATGTGAATTATAATAGCACTATTATTTAGTCTTATAAATAATTGTATTATATTGATATACTGTATTAAGACAGTAGATTAAACATATATCGCACAAATATAGCTTTTTAACAGTTAACTTAACTTTGATATGACTTATTCTTTCGATGATACTGCAGCCCAAATCAAACAGTTACTTCTTCTCTCCTAGGTTGATTTTGAAATTTAATTCGTAACATAAAGATTTTATGAAACGGTAATTGATCAGGAAAAATATAAATTAAATTTAAAATGTTAATTGACGCAGAATTCAGATCAAATAAATATTAGAACAACTTTTTAGATTGTGATAGACTTATTAACAGTAAAAGAATTTGATAATCCTGGTATTCTCAAATCACAATAGCTGTATACTATTTTTCAAAATCCATACTTAAATATATGAGATGTATCCATTTGCTAAGCTTCATAATCTGACCTTTACTATTCAATATACTAACCTAGTTATATCAATTCAATTCATTGTCTTAGCAGATTATTTTAGTAAATCCTGCATGATTCTTACTTAAACAAATAATCGAAAATAATATACGCATTCAGTTCATAATGTATTAACAAAATACACCAAAAATGTCAAAAATAAATTAAAATGACACTCAAATAATCTATGAATATGTTAATATTGTGGCTGTAACTATTTGTTTTTATGTAAATGCAAATGAAAAGTGTAATTGACAATTGAATTATTATAACATATTTTATTTGTAATGTAGGAATATGAATAATCATCTCCATCTATGATTCCAGAATATCACACTTTTCTTTTTATCAAAAGAACCAAAAGAGCTTCATAACTGGTGACCCCGACGTAATATTTACCTCCATCGAAAAATCAACACTACCTTCTAACGATACTCGACAGATTTACACGATGTCGATACCAATGTAGGTTATAATAACTCAAACAATCCCAGAAAAATTTATTCAGGGTGAGATCAGCAAATTTGTTGTACCACTCAAGATTATCACAGGTCTTGGCACTCAAATTTATCCAAAATTTGTTCCACCAATTGAACTTTTGGAAATCAACAATCTCAAAACAACCGCGTGTCATATTTAGGTAAATAAATTAATTGAATGTTGGCACAGATCGTTGAAAGTTTATATTTATTTATTTCAATTTTAATGCCAAAAGAGGAATCTCGTTATAGACAAATTTCATTTTATCAAACATTTTTGTAGTATGTAAGTGTAAGTAAGTAAAAGTTAAGAAATAATATAAACGAACAATACACAATATTCAATCAAAATATCATTATGTTCTACAAATAGAGATTGGTTTAACGCACTTCTAATTATCCTGTTAGGGCTAAGATCAGTTTATATGTATAGGATATCAAGACAATACCAGAAGAGATGATACATGAGCAAACCTTACGCTTGCCAGGGGATTTTTTTTTGCAGATAAAAAATCTAGCGTCAACAAAGAAGAATTCGTATAGGAATTTCGGAAGAACATAATATCACCTATACAGTAACAGCTCATCCCGATCCCGATATAATAAAAATGTTCGTACACAAAACCTTAGATTCATGTCAAAGATTTTTCATAAGAAACGATACGGTAAAAAAAAATCTTTTTAACAGCCTTATTAGGTTCCATTCGAAGTTTTTAATCATTAAGAATCGCCAAGTAAGAAATCAATTTTACACCTTGCAGAAATTATTTGATCGGCATTTCCAAAAAAGATCACTGACAAGAACAAAAAAATAATAAAAAAAGAAAATTTAAGTTTAAATCCGGATTTTCGCATGTGCCGAATTACCGCAACTGTGGATTTTGACAGCTAAATAACCAATCAGAATCAATTGTCGCTCCGAAAAGATAAAGATAGTCTCATACGGGTCTTAAATTGAAATTTAAATAAATCAACATTGATAAAAAAAAAACTAACCCTACCATTTGGACTATTGAAACTAAAGAGTGAACGTTAAAATAAATATTGTTGACTACAATTTCACTTATCTTACTTCCCCTATAACACTCGAACAGTGGTACAGAAACACCTTGTATATAAAATTAATTCAAAAAGGCTTTATAATTTTAATTAAAACATCATTTCTAATATTAACAAAATTCAATTTTCTTTAATGTGTGTTTTGAGCTACACTCAAAATTAAAACAATTTTTGTTTTTTTTTAAATTCAAATAAAAATTAAATTTTATTAATTCAAAATGTTTTTATCAATTTAACATAAAAACAAAAAGCAAAATAAAAAAAAATTCATTGAATCGCGCGGTAAAATGCTATTGAATTATTTGCTATAGTGTAATTAACTGTAAAATTGCACAATGTATAAATTATACACGTACATAAAAATTGAGTTGAATATTTTTTTTGATAACCTATTCTTTCTATTTTCTTAATCTGTATGCGAATGTGTGTATATTTTTTAAGACAATTTTGCCATTCTGTATTTTTTTTTTTTTGAATAATCAAATGTGAATAAATTGAATCATTGTCAAGGGTGAAGGTGAATGGTGAAAGTTTATTAAATAATTTTTTAATTAAAATTTAAAATTTAGAAGTTCGTTTATTAGAATTTTTTGATTTATTTACTTAGAAGGTTTTTGTTTATCCCTAAACCACATTGACGTTTATGACAACTATAGTAGTCAAGAAAAAAAATCTATCACAGTAAATGGGCCTTATTAAACGATATCAGCCGTCATCGTCAATGCGACATGTCACTACTATATCAGTTTGTTATTACACGGTTGAATGTCTATGCATTTGTAAATATTTCTCATTTTGATTTTAATTTTAGTATCACAAATTTTGAAGCCAACAAAAATTTGTATTATTCTTGTCTATGTATTTGTGAAATGCATACTCTGCGGCACACAATTTTTTGTCAGCAACAGCTCTCTCGGTGTCAACACAAATTTAGTTTGTTTGCAAAAGGTAAGAGACAAATAAAAGAAAATACATCAAATGACATGCCTATAATAAGGCCCAATGCCAACTATAGTTGTCATAAAAAGAATTGCTCGAAAATATTTAAAATTTAACCGTTTTTATCAACTTGACGTTCTTCTGTTTAGGGAAACAAATTATGATTTGAAATAACCTGCAACAGCGGTGTGATTAGTTTTTGTTATAGTATTCTGATATATTTTGGATATTTCCCAATTCCCAATTAGCAAAATAAAATGAAAAAAAATAGCAAATGACACAATCAAGTCGTCATAATTTCATACGAATTTGTTCAATACGTAAAAATATTTGTTTTTGAGTTTGGTTTTAAGTTTTGTTTGTGATAGCTTTTATAAACAAAAACAGTATCTAAATAAGTAAATAATTGATTTTTTTTTATTTGTGATTTAATTTGTTGATTTCCTTCAGCAAATGAGCTACGAAGATTTTCAAGAAAAACTTGAGAAATTATTAAATGAAACAGAAGCAGATAAAGAGGACAAATCAGAGGATTAAGAGTCTGATTCAGATTTTCAATCCGATGATGATGATATTTTTGCATATGATGGAACATATGGTGTTGATCCAAATTATCAACCTTGTAGTACCCAAACAGAGGAACCTGAATTTGGGAATCAAATAATAAAACTAATTCTGAGGAGATTAACGAATACACTAGTGCTTCAGTAACGAGAGAAAATTTTCAGAGTAAAAATTAAAGCGTTAGCAACTGGACACAATAGCATACAGCTATAGAGAAATCTCAAAATTTCCATTCAAGTATTGTGAATCTGGGAATACAAATTAATGTCTATTAATGTAAATTCAAGTCCTCGAAAACTTTTTAGGAAATAAGAAATGTGGTTTTTGGTCTTATTCAACCCTATTTGCAAACGAAGCGTTATTTATATTATGGACAACTATTATAATAGTGGCCTTATCAGATGAACTTTTGGAGTGATAAACGATATTAACTATTCTTATTCTGTTGAAAGTAGTTCTGGTATTATTGAGTGTTGAAACAAAAAAAATTATATTTTTTGCCAGAATGTGTTGTTGTAAAAAATATGATATTTTGACTTATCAAAATATCGTTTTTACCAGTCAACATTCTTTGAAAACAATAAATGCATTCTTGCAATATCGATATTGACTCCATTATAAGATGGATTGTCATTATAAGATTATCATTATAAGATTATCATTATGAGATTGACATTATAAGATTGTCATTATAAAGTATTAATATAAGATCATCATTATAAGACTCATTATAAAATATAGATGGCGTTAGTATAAACCATATTTATAATAAGTATAATTAATAAGTACAGTTAAAAATGTACGTCTCCAAATAGAAAGATAAGCTCAAAGTACTCTCAATAGGTACAACTGATCATACCGATTTGATTTGAGTCTCAACAAATATAAGAAATAAAAAATCAAAGTCAAAGGACACTGAGGATTATAACTGCAACATTTTGAGAATTGATCGGTGCGAACATTGGTATTAAAAACTATAAAATATTGGTGGTGTAGAGCTAGTGTCGATGAAGATTAAAATTTGTCTATTCGTCGACGCTCACAAGAAGTTGGACTGTGTGCAATCATCACATAGAAAATTTTGCGTAAAGCGTCGTTTGTTTGCTGATTAGATCCCAGAACCGCTTGAAGTTAAATCAATTTTTTTATGGAAAAATTGTGTTTGTTATGACGCTCATTTTTGGTTGGACGGCTACGTAAAACAAGCAAAATTTAAAAAGAAACCGTATATTGTTCGAAAACTATCCTCAAGAAATTCATCAGGTTGCATTGCATCCTGAAAAAGGAACCGGATGTTGTAGTTAACACTCTGGAGTATCATTGGTCCATATTTCTTAAAAAAATATGCTGGAGATAATGTTACAGTGAGTGGTGCTCTTTTTCATTGATTTGTTGTTTCAAAATTGGAATGGTATCGGATTTGTTTTGCTTCCAACAGGATGATGCTTAACTTCAACATAAAGCTACCGCAATAACTGATCTATTGAGAGAAAAATTTATTGATAACATTACGACATAACGGATTATTTTTTTTGGGGTTATGTCAAATCATTGGTTTATAGTGATAAACCAGGAATAATAGATGCTTCGGAAGCCAACATAACCCATCGTAATCCGTCATAATTCGTTTAAGCTTTTTTATGTCAAAAGTAATTACTGGGATCTTCACAAAAGTTTTTTAAAAGTTTCAATAATATTTGATTTGTATAACATTATGGTGCAAATTGCACTTTGAGCTATATTATGTTGTTTTTGTAAACTTGTGATTTTATATTACATTTTGTTTCATTAAAATAAAATGTTCATTAAAATAAAATGTTTGCTAGTTATTCACACTTGCTTACGGTACGTCACGATCAAAAACTTTTCACTTTAAATTATTAATGTTGAATAAAGAAAAATAATAAAAAAATTTAATTTTAAAATAATAAAAAATTTATCATGGACAGAAAATTTATTTCACAAATGATTTTAAATTTAATTAAAAATTATAATAAATTCAAATTAATTATTAAAAATATTTTTAATTTTTTTAATAAAGTTTTGAAATTGGAAAATAGAATTTGAGCATTTTAATTGACAATTTTAGGTAAGTATAATAATTATCATTATGAATAACAAGACCTCGTATATTATATATTTAAATTGTTCAGTCGGTCATGACGTATTTTTTCAATTACTTTTAGTGAATTGATCTACTACAACTTTCTTCAAATAGTTAACTTCTTGCTTAAAAAAAAATCAAAACTATATATTTTAGCACTAATAAATAATCATATTATGTATGGTGCAACGTTAGTTATACAAATTATATAAAATAGATTCAAAATTCCATGATACAATTTTATTTTGAAAATAATGAACACACGAAAACGAAATCCACATATAGTTACTATATATAAAGTTTCTATTTTTAGTGTATAACTCAGTTAACGCGATATAGAATACTCCAAGGAAGAAGTTTTATCATAAATTTCTGAATAACTATCTTAAATAACTTAATTAATTAGTATAATTTAATCAACACAGATATTTTTAAACCAAAAATAAAATATACGTTGTTCATTTCAAAGGATACCAAACTCTATCATCACAAAACTATACTTTAAATAATTAACTTCTCAAATAAAATAACTTTAAAACCGTACACGTATTTTGAACTAAACTGCAAAAACAAAAACGTTAAAGTTTAGGTGCAAGAAAAAAATTTAAACATAAACGGATTAATTTGAATAATTGATATCCTATTAAAGATAGAGTCAGTCAGATTTTTGGATTTAACTCTTACAAAATATTTTTATGTAAATTTTTATTTTTATGCATATTACTGTTATATCCAGTTACTAATAGTTAGTATAAAATTGATTCAACCGCACATTATTTATGTAAACACTTTTCATTTTTAAATACACAACATATATAGACACACACACACTAACTAAATAAAGAAAAACATCAGTATGTATTCGGATCCTATTATAAATGCATTAAAATGGAAACTCTATGAGAATTTTAAGTAGGTGGATAGATATTTTGTTTACTTTGTATCTACAAACATTATTTAATAAAATGTTATACGAGTAGGTGTTTTTTTTGTTGTTGTTGTTATTTTTTTTTTCGGTAGTTGAATAAAATAATTCATATAAAAAAATAAATCCATTATCCTGATGAATCCTTTTTAATTTATTTTAATAAATTTAAATATTTTATATGAGTAAATAATATATTTTTAATGTTGGATAAACGTGAATGTTGAATAAAGAAAAATAGAAAAAAAATAATAATAAAAAAACAAATTTAATTTTAAAATAATAAAAAATTTATCATGGTCGGAAAATTTATTTAACAAATGATTTTAAATTTAATTAAAAATTATAATAAATTCAAATTAATTATTAAAAATGTTAATTTTTTTCTTTTTTAATATTTTTAAATAAGTAGCAATGTTAAAAAAATGTATTTTTTTTTTAATAAAAATTTGGTGAAAATTCTGAAAATATGTTTTTAACATTTATTTCTCTAAATTTTTTATGTAATTAGATTAGATTTTTTTTATTTCGGGAGGGATTCATCTTATATCACCACAGCAGCAAATGGGCTTATTGTGATAACCCAATTTTGTTATTAAGTCTCTGCCTCCTTAAGGATATCGGATTTTGTGATTAGACTCAGGATATTCTTGAATGGTATGCTGGGAATCTCCAATTATTTGGAAAACGCTGTTCCCAAGTGGCGAAGTCTGCTACGGTAGAGCCCTTATATTCAATAGATTTTTCCTATATTTCACATATTTTATGTATAGTTAATATTCGTATATATTTTTTTATTTATTGTTAATCATTAAATCGTAAAACCTTCATAAATAAATACACATTTTGAAGAACCACATTCAGTAGTGATATTTCGGGACAAAGTTTCTTATATTCTTCTTCAATCTTTAAATTATAAATGTAGGTATATTATTGGATTATTAAGCTTATTAGATTATGTATATATATTCCACATTCCACATTCGGGAAAATTTTATATTATATATTCCACATTCGGGAAAATTTGGCCTACAAATAAATTCGCAATACGGATTTTGAGTATAAAAAGCTTCTCTGTGTATCGGAATGATCAATTTTTTTTAAATTTATTAAACTTTAAATCTGATATTATTATTGTTGTTTGTTCAGTGGGTCTGCAGATAAATCTACAGGTCAACTTTATGTCATTTTTCCTTTTCGTAATGTCGGCTTATTTGACAAAAAAAAAATTTAAAATTGAGTGGTTACCTTGGCAAAGGCTTTGAAAATTAGTAGCCAAGCCAAGCAGTAGTCAAGCATTTTCAATAGATTTATTCTTTTACCTACTTGTAAAAAGATTAGAAGATTCATCAGACACTAGAATTTCTTTTATTCCAAATATTTGCCACTCAAATGATTTTCAATCTATTTCATTACACTTTCATATATTTCACAGACCTTTTTTTTAAAAAAAAAACCTACCAAACGTAACAAAATAGTCAAAGTTTATTAATTTTATTTACTTTCACAAAATGAGAAAATATTTTTTTAAATATTCAACATCAGCCACTATTGGGTTAAGTAATAACTAACCGAAAAATAAATAAATAATTATATGTTTAGTAAAAGTATGAACATTATAACTTGAACATTCTTAACAATATTTTGTTTTTATAATTGAACCCACATTAAAATCGCTTTTCAACTCATCACAACATTAAAATATTTTTTATTTAATTTAATTTCTAATTTCTTTCACTTTATTTAATTTAATTAATTAGTATATATAATTAATTCAACATAAATAAAACATAATAATATGACCATCATTATCACCATCACCTCACTCATAATTAGTGTTTTGTTTTTGTTTTTATTTTGTTACGCAAAATTTGCAATTAACTCTCTGTTAAGAGTACAGCCCGTGACAGTCTTTTAGGGCCACTTTTTCTTTTGTATGTTTTTAAGTTTTGTTTAACCACATTACATTGTTCATTCAATATAATTTAAATAATATTATATTATTTCATAGGTTAAGAGTTTAACGTATTTTAAAAATAATTTTACTAATGGCCGGTAGAAATGTACCGTTAGTTTGATTTAATTAAATTAATTTAACAAGTAAGCTTTTTATTTGCATTACCTTATGTATACCAGTACATTTTCTAACGGACATTTTTATTTATTTATTTATTTATTTTAACAGTTGATCCTACAAATAAATCTGTAGGTCAACTTTATAGGTCCTTTTCCCTTTCGAAATGTGGGCCTTTTTAATTAAACTATATTCATTATTTGGTATATATTTTGTATATTATATATTTATATTATTTTTTTTATTAGTTATATTATATCTTTATTAATTATTAAATTATATTTGAACCGATGTGGTTGTTTAGAAAATTACATTTTTCAGTAATTTTCACCATTTGAAAAATTTTTCGGTTCTCACGGGGTTTGAACCCGTGCTACTTCGGTCGTTACATTACTACACTCGAGTGCTTTACCACTTCTTCGCAATTCTTTTCTCAATAGAATGGCAGCTGGTTATCAAACTGATATAATTTTTATAATCAAATAATTTTTATAATATGATACGAAATCGGAATTAACTATATTGAATTTGAATGAACAATTTTTAAAATTAAATAACCCTAAGTAACAGTCACAGAGTGTATATAAAATTAATAAAATTATAATTTAAGTAATGTGAGCATTTTTAAAAAAAATTAATATGAACATAAATTAAAATTTCTATATTTAAAAATTGAACTAAATATACATATTTTTGTGTGTAGAAAAGAAATTATTGCTATAGAAAAAAAAAATAAAAACACACATTATAAAAGAAAAACAAACAAAACCGAAAAACAAAAACAAAATGGTGAGTAAATATATTCTCATGGCTAACTATGACGATGGATAAAAAGTGTTGAATTTTCTTATAATTAGATCTAAGATTTCCATTCAATTTTTATAATGAGAAAGTATACAAGCGTCGCACCGTTAACCTATTTTTAATCTCTTACACCTATTAGGTATTATACTGTTTTTTTTTTTTGTTTTCCAAAGTAGTACATTTGAAGTGGAATGAAATTCGTCTGAGGCTTAACATACAGGTGATTAAAGAAATTATAAATAAATGTACATATATGTATGTTAACTATACTTCACAGTATGGAATTAAATTAAATACGATTTTTATATGTGCATGTATAGTTAATAGACGCTTTCCGGACATTTTAAATTATATATATAAAATGGTTTTCTTTATTTAATAGCAGTTATGAGAATAACTGTTTTTAAAATTTCATAAAGAAAATTATATGTTTTTGGTAAAATTTAAATGAAGTTTTAAATTTATAATAACAGTAACAATTATTGTTATTAAAAATATGTTTGCAGATTATGTATATAATATTTTTTGCTACTTTTTGTATTATACAAGGTGATTCAATTAGATGTGTGTGATTTGCTTTTGTAAACAAAACAGAAAAAAAAATTAAAGAGCAAAACAAATTGTAGTGAAAACAAACATCGACTCTGATTGAGTTTATTGACAATTATTGTCGTTGTTGTTGGTTAAACAAAAAGTAAATACAATATATTTATTTATTCATGCATAATTCAAACATATTTCGAATATGAATGGGGTTAATCGCGGAAGTCTATTGCCATACATTTTTTTTCTAGAATAAACATTTGTACAATAGAAAGAAGTCTATTGAGAGTAATCGCGGAAGTCTACTGAGTAGAAAATTTTTCTATTACTAAACTTTTAAAGTCGACGATATTTTCTTGATAAATTTTGAGGGGAATTTTTAGAATAAAGAATAATTAATTTTAAATTAATTTTTATTTTGTATTTTTTATAAAATTTGTTGTTTCGTATTTCAAGAAAAAGCTTTAGTAAAAGAAGTGTTTGATGGAAAATAATATTTTTAATACTTTTAACACAATTATAAAGGCATCGAATTTCAAAAATAGTAAGTAAACTATAATAACTATCAGTATTCATTATCATATAAACTCTCAACTCAAATTACTGAATTAATTCGATAGTAAAAATCATTCAATTACTAACTATCTATAGTCAAAATCATTCGATATTGTCCATCACTATAGTATAAGTCCTCGAATCCAACTGAAATATATGATAAATGGGCGAAGGCAAGTAGTTATTATATTTTCAAAATATTTCAAACTGAAAAATTTATATTTTTGACGGCAAATGTTTTGAACTACATACATGTAGCAACCATTTTTTAACAAGTCTATTAGTTTCAAGCGATACCAAAAAATTCTTGATACACTTTTATAAAGTCGATTCTACTGAATATTAATTGTGATTGACCCCTATAACAATAAAAAAATTAAAATTTATAAAAACCACTTTTAGTTAAATTGCATAAATATACATCATTGTTAAAAGTACATTATAGGTTATGGTATAGATGTAAATATGAAGTTTTCTTAAATTTAAATTTATTTGGAAAACTCAATAAAATCTTTATATTAATTAACATATATAATATTATTTTAACTGGTTCATATTTCCCATAGAAAGTTCGGTGAAATACCGAGTAAAATAAATTTTCCGACCGAAAAAGAGTACCTACTTATATTTAAATGAGTGTCGACCAGCTCCTTAATAGCTTGCAAATCAATTTCATCATTTAGAATTGGTATTAAAAATACAATATCAGAAACAGTTCCGCGTGACTTTAAAGTATTTAAATGTAGTAGTCTTAGTCGGTCTGTATGAGAATCGCACGTTAAACTACGAAGAGTAAGCCGTATAATTTTTTTCTGGATTGCTTTAAGCCTGTCGATATAATTACGATAAAATGGCGACCAAACTAGACTTGCAAATTCCAGATTTGGACGAATAAGCCGGTTATATATGGCTTTAATGGTATGTGGATTAACAAACTTAATGAAACCAAGTAAGTAATTAGCTTTGTTGCTGAGAATATTATAATGGTGTTTAAATGAAAGTTTTTCATCAAAAAATACCCCTAAATCATTAAAGAGGGTCATGAAAAGTGTAGTTACTAAGTATTTACAGAAGAACGTCGGATAAAGCTAATATGTGCACACTTTTTAATATTAAGTAAAAAAATATTTTGTTTGCTACATCCAAAAATGAGTTCAAGAGTTCTTGAAGTAGAACTATATACCCCAGTTGATTTTATCACTTTAAAAATTTTCATATGGTCAGCATAAATTGAAATGCAACTATTATTAATTTAATATAATTAAATTAAAATATTAGTCATATCGTTCATTGCCATTAATATATTAAATCACTCAGTATGTGCAAATCTTCACTTTTTTATTAAATATTAATTTTTTGCCAGTGTTTTTTAGTAGAACTTTTGTGTTACTCAATTATCACTCATTATCATCGTTTAAGTAATTTTAGAAACATAGAAAATTAATAATTTTGTCTCCAAAGTCTCCAAAGTTGTAAATGAGTTAAACTATTTAGAATTAAATCAAAGCATCATAGAAGATGCCGTGGGAAATTTATATTTACTTCTCTGAAATTAAAAAATTTCTAAATCTACCAATATTTTTTTTTTTAATTTTGCTACTATATTATACCTTACACTTATAATTCTAATGAATATTTTTATATTTTCCTAAACCCATCAAAAATATAAAAATAAAAACAAAAAATTAAAACAATAAAAAAAAGCTTTAAACAAAACAAAAAAATAATCCCAAATTTACTCTGCTAATTGATGTGTAAGCTTTAATTTCATTATTATAGTCTGATATAACAAACTAAAAATAATTTTAATGACAGACAACATAACAAAAAAAAAAAAACAAAATGAATTCTACAAATTCATTAACAATTTAAGTCAGTTAAAAAAGAAAAAAAAATTTTTTTTTAAGAAAAAAATTATGAGAATAAAAATGTCTCGACCAAAAAAACGCAGCAAAAACTAAACTGTCTCTAATTTTTATTACCCATCATCACCATTAAAATTATATTTATGACAACAGCGGCAATACTTAATTCCCTTTTGGACTACAACACATCAGCAGACACCATACTCTACTCCACTACTACTAGTAGGAAATTTTACTGGAAAATTTCATTTCTCTCGCTATAACTACAAATATAGGTATGTAGTGTATAGAGCTATCTCTGTGGAAATTTTAAAATTGTCTTGTGAATTAAGTTTGAAGAAGAGAGTGAAGCAAATTATTTTGATTTCTTTTTTTCTCTCGTAATTCTGTCAAAAATTGAAATTTACAAAAATTTCTAAAAATGTGTCTGTCGCCCTTCGCCTGTCTCCCTTTCGAACGCAACTTTGAACGAATAAAATAAATTTTTTTTTTACTATTATTAAATTTTATTTTTTTTTAATTTGAAAATATGCCAAGTCTATAATTTATTTTAATGGGATTTCATTGTTAATAATATGTATGTATGTAAGTATGTTTACTTGACATTTATACATAATTATTATTGTAGTTAAAATTTTAATATTTAAGCTTATACTTAGATATTATGTATAGTAAATATTAATTGTAAATTTTTATTGTTTTTTTTTATTGTAGTTTAAAAATAGTAAAGCCTATTTACTAAACTTATTTACTATACATAATAATATTATACGTCATTAATTAATTGCGGGATCTAACAATAAGTATTACAACAGAATTTATTTTTGTCAATGCATGCTAGTTACTAAGAACTTGAAATAAAAAAAAAAAACGACAAAAAAAAAGGTTTATAATTCAATAAATAAAAATTTTTAGTATATTTTTATATTTACATCTATATACATGTAAGATATAACTAACTGGCAATGACATTGACGGATTATGTTTATTTATGTTTTTAGAAATTAATTTTGTTTTTTTTTTGTTTTGTTAATTTCAACGAATCAACACAATTTTATTTTATTTCTATTATAAAATTTTTAATAATAAACAATAATATACTTTAATGTTTTTAAATGATAGTATAACATTGACAGTTCATTCATAAATTTGTAACTGTATAGACTTTACATGACAGCACAACACAGCAAAAATTGGCAAGACTAAATAAAATAAAGTTTTATTATAGTTTTTGAAAATGAAGTCACTGCAATTCATATGCTATTTACAAAGTTTAATTTGTTTTGTAAAACTATAATCTGAAATTGAGAACGAGTCATATTTCAATGTCTGACAAAATTATTAAAAGAAAAATTTAACGACAACGTATTGAAGGTTGGCAATTATGAAAGAGTAAGCACCAAACGCTGGGTAGCGCAGTAGGTAGAACGCCTGTCTTTCAACCGAAAGGTCCCAGGTTCGATTCTCGATGAAGCGAAAAAATGCTTTATGGGTTTTTCGACCTGGTCTAGTACCCTTTGTTATTGGGATCAAATAAATAACAAAAAGTAATTGAGAGTATAGTTTGGTAACAGCTTAAATAGAACGTAGCTACGCTATTTCAGAAGGCTTAGCTCCAAACAATAGCAGTAGTTTTCCACATTTAATGAGTTGAGAAATATTGTAGATATTGTGGTATAAATTTGCAGTATCGTACTTAATTAAGCACGAAAAGCTGATTCTACTTAAAGTTACTGTGAAGAACATAAAAGAAAAAAAAAAGAAAATTTTAAGAAAAATTCATAAGATTCGGGACGCACATTTATAAAAAACACGTGATTAAATTTATTTTAAATTTAAACAGAAATCCATTCTACACGTTACATTTTGTATTCAAGATTTTCAAGCTTTAAACAGGGCCGTTATTTCCGAATTTCATTAACCGTTCTTAAAAATTCACTTGTTCTGAATTGTAAACGCTTGGCATAGCAGGAATAGCAGTAAATGCAGATTATCTAGCAAGAAAGGCATCGAATACGCCTAAATAAGACCAATTCTGTTCTGTGGGGTTCCCAGGAGCGGAACTAAGATGTAGTTGAAAGCTTGGGTGAAACAAAAAGCTGATAATTTCTTGGTCGATGTTCCTGGAAATCATCAAGTAATAATGGTCATGCAAAAACGCTCGGTCAAGAAAACTAAAACTTTTCTACATTTCAAAAGGAAACAGGTACGTATTTTGGCAGGGATAAGAGGCCATTGCCTAATAAAGAAGCATTTTTATAAAATGAGCCTAATCGAAAACAACTTAATATGTAGAACATGTGAAATAGAGGAAGAATTTATTGAACATCTGCTCTGTGAATGTGAAAGGCTAATTTTTTTATTGTAATTTTTGTCTTCATTCAATAAACGTCAATTCAGTACTGATAAAATATGTAATATTAATTTATTTTTTTTATATATATCAATTTAATCTGTAAAGACACAACATCTATCTCAGAAACACAACAAACATCAACCACTTGTAAAATATAAATACGAAATGACGAGAAGTCAAAAAATTGAATTAAAATTAAAATGTCAAAAAAAAAATGATGTAAGAAAATGTTCCTGTAATATTTTTGACGTTAAATTTTTCATTTAATTTTTTTTGAGAATTTTCTTATCTTTTTTTTTTCTTAAATGAAAAAATGAGATGGCAATATTTCAATGACAGAAAATTTAATGAAAAATTTAATAATAATCAAACGTGTGGAATGAGTCCCATTTTATAATAAAAATATGTTTTAATCACGTGTTTTTATATAAAAAAAAATGTTATTTTAGTTAGTTGACAATCGTGCTGTCATGTGAAATGTATGTCGTTATATATTTTTGAATGAACTGTCTATGTTATGCTATCATTTAAAAACATTATTTTTTTTTCAGGTCTAATTTTTTTATTTTTTTATTTCTATGATAACAATTTGTTACAGTCGATCTGAAAAAATATTCATATTTCACTAAATAAATACTTTTAATTCAAATTCAGAATTAGATAAATAATTAAATTAAAATGGAAATGGATCGGTCAGGCACTTCGCAGAATTAGAGAAATGATTAAATTTAAAAAATGTAAATGAATCGGCCACACACTTCGCAGACCTGTAGGATGGAAAAGTAACTCTTGAATGGAATCCGCAGAGTAAAAAAAAGCGTGGTCGTCCTAAAACAAAGCGACACCGAACAGTAATAAATTAAGCAAGTGCATGTGGAAGAACTTGGAGTGAACTCAAGTCGCTTGCACAAAATCGAGTTCGATGGAGGAAGTTTGTTGATGCCCTAATATGCACCCATGAGGAGTGACAGGATCCATGATAATGAATTCATGCTTAGCTCTTATCTTGGAAATTTAAAAAAATTAAAGACCTACCTATGTTTTATATCACAATAAATCGATGTACATAATGTCAAACGTGCGGAAGGTAATTTTTTGAAAACTTGAACGAACTTTTTTATTTAAGTTTTATGCATGAAACCCTGGTTTGGATGTCGGTGTACCAAAGAATTTGTATGAATGTACTAATTATTGATTTCAAAATGAAGAATAACTTATATCCTGAATACCTGTGCAATATATTGGTGTATAATGGAGACATTCATCATTATAATTTAAGAAATAAAATTTGAAAACAATTTGAATATCTTTAAAAAAAATGTTAAAAATAATTTTAAAAAAAACAATATAAAATTTTATAAATTAGTTGTTAAGAACAGTAAAATTATACTAAATAAAGAATCAATAATAATCATTTTTTTTTTAATTATTTAATTACTTGTTTCGTGATAGGAATCAGGAGATGGAAGCACAGTTTTGCTCTCCATATTACGAGATGTTTGATACCGGAATATACAACCTCAGACCAATACAATATAGATGAATAAGGACATATAGATGAATAAGTGATAGGCAGATAAATACATAGTCAGTAATAAAGGTCTTATTCTACTAGAAATTGTTCATGATTCAGTTTTTTTTTTTACTGTTTACTCAACTCACCCGTCTAACAATTATATAAGTACTCTTTGTTAATATTTCAATTAATTTTCCGTTTCAACATCCATGGTTAGTTCAGAACCACAACATTTTTTTAACCATTTCCGGCATAATTACTGGTATAAATTTATTGCGAGTATTTAACATTAAATACAATCCAGTTCAATTCAGTTATTAATCTTTTAAGACTACTAAATTATTCATGTACACTAGTACGAAAGTCTACAATCATTAAAAAAATATACAATCAACAAATAGTTGTTAGTTTTTCATAATGTAAACAATGAGTAAATAATTTATATTTAAGTATAGTTATTTAACGAGACATTATGTTTAAAAACCACTTCTTAAAAATATTTATAACAAATATATTGCAATTCAATTGAACCATTCAAAATGTTTGCAAAACGATTTCAATTTCATTCAGTCGCAGTCCTCAACAACTTTATTCTCACTAAATTCGTTTCAATAACATAAATAAATATGGTAGATAGATACAATACTATATTTTAATACATAAATATTACCTATTCAACGTTGTTGGTTATTGTTCATTCTAAAGATAACTATATTTATTTTTTTTTTAATTTCGCTTTCACTATACTTACCTTCATAATAATAACAGATTCAAAAATTACGTCATAAGGAAGGTAACAAATCGTAAATTTTAACCAGTTTTTGCTTTTCATTTTATTTTATTTTTTTTATTTTTTGTTGGGGTTCTCTGTTTCTATTAATACTGGGTATTTGGGTTCATTCAAATTCGTTAGAAATAGACGAGAAAAAAAATATTTCTTAAATTTATATTTAAAAGGTTTTTTTATTCATTTTATTTTTAGTTTAAATTTTAGCCGATAGATTAAAACAAGTTTCATCGTAAATTTGCATACTTATGTCAGTTTATTATAAACACGTTGTTTTTCTTTTTTAATACTATTTTTTTTTACCGCGATTATTAATTTACAAAATGAATAAATTTGTAATATTTAAATAGTATTTAATAAAATTTTGTGTTTTAAAGTACTTATGTAGGTAAATGATTTAAGGTACAGGCTGATTTGAAAATATTGAAATTAGATATAGTACATATAGTCTGTATGTTAACTTGCGAATTTGTATAAAATTGCAGGCATTTGTGGACATTTTTGAATTTGTTTATTTTGCGTGTTCTTTATAAATTTTTGACATATTTAAAAGAATTAATTTATAGTTTAAAATGTAAGGTTCTTTTACATATAAACAAATTTTACAAATTAAATTTCTATTTTCAAAATCAATTTTTTCGTTTTACAAAATTTTGTTTGTTCAGTAAACTGCTCTGGAACGATCTAGAGTAAAACAAAAAAAAATTTTTTTTTTGTTCAGTAGTTCCGTTATTGGATTTTTTTTGTCCAAAAGTGTTCTGGTCGGTGTTCAGTATTGATTCAAATTTGATCTAAATTGACATATTTTGTTCTGAATTTTTTTGTGAAGGACAATTTTTTCTGTTGTTGTTTTTTGTTCAAATTTTGACAGTTCAAAAAAAAAGTTTGAGAGTAATAAAAACTAGAGCAAAAACTTCAAAAAAGATTAAAAAAAAGTGTTGAGTAAATATATCTGTTCTAAGTAATCATAAATTGTTTGACATTCAATATTGTCATTGTCCAAAACATTCTAAATCTACTGAACAAACTTAATGTTTACAAATTAAATTTCTTGTATTTACATAAATTTACTGTCAATTTATTTGTTGTTGTTTTAAACGTAAACTATTCATTAAACTCGAAAAAGAAATTTTTAAAGTAAATGGTCAAAAAATATCAATTAAAAATAGAATAATCCAAAGCAATTTCTAAAATAGAAAAGTACTCATAACCTAGAAATCAGCTATTTTGATGTAAGAAATTGTGTACAAATTTGGCCAAATTTTCTTGTAAATGAGATTATTTTCAATGCTCTCACAAAATTTTTCGAACAAGTGATTTTGCCTATCAATTGCAATTAAAGTAGACATTCTATTACGCTTTGTTTTTATTTATAAATATTTTTCATTGAAATCCTTCGGGTAAGTCGCGATTTACATAAAACTACTATTTTTGGTACTAACTGTAAACAGTTAGGATATGAAATACATTCTAACAGCATACTCCAATGACCGCAATAATATATTGTCCTATGCATTTCTAAATTTCCAAAAATTGTTTGAGGTTAGCAGACCTAGAACAGAAACTATACGAGAGTCGGAGGTTATATCAGTTCGCTTGAAGTCAGTCACTTTTTAAATTTTATATTTATTTCATTGTATTTATATAAATCTTTATAATAAATGTTTTCTAAAAAGACCAACTGTTCATAATTTTTTCTATTACCTTAGGTAGTATTCTGGCTCCCATACTGTATTTGCTCTACACCATAAATGGAAAATATAACTGTAGCTACGTTCGCTGACGATACTGCGTTGATGGCAGTAGGATCAAATATTGACGAGGCTACAAATAAATCGCAAAGAGCAAGCGACAAGCTGTACCTCTGAACAAAGAAATGGAAAATTACACTCAATGACTGCTTAATGAGTTAAAATCGGTACATGTAAATTTTACAAATAAAAAATTATAAAATCAACCATCAGTAAATCTGAATGGGGTAAATATACCCCAAGAAAACAACGCTAAATACCTAGGAATGACATTAGATGTCAAACTTAGATGGAAAGTGCACGGCAAAAAGAAAACAAATTGAGCTTGATAATAAATATAGAGAAATGTACAGGCTCTTAAGTCGAAATTCGAAATTACCTATACATAACAAGATATTGTTATATAATCAGATAATCAAACCGATATGATTGTACGGCATACAAATATGGGGATGTGCCAAACGAACACATGTACATTGTATACAAAAATTCTAAAATAAAGTCTTGCGCAAATTGATAAATGCCCCTTGGTATGTTCGCAACAGTGGTTTGCACAGAGATCCAAAAATTCTTTGCATAGAAAATGAAAAAAAAAAAAAATAACGTCTATCAGATTGAATGCTTAGAACAACACATCACATATCTATTATAGACAAAAACTTATCTACTATATTTGTGTGCAATATTGTCTACTAACATTGAGGTTAGTAGTACCGGACACCATTAGATAAAAAAATAACAGATATATGCTGTTAGTAGAGTAGATAAAACATACATACAGTTGATAAGTAGAGTAGACAAAACCTACTGACAAGCACTCAACAAAACTATGCCCAAATTGAGAAGGAGCTATATATGTAATTGGTTTTGGAACTACTAAGTTTCACAATTTTATTTATGGTCAAACAGTTATAGTACAGACTAATCACAAGTCTTTAATTACGATTCGGCTTCAAAGAATAATGATGTTGCTACAAGACTATGATCTAAACTTCTGGTAGTAGCTGATGCCTTGTCAAGGGCGCCACTTTGTCATCAACAAGAAAATTTATAAGAAAGAAATATTCAAATACATTCAATTTTCTTTAAATTAAATTTATGTATCTGAGAAATAAAATTAAGTCAAACTAAACATGAAACAAATAATGACAGTCAATTAAAGATATTAAAGGCGACTATCCGAACTGCAACTATTCGGCCGAAACTGGAACAATAAGCACCAGTCCTATTTAAAATGTTTCCATAAGATAAAACGTAGAAAAAGGGTAAAGCAGATCAGGTTTTAAGGGAGCCAATATCAGTAATACAAGAAGAAAACGGTGATAAGTTTGGACGAAATGAAATTGATGTTAGAATAGACAGTACTGAAAAAAGAAATAATAACGACTCTTCAAACCAGTGACCAAAAAGTTATATTGAGATCAGAAAAAGTGTTGTTAAACAATGAAATAATAATATAAACGTTTGCTCTACTCAACGTATTAGGCATAACAAATAATTTTTATAACGGGTATGTCATATACTGGGTTGTTCAGAGCATGCGTATGAGCTTTTTAAGAGGGGAAGGAACCGTTATTTTAAAAAAAGTTATTAACTAAACCGCTCTATGGATTGGTGGTATTTTCAATTTCCGCATAGGACCGCAAATCGGTTTTTTAAGACCAAAAATCGCCGAAATTGGCCGAAATCGAGATATTCAAATGGGAATATGTAGTTTTTAATACAAAATCAGATTCGAAGACAAAAAATAAGAAACTTTTGTAAAGTAAATTTTTTTTTTTAATTTTTTTTTTTTTAATTTTAAAATAACGGCTCCTTCCCCTCTTTAAAAGCTGATACGCATGCTCTGGAACACTCGGTATATACATATATTAAAATGTAATCTTTAACTAACGTTACAAAAAAACTTTTTTTAGTATTAGAGTAACATTCGGAGTCGTACTTCTCGTACGCAGCAACTACATCAATACAACAGTGAATTACAAAAATTCTACATGCTGCAAATAAAATGTTCGACTCGATTATATCTCAAATAAAATATTATATCAATCATAAAGTGTATTCAATAATTAAATTACCGTTCTGTCAGACTCAACATTCTGTTAATTCAAATTTTTTAGAAATTCAATTACTCGACTCTATTTTTTTACTATTTTTTTTTAAAAAAGTTAATCTTTAAAACGTGTTGTTAGTTCTGTTCTTATATGTAAATTCATTTTATTAAGCTTGAACCCAGTTTATTTATATTTACGTCATAATTATTATTACGTCAAATTTATTATTTAAAACAAAAACTGTTTTCAATCTGTTCGTTAAATGTAACGAAACTTCTTTGAGCCTAAAATTTTATTTACAATCTAGAAGTTACTCGAAAATAAAATCCGGAAGCCAGATTAAAAATTACAAAAACAATCATCAAAAATTGTTCTTAATTTCGTATTTAAAAAATTCTACATTTAAACTCCAAAAACTGTTCATAGTTAAAATTATTCAGTATAGTGATATCATTTGAATACGATTCTTGAGAATTTATTGATGAATCTTTCAAAAAACAAAACAAACAAAAAAAAACTGTTCAATATTCAAATTCTAAACGGTTTACCTTACTACAATAATTACATATTTTAACCTGTTATGGAAATTAGCCGAAACAGAAAATCATAAAAATTACTAAAAACAATTTTTAATTAGCTTTGCTTTTTTTCCAACAATTCTTTAAATTCAAATCTCATGAATAGAATATTCTTAATTAAATTAATTCAGTCACAACAAAAAAGCACAACAAAAATTTTATAAAAAAAACACACAAAATTTATTTTAATAAAATCATAGAATAATTATGCAAAATAAAAAATAATAAAAATAATTAAATTATGTTTCTGTTATAGGAAAAAAAAACAAAAATATTGCATGATATGCAAAAATTATCTCACGCGTTTTATATTATCATGCGACTAAAATAATCATGAAATTCAGAGATTTTCAGTTTTATTTGTTGCAAACAATCCCAACGGAATATTTTGACATATCATTTGAGATTTTCTTTAATGTCATATTGTGATTTAATTCTATCAGAAAGCATTGTGTCTTCTTAACTTAAAATAAAAAAATATAAAGTTAGATTTATGCTGAGATTATTAATTTAATTCCAACTTGTTAATAGCTTTAATTTAATCGGATTATAAAAAAAAAAATTTGTTTAATTGTTACTGAGTGAAAAAAAAAAATTAATATTTTAATAAAAACAAAAACAAAAATTGAAAAGTGTCATATTATAATAAATAAACAAATGAGAAATTCAATTTCAAATGGCATTTAAAAATTAGTTAAGAGTTTAACAAAAAATTTATTTTGCTTAGTAATGAAAAATATTCAAAGTGCAGAATTGCTAAGAATATTTTACAAAGTAACTGTATTAACTTTATGATGAGAGTTAGCTTGTTTTGTATTCAATGAAAAATCATCTATCTCTGACACACGACAAATTGAATACATTATATTTTTATAATTAATTAAAAATAATGTGAAATTATGTTTGTTGTTCACAGTTTTAATTTTATTTTAATTTTTAAGAAATATTTTTGTAATATGCTTGGGTTAAAATTTTAGTACTGACACTAATATGTACTTTGTTTAATTCTATTTTAACTAAAACTTTGATATGGGGGAATTTTTTAGCGTATTTTACTGAGTATAACATTTTCTACATTCGTATATAGCTTAAATCATTTACTTAATTCGATATTGATTCTGACATTCCATAGAATTTAAAATATTAACCCATCGATTATCGATAGTATAAACACAATACAAAAATATTGTCAGTTTTGACACCTACCCTCCCCAATAGTAATATAAAAATCTTGATTATAAATTATTCAACCAAGTAAATTATTATTTAAAAATAATTATAAAATTTCATAATCAAAGGTCATTGTTATTTTAATTCAATATGTGATTAAATTAAATGATTTTTAATACTCTATTATTATATATTAAATTAAATTTTTATTATTCAGTTTAGAAATAAAAATAGATTTTATGGCAATAGTTTAGAAAAGCTACCATTTCCAATTATATAAAAAAAATTTAGTAGGGATTATATTTAATGCTCGTGCACTTTACTATTGACGACTTAAAGTTAGTACAAGCGATGGATCAATGCAAAATTTTATATTATTTCTTTTTGAATGAGGGTCTCTGGGCAAGTGCATTTAACGATGCAAAGGATTATAAAATGTAACAAAAAAAAAAAAATTGGATAAGGTTTTTACTATCCTGTTTTCCTGTGTAAGGAAAAAAACTTAAACTAAACTCTGTAAGAAAATCTGTATTTAACAAAAACTATATTGAAGCAAATAAATGAATAGAATTAAATTGATTAAAAAATGTTTTTTTTAAAGCTATAGAGTTCTTTGTAAATATATTTTAGCTCCGAAGGTACACTACTAGAACTGTATAAACTCAAAAAAATTGGATTTTATTTTATTTAACACTTCAAATTGGATCAATTTCACCCAAATTTTACCAAAAATGTTAAAAAATTCCAAGCTAATAATATCAAGATGAAGCTTAATTACATCGTTAACAATCTTGGCAGAAATAAGTATTAGCAAAAAAAAAAACAAAAAATATTAATAGCTTGTCTTTGGGGTAGATTTGATGTCTTTACAAATACTTAAACAAATAGGGTCATTTTGACCTATTAACATAATACTATATAGTATCAATTTAGTAAAAAATTTTGTATTATGAATCGAAAGATAAATCAATTACGTATGGTCACAACAACAAGCTGGAAGGTATTGTAGGGAGAGTATTATGTCTTAAAATCCTTTAGCATCGTCAAAACACGTAATTTCACTGATCACTAACATCAAATCGTCTTTTGATTTATTTATACCACACTATATGAAACAAAAAATTATTCAAATGAACAATTTCAATGGATTGAAAATATATCTTGGAATAAAATTGATTTGGTTCATTTATATGCCTATTTTGGGTTGTTGTTATTGGCCGGTATTTATAAATGATATAACGAGATTGTTAGAAACAATGAAACACCACTATTTCGTACAATAATGCATATCGAACATTTCATGCAAATTTTACGATGTATTCCACATGACGATAGTGCACATGGAGTCGATAGAAGAAATTGAAATTTTGCCTCCAATAAAAACAATTTAAGACAAATGGAATAAATGACATAAACGATTTTATAATGCTCTTGAAAGTGGGCGATATTTGAGCACAGAATTCCTTTCCCGGACGTTTTAGTTTTCGTCATTATATATCGTCAAAATATGGTTAGAAAAATGGGTTCTGGTTGACTCAAATAGTGTACATATTCCGAAATTGCGTCAAGACACAACAATTGTATCATATAACATTTCCGAAAAATTAAAAGCCAGAAATAATCCACTGGACTATTACTTGACAAAAGCTGGAGTTGATGCATTAGATAAATTAGTTGCCAACTATACATGTAAATTCCAAGCAAAACGATGACCAATATTTCATATAATGCGTTATTTTCCAATATGTTGAATATTTCTGTATATAATGAGGTCTTCATATGAATGTAAATAAAAACAATTTGTAACAATAACAAATTGTTCAAATCGTGGCTTTAGTTGTATATTTTATGTCGCAAAAGATTGCCGCTTTTTTATTGTATCGCTTCATAGAAAGTAGTTAAAACACTACAAGAACTTCACACTAACCAAGGAAACCAAAGTGTTATGAGCTTTTCTATAAATACTTACTATTGATCATTTTTACCCACTAATTGTATATACGGGGTTACTTTGAATTTGTGTAGAAAGGTTGAATTAATGAGCACATTTTGAACACATAATATTCCATTTAGGTACAAAATAATTTATTTAATTTATTTTATTAAACGGTAAACATTCAAGGCCCCTTTTCTCTTCCGAGATGTTAGCCTATTATTTTATTCCAATGACAGAGAATAAGGGCCCAGTTCGAAAAACCTATAAAGCAATTAGCTTGCTTTAGAAGTCTGGGATTTTGAAATAATAGAGTTATTTCCATCCCTTCTTTTATAGCATTTGTTTGAAAAGTGTTAGGTGATTTTTGTTAGGTTTTTATACCTTAAGGTAATGACCCAATGTATATTTTGCTTCCTTTACTTCCTTTACCTCAAAAAAGTAAACGAAGGAAGCAAAGTAAACGAAGTCAGTTCAGAACAAATGAAACTTTGTGAAATTGCTTTGATATTTGTCAAAGGTTAGGTTATTTATTAAAATTTTGTCAACAATTCGTGTTTATTATTGTTTTTAATATTATATGTACATTATAACGGAATTACAAGAATTTTTGGATGTCTTATATTTAATTATTATGATATATGAAGCATATATAAATGTCAATGCAAATTTATCTCGCAAACTTCTCCATCTTTTCTTATAATTTTCTACTAAAATTGAATAAAAATATTCAAAACAAATTTTTTTGGAGCAAAGTAAAAATTTTAAGGTATTAAAGAATCTATTAAATTTACCAGATTCATTAAGCTTTATCTTTTAATAATTTATTTCTATATTTTAGGCTGGTTTTATTCCAAATATCCTCATATTTATAAACCTCTGCAATTAATTTCTCTTCAAACATTTTTGCTCAAAAATTTAAAAAGTAGGTTTAGAATTTAAAAATCAAAGTTCAAAAAACTGTCAAAGTAAGCAAAGCAAAGTATTGAAATGAAAATTCGTCAATTCGTTGCTTTGCTTCCTTTACTTACTTTGATTACTTTTTGCATTTGGTCAAGTACAATAGAAAATAATGTAATTTAATTCAGTTGTCAAAGTCGACAAAGGAAGTAAAGGAAGCAAAGTATACATTGGGCCATCACTCATCACCTTAATTTATTTGTATAATATTCAACTTCAAAACAAACTAGGAGTTGTCTAAATAGTTTCAACAATACATACTGATAAGTTCAAGAGTGTTGAAAGAACGAAACATTTCTTCAACATCTATAACAGTTTCAAATATTAATCACATAATGACAAACACACTCAATAGCTTTTCGAACCTATTCTCTTTTTTTTACTACCAATTAAAAAGTATATCATTAACTCTATATTACAGTTCACGATTGTTTTTTTCATAAATTATATAAAATTTAGTCTAGATACGTATCTTGAATAATATACTCTAGAACGCCCCTATAATTATATATGTTTATAAATATAAGTTAAACTACTATCAGTTTACAGTAATATTTTTATTTTTAATTTCTGGGCGTAATCTAAATTGTATATATATATATATATATATATATATATATACAACTTACTTACCTATGTTATATTATTTACTTATCTCATATTTGTGAAGTTCAGATTTTTATTATAGAATTATTATAATTTAAAAAATATAATTTATTAATTAATAGCATAATTTTATTAATTAATCATTAATAAATTATATTTCGCAATGACTTTGAATTAATTATAACTACATAAAATTTATTAAATATTAGTTAATGTTACCATCAACAAATTTATTTAAGATAATTAATTATTTAGCATAATTTTAAATTAATATTATAAAAATGACAATTAATTAATTTATTGTATAGTAATAAATTTCAGTAAAAATTTGATTTGTAGCATATTTTATGGATTTTGTTAATTGTATGTGGAAATAATATTCGCATAATTACGTCATAAAAATTTTAATGCTTTTTTTTTTTTATTAGCAATTTTGATAAGCTGTATAAAATCTACTGATACTTCAAACATTCCTCTACAATGTATTGCATATTATTTAAAAGTTGTTAATCGTGAAAATTAATCTTTAATAATTATAGTTAAGTTTTACTAAAATAGCAGTTGAGTAGAATTTTTTTAGTATTTAAACAAACAACATATTTTATGAAAGGTATTTAAATAAACATTGCATTTTATTTATACTAACTAGTTATTGGTTATTATATTGTCGCTTACAGTGGTACTATGCTACACTGTGAAGTAGGGTTGAAAATGTAAATTATTTATAATCAATTAACTCAGATAATCTAGAAGCAACTGGTGGTGCTGAAGCAATGAAATTTCATAATTATAATTTAGTTAACTTCAATTTTGATAAACTCGACACGGTTCAATAATTGAAATTGTAATAGAATTTTAAGTTTTTTTTCTGTGTCAAGACAATGGACCATCTGTGGTGCAAGCGTAAGTGTTATTACAATGTTCATTGTTATGGTGTTTTTTTTTAAATTTTGTTAGTTTTTAGAATACTTAAGGCGTTTTCGTTTTTTAGTTCAGATCATAGACCTGAGCGCGCTTTGACTCACATGAGCACGCTCTGAGCAGAGCATGTACAAATAAGCTCGGAGCCCTCAGAATTAATAAAAAACACGATTTGACATGACATAACCCTTCTTTTCAAATTTTCTATGCAATGCGCTTTATGTAGTACCATGTAACTGCATGTTAAAATGTAAAAATCGGTATTCTCAAAACACGTATATATACGTATATAAATACCGGTATTTAAAAAAAAATTAAATTAGAAGACTGTTGTCTATACACATATTCCTTACAGCTTCAAATATATACAAGCCGGTGCATAGTTTGTTCGGCATCAGACTGTATAAGAAAAATAAAAATTAAGAATTGAATATTGTATACTTATTTTGTTTAATCCCTTAAATGATTTCCGTATGGAGGCGCACCCACCCTGCATAATACATAAACTTTTTGATATTTTTAAATACTTAAGTAACTAAATGCGCACCCAATTTTTTGTATATATACATTTTAACATTCTGAGTATGTATAGTGTGACTTTTACTCTCATATTACTTTGTATTTAATTTTGAATGTCATGGTTCACAGTGAATGAACCGATCCATCTTATATGACTTAAAATACTAATAATTATTCCCATTATGTATTCACAATTAGATTTTTCTTCCGATTATTTTTTTTTTTTTTTATTAAAATCATAATACGATCACTTCAAAAGCAAACCACAAATTTTCTTTATCGCAAGGTTAAATTTGAATATTATTTCTACAATATCAAATGATTTGTAGATATACTGTGTCAATTATTAATATATTGTATTGTATATATATACATTCATCTAAATAATATAAAAATATAAGAATATTTACAATTTAACACTTGAGTCAACACAACACAATGGCACAATTTTCGGGTTTTTTTTTTGCGTTATTATTTTTGTTTTTAGTTTTGAAATAATTAAAAATAAAAAAAAAATAGTTTAATAAAAGACGAGAAAAACAGATACTTAAGATATGACCTTGACAAAGGTACACTACATCAAAAACAACTGACAACCATTTAAAAAAAAAAAAAACTAAAAATGTCAACATTAAGGGGGGAAAATTTTTTTTGACAACATGTTGTCAACATCTTATTTATGTAGAATTTTTTTTTATAATTTTTATTTTTTTTTTTTATACGTAAATTATGAAATCTGAAATTTTAAACTTCAACAAAATTAATTGACGAGTGTGTATAATGATCTGATGATCTTTAATTTGAATTTAAACAAGGTGTGTTTTATTTCTATTAAAAATTGACATTTTAATGAATTTTAATGGATTGATTAAATTTAATATAGTTTTTTAATATATCTATCAAATTTAATGTAATTATATTTAGATACATTAAAAATTTCAGAGTTATTTGAAGGAAATTAATTTGTAATAAAAAAATGTTGATGAAATTAAAAAGAACTTTCAAAGATAATAACGGATTGATTGCTTTGAAGTTAAAAATTGATATCAAAGGTTATGGCTAAATTTCATCATTTAAAAAGAGGAGAATTAAAGCAAACGAAGTCAATCTGTCCACATTACTTTCACTACTAGGAAAGATCTCTGTTCTTCAGTTAAAATCAATAACAACACACTTGGGGGTACACTTGGACCAAAAGCTAACCTGGATGTAGCATATTGCGGTGAAAACTGAATAAACACATTTAAAATTTTCCAATTTATATCTAGAAAACAATGTTGTAGACTATGTAAGTTTACTAAAACCAATATGGAATTACGATATTGAATTGCAGCTCTGTTGAGCTGCGATTTTCAAGCAAACGTACTTAGAGTAATCATGAACTGTAAAATTTTAATATGAAAGTCATATCATATGAATTAGCCTTGGTAAGTTCGAAATTCAGTCATAAAAAATGACTTACAAGTGAAATCTGGGAAAGGAAAAAAAACTGCTACAACCAAAAGATATCGGACCCGGTTAAAAAACCGCATCCAAATCCAGTGGTGAAAAACTTCTGAGACAATCAGGTAGTCAACACAGTAGATTAAGACGCTTCTTAACAGCGGACCTTCCGTATAGGTTAACCAATTATGGCTGTCAATTATAATGTAAATCCGAGGAGTATGTATTTGTTTAAATGTACATGGAAGCATGCTACGACTTTCTAAGGAATTCAAATGCCACCTCTAACGCAATCAGCTTAAAGAGAAACAAGATGACTAGCTCACTTAACCATGACCTAGCTAAAATAATCAATTGGAGTAACGCAAACAGATTTCAGTTTAACATGTCCAAAACTCAAAGTTGTTTGATCTCTGGTAAAAGACATCAACCCGTGCTTCGCGCAATCCTAACCCTGTGCTTTCAAGGAGAAAATTTACAACGGTCCGAAAGCCTAAATATGCCAGGTAAATCAAAAAATTCAATGGAATGAGCATATTTTTGACATAGCTAAGAATGCTGCAAAATATTTGGGTTTTCTTTCCCGATGTAAAAACTACTTTTCTCCAAGAGATCTGTCCAATATCATTAAAGCTTACATCCGACCAAAGGTCGAGTACAATTCTCACACATGGGCTGGAAAAACTCCACCACGTTACCTTGAAAAAATCCAAAATCCCACTCTATACCTAATTGGCCACTCCACCGTCCACGTAAGCCTTACTTCTTTTAGCACACAATCTTCCTCTTATACATATATTGTTGGAAATGGCATTTGATATATTTAAATAAAATGAATAATGACTCCCTTTAAAGATTGCAGCGCAATACATTCAAGTGCTCATTTCCACACCAAATATTATTCACATATCGGGTCGCCACATTACAACCCGCTCTCTTATTTTATCCAGATATTCAACATTTTAACATTTAAAATTGAAAATTTAAATGAAATTATTGAGTAATACATATGCATAGTAGTACTTTGTAACTGTAGGGTTTAAAATATTTTGTAATCGTAAAGTATAAAGTCTTTTATATTTTCTGTAACAAGAATGTAAAACTATCATTGTGAACTGGAATATTTAAATCAAATAAATCATTCTAAAATAGAACAAATCAATCTATTGATAAGATATATTCAATAATCTATAAGTTACATTAAATAATCTTAAAATATTTCAAAACTACCTAACAGCTAAGAAAATTACCAACTACTAACCTTTTTAGTATTCCATTTTATTGTTTATGAATGAATTTTACTCAAATTCATTTTTAATATTCGAATATTGGATCAAAATTAAATGAAAAATTTTCTTTTCATTTCCATTTTCAATAAAGGACATGAAATTTAAAAAAAAAAAAAATCATTACCAAATCTAATAATAATTTCATTTATCTTACCTACCTAAAAACTTCACAAAAATATTTAATATTTTCTTTTTTCATTATGTATATATATAATTTTTTTTCTATGTATATATATATATAATGGGTAGGTAAATAGTATTGAACTGACATCTACGGTAATTACTTTCGAAATTAAGATATAATTAATAACTATAGTTTTTTTTTTTTTGTATAATTAAAATTAAATTAAAGTGAAATTAAATTAAATTAAGAAGAATTTTTTTTATATTTATGTCATTTTCAGTGTTTAATATAAAATTATGTATGTATAGTTATGTATGTGATTAATAGAAAATATATATACTTTCAAAATATAATAATGACACAATAACGTAAATTGCGAAATTCTTTTGTTCAATACCTTAATACCTATTAAAGTAATATATGAAAAAAGTGTATAGTAACTATGTAACTTGTAATGAAATTGAATACCACAAATAATTTACCAATTTCCTGTTAATTTAATGCTTGTGTGAAAAAAAAAACGAATTGTTACTTTATAAATTTTTGTTGTTAATTTTTTTTTTCATAATAAGTTAATTTCAGAATCTATGTTAACAAACACATGCCGTAATTACATGCCTATAACCATACTGATTCAGTAACAGTATTGCCACAATAATTTCTGATGTTGATGAAAATTATTGTGTAACTATCATAGGTAATTTTGGTATACCGAATAGAGTTCTAAACGGTTTTTTACTAATGTTTGATCAATCTGAATTAAACATTAAGCATTTTAATAAATCAATACAAAAATATTTTTCAATCAGTATAATTGTTTGTATTGATAGTCTTACTTACTCTACTTTCGGTAATGCTAAATTGGCCATTCGAATTGATTGAAATTTTGAGTCAACATCATTACGTCCATCATTAGCCCTTTTGGTGGCAGAATAGCATAGCTTGTGATGAACTAAAACTTTTTTATGCCAGCTTTAATACTTTAATTTTGATGTTTAAACAAAAAAATCAATTTTCCATCTTATTTGAGTAAAATTAAATTAACGGGGTTTTAATTTTAAAAACTATTGAAATACAATTTTTTATATCGCTTAACTATTTCATTCAAATAAATAGATCAAATTATGCGCTAACTAAAATTACATTGAATTGTACATATATGTAAATGTCAAATTATACAACGTAGCTGACATAGATATTTGTCAAAGCATATTATGTCAATCCATAATGACAAAAGAATAACTTTAGAAAATATTTCTTAGAGAAACAACAACAAAAACAAATTATGTACATAACTATGTCGAATACGATTTGGATGGAGTTTAACAAAAGAATTTAATGTTTAACGAACATTTAACGAATTGACAGATTCAACTTAATTGTAGGTATGTATTTTCCATATATGGAATATCACAGATGTAATGAGGACATATGTAGTCCTATGTAATTATAGTTTTCACATAACTCTGTGAGTATAGCAAAATATTTGTATTTTACCCAGCTCCAGATATATTTAGAACTACGCACTGTATTTCTAAACCATAGACAGATTATTTTAAAAACAAAATAAACATGTAACAACAAATGAACATTTTTTTTAATAAAATTTTAATCACTTCAATCAGACAATCAATCGCTTTGATCAGTTCAATCAAATAAATCGGTCATATGAATATCAGACTGATTGGATTGTTTGATTGATTTTTTTCAATCATCATTACTGTAGCCATTATTAAGATTCTTTGTATGGTAATACCTTGTTTAAAACAGTTTGAATTCTATACTAACTGTAATCATAATTAAATTATTTTTCATGGTACATCATGGGCGATAGTAAAGCTAAACTAGTTTTCAAATCAGATGACTTTAATAATTTTAAACAAAATATCGAAATTGACATCGACAACACAAAATATATGATTATTTCAAAAACAGATATCTGACATCCATATTAGTCGTCCCTACAACAAACCGATTTAGCAAGTAAAGCATTTCAAGCACCAAACAATTGAATTTACAGCACACAGATACTTATTTTTGTTTTTTTACAAATGTCTTACTAATTTAATTATTTTTTTACTTTATGAATATTGACATGTGGGAAATGGATCTATCAATCAATCTCTTTTTATTATATTGTAACTAAATACGTTATTTGTATACTTAGCTGATTATTAATTGTCAATGTTTGAAGTTCTATAAGCTATCGGCTAGAGTATGTTTATTCGAAATCAAATCAATAGAACAAAATGAGGGCCGACTTTTTAATTTTGTAATATTTAATTGAGTAAAATAATAATTGGTAAATATGGTGAGTAGAATAAATATATATATAAACACATGATACATATACAGAGATATTAGATATATATATATATATATATAAATATGGCCATATATTGGTAAAAAACAAGCGAGTAGTCATAAAATGAAAATATTTTCTAAAAAATTAATTACCTAAGTACCTTAAAGGCAACCGAGCCTAGACGGAAAAAGAAGAATATCATGATTGAAAAATCTATGTCAGTTATTCAATAAAAGCATCAAATTTTTGTTTCAAACTCCATCACATAAGGTTAAAATTTCGATCATAATAGCTAATATTAGCAACAGACAAAACACAGAAAGAAGAAGAAAATATTAAGATCAACGCAAAAAAAAAATATAAATGACTGGCAATGCTATACAATTATTCCACCCAAATAAAATCAGTTACTATGAGCTAACAAAGTAAGTTGAAAAAAAATATATTAAATTAATAATGCAATACTTCACAAAGATACAAAAAATAACAAAAAAAAAAAAAAACACACACAACGCGGCCAATATGGTAATTTAATATCCTCCGATGCGATCAATAACATAAAAAAAAATTATTCTTTCTAGATTTTAAAATATTTTTGTTTGGATGAGCATAGTTTCAGCACATTTTTAATATTCATACTTTTCTGTATTTTATTATTTGGTCTTTTCCGCTTCTTTTATTTTTTCTTGTTATTATTTTCACTTCACTTAAACTGATTTTACTTTAAAATAAGTACCTACTTATTGATTTTTTATTAGGAAATTCATTTTGTATACAACATGACGACACATTTGACACAATTTGTAGAGAATGACACTTATATGAATTCTTTTATTTATTTAAATCAAAAATAACACAATAAATGATAATAGTTAATACCATCATTAAATTATTTAAACAAAAAAATGTTTCTTTACAAAAAAATTTAAAAAAAAAATAAATCAAAAGGAATTGCAAATTTTTTGTCATGAGTACCGGAAAATGAATGTTATGCAATACAACAACTTTTGATCAAATGTAAGTCAAATAAAAAGACAAAAACTATAGTGCACTGTAAAGTTTTTTTTTGTTATACAATTATTTTCAAATTAATTATTTATATTTTATTTAAAAATAAGTTTTTGTTGTTTTACCGTTTTTTGTGAATTTTATTTGAGGGTTCACTATAATAGGACTCAAAAACAAAAATTTACTTACTCAATTGACAACATCTCAAGTCAAAAGAATAAAGTAAGTAGATAGATATTGGTACACAAAATAGTCATTCATTAAAAATTCATTTTAATTAGAGTGACCATCATATTAGATTTAATAAATTTTAATTTTAATACACAGCAGCTGGACAATTTCGGAATTTACGTTGCCAGCAGAATTGAACTATCAAAATTTTTCACTCTAAATCATATGAATTTTCTTTGTTTTTAGTTTGTTTGATTACAATTTCTGGCTTACATGGATAGCGTTTCCTGGGTTGTTATTTAACACCAAAAATTGATAATGAAATTATAAAAGTGTTATTATTTTTTTTATAATCAGCCAAAACATTAAGGATATTATTACCTTTACGTATCGCTTGGTTGGGATACTATACAGGATAAAATTAGATAGGAAGAAAGGATTGATTTGCTTTTTTCAGGCAGTTTTAGCTAAAGTTTACCTTTACAAGGTATCCAGAGAGTTGTTACGATGTTGCGGTGTTGAATGATAGTCCCTTCAGGAAAGCTATTTCAAATAATAAATGTAATTTTTTTTTCATAAGCTAAATTTAATTGGCAACAGCTTTATCTAATTGGGGATGCATTTTTCTTCTTCGAAAATTATCTAATGGTGCCTTACAAAAATAATAATTTCCTTTTTTCAGAAGAATCAAATCACAATACCATCCTGAGTTCATTACTTTTAAATAAAAACAAAAATTTAGAATGTTGTACCATGTAGATATCCAGAGTATTAAACTTGCTAATTATATAACCATGGCTTACATTATTTTTAATTATACTATAATTGACGATGAAATGGTGAATTATTATCAAGCCTTGAATATATTTTATATGTTAGTTTTAAACAACATAGCTTATTTTTTTTACCTTATACAGATAAAAACTTAAAACGACACGCTGGCTGACGCAGTAGGTAGAGCGAAAGTATAATTCTGGCAAAAACTTAAATAAAATGGCAATAGCAGTAATTTTCCACATTTATTGAGTTAGCCAGTAATTTGATAAATAAATGTATGGCAGTATTTCATTTAATTAAGCACGAAAAGATGATCTACTTAAGTTACTGTCAGGAATATAAAAAAAAAGCTTCACTATTATATAAAAATACATTGGGCTTTTAAAAATTTGTATATATACCCAAAAAGCTGTGAAAGCGATCGTATCTTCAAAGCGAATACATCTTTAACAACAATTTTGATCATGAAACAATGTCTCAAACTTTTGCGAGCCTTTTTTTGACATTTTATGTGCTGCAGACGTTGTATTCAACTTTGTCTTGAGACATTTACGATGCCAAAGGTGTGTATTGAATGTGAAAACACATCAGAGAGAATATTATTCCATATTTTTGGAACCCGAGCTATGAACAAATTTTCATAACCTGTTTTATGCCGTTTTGAGATTTCCACAGTGTAGAGGTAGACACTTGGTAGTCTAACGCTGTAAAAGGGAAGTACCAATCAAAATTATACTCCATCTTAGTACGTATAAATAATTTATAAATTAAAGAGTTTCAAATGCTGTAATATAAGCTCAATACTGTTAGAAAAATGCCAATTTTAGGACTTATAAATAATTTATAGATATTAAAAAAGGTGACAGCTTTACACCGACTTAAATAGCCCAAACACTTGGCAACTTCTTGGCCGCGAAATGTTTGGGTTTTTTGAGTCGCTGTAAAACGTGTTTTTCTCCTCAGGACATGCTAAATATCTATAAATCATACATACGACCCAAGTTGGAATACAATTTACATAAATGGGGCAGTGCATTAAAAAGTTCACAAGCGTGCCATTCGTTTTATTGATAACCCTAATATGACATCTTCCATTGCACCACTTGAAAATCGTCGTGTTGTTGTTTGAGCACTTTCCCTATTTAATAGGTATCTCGTAGGTTTAGGCACTTGTTCAGACGAAATTAAAACCCTAATGCCACCTTTCAAATATTTCCGCCGAGGAAGAAGAGAGGCATCAAGTTCCTTCCCCTATTCAGTGCAAATTCCAAGGTGGCTCAAAACCGACTATGGGAATTCGTTTGTAGTCGAATTTTCCCGAATGTGGAACCATATTCCAAAAATCCTCAATTCAAAAATATACCTATGTACAATCTACAAAAGTTCAAGAGTAATATTAATAAATTTATTCAAAATGTCCCTACTGATCAAAGCGATATTTTTCTTTTTACAATTCTCAATTAGTCCAAGCTATACATTCGTGTATAAAGGTATCGTTTAAAACCTAGTGTTTGGCTTAACTTAAAAAAAAAAAAAAAAAAAAATGAATATTTAGAACTTGTTATTGCTATCACTTGTGATTTTTATATTTTATTCGATCATGCGATCAGAACCATTTAATGTTTATAGAATGTTGTGTTCAGTATAGCTAGTTTTAAATTTTTTAGTTATAAATTTCTTTTAAAATAGAGTGCAGTTTGAAAAAGGTAGCTCGTATTTTTTTTTTTTTTAATTTTTAATGTACATTTTATATATAATACAAGTAATAACTGTGTAGTTATATGAATCAGAAAAAAAGTAGAAAAAATCTGTAATGTAAACAGTCATCTTACTTTGTCTACGATCTTAGATTTTGTCTGACGTGTAGACGCTGCCTAAGATTCATTATCTTACATTCTTAGTTTTTTCCCAAATTTATATAATTTAAAAAAGAAATCATACTTTTCCAAGAAATAAAAAATTAAAAACATATGGTAACCCTATTTATATCATCAGTCCCAGAACTACTCTGCCTCTTAATTACAAAAATTTTTTACTTTTGATTTCGAAATAAAATTATTTGTTTTGTTTGAAAATTTGTTTTCGTTAATAAATAACATCAAATGAATAGATATAAAATAACCAGTTAAAAAAATATCAGTTAAATTAAGAAACACAAATATTTTTTTGTTATAAATTACTTTTTTTTTTTTTGCCTTTTCTTTAAACAATAATACAAGTTTTTTTATAAGACATATTTTTATATTCGTTATTCAGATTCACTTTCATTATAGTAGGCTTACTACAATTCTATACACAAGATAGTTATAAATTAAAGAATATCAGTAAGTTACAATAATTGTAAAAATTATAAGATAGGTAGGTAGGTACTCACTGAATAGTTATAATAAAAAAAAAACAAAAAAAAAAAACAAAAACCACAGAAAGATTATTGTGTGAAATTTTTATAGAAAGGAAAATTAGATAATGCCGCTGCCACTACTGCCTTGCCCATTTTTCTTTTATTTTATATTCTGTTTTGAAAAGAAAATTAAAGTTTTCAGTTACTGGAGGTCATAGAGGTTAAGAAAATTTTTGAAATTTCATAAAAAAAAAAAATGTTGTGATTACGTAAAAAACAAAAATGTTAAAAATAAAAAATCATTTCCTTTTCATTAAATTTCAATAAATTGGTAATACATATTCAAATGGGAAGAAGCACTATATTTCAAAGAGAAATTTGTCAATAACAATTGAATTTATTTAATAATGAATAAAATATAAAAAAATATTTTAATTTCCAATACTTATCACTAAAATTTGTTTAACCCTTTCAAGTTTACTGGTATCGGGGGAATACCACGGTTTAAAATTTATTTTTAAGAATGCTTAATGGTATCTTAACAATACTACCGAGTTATTACAGTAGTTTAGAACCACCTGTTGGAATGTAAAGTAAATAAAGAGTACTAAAATTATAATTTGACATTTTATATAAGATTTTTTTTTTATTTGCCGCTAAAATTTGCAATAAATTTTTTTTTAATTTTTTCGTGAGTTTTTTTATTATTGAAAGATAATGGCAGTAAGATATTATATTTTTTTAGTGTTTTGGAATCGTTTATCAATATTTTATAAAGATCAGATAAAAAAATTATATTTGTGGTTGTAACAGAAAGAAATGTATGTGGTATCTCAGACATACCACTAAGCAGAATCAAATGTATACCTAACAAAAATATTATAATCACATGGTAGACAAAGTCGATATGTTAAAAAGTGTATACGAAATAAATAAAAAAAAATCTCAAATGGTGGCCTAGAATATTTTGGTATTTCACTGATGTTTCTGTAGTTAATTCTTACAAAGCTAGAATAGCAGAAAAACGCATGAAAATATAAAGACTTTCCGGCTCGCCATTACACCCGATCTAAAAGGCTCTGGATTGAACATTCCTGAAAGAGGATGTTCTTCAATTGAGCATTAAATTAACCATTACAAACCATATGTTTCGTAGAAAAAATATGGGATCAATCAGCCCATCTTATGGAACGTCAAGGCGATGTGGGCTTTGCAGTTCGTCTGTTATAAATACATAGAACACGTTGGTCATGTAAGTGCCATGTTGGTCTCTTTCTATCTGATAAAATAAATTGTTTTTTTTAAATACCATAAAAAATTTAAAATAATATTTTGTATGATTCCACTTAGTGGTATCATAGGGTAACCGCCTTAAAGCTCTAAATAAAAATTTAAAAAAAAAAACAATATTATTTTACTTATTTAAAAACTTTTAAGGTACCTCTACAACAAAACAAAAGTTGAAAAATATTAATAATGAAAATGCTGCCTTGAAAGGGTTAAAAAAATATTATTTTCAATATCTAAAATTGGGTAAGGGGTGAAATATAAGAAAATTTTATAAAAAATACATTTTTAAAATGATTGTGTTACTCAAAAATCAAAGTAAACTGTTACAAATGTAACCGAATATATAATTTATTCAAAATTGTAATAAAATCCAAATCGGTGCTTTGTAAAAACTGAAATTACTATTAATTACAACTATCAAGTAACACCAATAACAAGCCAACATTTAATTTTGGACTGCGATGGTAATTTAAAACAACCCCACATATGTCAGCGAATTAAACCATTTTTTTTCTATATTTCTGAAGACCTTAAACCGGAACACCAATTAAAATCTTCTTCCTTCTACCCAACAACAACTGTTGTAACTGTAATCAATGTAATTAAATATCATTACAAATTGATAAGCAAATTTTTAAATAAAATTTATTTTTAATATTCTCAAAAGGAAATTTATAATTAAAAACCTCAAAGTGCATATTACGCCAAATATGTACAAGTGTGTAGATAGTAGTGTAAGGACTATACGTAATGAAGAGATTTTATAACATGAATTATGAACAAGTCATAATATATACTTGTATATATATATATATATATATACATATTAATAAATGGTCTTACGGATTTTTGGTTAGAATAAAATATGTTGATAAAATTTGGAAATCAGTTGTTTTAACTGAAAACGATTTTAAAAAATGAAACGGGATACAATTATGAAAGGTTTCTAATGAACATCAGAATTTTAGAGCGGTTTACGAAACACTAAGAATAATCGTATGCTAACTGTGACCGTAACGAATTTAACCTCAAACGAAGGTTTAGTTTGGCCTCTATGGCGTATTTTACCATTGGGTCTGGATTCAAATATTCTTTTGGTTAAAGTATTTTCATTCATCCGTTTTAAGTGTCCGAGCAGGAGAACTTATAATCCTTTGATTTTAATTTTATCGGTTGTCGTCCGCGGTCTTTTAATGATGGTGTAACAACCGAAAACGATTAAGATATTAATTAAAATCAGTCAAACCTAACTACCTAAATTTTCTAATTTGTATTATATATGTTGTTGTTTACTTACTTGTGTCTTATTAGGAGCTGTACGGAGGTGATAGTACTTATTTGAATATATTTTATAGAATATGGTGTAGATTGATAGTGAAAATTAGTCAAACATGCTCAGAGTTTTTGATCTTTGTTACTTATTCGAAATTGAACAGTCCTGCAGTTTAATAATATCCTATACATACTTCCCGTCCTTAACCTTTTTTTTTTTTTTTGATTTTTGTATATTCAATTTCTTATCTTATAGAATTCACCCTCTTTGTACTATACTTTAAAAAATTTATTTTAATTTTTTGTTTTGCTTTAATTTTTTTTAGCCTACTGTCGTGTCTATCTAAACTATTTGAAAGATTATTCTTGGAAAAACTAAAGCCGATTTTGGAAAAAAATTAAAATAGTTCCAGAGCATCAATTCGGCTTCAGAAATGAACATGGAATTATTGAGCAAATACACAGAATATCGGATGCGTAATCAAATTAAGCAGTTCAGCAGTTTTTTTTTTGGATATTAGCCAATAATTTGATATGGTGTGACATGAATGAGTGCTGTCCAAACTTAATTTTTTCCACATTACTGCGCTTATATCTTATCAAAAGGCACTTGTTAGTGAAGTATTAAAGTGCCTATACTCAGACCAATGAAAGTATGTTAGGCGTACCTAGGTCCTGTTTTATACCTCATCTATACTGCGGACCTACCAATAACAAATGAGACAACCACTATCACTTTGGCTGAAGATACAGCCATATTAGCATCACATAATAACCAAGTACTTACTACTGAGATTCTGCCACACTGCATAAATGAAATTCAGCAATGGCTAAAGAATGGAGTATTTTCATTCATCCGTTTTAAGTGTCCGAGCAGGAGAACTTATAATCCTTTGATTTTAATTTTATCGGTTGTCGTCCGTTGTCTTTTAATGATGGTGTACCAACCGAAAACGATTAAGATATTAATTAAAATCAGTCAAACCTAACTACCTAAATTTTCTAATTTGTATTATATATGTTGTTGTTTACTTACTTGTGTCTTATTAGGAGCTGTACGGAGGTGATAGTACTTATTTGAATATATTTTATAGAATATGGTGTAGATTGATAGTGAAAATTAGTCAAACATGCTCAGAGTTTTTGATCTTTGTTACTTATTCGAAATTGAACAGTCCTGCAGTTTAATAATATCCTATACATACTTCCCGTCCTTAACCTTTTTTTTTTTTTTGATTTTTGTATATTCAATTTCTTATCTTATAGAATTCACCCTCTTTGTACTATACTTTAAAAAATTTATTTTAATTTTTTTTAGCCTACTGTCGTGTCTATCTAAACTATTTGAAAGATTATTCTTGGAAAAACTAAAGCGGATTTTGGAAAAAAGTAAAATAGTTCCATAGCATCAATTCGGCTTCAGAAATGAACATGGAATTATTGAGCAAATACACAGAATATCGGATGCGTAATCAAATTAAGCAGTTCAGCAGTTTTTTTTTGGATATTAGCCAATAATTTGATATGGTGTGACATGAATGAGTGCTGTCCAAACTTAATTTTTTTCACATTACTGCGCTTATATCTTATCAAAAGGCGATTGTTAGTGAAGTATTAAAGTGCCTATACTCAGACCAATGAAAGTATGTTAGGCGTACCTAGGTCCTGTTTTATACCTCATCTATACTGCGGACCTACCAATAACAAATTAGACAACCACCATCACTTTGGCTGAAGATACAGCCATATTAGCATCACATAATAACCAAGTACTTACTACTGAGATTCTGCCACACTGCATAAATGAAATTCAGCAATGGCTAAAGAATGGAGCAAAATGGAAAACATGTCATATTTACCCTAAACAGAAGCACTTGTTCGACGGTAGTGTTAAATAACGAAGTAATTCAACAAAAAGAAACAGTATAGTATCTGGGCATGCATTTAGATTGAAGACTTACATGGAAAATACATATCCAAAGCAAAATAAAACAACTAAAGTTGAAATTACATAAAATATATTAAATGATTAGCCGCAACTCACCAAAAAAAACGCTGGAAAACGAGCTTCTGATTTATAAAGCTATATTTTAAAGTCTATTTAGACATACGGAATCAAAGTCTGTGGAGTAGCCAGCAATTCAAATATTGTGAGGATTTCAGTCAAAAGTATTAAGACTAATAGCGGCTAATGGTGAGATATGGTTCATAAGTAACGATATATTACATCAAGACCTACAGATGAAAACAATAGGATCAGAAGTTCAAGGTGCAAATACCAAACAAGATTAGCTTCTCATTCAAATACTCTAGCAAACAAAATGTTGATTTCGAATAGTAACAGAGTACATACTAACAGAGTATAACTAGATTTTCATGGACGACTTCCCAAGTAACAATTTTTAAACTCCCAGCATAATTTGCTTTAAATGACTTCCCAAGCGGTATAAAAATACACTGTCAGCAGCTTGATGTGTATTCAATAGAATAATTAGCTCTATAGATGCGTAGAATATATTTATTCTACTCTAGAGCTAAAATAATAATTTCTTTACTTTAGTAATGTATAATATTATATTGCTTTAGAGCTGTTGCGATATATATATTCTTTTAAAAAGCAAATTTGCTCCTTAAGAGTGTAATTATATTGCTGTTTAAAAGTTAACCGCTTAATCATAGTACTCTGAAATAGAGCAGTTACTATTCACTGCTCTAGTAATTAAATTGTTATGCTCTTTTAGAGCTTAAACAATATTTTTTTTATTGATACAAAGCTATTTGCTACATGATGTAATATGCTTATTGTTCTTGTCATACACATTGAATTCTCATAAAAATTAAAATCATTTCATGTTATGTCCCTCTAAAAAACTTATTAACTTTATAAAACATTTTGTAGCTCTACAAGTGCTGTATATCAGTAAAGAAAACCTCTATACCAAATCGCCAATTATTATTGAAGCTAATTACGAATCAAAGGTTAACATTGAACTAACCTAAACCTAAAACCTAAAACTAATTTATTTAAACGTTTAGATAGAGAGAGAGGGTACTCTAAAAGAGGAGTGCAAAATACTTTTATAAAGCTAAAATCAATGTACTCTACTTCAGGCCTTCTTACTCACTATTTATTACGAAATTAAGCGAAAACTGTCAAAAACTGTCTCTTTTTAGCCTTCGTTTGCACAATACACTCAAATTTCATTTATTTTTTGCTTGTCATGATAAGATCTATGACCTATGTCGTATTGTTGAGTACATTTTTTTTTAAAATAAAATTTTTGAATGAAATTTTAATTAGTTTTTAATGGGATTTTCAGTAAAAGTTGACAAAAATTTATAGTTTTTGAAATATATTTCATTTTAAAAATATCTCTGCTAACAAATAAGATCCTTCGATTTAAAATATTCTCATAAGGTTTATACACAAATAAGATACATTTTGAAAGTTGCGCTCTGAGTAAGAAGGCCTGAAGTAGAGTGCATTGGCTAAAATTAAAAATTGAATTAGCTCTATAAGCGACACTTTTGTTGTTATAAGAGCTCTATAAAAGCTCAAAGAACGAATATAGAGCTAAAAATTGGAACTAATAACTCTAAATTTAGCTCTAGTGCAACACAAGAGCTTTTATAGAGCTAAAATTGTTACTTGGGTTTCCATTGGATTTTTCATCCGCAAATCATTATTATATATAGCTTACATATAAAAACTAAAAAAATCATACAAACTATACAAGAATGTCCCCATTAGAGACAGGTTGTACACGGAAAAAAAAAATATTTGTTGGAAGTCTTCAGGAGGAGTGATATTAAATTTACTTTAAATTCTTCAACATCCGTTCATCTCCTTTTTTTAATACAAACTAATTTCAAACTAATTTTATCCGAAATTCTATAACCTTCAACCTTCTTCTCTTCTCTTTTTCCATTTGTTTTTATTTAATTACAAATTTAAAATAATTAAAATTAATTAAATTAAAATAAAATTCCAAAACAAATATTTCACAAGGTTCATAATTAATAAAAATTGGATTAAAAACATTGCAAAAAAAAAAAAACAAAGTTACCCCCATTTAAAAAAGCTGATCGTTTCGATTGCATTTTTTTTTTGTTTTTTTTTTTTGGAATATAAAAATGTGATCGACTTGTTTACATTAGTAATGAAAGAAAAAGAGTTTAAAAAAATTTATGATATACGAATAAAATATGGAACAAAATTCCAACCAATTGAAAATAATTCCAATTACAAAATTAAATTATCAGTGTACTACACACATATAGAATAATATTTATTAGTAGTCGAGTAGCCGGCCAAATCTCTATATAGACAATCCAATTCAAATAACTTTTGGTTAAAGAAGTGTCCATTTAAAAAATGAATTTAAATTGCAACACACAACACAACACACTGTGTAGGATAGATGGGATGCAGTGAAAGAGAAATACTTGTAATTGCATCAGTAATAATTGTCAAGTGGTTTTTATTTTTCATATGGTTGTGTTCTTTCTCCCTTTTCATTGTCTTTATTTAGATGCAGTGATTTTGAAATAAAATAACAAAAAAAAAAAACAAAATTGGCTATTGTTGAATATTTCATTTAATTTGGGCTCATTTTTTTCTTTTTCTTTTGAAATTCAACATAAAAACGAAAAATTATATAAAAAAAAAACTTCCTGATTCAAATAACACTATTAAGTATAGTTTTTTGTTGCAATTTTACGTATACGTATAAGTATATATGTATATATATATTATTGTTTAATGAAGAGATTGGAAATTTAAGATTAGACAAATGTACAAAAATATTGCAACAATTTCAGTGTATCTTAGTTGTAGTTAGTTATTGCAAAAAACTGAATATTGTTGAATTCATTAGAGAAATTATTATATTAAGCTGTTATAATGCAGAGTCTATAAATTACCAGAATGACAGAATGGGAACTGATTAACTAAAGAGTTTTGTTTTTTTTTTTTTGCATAATGCATAGTGCATAGTTATACAATGTGAGATCACTGTTTTACATTATATTCAATTTCTTTACTTTCACATTTCTCTGTTTTTTTTTTTTAAATTATTAGGAAAATTCAATTATCACTTTAAAAATTAAATTAGAATTTTTTTTAAATGTATTTAACTGTGAAATGAATAAGATAATTTGATTATTTAATTTTAATTTATGATTTCATAAAAAAAAACACTTTCGAAATGGTAAAAAATGAAATGAATGTTTTCAGAAATTAATTTTTAGACTATACATATTTCAAAATTGCTTCCGTCATTTTCAATTAATTATTAGAATATAGTAATTGAATCAAAATGATTAAGTTTTGTACTATTGTATATGCATATATTATATAAGCAAACTATAATTAGTTAGTATCGCTGCAAAAGTCCTCACAAATCGTGCAAACACCCTAGCTAGACCACTGAAAAAACATTTCCATACATTATACCTTTCTGGTATTTACCCATCTTCCAAGCAATCCATCTAATTTGAATTCAGTATTATCAAAAGTGATGTATATAAACGATCATTTACTTTCTATTATAAATCTTTTAAATGATTATCAATTTGATTGTTTTTAATGGTTGCCAAACCCATTAGCCTAATGCCAAACATAAGCAAGGTATTTGAAACACTTATTAACGACAAATTAACTAAATTTACACTAACAAAACAAATTACACCTGAAAACCAATTCGACTTTAGGTACAAGCATGGAGCGATTCACGCAATTACAAAGTTGACCTCAGATATTTGTTGGTTCATTAACAAAAAGTTTGGGGTGGGAGCTTGCCTGATAGATTTGGAAAAGCTTTTAACACGGTGTGGTTAGATGGGCCAATATATAAAATTTTAAAGTTTAAAATACCAAAATACCTTGTAGAAATTATAATTGATAAGATTTACAAAAATATTTTTTTTATAAAAAACCCAAATTATAATCATAAAAAAATTTTCGCGATAGATAGTGGCCTGTTACAAGATACAGTTAATACACCAATACTGTTTTCAATATATTTATCAGAATTATTGTCCTCACTAGACCGGGTTAGAGGAAATAATTTTTTTTTTTTCTTTATTAACAAAAATAATGTCTACATTATATACATTTGTATTTTATTCATTATTGAAGAAAAAATTAATATATAGAAAGATTCAGACCTTAGCCTAAGCTGTATGGTCGTATAGTTAGTTACATTTTGCCATGCATTGGATTTTGCCGATGAAATCATATTCTATTCTGCCGATAGCTCAGTAGATTACATTAAAGGCAAAGTACAAAAAATGTTTAATATTACTCGGTGCTACTGCAAAGTTTGGCTGCTGAAAATCAACATCTACAAATGCGAGACAATTTTGTTTCTTAACACGGTTGATAAAGCTAGTGTAGATATCAAAAAACACTGGAAAGAATTTTAAATAAAATCCGCAGAAAATGTTATCTTTTTCACTAATAAAAAAAGTAGTTAAATACCTAGGAGTACAATTACATCGTAACTTACACTATATTGAGCATATCAAATATAGTACAAAATTATTAGTAAAAGAGTTAAAATTATATGTTGCCAAACACTAATAAGACCAACGCTTGTATATGATGCACCAATATGGCACAACATCAGTGCGAGCTTAATGGAAACTCTCCGAAAATTTGAAAGAAAGTGCATAAGAGTTTGTACTAATATATATAGAAAGCCAAATTCCGAATACCAGCATTTACTACTCTAATAAATACTTGTACAAGGAAGCAAACATAATAAGAATCGATAATTTTATTATAAAATTAATTCGAAGACATTATGATAAAGCACAAAACACTCCGGAAAATGGTTTAATATCGCAACCACAATGAGGAGTACATCAAAAAAACCTTGCTCACGGGCTTCATAGCTCCTGAGCATTTTATCTATTTAGATATTCAAAACCGTAATCATATCCCTCTATTATACCATTATAATAGAGACGGACTACATGTAAAGCTATTGGCACAAGAGCATTCTGTACAAAACAAATACACTTCTTCCCAACCTCTACCGTCAACTTTTGTCATCCTATTTGTCAAAGAAAAGTTTTTATAAATATATAAGGGTGTTTTACAGCTGTCCAGAAGTCGCATTTAAACCTATATTTAGCCATTGATTAAAACTTCTAACGAACAACAAATATCGAATGTCAATGAATATAAAAGTCTCCATATTACTTTGAACACCCATAACGAAGTTGCTCAGCTTTTCATTTCAATAATGGAGATTTGGTATATTGTGAATCAAAAAAGTACTTAGATATGCAAGGGCTTTTGCCACACTTGGTGAACACACATTATCAACGACAGTTAAAAAACTATCTTTAGAGTGTAAATTTTCTGTGTATAAAACTATAATTAGGTCAATCTGAAGGCATAACGCTGAAGCTATTGGGAACATCTCCAACAAAAAAAAAGTAACTCCAACATTAAATTAATTGAACGATTTCAATCCGAAATATTAAAATCTACCGTTAATGTTCCCTGGTACGTTCGTACGACAGAATAATGCTTGGATTTAAAAATTTCATCTGATGGCGACATTATAAATAAAAACAGAAAAAAATATTTATATATATGTAAAACAGTGTTTGAAATTTAATATTTCGCCCGTATGATTTCGCTCTCGGTGGGAAGGACGATAAAAATAAAAATAAAATAAAACTCTTAAGAAACAAAATCGAAATCGATTTTGATTTACCCAAATTCATTTGTGCTTCAATTAATCAGAACCCATAAAGCTAACTTAGACTAAAACGTTTGAAACAACTGGATTTAAAAATCAGGTTTAATTCAGTTCCCATAAATATCAAAATAAAAATAAAGGACTCTTTTCTTGGACTCTTTGGACTCTTTTCTTGTTGTTAATCTTTTATTCTATTTAATATACCAAATTTGGTAAGTAGTCACAGGTCAAATTGTAAATATATAACTAATGTGAGTTCTTAACATTACAAATATGTACACCTTGTACCGCCATTATTCTTAAATAAATTCTTCAAACTATCAAAATTCAAAATGATTTAAAATAAAAGAAAATTTCCTATATTTAAAAGGGCTATCAAAACTTCCACAATTTTCTTCTTTGGAAATTTATATGATGAAATTTATATGTCTTTGTACTTACAATGAAAATTAAATAATTAAGAGAATGAAGGTAGGGAGGATATTATGTTGTAGAACAATAGAAGAAATTAATACAGAACAAAAGTACTCGACTGTGAATTTTTGTTAAGAATTAAAGACTGAATAACAATTCCACAGTTACAATAGAAAACTTTTCAATTAGTTTTATATTATGATGATGTACATATACTCAAAGAATATTAGTGTTGGATCCTTTTGTTGTTAACACCATAATTGTTATTATTGTAAATTTAAAAGTTAAATAACTTAAATACTAAAACTTACTAAAAGCAAAAAACCCTATTTTAATCCTTTAGAATATCCAAAAACAAAGCACCTAAATTTAGTTGTGAATTTTTTTAAATAAAATAATAAGTACCTAAGCTCCAATGTTCCCCTATGTTTTTATTTATCTTCAATTGAAAACAATAAACACCGAATATCAAAAAGGATTAGAAATTTGTTTTTTTTAAATATATTTTTCATTAATTTATTGAAATAGACTTGATTAAAGACCTCTAACACAAACGGCCAACCATTAATTAATTTTTCAAAGGCCTGTTTTTATTAAAAATATAAAAATGACTAAAAGTGTAGGGTGGATTCAAATTGGACGGGCATATATAGTTTAAATAAGATTTTTTTCATTGATATTATTGTTCAGACGTAGTATCCTAGTATTATAATTGAGAGGATTTAGAAATAGTTATTCAAATAATTTGTTCCTGATTTGTAATGAAAAACATCTATTGACTATGTATACATATATATTGCAAAAATTTGGTACAAAATATTTGAACGATTTTCATTATTATTCTTTTAAATGATAGATATTTAAAATGAAACGTGGCGAATTTAAACATTTTTTAATTTTCTATTAGAAATTTCAATAATTTAAAAATTCCCTCCATCATGTCATTTTGACATACAAAAATTTTAATTTATCAAATTGTCGCACCACTTCCATTTCCAGAATTGAATTAAAATTCTTTTTTCTATTAAAGTATAAGGTTGTTGTCTAAGATAAAGCAATAAAAAACAATTAGCCATATAGTGTAGTGCCGAGGATAAATCGTAATGATGGAAAACAGTTCATAATAACATTGAGTACAATTTTTCATCTAACTTCCTCGAATTTGGAAGAGCGGGCGAATTTACTAGTATTGTAAAATATATTAATGTACAAAAGATTAAGATGGACAAGACATGTACTGGTGAGAACAAATGATCAAACAATGCCAAAATAAATTTGAACCAACCATCCAAATCAAGATGGTTGAACGAAGTTGAGAAAAACTGTCGAAAAATTGTAGTTAACGGATGGGGTGCAGTTGCTCAAATTAGAGAAGAATGGATAAAAGTGGTAAATGAGGTTAAGAATCACATCGAGCTGTATTATAAACAGATAAAATGATGATATACAAAAATAAATATACAGTACATTCATTCACAATATGCTAAACTATACTTATTCGCAGTATGCTAAGATATATTTTATATAAGTATAGCTTAGCATACTGTACAGTGTACATGTACTTATTTTTGTATATTATGATCTGTTTGGTCTTACAGCTCGGTATGAGCTAGTTAGTTCTAAGTATAGCTTAGCACACTGTTCATCTAATATAATATGTGAAGGTGAATAAAAATCAAATTAACTCAAAAATAAATAATACTTAACTACCGTTACTAAACCCTACAAAATATATGTAAAACATTTGGAAGAAAACTACGAGAGTTGTATAATATTATGAACCATATGTGATGTAACTATACGCGATAACATGAAAGCTTAGTAACTCGCCAAATTTGTAAATTCTGTTGCAAAAAAATGTTTAAAATAACAGAAATAACATGAATTATTAAAGATTAGAGCTCAGCACGTTCATTCCCTTTACTTTACAAGTTGCTAATTGGACACTACAGCTATCCTTTGTATATCCAATTCATGGTATGTATAAGTAGTCAACAAATTTAATTTTTCTTTACTGTTATTAATTTTTTGTTATGGGTGCCAGTGCTTTTTGGGATAACTATTTAAATTCATAATAAAATTGCATAAAACCAAATATTTCCAATGAACTCAATGTCATATTTTTCTCATCTTTTATTTTGGTAAATATCCTTATGTTTTTTATCATACTGACTAGCCAAGTCATCGAATACGTTGTCCGGGTCTAACAAAAAGCATATAAAATTTACTTCAATAAAGTTTTATATAATATGAGTCGAATTTGAAAAATATTCTAAAAGTTGTATAACGCTAGGTTCAATTTAAAATCTGTAGTTGGTCTAAATTTGTTTGAAATTATGCTTGCAATACAATGCTTTTAATATTAATCTGGTACAATTGTACAGTTTTGGTTTATTGAAATTTTGTAGAAGCATTATTGGACTTCCCAGAATTATTTTCACTATATTCAATACAAGTATATCAGAATTATTATAAGTTATTTCGAGCCAGTCAGAATTTTGGAAAAACATAATAGACATGGCTTTTAATTTTTGAGAGAATAGCAACTTGATTAACGGTACTCCGGTCTGTAACAACTTCGATTTTTAAAATATTCGTGATGGATGGAGTTAAGTTGTCTGACAATCAAATCAAAACCTGTCATTTGATAATATTGTAAGGCATTAGTTCTCAGAACTCTATCTTTAAAGCTATAAACGTGTATGTAAACGTGTAGTGAACAAATTATCAAACTTTAATTTTAACAAGACATAGAGAAAACAGAGACATATAAAACAATCATTTTAAGAAGACATATATAGTTTGAAACTTTAAACTCTCCAATTGCAATCTTTTACCACAGCTAGCAATTTTTTGACAAATATTTGAGAAAATTTGCGAAAATATTTGAATAATTCACTCTCTTAATAATATAACTGGGAGACCGTATACAATTCCAGAATTGCTATTTTTATTGTAATTCATCAAAATAACAAAATTCAACTGTGAACTATAAGTAAACTAAGTGAAAATTTCTCAAATACAATTTTTATATTTTGTTATTTCAATTTTCATTTAAATTCAATAAATTTGTATATAAATTTATTTATTTTGCAAATAAATAAACAAAGACCTATGAATTTACAGTAATTATAAAAATGCCGACATCACATTGCAATCTAATGAAGTTAAATTTCAAATGATAAATTTTACATGAATAGATACGAAGAGATCTACACCTATTCAAAGTCATTACAATTACTGTTGCCAGCAATATTAAAATACACAAACACACACACAATACAATGACAATACAAATGTAGGTACATTTAGATCTTGAATAAATAATTAAGATGAAAACTTTTTAATTTTATTATTTAAAAAAAAATTTACAATCATTAGTATATACATTGGCAACTGATATAGAAAAACTATATATATGTATATACAGTATATACATATTTATATAAATATATGTATATACAGTTATAGTTATAGTAGTTATTTATATAAATTTATTTCCTCCTAACACGTGTAATAAATTTAAATGAATTTTGTGTTTTTTTTGTTTTTTTTTTTGTAGACAAAAAGTACTCACGTACTCTCAGACTTTCCTTTAAAAAATATAAAAGAATTGTAAACTTATTTATACTTTAAATTTTTTTTTGTTTATGTTATAAGTATTTACTTTTTTTTATAAATGTTGGGACGTGGTACTGATGCTGTTTTACTAAAATCTATTCATGAAGTAGTTTTGAAGTGTTTAATTTTGCTGAAGTATAGAAAATATTGTATTAAGCTTAGAATGTTTAATTACATTTCTGTTTCTAATTTAATAGTTGCTATTTGCTAACAAACCTACTGCCTTTATATCAAAGTTAATTGTTATCAAAAGTTTAATTATTTTGATAGCTTAGTCACCAAATGATGGTGTTGTGTTTAACAAGATGGATTGTAGGAGAATTTATATAGGCTTTTCATAAACACATTCTGGAAAAACAAAATAGTGCAGAAAAATAATTGTGTTGACAGTTATTAAAATTTGAATTTTCTACATCATAAATTTTATCAAAACTGATTGTCATGCGCTATCTACTATAATTTTGCATTTTCCTGCTAAATTAAAAATGCTTATGAACAAACTTGATTTGCAACATTGTGTTTATGAGCAAAATACTTGTCAATATAAGCAATATTGCCAATATTGCTGATTGGCAATACTGCTTATATAACAAAAACACATAATAAAAACTCTATAATAAACCGAATACTTAAACAAGTCGATGGTTTTGGTCCAATATCCGAAATGGAAAAATGGATTTGATCCAATATCCGAAAATAAAAATCCTAAAATTAAAATCCCGAAATCAAAATCCCAATGTATTTTAAATTTTTGTATCACAATTGTTGGCGATTTGGGTTAATTAAATACTTTGTACGAGCGAGTGTGCTCTCTTAAAATAAGTAATAATAAATACATAAATAAATAATGAAGATTGTTCTTATTTTAGGATTTTGGTACATTGGGATGTATATGTATATAACTGTATTTATATCCCAATATAAATAGGCAGTCTAACTTATCTATATTGGGATTAGGCAGACTGCGTTACTATCTAATGATTTATATACATATTTATTTCACCTGTTCCACGACTTTATGGTATGTAAATAAGTAATTATTTAAATTAACAACAATATTTTTGAACGATTTTGCAATCAAAATATCGCCGTCAATGAAAAAATAATTATCAAAATACTTGGTTTAGTAAGGACTTACTCCAGTACTTTTTTTTATAAAACTTAAAATTATTTGCAATGAATGAAATTATCGGATTGAAAAATTAATAAAAAATATATTACTTATGGAATATAATTACAAATGTGAAGATTAATATAGCATTTAGTTTTGTTATTGATTCTTCTTATAAATATTATTAAAAATTCATCATTTTGACATTTAAACAAGCAAAGCATTGGTAAAAAAATTGAAAAATTTAAATGTTTTTTTTTTCTGATATTCTTGTTGTGAAGGGCGGCATGTCACTTGTTATAGACCATAAAATAATTTTTACACAATATAACTATGAGTATATGTATATAATACAATCAAATCAAATTTCAATCATCATAAAATACACATTTTGTACGCATAAATAACGGGTATGCCAACTTGAAATGTAAATTTAAATATAATTTATTTTGTTTCACTCTAGAAATTTACAGATTGTATCATAAGACGAAGGACAAATAAATTTTTTTTTTTAAATATAATTTCAAGTCTCTGGGATAAACACTCTAACTGCTTTTACACAGAGATTTCATATACACTAATCTACTAGTAATTTAAGTCTCGAAAACTATATCTATTGTAGAGTTGAATTCGTCAATAGCATAGTTCCATTTTATTTAATAATTTTTTATCATTTATTTTATCCCAATTAAGGGTACTGGACCAAGTCGAAAATAAAACCAATAAAACTTTTTTTTTTTCTTCGTCAGCCATTGGTCCGTTTTTGACGTTATAAAGTCCAATACCATTAAACAACGTTTTACCATTTATGACAAATAATGATAGTACATACCATTAGAACAGATAACGTTAGAACAAATTTGGAAAATTTCTGAATCAAATGGAAAATTTTTTAGTTCGGTTTATTTCGAAAATTTTATGATACAGTTATAGAATTATACATTACTGTAACCATTTTAAAAAATATCAACAATTTAATCTACATATTAAATATTGAAAAGTATTACAGTATAGTAGTGAATCGACATGCAAATTACTTGCTGCAAGTAATAGACTACTCATATAAATTGTATAAGCATTATTTTTACTATTTGTAACGTAAGTAGCGCATTTATAGCTTGCAAAAAACCTCAAATTCCGAGATAACGAAATTTAGGCATTATAAATATAAATATAATATAAAATAATAATAATATAATTTTTTATTTCAATTTTAAAAACTTTTAGTTACAATTTACAATATAATGCCTAATAATACATAAGTAATAAAATATAAAAAGAATTTAAAAAGTAATTGCAATATTAAATCTTTTGATTTGAAAATTATTTTTATTTTTTAAAATTAAAAAATAACAACAAAACAAACAAAAATTAAATTGAGAACAACTTTATTTTCATTTGCATTCATACATATTTTATACTGAACTGATAGTTAAGAAAGTGTATATATGTGCTAGAAAATATATCTATTTGAACTTAAGGTAAGATCAGCAAGATAATAAACAATTTACAAAACTAAATATCGGCAATTATATGACCATTAACGTTCTATATATATAATTTGTTTATATTAACGTTCTGTTAATGTTAGTAAATTCGGAAATGCATCAGCACCACGCATCGTAAAAGTTCCATATTCTAAAATGCAACATTAAAATGTTGCTGAAAGCATCACCTTTTTTTTGCAACATTACTGCTTGTGATGCGCAAACTTGAGCAAACTTCGCATCATAGAATTAGTTGATGCATTGTTTTCTATTGTTATAAACAGCTGTTTGACATTTAAAATTTATGTGATTTCACTTGATTGAAATACATTATCTGTGTAATAATTTTAAAATTATTTTTTGTTTTAGGTATATACTACTTAATATTTTTTCCATTAATTTTATTACAAAGTACGATTTTTTAACAATTTTTTATATTCTAGTGATTGTTTTACTTTGTGATTGAATTACTTATTGTATATCATCATATTTTGGTTGTTCAGAAAAATACGTTCAAAGCGATATTAAATAATATTTTTTTGATTTTCATTAAATTAGCATCACTGTTAAATTCTGGTAGTGTTAAAATGTATTAATTGCATCAGCAACACAAAGCATCATTGCCGAATTGCATCATGAACTTTGTACAGATACAATAGTTATACCGCATCATGATTAGCAATGTTGCATTTCCGAATTCACCTTATATTATGTTTGTCCCATTAAATACAAATACTTAACACGAAAATTCTATTCTAATCATTTAAATATGTATTAATTTTCCCATCTAGTTGAAACACTCTTTACATATACGTATAGAAAAAAAAAATCCATTAAACATATTCTTCTTCATCTCTATATTTAACTAAATTTGTATTTTCTATCTAATTTTTTTATTACTTACTTCAAAGTTCAACTTTCCATCCCATCAATGTTTACATTTTTTTATAGGCTGCAATAAACTCACAGCAATAATATCATAACAATACAATGACAGTATAATTGGTTCGATTGATAAAATATGCGTGAAAACTTAATGAAATGATGTCAAGAAAAAGAATGAAAACAAAAAGCAAAATAAAAGGCAAAAAAAAAACATAAAATAAAATATAGAAACATTGTCGAATCGAATGAATGAATGGATGAATGAATGAATGAGTATATAGCTTACATCTGATAGATACAAGACTTTAGTGTAGGTTTTATTAAAAACAATAAAAATATTTTTAAGAAAACTCTCATCAAATCTTATTTGGAATCATTTATTAATAAGTAGAAATTTGTACAGAGAGCATAAGTAATAACAGTTATCAATCAATTTCCGTATTAGTCCATAAATAGGCATCTCAAAGTGATTGATGAAAATGAACTTTCGGTTAATTTTTAAAATTTTGCATATTTTAAAATGTATATATAAAGCTATATAATATATGTGTACAGTTATAAATTTTAGAAATTTAAAATATTTTTTTGAAATTTTTTTCAATTTGTTTTGATTGTTGTTTTTTACAGAAAAATTTTTATTATTGAATTTAGGTTTTTATTAGCATTTTCTCTGTAAGTAATTGACTCAATTTTAGAACGAAGTATTGATGGATTCTGATGGAAAATTACTATTGGGATCGATTCGATTGTATTTTTTTAAAGGCATTAAGATGTCTTTAGTAACATAAGCAATAATAAAGTAGATCGCTTTAAAGAAGTATGTATTCGAATTAGTGAGTCAAATATCACGGTATGATTATTGTGTTTTTGGAAGATTTCCATCAACCAGTGAAAAAAGGAAAGCACAGATAGAGATGACAATAAGTATTAATAGTTGGCTGGCTTTAAGTATCTGGTACCAATTTATCAGTTGACAGAAAACTGTTTTCATACATTTCACTTTCAGTCATCTTATTTCTAGAAGAGAATTTAATCAAAAGGACTTTAAAGGAGAGTTCAATTAGATTGTATAGCAATTCCAAAAATAGAACCAAATTATTTGTTTTAATTATAGGTGTTCAAATATGTAATGCAAAATTAATCTATACTTATAAAAGGGGCAATTTGTTTGTTTATTCGCTATACACGCCCACATTTTAAAGTGGTTATTCATGATCAAAAAAGGAACCGGACGAGGTACTTTACAAAGCTTTATATTTCAAAAACCAATAGTGTTACAAACATGAAAATTTACACTTATATACTCTTAATTCTTACAAACACTTATATACTCTTCCACAAATAAAGAAATACGAATTTTGGACTAGTTTGGGTAGCTGCCATACAACTCCCCGAACTTCACAGGAATATTTCTAAAACAAATTGTGTTACAAAGATGCAAATTTACACTTAGATACTCTTTCTACTAAAATAAAGTAACACGATTGTTACCGACTTCGTACAAATAACATGCTAATGCTAATGATTTTTAACCCAGTTTGGTGAAGGTCAAATTTCAGAAGACTTACCTAAATGTCAAAATTGAAATCAGTACATTATATAAAGATCAGTACATTCATATAAAGTATTGAAGAATTGACTGAAAAAGTATTTTTCGAATTTTAGGAATCAGCACAAAAATTTGACATAGCTGTGTGAAATGGATATGTCAATTAGCTACAAAAAATGTGACAATTCGTTTTATTAATCAGAAAATACTGCAGAGTATTCCAGAGAATCCATATATGCAAATCGATAGATACAATTCCCAGTGAAAATAAGGTGTTAACTACCGAACAGACTTTCTTTATTCGTTTGATTTGACACGGTTCCAATATTACTTTTTCGAAATTTGAAGCAGCCAAAACTATGGTACTAGATTAATAAAAAGAACTTTGCATTGAAGCACAAACTCAAATTTATTGTGGAAAAAGCGAACATATTTCTATTTCAAGAATACCTCAATAGAAAGGAACGTGTTTGTTTATATTCCATCAGAAAAAACCCGAAATATTGTTTACAAAGAAATAATTTTATTGTCAGTAAAGTTTAAGTTGTAGTATTGTTGGTTTTGTTATCGTAGTGAAAAATTTTTTTGATAAAGCAATTTTTTTCAATTCGATTCATAAAACAAACTTCATTGAAGCAAATTCTATAACTTTTTGCTAGTAATCTATATTAAAAAAATTTATTACTAATACAATCACAGAGAAAATTCATCTCTTCTGCTTAATAATAGGTATGTGGTGGGAATATTTTGAAATCTCTACTGAAGAAGAATACAGATAAATAGTTAGCGCTAATGGAGTATAGGTCACCACCATTAGCAAACCGACTATCACCGTCCACAATATTAATGGGAAGAAAAATTCAAACTACACTACCAGTGATTGATCAACAACTTATCCCGAAATACGACATTGAAAATCAGACTTTAAAAGAAAATACCCTAAGACAGGCATGCTTAACCGAAATTAGTTTTAGAGCCAGATTTGAAAATATAATATAAAAAAGAGCCACAACCATTTTATAATTAAATTATTTTTTTTATTAATTCATTGTCAAAAAAAGCTTTGGAAATAATAATAACAGAATATTAGAAAAATAATAATAATTCATAACATCACAAATAATTTAAATTTACGTTTTGTCAATTATTATTTTTGGTGATATTTTTTTAATGAGAACTCTGCTTATCATTTTTTTTTTTATAGTAAGTTTAGGTTAATTACAATTTTTGTTGTAGCTATATGATTTTCCATATTTGTATCAAGTAATCTAGCCCTATTTTTATTTTTAAAAATTTTCATTTAAAAAAAAAAGGATTCGCAAAGATAGACACTACCAAAAGCACATATTATTCGTATTGCATGTTTCTCCAAATTAGAATATTTTGTCTCCGATTTTTTTTATAAAATGCAAATTTACTACTATCATCATATTCTGTTTAATGGGATTAATATTGGATATTTATTTTTTGAGCAGCACATTGGATATATTATGTAGAATAATGGGAGCCACAGAAAATTATTGAAAAAGCCACAAGTTAAGTATCGCGGCCCTAAGAGATAAACAACATGAAAATTAGAATACGAGGCACAAAATCATTAAGCGAAACAAATTTGAAGTGAAATCTAAGACTCTGGAGTCGAATTGAACAACTCACCGTCATACATAATTAACATCAACAGTGGTCAGTTTCGTAGAATATAACATCACCACAATACAAAAAAAAACATACTTTATTGGTTTTTCGACCTGGTCTTGTACCCTTTGCCATTGGAATATAATAAATGACAAAAATAATTGAGAGTATAATCTGGGTAACAAATTCAATAAAATGAAACTATTCTATTTAAGAAGGCCTAGTTCCTGACAATAGTAGTAGTTTTCCACATTTAATGAGGATAAGCCAGTAATTTGTTAAATAAATACTCGAAATATTGTAGATTGTAGTGTAAAATTGCAGTACCGTACTTAATTAAGCACGAAAAGGTGATTCGTAAAACATAAATTAATGAAATGGAATTTAATAAAAAAGAAAAAATAACAAAAACAGAAATTAAAAAGAAAATAAAATAAAAAAAAAGTGATGAAGAAAGCTATGGACAAATTTTTATTAAAAAAATCAGAAAATGCCGTCTTTAATAATAGTTTGTTTGTGTAAGTCGGTTTTTTATTCTTGCTTTTTTCTTTTGTTAATAATTCAATGTTAACACTGGGTTAAATGGAAAATTAATTTTCTGCGAAATAACTAGGCATATAAGATAAATAAGAAAAAAAATATGATATCAATAATGAAATTTTAAATATGATAATTTCATTGGAAATTAATTAATAAATAAATATTATCAAAATATGATTGAGAAATTTTTTATTTTGTTAATTAACCGATTGCATTTTTATCAACTTTTGTAGGAGTGGCTTTTTAGTTTCTTTTTAATTTATAAAATTTTAAAATTAAATATCTGTGTTTACATAAAGTTTTAATTATAGAAGTTAATGGAATGAATAATTGACTTAGAATTACTATTTACTTGCAAAAGGAAATAGACAACAAAAAGTCTGATTATAAATTATAGAAAATTTAGTTAAAAATAATTCTGTAAGTAATTCTGTAAATAATTCTGTAAATAATTTAAAACTAACAGTGAATGCCATTTAAGTAAAATTTTATATTGGCCAGCAGAATGAAAGAATTTTGTTAAAGTCGCCTACAAATGACTTTTGAAATCAACCGAATTAGTGCGCAAGTTTAGGTAGGTTTAGGCACTTGTTGAAACGAAAACCCTAATGCTACCCCTTAAATATTTCCGCTGGGGAACAAGAGTGGCATTAAGTACCCACCCCTACACAGTGCAAGGTGACTTAAAACCAAAACTGGGTATGGAAATTCGTTTATAGCCAAATTTTCTCGAATGTGGAACCATATTCCAACAAAGGTAAAAATGTAAAAATATATATATATACCTACATATAATCTATGAAACAAAAGTTCAAGAGTAATATTAACAAATTTATTCAAAATGTCCCCACTGATCAGTATAGGTACATTTTTCTTTCTCCAATCCTCATTTAGTTCAAGCTGTACCGGGTGTTCCAGAGCATGCGTATCAGCTTTTGGAGACGGGAAAGAGCAGTTATTTTTAAATTTTGAAAAACTGGTATTAACTAAATCGAGGGTGCTCTAACGATTGGTGATATTTTCAACCTCCGGGAAGGACCGTAAAAGTGTTTTTAAAGCCAAAAAATCGCAGAAATGGGCCGAAATCGAAATTTTCAAATGGGATATTTTTTTTTTGAAAATTCGGATTCTACATCAAAAAATAAGAAAGTTTTGTGAAATAAATTTTTTTTTTTTTTTTTTTTTTTAAATTTAAACTTTGTAGAACCCAAAACTGAGATAAAAAAATATGGTAACATGAAAAACATATTTATTTATAAAAATGATTATTATTAATTTTTGTTCACCAAAGGAAAATATGACGGATTTTTGTTTTATTTTTATTAATTTTAAAGACAAATAATGAGAAAAAAAAACCGTTTAATATAAGTTCCTCATTTTTTGTCGTACAATTAGAATTTACAACAAAAAATATCCCTTCCCATTTAAAAATCTCGATTTCGGTCAATTTCGATAGAGCACCGTCGATTTAGTTAATAAATTTTTTTCAAATTTTGAAATTATGGGTCCTTCCCCTCCTTAAAAGCTGATACGCATGCTCTGGACCACCCGGTATATTCGTGTATAGAAATATCGTATAAACTGAGCCCCGTGTATTTCAAAATCAATATTCAAACATTTTATGAGTACTCTTACCACACAGAAATGTTAAGGATTCTTTGTGCTGACCAGGTAAAAGATAACAATGTTTATTATGAAACATATACATATACCTATATATTATGTTAGCAACAACAAAAAATTACCTTGAAATTATTGAAAAAGCTGGAATTTCATATTTCGAGAACGATTTATGTTGTACTTTAGGAATTACTATAGTAGCTCTGGCGACAAAAACTAGGTCTCAAACTATATCCAATTGGAATTTATTGTGTCTCGAATAAGCTAAATATATATATATAACATGTAATATATATATAATATATATAATATGTAAATTAAAAAATGATAGATATTTAAAAGAAAACCAAAATTCAAATATTTTTTAAAATTTCCCTTCACGCATTTTAACATACACAATTTTTAATTTATCAAATTTCCGCAACAACACCCCTGACTTAAATTTAATTTTTTTTTAAATTATTACTAGCTACGTATGAGGTTGTTGTTTGAGATAAATCAATAAAAAATATAGTGTTCACGATAAACTGAAATAATGGAAATCAATTCATAACAAAAATATTGAGTATGATTTTTTATCAAACAACGAATTTCGAGGAGCGAGCGAATACTAGTTACCATTTTAATTGACTTCAAAGAACTACTTAAGTAATAACTCGTTACAATTACAATGGCTAAACTATGTCCTAAAATCTACAGTGTATTATTGTAATCTACTGTGTCGATTAGAAAATAAATAATAAAAATTGAATTTAAATCAAATATCATGAGCTAAGGAAGCAGGTAAATGGAAGTTGTTATTTCAGGGCGGCTTTAGAAATACAAAATAAGCAATAGTTAAGTTGTGGTTTTTCGACGCCACGATACCGGCTTTTTGTATCATGACATTTCTGATTTACAGAATTGTTTTTTGAAGCTCAATTTCAGGGCCAAAAAAATAACAATGAAGAAATTAATCAGATCTATTAAATTTTATTAGTTACGTGCGTATAAGAAATAATTTTTAAATCCAAACTAGTTAATAGTTTGTAAGCTAGTTTAAAAGAAAGGTGACACTCATAGTAATCTAACCACCACGAAAATGAACGTACCGGTCCATAACGATCTTTTTCCAGAAAACGTGATATTTTCAGATTTATTGTACTTCCTCCCTTGATTGATTAAAATTGTAAAGCCATGTCTTTGGTCAACACTATAATTGGGGTAATATCAACTTCTAAGTCAGGTTATGTGTATATCTGTAAATATTTATATCTTTTGTGAGTTATGGTATCGCAATCAAATAAAAGAGGAGAAGAGGATTCTTGAAGGCAAAATCTGCATTTATCTGTATCAACCTTGAATAAATGCTTCCTGAATGGAAGACGTCTTGTGATAAACCATATCAGTGTTCTAAAATTTGATATAATCTCTCTGGTTAACTGTTTTAATCAATCAGTATTGACAGGTTTTAGTCCAATTGCGTGTATAACTGTAATTAAAAATTACAAGTCATTTTTTAATACCCAACATAGCAAAACGACATACTTAAAGATTTTATTAGATTACGGGATACGAGAGACAAAAGAAATATTCAAAGGAATGTTATATAGGTGCAGGAATTCTTCTAACTAGACCATCAAAGGAATATTATAAACCACAAAGATTTGGATTAAATTTTTTTATTTAACCGCTGAATTTCATAGTGATTGAAACTGCTTTGAATCCTTTACCATGACAATAATAACATATTGCATAATTAATTTTATATGTAGTATATGTAGTATATATATATACATATAAAAAAACAATTAAGGCATTAAAAAAAATTTCACAATTTAATTAAATCACTACAACTGAGTATGCATCATAATTCTTCAGCAATTAAATTAAATCATCATTCTCTACCGATAATTGAAAAATTTCAATCCCTAAATTATTATATTCTTCGATAAAATTAAAAAATTTTCTTCATCAATGAAAAATGCACTTAATGAAAATTTATTTTTTAATTTGTTTTTCATTCTTCCTCTTGCTTTCATTTCTATTTTTAATAACTGCAATGACTTAAATTATTAAAATATGCTAATAACATACGCTGTAAAGGAAGTCTTATGATGGCCACACTTTGATGTCCAATAATGAAAGTACAAATTATTATGATATTATGTACATAAAATGGTAGGTTGATAATTATTATTATTTTCATTTATTTATTTTCTTTTTTGAAGATAATTATTATGATAGTGCAAGAAGTTGATATAAATATGCTAGACAGCTTTCTCTAAATTGTAGTTTAGAGACCATTTTTTATTTTTAAAATTAAATGAAATAGAAAATAATTTGAAAAAATATAACAAATAGATATGGATTTTTTACTTTACTTATAGTTTGTTTATTATTTTAATAAATAAAAATTTAATAAAAATAATGAAAATAATTTTACCGTTACTTAATTGAAAATTACTAACAACTGAATTGAATTTTAATGAATTGATAATCAAACAGTTAATTCTAAAATGAGTATTGTATGTTTAATGCAGGTTAATTAAATATTTATTTTCTATTCATTTTAGTATGGTCCGTTGTTTTTAAAATAAAAATTTAAAATTTTTGGATTTTAGTAATGATAAAAGTTTAATTTTTGACTAATTTTAAAGCCAGAACCAAAAATTATAGAATAATCGACTATTGGTAGATAGACTAAAAATAATAGACTAATCGACTAACTTATATAAAGAAAAATTTAAAAAAAATAAGTACTTCATAATTTATTTATTAACAATATCAAATCAACTTGTTGTATATATAGTATTAAAGGACCAATTTTGTTTAAATATATATGGACGATATCACCGAATTCTCTAATATGCAGAAACAACTAAAGAATAACAATTTCATTCATTTAACATGATCTACATTTAATTGGTCAGTGGCTCACAAATCATCGGCTTTGTATTAAATTAAAAAAAAAAACTAAAAATCTTACTTTTGAAAGTTATAAACATTTTAATCACCATGTTCTATCTATAGACAGTAAGTCTAGCTGAAACTACCTCATAGACCGAATAATAAAAAGTATTATTCAATATACATATTTATACTTAGAATATTACGTAAGTTCTTCACCTATAGCGCTATTTTTACTATTCATTATTCATCAAATCCTGTATTTGATATTTAAACTCCCCGGTATGGAGCAGGGGTCCACAAATTTACATAAGCAAGCTTGATATACTTAGTACATAAGAAATGCATTAAAATAGATCACGGGCTTCCTATATAACACCCTTCTAGCAATTTATATACTGAAAAGCATGTTCGCTCATCAAACATTATTAAATTTGAGCTTCTAACAACTCCACTAAAAATTAAAAACAAAAAAAGGGGTGAAGAATGACATAGAGTTGCCATATATTGAAAGTATCAAATCCAGTGAATTAAATTGTGAATGTTGTTTTCAAACTTGACCTTTCATTAAAATCTGATGTTTAGGATTCAGTATGCTCAAGAATGCAAACTACTTCAATGTTAATGTATTGCATCGATCTGTTCGATGGTAATATATATGGTATATATGGCTCGTTACCCAAGTAATATTTCTCTAGATATAAAAATAGTAATGCTATTGGAAAAAATACAAAAGCATGATTGACAAATTTTTTTTGGGATCAATTGCATATTTTTAATTCGGAATAAGTATATAATTATTTATTTGTATAGCTTGATAATTTAGATTTGAACCAAGAAGAAGGCACATGATATTATATTATATCAATGTACTGCTATACATTAATGTCTACATAGATCTTTATTAGTAGGTAAATTTTACCAATACAATCTTGGGTTCAAGCCCAGAAGGTGTTGACAGCTTAATTTAAATCTTCGTCATTTGAAAAATTATAAAACCTATAGATTAATTAAAAATTTAGCAAGTTTCCAAAGTTTACACAAAAATGTCAAATTCAATTTTCAAAACACTAAAACAATAAAAAAAAAATGTTTGAAAGAAATAGAATCGTATCTCACGATCTTCTGGAAGATATATCGATAGATAGATTGAAAAATATTATGAATTAAAATGATTTAAAAAACAATACAAAAATGCTGGAAGACTACTAACAGACAGACGACGTGTGAGCTTGTTTTAAGTATAAATCTGACAATATATGAACCTTCCTATTTCAACTGAAAATTAAGTATGTATGTATATTTGTCATTTTCATATTTATTATTTCATTTAAGTATTTAATGCTATCATGGGTTTTTTACAATGTTTAAAAAATTTTGAATTTTTTATACTTTATAAGTTGCTACTGTAAAGTACTAAACATAATTAACTAACACCTAAAACCTATAAAAAAAATATACTTATTTGGCAAATTCCAATTTGCAAATAAACATTTGGTCTGTCAACATTTCATACTAAACAAACTAACGTCTGCAAAATCGACACTAAGCAAAAGAATATTTTGGCCTGAGGAAATTTCATAATAAATTAATTTTGCAAACAAAATTTTAGCTAAAATTAACCATTTTAAAAATGGACATTTCACATTTGGATCATTAGCAATTTTAACAGTCCATAGTCTAGATTTTTTCTCATAAGATATTCACCCAAAAAAACATCTGATTTTGTAACCAACCATAAAAGCAAAATCTCCGAAGAAACGTCTTGTTGTAAAATTTTGTAACAATCTATAAAGTCCTTCCTAATTCTTCAAAATATATATATATATATATATACATATTCTGGAAAAAATGGTTAACTCTCTAATTTTAAGTTCAACTCTAAATTGTTAAAAATGCAAGTGTTAATTTTTTAAATGTCTACTTGCGAAAGGTTTTTTGTTACTTAAATGCTTTTTTTTTGTTACTTAAATGGAATTTGCGAAACGTTATTTTGCTAAGTAGAGTTTGCTAAATAGCTGACATCGTTATTTAAAAGACAAATGGCTAAAACATGAAATCGATAAAAATGTTATTAACCATTATTCTCATAATTAAATTATTTAATAAAATTAAATTAATCAACCATTTTAAAATTTTAGTAATTTAAATGAACATTAATAAAAAGTACATAATATAAATATTTAAAAATAAATAATTATAAACATATACATATACATTTATTGTTTATTTATATTCATTTATACACCTATAACTGTATATATAGAACTAAAGTTTTCTTAAATATTTCCTTATTAGTAAATATTACATATTTTTATTATGATAATTGACAATGAAACAAAAACAACTAAACATACATGCCCTGACCTGGATTCGATGAACCCGAGACCTTCTGATTATTAGTCAGATCACATATAATCACTACTTCATGTAAGTATCTCAAATATAATTAACTAAATGTAATGTATCTTTGATACAACTACAAATATATTTTAACCGTTAATTAAATTAAATTTGCGTAATACTCAAATATGAATTCACATAGGGCAATATTTCATAATTAGTCCGAATATTATTTTTTCAATAATATGTAGATAACAGAATTTCTATAGATTATTGTTGATCGTTTAAAGTTATGAAATACAATATTCACCCCGAATGACCTGAAAACTGATTGTGCATACTTGGCATACAAATATAACACGAATACGAGCAATAGTATACAAATTTTGAAAATTACATTGAATTTGATTAATCTTTGCTCTTCTTTCTAATTTAATGAAATTTAAAAACACGATCGAAGGAATGACAAAAACAAAAAAAGTTGAAACTTATTATAAATTCTAGAAAATTTATTTAGATAAATACTTCTATTATGTATTCGCAGTCAATCACGAAATTTATAACATATCTCGATTGATAACACAATTAATCAGGGGATTTATCACATCTAAAATAACAAAAAACAAGTGTAATTAATAATATAGTCTGCTAAAAATGATTTATTTATTTATTTATTGATTGTGTAACAAAACCTGGTATCTAATAAATGTTGTGCAAATAATAGGTAGGTACAACTAGCTATATAATGCTTATAAATTATTTTAAATTAAAAGTATGTATGTATCTTATAATGAGAAAATTTATTTTAGACATTTTATGATTGAAAATAAATCAATAAAGACATAAATATTAAAGCAGTTGTGTACTATAAAACTAAGTAAAATATAAATAATTAAATTTAAAAACGATTAACAAAAAAAGTAGTTAACTACGTGCTAAGTTTTAGCACTATTTGCAACTATACAATATTAAACGTGTCACAACGAAACAAAAATAAAAATATAAATAAATTTAAAATTAGTACCGAAATAAAAGAAGCGACTACTAAAATGTCAATGTCAAATTTAAAATTATTTCAGTGCATATATAGTGCGTATAAAGTGCATATTGCATAACTAAATATATTAATTTTTCTTCGTCATTTTCTTTAACTACAGAAGCCCAGGATTTCTCTAAATAAAATACCTGAAGGAAATTGAAACATAAATTTTTAGCTTAAAAAGTATCACAACATTGCTCAAATGAGTAAAAATCTCTAAACCGAAAAAAAAAACAAAAAACTGAAAGTAGATAATATTAATATTTATTAGATTATTACCCCAGAACCCATTATCAGTACAAATAAATTTATTTTTTTAATTTGTTTTTGATTTAGACTTTAATTATATAAAATAATTGATTTTTGAATTAAATCTAGAATTGTTCTTCCGTTCATGAATTTTTTCTTTTTTTATTTAGTCAATTTAAGTTTATTTATTTTTTTTTTTTTAAATATTTAATTTGAAATTTTTTTTTAGAATTCTTAAGATAAGATTATTACTAAAAAAAAAACATTTACATTAGGATGATAAGATGTGTACTTGCCTCATATTATGTCAAAAATTGTTATCATGAAAAAATTCCTTTCTTATCAAATTTTTTCAAAAAACAAAAATTAAAAATGTACGTAAGTAACTTTCTTTCATATCGCAATTTATTTGAAATTATTTCATTCAAAAATTGACATACCTGAAATTATTCGATATGGACAATTTAAAACATAACCTGAGTATTAAGTAGTTAAGGTAAATTACTTTGATTTTAGCATAACTACAAATATTAATCATTTTAAGTAATTTTTTACCCAGTTACACGGTATTTCAAAATTAACATACCATAAATATAAAATTATTGTTGAGTTAATTTTAGCGAAATACAATGTATCGAAAGTGGAGATATATATTTTATCGAACCTTTCGACTTATTTGGTGAAGACTATTTTTTAAACTTCTAATAGAATTTAATAAAGTAGAAAGCACTAATTTGTCTTCTGATGATTTTTTTTTTAAAACAGTCAAGCTTTAGAAAATGTAATCTTCGCATGGTTGGGATTAGATAAGATATGAAGAAAGATATTAAAAGAGTTAGCCAGGAATTTGCAAAATGACATTAATATTTATATATAATAATATTTTCAAGAATTTTTGTAAGGTATGCGTGTTGTTTGAATGTAGAAATATACTATCAACAGCGAAATGATTCAACATTCATGAAGTCCGAACTTTGAACGAACTACTGTAATTTGTTTTATGCCATCTATGTATTTCTTCTAGTGTAGAAGGGGCTCTTGTTTCGCATTGGAATTGGAATAGGAGAGAGTAGTTGTTTGACTTCTAATAAGCATGTTTTCACATCTACGAAGTGCTCTATATATGAAAAATAACTGTTGTAAAAATTTATTATTCCTAAACTGTTTCAATTGAAGAATACATCAATTGAATAAAATAGAATTTAACAAGGTACTCAATTTTTATTAGGTTTGTGTGTCTGAAATATTTTTGTCCAAATTTGTGTGATTTTATTTTTATTTTCACAAATAATATATTTTTATTTTCTATAAGTCTTCCTTTCTTGGCTATAGCCCAACAAAGCGGTATATAAATATTAAAGATTGTATGCTAATGTACAGTTGTTTATAAAAAACAAAAATAGCCTAAGGATTACATATTTGAAGAGGGTTTTTATTTTTATGCAATTAACCAAATCACAATTTTAAATATAATAAATTATTTTCGAACCACCCTGTATATTGGAAAGTGTTTCGACTTTGATAAAAATTTTATAATTAAAGAATTTTTGAAATTTTTCTATTGAGTAAACTAATTTTTAACAATAATTATTTTAACGATAAAAAATCAGGATGTTCCGGTTATTTCTGGTACATAAAAACGTGCGTGTGCAAAATTCTTATTAGATAGCTTATCAGTTGATAGTTTTCTAAATTACGTACTAGTTTTTCGTTTTTACGTTTTCATATATTAAGTATGAAAACCTACAGACCGATTAACCTACTACCGTGCTTATCAAAACTATTTGAAAGACTATTCTTGGAAAGAAAGATTAAAACAGATTTAGGAAAAAAGCAAAATTGTTCCAGAGCATCAATTCGGGTTCAGAAACGAACATGCAACTATCGAACAAATATATAGAATATCAGATGTAATCAAGTTGAGCCTAGAAGAAAAAAAGTACTGTTCAGCAATATTTCTAGATATTAGTCTAGCATTTGATCAAATATCTGGCATGAAGGATTTCTGTATAAACTTAACATTTCTTTTATCACAGAACTATTATTTATTGCTGCGGTCATATCTTATCGAAAGACACTTTTTGGTGAAGCATCCAAGGTGCCTTTACAGCAACTAATGAAATTACGTCAGGTGTACCACAGGGCAGCGTCTTACGTCCTGTCTTATATCTCATTAGCACTGCAGACTTACCAGCAACAAATTAGATAACCACCGACACTTTCGGTGATGTTACGACCATACTGGTCTCACATAGTAGCCCAGTGCATGCTTCAGAGATTCTTCAACACAGCATAAACAAAGTTCAGCAATGGCTAAAAAATCAGGGTGAATGGAGCTAAATCAGCAGATATCACACGTCCGGTGTTTGTACTTAATAACAAAGTAAAAATAGTACTTAATAACAAGAGGCTGTAAAGTATTTAAGCAAGCACACGGACAGGACACTCACATGCAAAATCCATATCCATAACAAAAGAAAGCAAACTGATGGGCTGGAAGCTAAGCAAATTGTATTGGCTCATTGGTCGAAGCTCACTTTTGTCACTTGCAAACAAACTGTTGATTTATAACGCTGTCTTGAAACCGATATGAACCGATATGGAATTCAACTGTGGGGAGTAGCCAGCAAGTCAAATATTGCATAATATTACAGCGTTTAAAGTCAAAACTATTAATATTGATAGTTGGCGCGCCTTGGTTTGTCAATAATGATGTCATACATTGTGATTTGCACGTGAGAACCATTAAGGAGGAGATTAGAAACATAATCGGAAAGTACCAGATAAGATTAGCTGCACATCCAAACAGACTGGCAAGCAGCTTGTTGGCTACAAGTAATGTAAGTCGGCTTAAGCCTCATAGCATATTGCAGTAGACAACAGAAACAATCAAATGGGGGCCAAGAAATACAATGGAGTATAATGTTGGGATCATGGATGGTTTGCCACTGGGTTATTTCATCCCCTAGTCAGTGCAATTTACCTACATAAAAAATGTCATACAAACTACTGAATGTCTCCTTCAGAGACAGATTCTAATGTTTCATTGGGAAATAAAAACAAAAAAAAAAGTATGGTATAAATAGTAAATACCTACACGTCCCATAATCAATTTTCAACGAAATAATTAAAAACTAATCTTAAGTCTAAGAAGACCTTAAAAAATAACGACCGAAGCTTGTCTTATCCGGTTCCGTTAGCCAAAATAAAACTATAATGACAAAAATTTTATGAACCGAAAGCATTATTTTTAAGTGCCCTTATTTAAAAAATATAATACAGTTATAATGTGATATACTGAGCATATACTTAATCAAATTAGGGAGTTGTTCGGACTCATTCTCGTGTTAATTTTTTTATTCCACATTATTGAGATGTCACACTTTATTTAATTATTATAATTTTTATTTATTTTACTCGCTCACATCCGAAAAGGGCCCCATATTTCATTTATGTATTTATACAAAAGGGAAATTAATTAACCAATCAATCAATCAATCATTTATTTTTTTTAGAAGATTATAATTAGTTAACTAGAACACCTAATAAAATAATTTCAAAATAAATTTCACCTTATTTTATTATGAAATAAAAAGACATCTATCAGAGATCCAATGTTTTTTTCCATAGATAAGTTTTCAAATAAAAATACATGCATATTATTATTTTATATTTAATTATTCATTGGAGATTTTACATAAAATTTAAATTTTTATTTATTTTTTGCAACATTTTCACACTTTTTTAATACCTAAAGTATTTGGATTGTAAAATTAATTCAGTTTTGTTATTCTCTCACAATTAGTATTCAACAACATAGACATATTTTCTCATAATCAACATAATTTATGAAAATTGTAACCTACTCTAATCTGAGACCAACATATTTCATATAACTAGTTAGTTGTTATTTAGTAAAAAAACAGCAAAAACAAAAACAAAAATAATTATAAATGGCATTGTTAAAAGTCGTTAAAAAATATCTAGGCAATACCATATTATTAAATTATGTTATTTAGTAGGGTTCCCAGTATTTGAAATATTATGAAAAATTCCAAACTTCAATGAAATTTTTGATTTTTTATAGAAATACAATCGATTGTTAATGGAACCTTCAAAGTGAAAATTGATAGTTAATTATTCTTTTGCAATTAAATAAGATTTATGAATTTTTAAAAATTGTGTACGTATGTGAAGGGATCCTCTTAGACAATAGAAAAAACACTAGTAATGCTTATGAGTAGTTATATTTGAATTTTATTCTAGGCAGTCGTCATCATACGCATTCATTTACATGAGTTTAGTGTTACAGCAGTTATTTTTTTTTATATATTATAAAATTGTCTATTAGCTCTCTTGTGAAATGAATAAATAGACTAAAAACGAGTACTTCATTTCAGGCTGGAAATGGGGAAAAAACAATGGTAACGATAAAAGTTTTAAAAGAGTTTCACGAACCCAATAATGTCAATAGTGAAATTTTATACGTATATAAAAATTATTATCAGATGAGAAAATGTGTTTAGGATAGGCTGGTAGAAATAAACAAGTGGGATAACGTGTTTGAATAAATTTAACCAACAACAGAATTAATAAGAAATTTTAATTTGTGCAGATTGTAGTTTAGTATGAAATTATTATAATTAAAAAGAAGCATGTGCCTATAGTTTCACATTTAAAATATTCTGATTCCACATGTGGAGACATCAAATTTTTCACTTGATGTGATCCCAATAAAATAGCTCAAATGATTTGCACTTAAATCGTAACTAATCGTCAAAACTTAATTTTTTGCATCTATAAATTTTCAGATTAGCAATAAAGCTGAATCCAATGGATTATTCATATTTAACTAGTAGAAAAGATTTATTTTTGAAATGAAATGTGGGCCTTAAAATTACAAAAACAAAAATAAATTTGTTCTGAATAGAAAAATAATTTTTGAAATAAAATATGAAAAATGTTAAGTATTTTATTTTATTTTTATTTGTTTATTTGATCACATTGAAAACGATTGACTATTTATACTCTATATATTGTGCAGCTTAGAAAAAAAACATTAAAAACTATATATTTATATTACAGAAATCTAAACTTTGCAAATTAAAGAATTACAATAAAAATTAGAATATTCACATACCTAATAAAGCAAAAAAATGAATGATGAATATAGAACCTATTAACCCATAACTGTTAAACCGATTTTAGACCAATTAAATTAACAACGAAAATACTACCTACTGTTTTTTTATGTTACTTAGAAGAAAAAATTCATCTCGTCTCGTCTCGCTGAATATGCATTTCTGATAGACAATGTAAGCGGCGCGATAGAACATTTTATTTGTTGGTAGTATTGATAATTTTTTACTGTCAACCAAAATTATTGCTATATAAACAAAATATGGTATATACAATATAAAAGTACGTTTTCAGTAGGGTTTAGTTTCAAAATATTTTTTAAATAAAAAATTAATATAAATATTTATGTTTTAAATATTTTTTAGTTTAGTACATAAACAGTAGTAAAACGATAGTAATACAACAGTAATAATAGTAAAGATGGTTCTTTTTTCAAAACAAAAACACAAATTTAATAATAGTGCAAAAAAAAATAATGAAAAATTGTTTATTAATCTTTACTTAACTATTTTATCTATTAAACTTATTTATTCAATTCAATTTTTTGATAAAAAAAAGCACAAAATACTTTGACGAGATACTCTATCGTTTACAATTTTTGACAAAATAACAAATGGCTATCTCGTCTCGTCAAAGGTCTAACAGAAATTACACACGAGACTGGTTTTAAATTTGCCGTCGCGTCAATTTGCTATCGGGTCTGTGTTGTCTAACAGAATACAAAACTATCGCGCGATATCGTGAGATGGGTCTAACAGAATATGGGTGATAAAAAACATATCAATTAAACAAAAAAAATGTTAAACTAATCATAGACCAAAACTTTCGATGTTGTAACTACACAATAAATTGAAAGATATAAAAACTTTGTAAAAGTCATGTATTATTTGCAATATTGATGAGAATTAACGGGAATTAACGTTCCAAAAAAATATAAAAATAAAACCCCAAAATTTGTATGGAATTCGGGGATAAAATTTCATAACGAAATAATACTCCAAGATTGCCTAAATTGGAATCAATCTTATTTAATTTTTATTTTGAAGCGATAAGACTTTGATGGGATGTTAATTCGGCGACCAATATAGGTAACACGATACTTAAGTTAACTAAATATGTTAAGTTTATATAGATTTTTCGAGTACATATATCATTACTGGTTGGATTTACGATAAACTTTATCATTATCAAACCAAAAAATATGATCATGTACAAAGGTTTGCAATTATATAACAATCTTCTTATACAGAATTAAAAATGGAACATCGTTTGAGTAGATTTAAAAACCAAATTAAAATGCATGTAAAGGATAATTTTTAAATGAATTAAATTAGATTTTTTTTTTTTTTTTTTTTATGATATTGACAGTAACTTAGGTAGAATACCCTTTTCGTGCTTAATTAAGAACGGTACTGCAATTTTACACTACAATATCTACAATAATTCGAGTATTTATTTCAACAAATTACTGGCTTATCAACTCATTAAATGTGGAAAACTACTACTATTGTCAGGAACTAAGCCTTCTTAAATGGTAATAGTTTCAATTTATTTAATTTGTTACCAGATTAACTCTCAATTACCTTTTGTCATTTATTATATCCCAATGACTTAGGGTACTAGACCAGCTCGAAAAACCAGTGAAGCATTTTTTTTTTTTGCTTCATCGGGAATCGAACCCGGGACCTTTCGGTTGAAAGGCAGGCGCTCTACCTACTGCTCCACCCAGCGTTTAACTCCATATTAAGTAATTATTTATTAATATATGAATATTATTGTAATTATAAATAGTTTTACAAATAGACACACTAGAGCTGATCTTGAAGCAAATATAGCGGCCAAAACCCTCTTACTAGAGATTCGTTAATGTCCTACGCCCATGCTAAAAGGACACGCAATACACGCGGCGCACATCCGTCAATCAGCCTGGAATTCTTCCAATGGCTTTGCTAGATTACACAACCCAAACGCAAACATTTCTGGCCCAATAAAAACTAAATCCGGAGCCCTAGGTGTTAAACTTACAAGAGTGCGCCTAGGGTGTACTCTTGCCACTCATAAACATTTATTTGACAGATCCAGACAAACCTCCGACATGTATTCACTGTCCAGAACTCTTCACTATCAAACACATCCTAACACAATGCCCCTCAAATAGAACAATTACATCTCAGTTCACATTCACCCCATTGCTAGCTTTACAATTCTATACCAATGCACACATAAATCTCATAAAAAACCTCCTACTACATCATAACATCTGGAATGAAAAATAACTTATCATTACCAATTTGTCTAATAATCTACTAACATATTACTATTATAAATATTACTTGGTAGGGATAAGTCCTACCAACCATTTACATTCATCAATACTATTGTTTACTTACTATTTGGTACTGAGAACTACTGAGGTTTAAAAAATAGTTAAATTTATTTTTTAAATTAAAAAGGTAAATAAGTATAAGAAAAACTGTAAATCAGTTTCGTTACGTACATATACTCGTATTATATTTGATTATGGTAATGGAAACAATTTAGAAATGTTGACGTATACGCTATCACCTCAAAATACCGATTTTTTCTTTAATTAAACTAATTCTTTTTCCCGTATAAAATTTCGTTTTATTTCAAGGTTATTTTAAAATGACATTTAAAAATTAAAACAAAAGTAAAAATTCTAAATTAAAAGTGATTTCTGAACGTATTCTTCTATCGTTTTCGTTAATTAGTTACCTACCGGTGGCGTATAGTGTAAAAATATTCAAAATATAAAATTTATAAATTAAATTTATACCAAACGAACTACTTTAGGTAAGTAGGTACGTGAATGCAATGAAATTCATTATTTTATTTTCGAATCGAATGAACTTGAAATAATAAAATTTTATATAGTTATGTACTAACTAACTAGCTATTTCGCATATATACATAGTTAGTTATGTGTATGACATAATGTGAAAAAAAATTAAAAATCACTTGATTTTAAGGTACACTGACTTTATCGAACAGTATAAAAAAAACCAATGGGGTTTCATAGTTCTTTTTAAATTAATTTCGAAATGTTTTTTTTTTTTTTTGTTTTTTAAATCAAGGTCATTTCCAATTTAATTATTTGCAAATTTAAAAAATTTAAAGCACAAAAAGTAAGAAGCTATATATATATATATATATATAACTACAATATCATATAATTATACAATATTCATTGATTAATTATTATTATGATACCCTCTAGGTGTTTAAATGAATATTAAATTATATATAGTTAGACCCTATTGTAAATAATCAAGTAAAGGTGACAATTAATTTACAATTAACGAAAATAAAAATATAAAAAAAATAAAAACAATAAATTCATAAAATAATTCTTATCTTAAGGGAGTTAAATTATGTATATAGTTATATAATGTAAGATAATAATTTTTTAAATACTTTTTAAATTTAAGTATATAAATGTAAATAATTTAATTTTTTAAAATAAACATAAGTAAATTAGTTGTTTAACGTTTTTAATTAGTTTTTACCGAATATGTAGTTATAAATTCATAAAATTGTATATTTTCATACAAAACTATCTTTGATAAAATTAATGATCTGGAGTGTCTGGAATAAAACTAATAATCCGGAGAGTCTCAGTCAGTACAGGTTTAGTTCATATTCCCAGTATAGTCCTGAAAAAATGCATAAATAGTTTAACTTTACCCTTATGTATAATTCTGTGGCAACAAATAACCGCTTATATTTGAAATTGATCTTTCGAGTAAAATCAATTTTAAAGTTTAAAAATATACTAATGGAACTGTATTGAATTTCTTGGTGTTTTTTAAAATCACTTAAATTATGTGAGAATCAATCCAAAATATTGTGTTATAAAAAATGGTTACGTTGTTGTACGAAGTTAATATTAATTAATAAAATTTTGTAAAAATCGTTTAAGCCGTTTAAACACTGAATAAATCTGAGAATTTAAAAATGATGTTTCAAATTTTGTAAAAAATGCTTATCAATTTATAAATTTTATATGGCTAATTGAAGGAATAGCTACATATATTTAAAATATTTTTAATTAAATAAACTTATATAAACATGAATAACAAAAATTTTATGTCCTAAACGATTATGTTATAGCCTAATGTGACTTATAATTTATTTTCAGAATCAAACCAAATTTTGACAGGAAATGGTTTTGAAAATTCTGAATATGGTGGTTATTTTACGTCGATTTTTTCTTATGTTGGACGTAAGCAACTATGATTTTTTAGCCCAGAATTATTTTAATAGGCCAGTAAGAGATGGTTTAAAAACTTTTTAGATGGTTAAAAACTTTCAAAAACTGTCTCAATTTTCAAATCTGACTCGAAATTGGTCATTGTAGTTCTATAGATAAATTGTCAGATACTTCTAAGCTTTTTGGAACATTATTGTTACTGGTAAAATCTATTGTTCAATCAAAATGTATTCTTATTAAAATTAATACTCTGGAAATTAAACATAATGTTACTGCAATTTACTTATGAAATTTTATCAGCCACAAAAAAGTTTCCCTTTCCTTTAAGTTCAAAACTCAATGCCGTTTTAACAGTTATTTTCTTGTAGTTGGTTTTAACTACAGTAGTTAGACTAAAATTATAATTTTTTTGTAATAACTTTAAATTATCTTTCAATTCAAATATAACTACTCTAAATATTTTTTCCATCTTCTTTTCTTTTATGTTGACCAAATTTATTACGTAAGTAATTTCAGATATATATGCAATAATCTGTAAGGGCGATTTGATCGCAGTATATTATAAAATAAATAAAAGATAAACTTACCGTTTTATAGCACCTTGAATAATACGTTTCGTTTGAGGTGATGTTAATCCACTTGTATTTGTTGTTGAATAATCAAATGATGAATTAATTGATGATGTTTGATTTGGACTAGTAACAACACCATTTAAATTAACATAATTTTTTATTTTATTTATTTCACTTTTTTCATTTTTTTGTAATAAATTTTCATTATGTGCACCATTTTGAACTTCATTTTTTTTATTTATAATATTGTTATCACTTAAACCACTAACACAACTATTATTATTATTATTTGATTTTTTTTTATTAACACCAACCACCTTTGGTGATTGTAATTGAATTGTAGTTGAAATACCAGTTGAAATTTTTGATTTCACTGAATTATAACTTTTATTATTTATCAGCTTTTTTTGCTGATTATTTTTATTTTCAGCTATTTTATTCATAACAGCATCCCATTTATTTGGTGGAAATTTACTAATACGATACTGATGTTGTGATAAATTTTTATCATTACAATTTTGTGATGATGATGATGATGATGATATTAAATTATTATCAACACCAATATTATTAGATATATTATTAATATTATTACAACCACCGACCGAACCAGTTGATATTGATAATGAACTTGAATTATTTGATGAATTTTGAATATTTTCTTGATTTGATAAATTTCTTTTATTAACGGTATTTTTTGATCTTATATTAATACCGTTAATAGAATTATTTTTATTATTTAATACCATAACACTATTTGATGATGATGCTGGTGATGATGGTGATTGCAAATCAATTGATTGACTTGAATTATTGTTTTCAATAAGACCCAGTGCTATTTTTTTACGATTGTTCGAATTAATCGTTTTATTTTTTGCTACCGAATTTTTATTTTTATTTAAGTACGATGATGGCGAAGGCGACGACGACAATAACGATGATGATGAATAAACCGACGACGACGTTGTTGTAGGCACATGCTTTCGCGACGGACTCGATCGTTTAACTGATGAATGCGTAAAAGATTTTAATGAATTCTTAAATATTGGTGTTTTTTGTATTGATTCACCAATACTTCTGCCACCATCAAAATAATCATTTGAAATTATTTTCGCCGCTGATTTATTTAAAGCTTTTATTTTCGCCGCACTCAATAATGGTGATGTAGCTGCACGTTTTTCTGTTATTAATTTATTTGTAACATTTGTTGGACTTGTTGCATTTGATGTTGGTGAGCTACGAGCGTTATAAATTTTTCGTTTTCCTGCTGTTGTAGTTGTTGTTGCTGTTGTTGCTGTAGTAACATTATTTATTGTTGCTGTTGCTGTTGATGTAGACACTATTGGATTATAATCTGTACTAATACTAATACGATCTGAACTAAAGCTACTATTTATTGTTGATGAAGTTTGTGAATCGGTTAATATATTACAACTGTTACTACCACCATTCATATTATAATATTGACCTTGACTGAGTAATGAAGAATGCTCATTATTTGTATGATTATTATGAATTGAAGTTGTATTATTATCATTTCTATTACTTTTTACAGTATCAGTACTACAATCTGGTGACATATCAGTTTCTCCATTTGCTGAATTTGTTATAGAATTGGGTGATGAACTATTATTATTTACAGCAGCTGTTACATCAGCAGCTGATTCAATTGCATCAAGTCGATTTAAAGCTAAATCATCATCACAACGATTTTCAACATCAGTAAATATTCCACTCGATTCCATACAAGAATCTTCCATTTCTGGTTGCTCACTAATAAAAACACTTGCAGCTGGTTGCTGATGCATTGGACCATAAAGTTGTCCATCAATAACCTATTATATTTTTTAATATCATTAGATAGTTATAATGTAAAAGAAAAGAAAATAATAAAAATATTTTGTAAAAATAATACTACTAACCTGAGCTCTTCGATCACCTCTATGAAAAATATCCACATCAGCATCTGATTCTGTAAAGAAATCTGAATCAGTCATTGGATCCTGTCTTCGTACTGGAATATTTTGATGCTGATTATTAAAAGATGGTTGTCGAATAATTTGATTTTTATTTTTTGGTCCATTTGACGGTGAATGATCACCACCACGTGATGCCGGCCGGGACATTTCACCATCTCCTTGATAACCATTATCTAAACTAGTAATACTTGTAACACTTGTAATAAAGCTAGTTGATACTTTTGATGTATTTGATTTTGTCATTTGATCTGTTTTAGAATCGGTATCAGTTTGAGATAATTCGGCATAAGTAATTGTATTGGAATTAGGAAAATTTTGTGATTGTGTAATACAACCACCATTATGATGAGTGTTATGCGGTGGCAATGACATTAAAATATCTAAATCTGTTTTAACATCAACTGGATCTAATGGTAAGTCTTCAGGTGATGGAGTTAAATCAATTCGCATTTGTTGTAAAGATAATTTTGAACCAGCTTTACCTGAATAACTTGTTGCAGCACCAGTTCCAGCCGAATGATGTGCTATCAAACCAGGTAAATCTAAATTATTTGTATTATTTGTTGTTGTTGAATCTAAAAATTCTTTCATTTGGTCTGGTGTTAGAATACCCAAACTTTCATCTAAATCAAATGAATTTTGTTTTTTTAAGAGCATACCAGGTGATCCAATTTGTGCTGCACCACTATAACTATTCAAATTATTAGCTCCTGTTGAAGCTGAAGCAGCATTCGATGCTAATGAAACATCACACAATTCAATAGAACAATCTAAAGTTGATTCAGTTAAATCAAGACCAAATGAAAATCTTGGTTTAGTTGTTTGTTTAAGTTCTTGAAGTGCGTTCATTGACAGCGCCTGCTTCACATTAAGTGGAATATCGAAAACATTTCCATATTGATCAATATCCATTGGTTCAAGTATATCATCTGGAGTTTTTGCTAATGATACTCGTGAACTTGCTTTTCTTGGAACTAATATTGAATGTTTTAATTCAGATTGTGGTGACATATATAGTAATGCTGTTTGATTTTTTGCTTCAAATGGTGGTGATTCTAATATATTTTTTGTTAGATTCATAAGACAATTACGTGGTGATACAGTTAAATCAACTAATCTATCATTAATATTATTATTGTTAGCGGTATTTTGAATTGTAGAATTTAAATGTAATTTCATATTTTTTTTACCAACTACCAAAGTTTTATTTAAAATATTTGTATCTGAATCCATATTATATTCATTATTTCGATCATTTAATATTTTATTTGATATAACTAGAGTAGCATCCAAACATGTTGTATTATTTGCATCATCATTTAAATGTTCACAAATAACAGTTTCATTTAAATGGCTTTCATCTAATTGAGGATCATAATCATGACCTGGTATTTGACTAAATGTTTCTGAGCGTCTAATCGGTTTCAATGGACTAACTATTATAACTGGTTCAATATCTTCAGAAGCAGATTTTTCAAATGTTTTCGTTAAAAATGCTTCATTTATTGTTTTATTCAAATGTTGTGTTGAATTAATTAGATTGGGTGCAGTAGCAACTGTTTCCAGTACATGAGTTTTATTTATTGGTAAAGAATTTATCATTTTTTCAAAATTTTTTGCAATATTTTCAGGTCTTGGTGTAGATTGTATTAAATCTTTAGGAAAATCTAACAAACTATAACGTTGTGTTTTATTTATAATTTTTGTTGAATTTAGAACATTTGATGCTGATAATTCACCATCTTGAATGTCATATGTATGACCTAGAACATCTATTGTATTTGAATTTATTAAACTTGAATTATCATCACGTACAAATGTTTCGGAACGTGTAAGAATTCGTTTCTCTTGTAATGATGGTGTATGATTAGATAATTTTTCATTTGAACTTTCTTTACTACCTTTTTCTAAATTTGTTGCACGCTGTTCTTCTTGATGTTGGTGTTGTTGTTTTTCAATAATAGCTTTAGTTTCAATATTTTTTTCAGATTTTTCTGGTTTTGTTAAAAATTTCTTTACAGCGTTTGTGGTTTTTTGTGTCATTAAAGTAGCAGCTTCTGTAAATTTTTCACTACCTAAAGTTTTTTTTATTGAAGCTATTGTACTAATTGGTGGCCTTAAACCAGCTAATGAATTTGGACGAGCTATTTTTGTTGTTGAAATTATTTTTGTTGGTTGAATTAGACCAGGTGGTGGTACTATATGATTTGGTTGAACACGTAGTGAACCTGGTATAGGAATACGAGTTGTTGTGGTGCCATTCATTGTATCGAAACGTGGAATTCGAGTTGAACCAGAATCCTAAAATGAAATAAATATATATTTATAGTTATTAATACTTGCACTATGATTAAAAATTTAATTTATTTGAAACCAATAACAAAAATTATATTATTTCAGTTAATAATTCGTTTTTCTTTCTATAGTTACATTCTATTAAAAATTTGGTATTGTTGTACTTATATGGAGATTCGTTTTGAGATTCGTTTAGTTTTTTTTCTTTTCTTTTTCTCATTTTGTATCTTAGAAGCTTTTGGATCGACCTTTTAAATATATTTATATTAGGTTCATGAAATAAGGCCGAGTTTTCATTTAACCGATATATTGGCGAACGGTTAGAGCATAGGCAGAAGATAGCAAAATTCCATAATTGTGATAGAGAAACAATGATAAAATATCGAGAGAATAACCATAATATTGGAAGGAATATTGAGAGAGTCGCCATAAATATCGGAGATTATATTTGTCACAAGTCAAAGCACTGATCTTCCCATAAACATTTCCAACGTGAATGAGAGAAGCGGCAAATGTCCTCTATCCTACACGCTACACACTAAAACCCCCAAGATGGCAAAAAACTCATTCTTTTGAAAAATTTTGGAGCCCATTCTTTTTGAAAAATTTATTTGTATCATTGACGTCCGAAATAAATAAATTGAAACAAAAATATGTTATTTAGCTTGCCTTTCGTTCTATACAATACAAAGAAGAATTTTGGTTTGGGAATATTGTACTTTGCATGATTATTATTTGACTTGACGCTGACTATCACATATAAATCTAATATTTTAATTTTATGGTCCAAGTCTCGGAAATGTGGAATCATATTCTTCTGGGTATGTTTTCAATGTCAAACAATAATAATTCAACCTTCAGCAATTCATTACAAATATTAGGCGTCAAATACAATTTAATTTGTATAATAATTTTTTTTTACGTAAGCATTACAGGCCCTAGTGCATCGTTGTTTATAAAAAAATTAAAATTAAGGAATAAATTAAAACATATTTGTACAATGGTAGAAGCGAGACTTTTACCTACGACTTTCATGTTACTACAGTCAGATCACATAATCACTACACCGTCACTATTACAGCTTAAAGTACATAGCATATACAATAGAAATAAATTCATATCTATGAGTTATTATAATATTAGAGGATGTTAAATATGAAGTTGTGTTAGTTTAACAATAATAATAAATATACTGATCCTGTCTGATAATAATTGTTAGACCGTCACTGTATATATATGTAACAAATACAAAACTACATTCTTGTCTATATGAGATAACATTATAGCTGCAGGCTTTTAATTTAATTATAACAAAAATCGATTATTAAAATGAGTTTCGCGTTTTTATAGAAAATTTTCTACACAGAGTATATATATATATATATATATATATATATATATATATATATTTAGAGATGATATACAAATAGAATAAAAAAACATAAAATGTCCCTGAAAATAAAATTTATATTTTTAATTTAAAAAAAAAAAAAATTTATATAAAAGAATTTATCTGATGGAACGTATATCATTGAACAACCGTATTAAATTGTAACAAAAAAAAAAATAGGAATTTTAAATATATAGATCTGAAAATGATGATAATTTTCTAATACTTTTTATATATTATGGAAAACTATAATGACCAGAAGAGTTTCGATTTATCACAGCATTTTTTCAGTCATTATAATTATATTAGAATTTTATATAAATTTAGGATCTTTGGGGATGAATATTCATTCCATTGAATAGAAGTAAATAAATGCAGCAGAAAAAACACTTGCGGAAACACAGTGCTTATTATGAATTCACAAGTATTTCTTATTTTCAATTAAAATATGAAGTGTTATTTTTAAGTCCGGCGATATAACTTGAAATTGTTCAAAAACAAAACAACGGGTCAGTATCCAACTGCTCTACAGCGCAATGGCCGAAATAACGATCCATATTTTAGTATTGTGCCTTTAAGTTTACCTCCAACTAGAATTTATACAGACCAAGATCTTTCCGCAATATTACTACATATATAGTGAACGAACAAAGCGCCAATTTCAGCGACCGAGAACAACTAAATTTAGATCTTCTTCTACATTTTCATTTACAGCGGTGATATTTTCTTCAATTGACACATTCCATCGACGTCTTGATGTTATTTTCCATGGACGTGTTGGCTTAGCCGCTCATTTAAGGAGTATATGTGGTATCAAATCTATTCACAGTTCGATTAATAGTGTGTTCAGATGTACTGTATTATGTGCACAATAAAAAAACACGAAGCCATCTACAAAATGCACGAATCGACAATATTTCTTGTTAGTTGCCAGAGTATACTGGATCAAAATTGTCAAAAAAATAATGCAGTATGACAGTTTATTTGACAGTTACCCCTGTCGTAAGTTCTACATTTAAGCAAAAAACAGCCATTATATGATTACAGTTGTTCATCTCACCAACTCAGTTGTATAAATCTAACTAGTATTGCTTCCATTTGAACTAGATGCAAAAAGAACATATTGAATGGTTTATCTTGAAGTCTCATTGTATTATATCTAACCGCGTAACGCTGTAGTACTAGTTTCGCTATTCAAATTTCGCCCAGTAAAATTCTTATTTATTTATTTATTTATTTATTTATTTACATTCAATCATCTTTGGTAATGCTTTCGCAGTACTTTCACTTAATTCCTTTAAATATTTCATTCATTTTTATATAATATCATTATTATACATCTTAAATTTTCCCGAAATCCGATGTGAATTTTTTACACAATTAATTTGAACTTTCCCGTGACCTAATCATACAAGGGAAAGAATACTCTAAACATAACAAAATAATAAACAAATTATCATACGGGAGTACCCCAAGGGGATTTTCTGTGACTCATTCCATATTTACTTTATACCAACGATCTTCCAGAACTAGAAGAAGCACCAACGCCAACTTTTGCAGATTTTGAGTTTATTGTAGCAACAAATAAACTGCAGCAAGTTAATAAAAAAATCTTTAGAGATTAACAATTCAGACAATTAAATCAAATTTCACACAAGTAAATTTCCCATTGCGGTCACAATGTCCTCATAAGATTTCAAAATTCTGCAAAATATCTCGGTATGGCTCTTGATACAAAGCTCTGATGGTAAAAGTACGTGAAAAAAAGTAAACAAAAGTTTTAACTGAAATACAATCATTTATATTTGCTAATGAACCGACATCTAGATTTTTGACACATAACAAGTTTTAATCTACAGTTAAATATTAAAACCGGTATGAATATACGGTATTTAAATATCGAGTTGTGATAAATAGTTTCATATTCAATCCAGCACCGTAATTAGGCATGTGCAACAGATGCAACAGGTGCAAGCCGGTGCCCAAATATCTGAGGAGCTCTGAAATAATTTTTTTTTATTTTTTATTATATATTTTCTTATAATGAAATCGTTTATTGGATGTAAAAACAGCATTGGAATCGATTGCAAATTGTTCAACTGCATCAAATCCAGAAACTATATCAAATGCAAAAAGTTTGCTCTTACTAATTGATTATAAATTTATCTGCAATGTTTCTGTATGGAATAAAATTCTACAATGCACTGAGCGAACAAATAAAGCATTACAACGAAAAGATGTACCGGTAGACCATGCAACAAAATTAATTGATGGATTACGTTGTACTTTACAGGGACTACGAGGAACAGGTTTCAAACAAGATTTTGAACAAGCAAATAATTTGGCTAAAACTATGAATTTACAAGTTGGATTTTGCAGTAAACGGAGGAGAATAGTTAAAAAAATGGAAATTGATGAGCCGGGTGAAGGAAGTAGCATGACATCCGAAAGTTTGTTTAAAATACAAATGTACAATATTTTTGACAGGCTATTGTCTGAATTAGATGGGCGTTATGAACAACTTAGAAATATTTATAAATATTTTAGCTTCCTATATGATTCATTATTAGAAAAAGACAGCGTTGTAGATTTGAAAAAAGTGGCTACTGATTAAGCGGCTATTACGTACAGCAAAGGTTTAAATATGTACGAGCTCGTATATGAAATTCAAAGTTTTAAATTTAAAGCATCGATATTAGTAGACAATTTAAAAACTGCAACAGCACTTGAAATTTTACAAGGTCTACGTAACTTTGGAATAATAGAGTCTTATCCAAATATTAATATTGCTCTGCAACTATTTCTTACTCTTCCAATATCAATTGCTTCATGTTAGAGAAGCTTTAGCATATTAAAATTAATAAAAAAATATTTAAGACCGACTATCGGATAAGATAGATTACCCAATCTTGCCATAATATCTATTGAATACAATATACTTAAAGATATATCATTTGATGATATAATTAATGAATTTGCTGAAATGAACGCCAGAAAAATTCAATTAAATAAATATAATTAAAATTTCGTATAATGTGTGATGATATTTTTTTCCATAATAAATGTTTTTTAAAAAAGCTATCTTACACATTTTTATATCATAATTGTACTATAACTTACTTTTCCCCAAAAAAATATAGGGGCCCTAAAAAAAATATTACACAGGTTACTGGAAAAGCTAGTTACGGCGCTGATTCAATCTATCCAAACGGTCCAAAACAAAATGTTGCGAAACATTTTCAATGGTCCTTGTTGTATTCGCAATGCTGATATTCATAGAGATATCAAGATCCCTTTAATAAAAGACGAAATAAAAAAATTAGCTTCACGCCACAAAAGTCATCTTCCTCAACATGCTTATGTATAGAAGCATTACGATTAGCTGACAATCAAAATGTTGTTGGATGACTTATACAAACGAAATCGATCGAATAGTGTTAGGTTAAAATTTTTTAACCTAATCTCTCAATAATTTCTAATAGGATTTGGATTGATCAAAGATATCTAGCTACAATTGTACTAATGGTTAATCTAAAAGACGAGTTTTAGTTTTAACAATATGGATTGGAGTTCTTGGTGCGGTAAAGTTAGCACAGTTCTTCACCTCGTTTTGCCTCAGAAAATAGAGTGATAAATTAACTCCTTTTTTGATAATTTTCAACAATAATTCTTTAGTAGTGTTGAGTCGTAAATTTTCTATACAGTTCCAGTATATTATAATCGATCATGTTCGAACATATTGAATGAATAAAATAGAAAATCCTTCAGACATATTTTCACTAATTATTCTTCAACTCTCCATTCCCAACATATTTTTGTTTTTTGTTAACCAAGGATTTTTCACCAAAAATTGTAGGTTTTAGAACAACCTCCAAATAAATTAAATTTTATGATTTTTATTTTTTTTTTTTTTATAATATTATGAATAAAGCAACGACAAATTAAATCCTTTTAAATTCTGATAAAAAAGGATTTCAATATTTTTTTATAATGAAACTTGTTGTTTTTCATGTATTGAGGAAATCTTTTTCTTTGTTAAAGCTTTACATATCAAAAATAAGATTCCAATCAAAACGCCTTCATATTAAATCCTATATATTTGCAAATAGAACCATTATAACGCCCATATTTCTCCTCTAATATTCAACACCCATTTGATTTCATATTTTCCAAATGAACATAAATATTATTACTTGCAATGAGTTCAATATTTGCGTACCAAAAAAATAAAACAGTGCTAAGTATCTACAACATCAGTCAACAACAACAGTAGATGCTGCTACCTACACAGTTTTAGTATTTCTTAGATGTTGGATAGAAGAAATTTTTGATAAAAGAAAATTTTTTTATTCACACAATTTATGAATATATTGATTATATGTACCATGTAGATGTATATGTATGTTTGCATTTTAAAAATAAATATATTTCTAAGAATGAAATGAAGTGGAAACGAGTGGAATATGGAGAATATTATTTTACATTCAAATTAATTAATGTATTATTCGAAATGAATAGGGCCGTGATTTATTTCGTGATTCTGGTATTCAGTATAAGCCTCCTTCCATCCACACCTTGTTTTTTTAGTGTCTCTAATTAACGATGGAGCCCTAGTAAATCTCACAAATGATCGGGCTATCATTCCAGCGTGTTAGAAAGAGTTTTAACTATATTAAGCATTGCAACCGATTGGATTATAATCCAGGTGTGGTAGAAAGAGAAAAGAATAGAATATAAAGGAAACAGATAGTCTGTTCATGAGTCTGTTCTGCGCTAGTTGCTTTATTTTACTCCATGTTCTGTTGTTATTCTCTATTTCTTCATGAACTAATCTGCGCCATGTGTTCCGCGATTTACCTCTTCCTCTTTTATCCAGCGGATTCCAGTCCAATACCTGACTTACTTTAATGTTCGTAGGTTACTTACTTCTAAGGGTGTGGCATATCCCTTTCTTTGATTTATTTGTTTGTTTATTGGTTCTTGTCCAACAGGTATGCTACATCTATTTTTCTTATAACTTCAACTTCAAAATCAGCTTAACAGGAGGGGGGGGCTTCTCAAATATAAATAAAATTGAAAATACCTCTCCGTTTTCTAAAGACTAATAACTATGGAAAAACTAGACTAATACTCGAATGGAATAAATGTAGAATAGAACCTACTCTTATCTCACACAAAGCAGAATATTACAACCAGTGTTTATTCCAGTGTAGACCACATCAAATACATTGTTAATAGTTTTCGAAAATTCCAGTAAATTTTGAAAATCCATGAGATTCATAGAATTCATGTTTGGAAGTTTGCAATCATTTTTATACTCGATGTAAGTGTTGCTTACACCTAAAGCAATTGCATGAAAGATCATGCGTATAGTCAATTTTTTGGATTTTATATGAGTTCTATAGAAACTCAACATTTGATCTAAGCGATAGACCCCGCCCATAGTTTCGTTGTATATTTTTAAAGATTCCGTACGTGTTACAGTAACATAGCTTCTTGTATTTTTTCCCATCTTTGCACATTATCTAAATTGCCAATACCAACAAAGTTGGAGGCTATACTTCTTTATAGTCATACCATTTGGTAAGAACAATATTTTCTTCTAAATTTACAACTTCTTCACAATTTCCACGCCCTATTTTTCTGAATGTTTTTGAATCAGAAAACGGTGGGTTATTGAACCTATTCAGTCTAGCGGTACCAATTGCACTAATTTTTCTCTGTGACAGAGTTTCCAATAATTCATACGTTGTAAAATAGTTATCGAATGTTAGAAAATGTTCTGATGGGATGATTTCTCTATTTCCCATCAAATGTAGTACGACTGATGCACCGAATCCATATTTTTTTGACAAAGCGTCAGATATCTCAGTTGATTGGCCTTGATAATAATTGAAATTAGTATAGCAAAATTTTAAAATTACAGTTAAATTGTTCGTTGTGGCGAACAAAAATGTGAGAAATTTTTACCACTGAAAACTTTTGTTCGTTGAGGCGAACCTTACTTTTAAAACTATTTTTTAATCAATAACGAATACAAAATTTGTACAAAAGTTAATTAAAAATAGAAAAATAACACATTCTTTACACTTTTAAACAATAATAATCTAGTTTTATACATAAATATTGGAAAAATATTAAAATAATCAACTAAACTTACCAGCGATCATGTTACCTCTTCAACACCACCTGTCACTTTAATTAATTTCCCACACATTAAATTCTCAAAATCATTTTTCTAAGACAAAGCAAGTTGTATTTAAGAGAATCTTAAAATCTACTTTGAATAAAATAAAAGCTCTTAAATATGATTTTAGATCATAAAACAGAATTTGTTCGCCCAGGCGAACAATGTGAGTGAAAAGGTTAAACACTAATATTAAACCTAATACTCTATTATTAGAAATTATTTTCCTTTCAACTCCTGAAATGAAGTTATTTGAGCTAGTTTAGAAAAATAAAAGAACAATGTAAATATATTTTAAGCCTAAATATTTTGAACATCGTTCGAAATAATATCCATACAAACATTTTAGCTATACTATGCCAAAGTGTAAACAGTATTCTGGTACAAAAAATACACTGTAGTATATTTTCAGCTCAATATGTGGATATCTAAAGACACTATAATTTTGTTTTTCAAAAGCAAACGTAATTTGTAAGACCTTTGAACACAATTTAGCTAATTTTTTCAATAACATTAAAATTTTTTGACATTATTTGATCTACACAATGTTACCATTAATAGAACAAGGCGGAGCAAAATATTCTCTAATGTTCTAAAAATAAAATTTTACGATATAATTTCACCTCCTTTATAAAATATAAATTACAAATCTAGTTCAAAATCTAAATTCAGACTATCAAATCAAAAATCAAGTACGATTTTACTACTAAATAATGCATATCCTTAAATTCCGTTATCAAACATATTTTTTTAAGCTATAAACATAATTGTATATCCTTAAATAATATCTGAGGAATATCTTCTATACCAAATACTAAAATATCAATTTTTACAGTTATGTTGTAATAATAATCAAAAAGGATAATATTTTCACAACATTTGCAACAAAATAATGCAATTTTTATTATTGAAAATCTAAAATCAGAAATTTTTTTTTGATTTCAGATACATCTGCAGATTGCAACTGAAAATAGTTCTTGTTATAATTCTTTTTAAGACAATGTTGATAGAATTTTTAGTTAATAAAAGAAAAGAATTGAAAAAGTTAAATGTATAAAAAATAGAAAAATATCAAACAAAAAAAAAACTGAATTCATAAAAGTTGATTGAAATAAGCTTTGGAATATTTTGTGAGATACTTTTTTTTTAATGTTTTTTCTCAAGTGGAAAGGATTCTTTACCGATTACTGATATTAAAAAGGTTTGAAAAATAAAATCAATGATGTAAATTTTCATGTTTCTTTAATTCAACTGAAAATATTTTTTTCTTTTTTTGTTTTCTTTTCTCCTCTTGAATAGATGAATATAAAATGAGACTTCATATTTCAGAGCCAAAAAAAAAATAATATATTTATAAATTTATTTACTATGAAAATTAAAAAAATAAAAATAAAAAAAAAACTTTTTTAATTTTAAAATTCAAATTTTTAAAATTAAATTCTATTTGATTTCAAGTTTTTGTTTTTTTGTTTTTTTTTTTTTTTTGAAATAGTTAAAATTTAATATGTAATTTAATTTTGAATTTATTTCACTGGTAATTCGCAAATATCATTCATAATTTTAACCCTTTGGAGCACAAATTACAGGGCAAAAGAGCAAATTTTGGGATTATTTTTGTGGTTGTGATTTCGAGTTAGTCCCTAAATACACAAATCCACAAATCCACAAAAAACGATACTTTTTATTGCTTTTAAGCATTTAACTTTTATTATGTACGGCACTTTATGCGAAATTCTGATTTAGGAGAGATATTAGAGTTGGACGACTCACATTTATGGGAAGGTGCACCAAAAACTGCTTTACATTTTTTGGACAAAGTTCAAAACCACGTCATTCGTCTTATAGACGACATACATGTAACTTCATCCATTATACATTATGCACTTGGTCATCGTTGTATTGTTGGAGCACTTACTATATTTTATAGATATCTATTTGGTGTTGGCACTTGTTCCGAGATTAAAATCACTTCTTCCTCCTCTCAAGCAATTCCATCGCATAACACGAGAGGCACTCTTTCACAGAGAAATTTCGAGATACTAAGAACGACGATAAGAACATCTCGATTGTGGAATCGCGTTCCAATCAGATCATTTCCAATGAGAGAAGAATTTTTTATTTATGATATACAGAGGTTTAAGAGGAAGACCAAAATTGTTCGCTCTTTTCCACAAAACTTTACTTCTTCCTTTTCTTTCTTTCCTCTAATTATTCTGTCCTTTTTCAAATAGTCAATGGTACGCAAGTACTTAAAGGTTTCCAACATAAGTTTTGGCTATAATATAAAACAAAACTTAGGATTAATTTGCAATAATTTTATGGATATTGAATTTATGGATTTTTTTTGTGAATTTTTGTTTATGGATTTGCAGACTAACCCTATGATTTCAACTTCTACATATACTTACACCTACATGGCCAAATAAATTTTTTGGTGTAGGTACGTTATTGTAAATCATATCAGTAATGAAACAAATATCATCTGAACTTTCTTGAAGCAAGTGTTCTTGTGCAAATACGGTATCTTCTATATTAAAAACGTGTCTCCCAAATTAACAACATTTAATGATAAGCTTTGCAATCGACCTTAATATTCTTTCAATTGACATTTTCGTAATAATTGCCTGTATGGTATTGAAAAATGTATAACAAAACATAAAAATGAAATGAGTAAAATAAGATTATACCCCAACGATGACGTATAAAATTTAATGAAAACGATTTTTTTTTTATGATCTTGACAGTAACTTAGGTAGAATCAACTTTTCGTGCTTAATTAAGTAGAGTACTGCAATTTTACACTGTAATACCTACAATATTTCGATTATTTATTTAACAAAATTACTGGCTTATCTACTCATTAAATGCGGAAAACTGTTGCTATTGTCAGGAACTATGGCTTCTTAAATAAAATAGCTCCATTTTAGTTAATTTGTTAGCAGATTATACTCTCAATTACTTTTTGTCATTTATTTTATCCCAATTAATGCAAAAAATATCCGATCCTTCATAAAAAAAACCTGAATGAAGACGTGAGTAAATTCAAGTACCTGAGCAGCATCGTTTCATCATATGGACGTGCTGATTTGAATATTGAAGCCCTTTGTACTGCTTTCGGGATACTCTCAAAAATATGGAAGGCAAACAATATATCTCTGCGCACAAAAATTAGAATCTTCAATGCAAGTATAAAATCTGTTTTCTTGTACACCTGCGAAACATGGAAAGATTTTTAAACTTTGGTTGCCCACAGAACGCTGTGACAAAAAATCGAATCAAAGTAGACGTGGAAATAGGACAAAGGAAATGGCGTTGGATTGGGATAGTCTGAGAAAACTTGACAACAACATCGCGAATCAATGTTTCGAATAGGATCCTCTATTTTGCGTCGGAAAGCAGAGAAAATAATGAGAGCAACAGTCTTAGCCGAAACAAGTACCCAGCAAAGAACGTGGTCACTTGCCAATCGAAAGATTTTATTTCCGCCCTATGCCCTACGAATAAGGTTACAGGAAAATGATGGTGATGAATCAACGCACATGAATTTTAAATATTAATTTTCAAGATTACCGATATTCCCATTTCAATTAACAACAAAATCGTATCTCAATACACCAAAGTATTTTGGAATGACACTAAATGCCAAACTAAGATGGAAAGCACACACGCTGTTATTAGCTTATAAAAAGCGTTGGGTTACATAAGCGTTGGGTGTATAAGCCTGTTAGGTATTTTAATTTACTAAAGCTGCAAAGGTAAATACGGCTCAACTATAGCCACTTGTAAATAAAAACTTTATTTAAATTTTACTGTCTTATGACAGTTTAATAATAATTGATTTTATTGGTTCCAAAATGCAGATCTACTACTTTAGATCTACGTTTAGATCTATTACTTTAGATCTACATTTAGATCTACTACTTCAGATCTTCGCCAATTTTAGAAAAATATAAACAAAAAACAAAGGAGTGGCATCAAGACTTTGGTTTTTTGTAGTTGATACACTACAACATAAAAGAATGGAAAAATAATAGCTAAACATCAGATAAAAAGAAATTTCAACTACTTAGTTGGACGTAATTCATAGCTATGCAGAGTAAAATTTTGATATTATACAAAAAACAATAGAAGTAATTTTCCACATGAGTTGAAAATGAATTGAAATGAATTGAAATGAATAAAATAAATAAAAACTCAAATTTTACACGTTTTCATTATACATTCCCACTTTAAATACTGTACGCTTTATATAAACTCTAAAGGGCTATAGAAAAATGCCAACATCGAAATGCTGCAAAAATTTGAAAATAAAGTGCTCCATCGTATAATTAATTCACCATGGTTCTTATGTGATAAAGATTTCCGCTGTGTACACATATACATTGAAACAGCCCGTATGATAAAATATAAGTATGCAGTAAAATATGAGCAGTGGCTGCAAATTCATATGAACTTACATAATTCATAATACAATGTCGGCTTATGAAAACGAGAGCTGAATTCTACGAGTAATGGAGTTATATTCGAAAAAAAATTCATTTAAATAATTTTCATGCATGGATGCACTATTGACCATTTTAAGCTAATCAACAAATCACCAAATCTCCAATTTAAATTTTTAACATTGTTTTTACAAATAACAAAATTATTATTTTGCGAATTTGTCTATGACTCATAACCAGTCAAATTATAACTCAGCGTAAACAACATCCTGGAAGAGAATAGAAGCAGCGAAAATTTGTTGTAAACCGAAAAACGGCTTAGAAATGTAACGGCAAAATTTTTTAAAATTGAGTTACAAATAAAACAGCGTTGTGAATGTCATGGTTAATTCTTTTTTTTTTTAAATATATAAAATTTCTTTCTAGAACGTCGAATTCATTAAGTCGAATTCAATTATTGAATTGATTATTTCGAATAGGTATGTAGTTTCAAATTCAATTTTTAAATAATAATTTATTACCTTGAAATTGTTAGCAAAGTCCTTAATAAGTTTTTTTTTTCTTTTAAAAAACTTCAAATTAAATTGATTTTATAATTTGAAAAGCAAAAATTTAAAAGAAAATTTAAATAAATTTTTTGATAACAAATTGAAATTTACATTTTTATAAAAAAAAAAATTATAATTCCATTAAGGATCTAAGATTATATTTTTTTTATGATAAGCTATCATTTAAACTCTATTTGGAAAACATCATTAATAAAGCTAGCTCGATAATAAAATGGTGTCATTTTAGACCTCATCTTGGCCAACATATGGGTCATTAGACCTCATTGAATATATGTGAACCCCAGGCTCAATTTTTATGTTGTTCACACCGTTATTTCTTAAAAATGAAAAAATTAGAACAAAATTCCAACAACATCTTGTATTTGGAAATTTTTAGTTCCGGGAGTTTCTAATTCTCCTCAATATTAATGCCTAAAAATGATATTTTCAAATGGTCATTCAACTTAATTCTGAATGTTTTATTGCAAAGTAGTTTCAAAGTTAATTTCGTTTATTCATAAAAATGAATTTATTCTTGTCGGTATAATAAACGTAAAGTAATTAAGTATGTTTATATTGTTGGGTTAGGTTATGATTGAAAATAAGTGAGCTTTTTGTACATTCATTACATCCTCAATTCCTTAGATTTTTTTTTATTTTTACACTTAAAGAAAAAGCTAATTTTCTAACTAATTCTAAAATATATTTGGATAACTTTGTTTTTAAACATAGAAATTCGGCATTTATTTTTTTTACATTTTTTGGTTTAAAATAATTTTTTTCAACAACCGACATACCTAACATACATGTCATTATAAACGACATACCCAATTATAAAACCACCACAATGTTCATGTTTTAAATCAGAACGTCTTAAGTCAAAAATGTGAAATGTTCAGGAGGAGCATATTAGTTGAAAAATTTAAATAAAAAAGTTATTTTTGAATACGAAAATATTTTAAGTAAAATATTTATAATTAGTACTTTATTTACCAAATGCAAAATATAGCATCAAAAGTTGGAAAATATCTTCATTACTTTAGTCAGTATTGTGGCAATTTATGACATAAGATGTTATGTCTTATTTCGGTATTATAATATTGGATACCTTAGGTTGACCCAAGATGATTTGATACACATTTTTATGATTTTGTGATATGTCTAGTAGCAAAACATCTTATGTCGACAAATGAATATGTTAGTTAGTTTTCATTGGGTGTGTAAAGTCTCATATAACTGATAATATGTCTTCCATCAAAACATCTTACGTTGACATAAGTTAGTTGTCACAATAATTAAATTTAATGCAGTTAAGATAATTTTCTTTAAATTTTATTTCAAAATTAAATAATTGAACTATTTTATTTTTTTTATAAGCAAATTTATAAATTAATAAGGAAATTAAATTGTTACATAAAAAGTATAATGGGCTATTTTTTTCACGCATTATATTTTGGGATACATGAAACTAATTACATCTTAATAACCATACCTATTGGGTCTTCAATAGCTTCTGGCATAATTTTGATATATTTACCTATGAAGTGCTTGAAATTTGTTATTATCCCTTCTTCCAATACTCGAAATTTTTCACATGTTTAATCTCTACTTCAGGAACCTTAAATGACAGTTATTTTTATTTTCTAATCTTTTTCGGAGTTATTTTATTACAAAATGCCACATCACACTTAAATTTTTGTTTTGAGATGTAAAGAGTGAAAATAGGGTCCTCTGCAACTATTGTGGCCCCAATTTTTGCTCCGAACTTATTTTTATTGCTCTCTGCGGTTGTGTTATTAGTAACATAATCTGTTTGGGGACATCTTTAACAACCGTAAGTGGTTTATTTAGTTTATCCTGCAACAACAGTCTAATTGAATTTCCTTCTTACTATAATTGGGTAATTGTTCATCTGTTCCCCTATAGCATAAAAAAATATATAGCTCTAGATACATCTAGAAAGCTCTAGAAGCTTTTGATCGCGTCTGGCATGTTTCATTACTGAAAAAAACTAGAAGAAATTGGATTAGGAAATATTTTTAACACGTGGATTGAAAATTTCCTTTCAAAGCGATCAATACGCGTTGTACAAGATGGTTTTATATCTCAAAAATTAACTATCATATTCACTATAATATTTGTATAAATGATCTCCTATCCACGACTTCAAATCAGATTCACAGCTTTCCTGATGATAGTACCCTTGATTCCTTGTATTCCTTTGAAAAAGCTGTTGAAGTGACCTCAGTTCACAGAGAACGAAATAATATGTTTTGTTCTCTAAACAACGACCCTCAAAAAATACATGACTGGGGCAGTGCAAATAGGGTAACATTTAATGCTTCAAAAACCAAAAGTTGCTTCTTATCAACAAAACAAAACCCATCTATACCAAATATTGTATTCGGAAATGTAAATATCAAAAACTTTGAAACTCTAAGAAATCTTGGAATGGAAATAAACAGCAAACTCTCGTGGCACGATCATATTTTTCTGTAGCAAAGAATGCTGCGAAATGTTTAGGATTCTTAAGCAGAAATAGAAAATATGTTACATTTTCTAACCTCCTATTAATATATAAGGCATATACATTCGGCCTCGACTCAAATATAACTCGCATATTTGGGGCGGTGCACCTAGTAAATAGATAAGGTACAAAAGCGAGCTAACAAAATTATCAATGATGGAGATGTTACACAACACCTAACATCATTAAGTCATCGCCGTATTGAAGAGGCAGCCACTCTCTTTTATAAATATCTGTTGGGTAATAGCTCTGGCGAAATAAAAAGTATTTTATTATGTTTTTTTTTTTATATAATTCCAACTCTATGGGGTGAACACCCTAACTGCTTTTACACAAAGATTTGGAATACCCAATCCCATACAATAGCTTTTTCTGTATAATTTGTGTGGTAACTATTAACTAATTTAAATGTGGAAAACTATATAGATATTGTAGAGTAGAGAGATTGTATTGTAGAGTACTTCGCCTTCATAATAGGATTGTTTCATTTTATTTTTAGTGATAACCAAAACTCTCAACTATTTATAATTTATTTTATCCCAATGAAGGGTACTGGGCCACGCCAAAAATCCAGAAAACTATTTTTGCCTTCGTCGGGAATCGAACGTGAGACCTTTCATTCAAAAGGCAGGCGCTCTACCTACTGCACCACCCAGCGTGTTAAATTATGCCGAAAATATAATCATTCCAGCGTAATACTCGCAAGGCAGCCCTCGCTCATAAATTTGTAGTAGAGCCTCTCCAAACCAGAACTGTGAAATAAAAAAATTCGTTCATCAACCGAACCTCTAAACTATAAAACACCTTAACATCTTTTGTGTTCCCTCAAACGTATAACTTAGAAGTTTTCAAAAGATGGGTAAATAAATATCTGTTAACCTTTCGTAAATTCTGTACTAACTATTCTATTCTATTTTATTTCAATTCTTTTCTAATTTTATTACTCTTTACTATGATTCTGTTTTCTTCATCTTAATATGACTTAAATTCTGCGAAGGTGGTTAGGGTGCTTATCCCATTATTTTGGCCTAATATAAAAAAAAACAAAGTATTATAGGTTCATAGATAGATGGGATAGGTTTATATAAGTTAAATCGTGCTTAATATTAATAATATCATCACGAATGCCAATCAGTTCCCTTGATGTCGCTGTGAGAAGTTTACTTTTTAAAACATTGAAAAATTTTGTAAAATTGTATTTTTATATGTTTATCACGGGCAAAATGAAAACTGGAAGTGCTTGATTAATAGTCATAGTTTTTGGCCATATCATTAAAGCACAACTATTTACTTTTAAAAGCATCAACAGCTTTTGCCGTGGAATAGTAATTATTTATTATTTAAAAACGAAATTAAAAATTTTGTCAACACGACCATGTATCATTTGATTAAAGTTAAATTTTAAATTATCTTTCCGGTCAATTTCTTCCTTTAATTTGAAATGTCATTCAAAAATACAAAAACGAAAATAAAACAAAAATTATAACCTAAGATAACCAAAATCTAAATTTATAACAAAAACAAATTTTTATAAATCATTTGGTAATCATCATTATGTATTATACTTTCAAATAATATTATCCTGTCTAGATATCCTTAATACTAAAAGAAAAAATTGATCATCTTTTCTAAATAAACAAATTCATCAAAAAAAATTTTTTACACAATTTGTCAATGTAATTTCCCATCACATGGCATCTGTTTTCTTAGTTTTCCTTGCTGTTGCTTTTTTTTATAAATTTAATATTGAATACAGTTATTTCATATTATTATGTATGTGTAATAAGTTTTCATATTTTTTCTTTGTCCTTATAGAAAAAATGTTTTTCTTTTTGGGTCAAAATATTCCGTTTTTTTTTTTTTGTTTTTGATTTTATTTTTTGTTATTATTGTAATAAAAAAAAAATGTTTATAAAAAATTTCTTTTCAAAAGACTTGTGATTTTTAGAACAGTGTGTCTTCTTGGTTCAATCAATTCCTTTCATATTACCTATTATCGTACTTTTTTGCAATGAAATAATTCAGATCCTTTATAATAAAAAAAAGGAACAAAAAAAATTAAGAGAAAATAATATGTACATATGTACGTTATGTGTTTAAAAGAGGAAAAAAATGTCAACATTTATTTATTTCACTTCAAGATGGAGAATAATAAATATTTTATCATAACTTTGTTACCAAGGTTGAACAAAAAAAAAAAAAAAAATAATATAAAAATTTAAAAAATGGTTCAAAGAAAAATGAGGCCCATTTTTACATTACAAAAAATAAAGGTAAATTAATTTGACATCACAATAAATTGACATTTCAAAGAGAAAATAAAATAATGTGTTTTTTATAGTTGTCAAATTATGTATAATTGAAATTCAATGTATGCAATTTCACTTTATATTTTGTAATAGGTATGTAGAAAAATATGTATTTGAACTGATCTAGTGATTTAGTTGGTAGGTTAAAGTTGTTAAATTCAAGTTTTTGATTTTAATTTTTCATTTTAGTTTTTATGACAATATCAGAAAAAATGAGTTCATAACTGTATAATTTGAATAATACAAATTAAAAGAACTGAATCAGTGGGGTAAAAAACTCAACAACGGTTGTATTAGGATGCACTCTGGGTATCAAATATTAATTTTACGTCAGCAGATCACATACATTTCTTTGTATGTACTGAAATAATACTCTGACTGAAACACGATTTAATAATTTACCGTTATCATTGTTGCTATTTTTTTTTTTCTTTTATGAAAAACAAATAATGGTGAATTTATTGATAGTAATCTAGTAATTAAAATACATACTAACAAATTACTTTCCATTAAATTTTGATTGGCTGTTTTTGAAATACAAAGTCTTATCCTATGACAATTTCTTTATTTTTGTTTATTAAATTTATATATACTAATGAATCCCCTGTGCAATGGCACAGAAGCAGTTCTTTCAGGTACGATTTTATATAAAAAGAAATATTTGTTTTGGTATAATTGTAGTTGTTTTCTGAATCGTTTGATTCTTGAATATTTATATAGAATGAAATTACAGTATAATACACGAAATTAATACGAATTTCAATATAACTTAACACAATAAAATCCCATTACTCTCAATGTAGTAGATCGATGTATTTTAATTCGTTTATAGTCAAAAACGTTTGTAGTCACAATTCTGTTATAGCAATGGTCAACAATTTGTTTGAAAGAAAGTAATAAACTTCATAAGTTCATACAATCGATGTCATTATAGTCACATTCAAATATAACGTCAATTTAAAAAAAAAAAAACAAAAAAATAAGTCAAAAGTTAATTATTTTTTAAATAAACTGATTTATATGTTGTCTTTTTCTATTCTTTATTACAAATATGTATATTTTGTGATTACATAACAGAATTGCTATTTATGAATAAAATAAAGTTATACGAAAGATATAGATGTCGCTCAACTTGGAAATAACTGTCATTTATTTGGTGTAACTATTTGAAATGTTTTAAGTATTCAGCACCAAGAACTTGCTAAAATTTTAATATTTTTGTGGTGTAAATAATTTACTAACAATTACTCTTGCTGTTTTACTCACCACGTCGTTCATCTTGTGTATCAGGTATATATAAGATGTACTTTTTATTATAATTTTAATGTTTTCACAATTCAAACGGTTTTACTCGTTTTAATCTTCCTGTTATATCTGCATTGTCTAAGAGCTGGATAGCCTCGGCATTCATGCGTTTTTGTAGTATTTTTTGATAGCTTTGTGCAATAGTTTTAGTTAATTTATCTACCATTTCTACACTCAAATCCTTATGTAGATTATTATTGTGTATGCACCACCGGACATTTACCATATACTACTTAGTACTTTGTTTTGCAAACGTTGTACTATGTTTCTATTGCTTTGACTTGCACAACCCCAGAGCTCAATTCTATAAGTCCCAACGTATTTCAGAACTTGTTAATACATCAGGAGCTTCTTTTTGGGATGTAAGCCTATTATTTTTCTTTTTTCATTTTACTTATCTCAGTGATAAGAGTACTAAAACCGGTCGATCACTCCGTTATTTAGCTTTCTATGAAAATTTTACCTGAAACAGCCTTTCAATTTCTGTTTCGCCACTAAGCTTGTAAAATTGATATCAATAGAATGAATTGTAATTTCAAATGTAAAATATTTAAAAACCGGAACCGGTGTATTTTAATTTTTGTGAATGTGTTATGGTGTGAACTTTGATCTCTATAAAACAAGACCAATAAAACAATAAAATGATTTTCTCAAATACTGGAGTCTCTTGTTCTATATTTAATGCATTTTTTTTTTTCAAAATATATTTTACTATTTTCAAAAATTAACAGATTAAATTTTATTAAAACTTGACGTACTTACATAATTTTTTTATAGATAATGGCATCTAAACACCCCAATGCCTTTTTCACAAATATTTGGAATACACAATTATATACAATAGTTTTTTATTTCTTCATAATTTATGATATCTAATATATTAATACGATAATAATGTCTGTAAAACTTTGCATCTCGGTTACCTAAAGAAAAAAGCAGTGATAGAAACCGAAAAATTTAAATGTTCAGTTTTTTGAAAATATTACAACAAAAAATTACGAATTTAGAAAGAAAAAGCATTAAAAAGTAAAAATTTTTGTGGCCATCTTTCAAATAAATTATTTATAGAAAAAATATATTCAAGTTCTAAACCAACATACAAAAGCTACATATTTGATACAAGAACCAATTAAGATCATCTGAATAACAACAAAATATCAAAAAGTATATAAAATATGAAACTTTTTCAAATTAAAATTATTTTGGTAAGTCATCAACTCAACAAATAAAGTACCAATTAAATTTTTTTTAAAATCGTGGTTTGTGTCTTCGAATTACCCACCTCAAAATGTTTCTAATTCAAAAAATGCAGCCAATATTCAAGTTCAAATGAATATTTATTTTTTAAAGCAAAATATTAACAAGCAGAAAAAAAATATTTCTATTGCTGCCATGGTGGTTACATTTAAAAATTCACTAGATATGGTTAAAAATCTTTCTTAAGCGGTAAACACAATTGCGACTACCGTCGAGAAATTTATTACGAAAAAATTAAAATACATACGCTCTTATGAATATGCTCTCAATTCCAACTACAATCGCTCAACCACATTTTCATTGTCATTGTCGTCGAAATAAGGCTATTTCCTATTTTTGTCGCTGGTAGTCGGATTTGACATTTCTGACAACCTTTTTAATAATCGAGAAATAAAAACAAATCTGAAATTAGAATAATAAATAATTGTTTTGTTTTTTCTAAAGCTTAAGTTATATCATTTATTGACATTTGCTTTTCTGTTTTGTTTGTTTATTTTAATTTTTCATTTCGCTACAATTGTATTTCATTTGACGATAGTTGAGCGAAGCGAATTTCGTTGGTAATCGGTGGTCGGTGGTCGCAATTGTGTTTACCGCTTTAAAGGAAAAATAGCAGGAGCAAGATATTATAGAGAACATATATGACCAGTTCTTCAACTGGTGTTGAAATTACAAAACTACCATCTTCTTCATTTCCATATCCGTTGAATCCAAAGAAAATTTTCAACTAGAATGGACAGTTGTTGTAGATCGGTGACTTCACGGAGGTACCAATAAAAAGATTAGAGAAACGTCTTAAGTAACAAAAATATTAAGCTTAAATTGGACGATATTCTCAGAAAAATTTATTTTCCCGGAATAATGTTTTGAACAAATATTTTTTTAATGCTTGACAGCCGAATGTTACGCCGAGAATAATTACTAATTTTTGATGTGGTCTTAGTATTTACTAATTTTAGATGTGGAAAACTTGCGGAGTAACATCGCCTTCATAATAGCATAATTTTATTTTATATTAGTGATAACCAAATTGTATTTCAAATTAACTTAAAAAATAATTACATAAAACTGTTCACTACAGGCTGGCCCTGAGCAGGATTCAAATCCAGGACTTTCTGATTATAGTATTCAAATTACGGATAACCTACACCATATCAGTCGGCATATTTTAATTATTTTCACAATTGACATTCATATTTATGTCTAGCCATTATTCCCATAAACAACTTATCACCTACTGTAATCATAATATTGAGGTGATAACATTAATTTTCGATAGTTCAAATTATTTTTCATAACTCATAACTTTTCATAAAACATTATTTACAAATCACATTAAAAACCAAATAAAACCAAAATTGTATAACATTCTATTTATTTTTATTTTATTTCGGTTAATAATTTTCCATTGAAATAAAATTTCCCAAAGCGCCATCCCTAATTTAATTTTATTTAACAAAAATATATTTTTCATTTTTTTTATTGTACATCCTTGAAAACAAGAACATTTTTTGAAACTTGACAATGCAATAATAATTACTTGACAAAAACAAAAAAAAAATTATATTTGTTTTGAGCAAAAAAATAATTTATCTTTAAATAACAAACTAAAAACAAAAAAAATATCCCTTTAGAATTTCAATAGAATATCCTGACAGGAAATTATGTAAATCCTCCTATAGGAAATAATCTTCACCAGATAAATTTCAAAAGATAAAAAGCTTGGCTATATACGAGTAGGTACACTGTAAAATAAAAGTCCAATTTATTTCAATTAAAAAAATCACTAATTTCTTCTCTTTCCAATTGCTCGTCAAGGAAAATACCATTGTTTCTTTCTAAAAAAAATTTTTTTTTTTTTTTTGTTCGTATTTTCAATTTAAATTTGAGTCACGTTCATAACAATTTAAAGTAAAGTAAAAACGAATTGCATTGCATAATTTTAGCAGTGCAAGTTAAATACCATAAATGACATCAGAATTAAAATGGATTTTCACAATTTTTAACAGACAGCATTTAAAATGTCCAATAACATTTTGAAGGTGGGATGGAGGGGGATATAATATAGGAATTTGAGAATAAATAACAAAAAAAAAAAAAAAACCAACTTACAATTGAAATATTTTTTTTCGTCTTGTTTTGTTGTTGTTTTTTTTTTACAACACTTAAGGATAAATAAAAAGTTCTTTTCATATTTTGATAAAACGTGTAGCCTGGTGTAATATAAAAAAAGGATTAAAAAAAAAAAAATTGTTTGTTAAAAGTTGACCTGAATACTTAAATGTAGACATACTGTCATATAAATACTAATATATAATTTTTTTTATCTCTTATTAAATTCCAGAATTAGTTCATACATTCTTTTTTAATTATTTTCGTTTGTTTTTTTTTTTTGTTTTTTTTTTATTTATTTTAACTGAAAGTTGCAATTTCAAAATTATTTGTTTTTGTAATCAAATATAAGAAATGAATATCTACTTCCGTATTGTAGGACCTTTGAGGAAATTTAAAAAAAAAATAATAATTACTACCTACTGATATATTATTAAGCTATGAAAATTGTATTGGTATTGTAAATGTCCGTGTAGGTCCTTGGCTTGATTCATTTATATTTGATCAATTTTTTGATGGTTCTGGAAATTTTTTCTCTAGTTGAATTTTTTTTTGTTTTTCCCCAGATAGAAGAAAATCATCAAAATAGCCTTCTGCTTCTGTTCTATGTGCCGGGGAAGAACGAAGTGAAGGACTAGGCGTCGGCCTAAAGGCACTAAAAACTCTCATCTTTTTGTAAAAATTAAAACTAGCCTTTAGGACTACCCATTTTTTTTATACGCAGGCTGGTGGGAATTTTCAAAAGACACAATAAGCCCCGTAGCTTGACATTGTGTTTTGGATTCTTACCCACTAAGCCACATCCTTCCGGTATTGCGATCTCCTACAGGACTAATGAGCAATTTTTTTCTTGGCTATCTAACTTTTCCTTTGACGTATTCATTCATAACCTTGAAGACCCATCTCATTAGCGGCGAAAACCAACCAGCTCTCCAAACGAACTTATAATTATGGAAGACTTGTGATAAACCTCGTTTCGTTGGCAGAACATAACGAAATTCTTCACAAATCCCGTAAAAAAAATCCATCCAAATGTGGGAGCGGGTCAGCCTCCGATCACCAGCGCGACGAGTCCTCAAGAATGTGGGTGATAATCTGCCTAACTCAAAAGGTTTTACTCTTTTGAGTAATCTGGCTATATTTATATTGTCTCGACTACCTCCACATACGGTGCTGAAGCCTTTTTTCGTGACTTCCTGTAAATTTCTGTATTTCTTTATAGACAGATTCTATTTTCAAACCTCTATGTAGCTCATAGTTTCTGATGAACCAGGACGCGTTCACAATGTTCCTTAGGACCTTATTGTGAAACCTCTGAATAATATCTCTATGACTTTTTTGGCTGCATATTTTTTTGATGCCATATGACCATACTAGTTTCAGTATTTGTTTATAGAGCAGAAGTTTGTTTTGTATTGTTAAGGTAGAATTCTTACCCATGAGCCAGTACATTTTTCTATAGCGGATTTGTAATTCTTCTTTCTTGTTTTTGATGTGAGCTTTCCAGTGAAGTTTCGCATCTAACGTGATACGAATATATTTAACAATATTTGAATGGGGTATTTCTTGACCATTTATATATACTGTTTTATGGTAAATTTTTTTATTTGTGAAATTCACATGTACTGACTTAGCTTAATTTAATTTGAGAAATATTATGATTAATAGAAATAATTGTAATATAAAAGATTTTATCCTAACACAGCTCGAACGGTTTGGTCCGTTTAAGTTTTCTAAGAAGGTTTTGAATATCAGCTGAATGTGAAACTTCGACATTGGCATGTTGAGAAGACGAATTTCATGACGTATAGCCATTTTGTTATTTCGTCTTTTATGAAAGAAATCCTAAGATCTCTATGAATATCAGCATTGCGAACAACCCAGGGGGCATTATCAATGTTTCGCAATACTTTTGTTTTGGAATGTTTGATAATTGAATATGTATAGTTATTTAGCACAACCCAATATTTGAATATGCTCAGACTGGCTTCAATATCTGATTGTAGATCAGTTTATAGATGTTGAAGTTACGAATTTATTTAATCCTACGCCGATATTTCATTTTAGTAAAGATATTTACAAAAAAATTCCATAATGCTCAATAACGATCCAAAAATTGTAAAGTTAAAAAATTTATTGTAAAAAAATCAGAATAGGATCACCCGAATTATTCAAAAAGTATAATGGCAAATAGTCGTAGAGTATTCGAAAATTATAAAAATGTCATCGCAGTTTACAAAATATAAAACACACAGCCATTTTAAAAAAGCAGCCTGATTCTGAAATTGACATCAAAATAATAATGGGGTTCATCAAGGACATAGACCTACAATTCTAAGATAATAAATGATGAAGTACAATAGGTGTTGATAGGAAGCGCTTACAACTCCCTATTCAAAAAAAATATTCTGAAACGGACCCTCAGTCTATCTCAGTCTATCACGCAATTACATTCACATTGTGTAGACTCACTTTTAATTAATCTTTGAGCTTCTTCAGTACAAATTTTTAGACTATTCAATTTTAAGGTCAATCGCAGACTATACAACATTAATAGAACGTTAAAATAGAAACCTAAAAAAAAAATTTTTGAGACTAAATAGTATCCAAAATGTTGTCAAGTAATTCACAAAAATTTAAATTAATAGAATAGTAATGACATAATTCAGTGGTTAAAATTTTCAATTGCACAAATTCATCGCTTGAAAAAAGTTGTAGGGTCTGTATAAGTATAGAGTTTAGTTTAGAGCATAAAGTGTCTGGAAGAGTGTCGAGTGTAGTATTAAGAAAAAAATATAGAGCCCTCTAAATTTATAAACCAAATAAACGAACTTAGCATGGTTATGAACCAGTGAAAAAATATTATAAAATCATTGCAACATAAACCTCTCATATTTTTCAACTATTGATTTTTGTATAGATAATTAATACTAATCTAAGCAAATAAGTTGATAAAACAGCCAAATAGGAGAAAAATACAAAGCTTCGAACTATGATTATACGAGAAGAATAATCAGAATTGCGTGAATTCAACATCATAAATTCAATATCAAACAATTTGAATGTGAAATACATACTCCCAGAAAAAGTTAGTCAGTCTTGTTTAACATATTTTGGGTACATTGCATGCATACTAGTCCTGTTCTTTTCATAAAAAGTAAAATCTGATAGTTGAAGGTAGAAGCAACGAAGAAGAGCAAGAGGCCTACCACACGTTGGAGAGACCAACTACAGCTTCTAATGGGAAGTACCGCCAAAGAGTCAACCCATATATCACATAAAAAGGATCAACCCGGAAACAGTATTTTAAAGACCTGACGTTATAAAAAAATTTGTTTATTGTTAGACTCTAAATAGGGTACATTGAACACTGTGATACACTGTCGAATATCAGATAACCTCACTTATTAAAACGAATTAATCAACTCGATAATTCTATGAAGCTATTTACATATACTTATTTTTAATTTTAGATAAGCTCGTACTTAGATGTTAGAGTTTAAGTATTAAACCTTCTATATAACAGCTTTTATATACTTATAAACATTCTCATAAAGACTTAGAATCAAAATTCTGGCAAATTAAACAAGATTGACCAAACCTCTTGAACATGCAAATCAGCTAAAAACATCAGTTCTACTAAAAATCTTATACCTATGCCTAATGTTAGATGTTTGCAGGGGCTGCATGCAGTCATTTTACGTGTACAAACCAAAATAAATGCAAGAATAGTCTTCCTTTATACCAGTTCAAAACGTAATAAAATTTCACTTAAAATTCCATTTTATTCACAGCTAGCTTCTATGGCAATACTTAGAGCGGTATTGAAGAATATAACAAGACCTAGTCCCAGCACAAGAAGAAGAAGAACAACAACAACACAATTTGCCCCATTGTTTTGAAGTTTCATATTTCAGATATTATCTTGACTGGAATCATTTTTTATCATTTCACTCAATGTGTTCAAGCTAATGAAATAATTTAACTGTTATTTTGCTGAACAACACAGCTGCCATTTGAAACTTTCATTTGCAAGTGAGTTAGTAAATAAATTACAAGTGGCTGGAAGTGTTTCCAGATTGTTCCTTTTCGGAAGGATTTGTTACGTTGTACGTTCTCCACCGAGTCAATATGATCTGATGCGAGTCATATTCTGTTCGAGAGATCATATTCTGTTTTATGATATTATCAACAAGTTATATGATATTATCGTTAAAAGAAAATCGTATTATTTCTAAATTACTACCCACGTAACAATTTTAATGCTATAAGACTCTTGCGAACTCTTATAACACTATCATAAACACTCTTATAGCAGTATTAGTGTTAATTTGAGTGCTACGCAATTGTTGCGAAACGTTATAAATACGTTATAGCATTAAAATGGAGAATACTATAAGCCACCGGAGCAATTGCTGTACTTAATATTGTTATAGGATTAGTATACATATGTATTAGTATATATGTTTTTATTTTGAAATTGAAATGAATTTCTTTTGAAATAATTTATGTTATGCCAGAGTGAGATAGGTATTATTTTTTATTTTAAAATAATAATTTTATGGAGTTTATATATTAATATCATTATAGTAATTCTATTCTAGTAATTCTATTCTTTTAACAACACTTTAACTCTTGTTATAGGATTACACACTTTTAGATTTATAACAACATTGCTGTATCACTTCCTGAAAATCCCATTATAACAACTCCCGCAATAATTGCTATAACAATATTCTTATAGCAACATTAATCCCATTATTCACATAAAAACATCATTATAACACCTTTAGTGCTTATCAAGAGTCTTATAGCACTAATTTTGTTTTTATAACAATAAAATGTTATGTGGGTAAGTATCTGATTCGATTATGTGCGGTAGTAATTTTTAATTCTCGCCCCACTAATGGTCTTGCAAGAGACCATCATCATCATGTTCAATTTTTGATATTTTTTTTTAACTCTTTCGCTATGGAAATATTATTCTAATTTTAAATTATTTTTTTATTACTTCCTCACTATATCGCATGAAAATAAAAATGGTCTTTATTATAAGGATATAAAGGGTACTAAAAGATTTATTATTCATTTTAATACCGCAATTAATCTAAAACATAATATGTACTGGAAATTTTGATTTTGAAACTGCCTCTTTCCAATACAAATACATAAAAAATTTGAATTTTAAATCGTTATGGCTGAGTATGAAAATTTTTTTAGATTGTAAATCAAATCTGAATTGGAAATAGAATTGAAGCAGAACTGAATAATTATTACAATGTACAAATGCGATGTACAAATGAATACAGTTTTATTTACTTATACGCACTATACAGACCAATTGAGTATTATGTTCTTTACCCCACCTCCTTTCGATATGAAATCGAAATCCGATCACTTCTGAATATTAATACCTTTGACACGTGTTAATTTAAAAAAAAAAAACAAAGCTTGGAGAAAAGTTTCTGAAAACAAAATTTTTTAACCATGAATTAATTCAAATTTTTATATAATTAATATTCAATAAATAATCAAATTCATAAATTCAAAAATTTCAATTTCAAGAATATTCATTTTAAAAAATTTAATTCCAATAAGACACAAAAATATTTTTAAATTCAAAATTTCATAATACCCTATTAAAATTCAAAGTGCGCTCATTCAATATCATACACATATATACATATTATACTTCTGCAACCTACATACATAACATAATAGCAAATACACATACACAAACCAAAAAATATTTTTGTAATTTAATCCTTAGTAAAATAGTGAAATGCTTTTAGTGAAAATCAATCCTTTTCAAAAATAATTTAATGTACAGCCAGTTTTTTTTTTTTTGTTATTAGTCCTTTGGATTTCTAGTTTCTGTCATGTATTCCTGATATTTAGTTGAAAATAAGAAAACACAAACAAAATCAAATTTTGAGTTTTTCGGAAAAAAAAATATTTTTAATCTCTTTCTTTAAATTTTTGAATTGTTCTTTGAAACTGTAAATTTATTTTGATTCACTTTATAAAAATATCCATGGTAAACTGTACAGTGAAAGTGGTACGGAGTGCTTGATTTCAAAAAATATTTTATTTCTTTTACATTTTAGAATGATGAAGATGGCTGAACTAAGTCGAAGATAACTGTCGCAAGATTGCCGTTAACCGAGAAAAGTTGGTCAATAGAAACAAAATGATGGAAAATTAACAATACCCCAAGACTTTTATACCCAGATATATTTCTTAATTAATGTATGCATGATAGTTATTTAACACAAATTACCCGAAATTGAATTGAAACATTCGAATAATAAAACAAAAGTAAAATGACTCATTAAGAGTAGGCGAGATATACTCACTTTTAAAATGTATCTATCAAGGGAGTGTAGGTAGGTTCAAATCCTCTTGTAATCAGTACATTCGGATTTAAAGATAGGAAAATTGGTCTATTGCAGTAATGTAGGATATGAACCTGCACTCTCTTGGTTGGTACATTCTATAAGTGAGTATCTATTACTATAATAAAAATTTATTCTCTATACACAGACTGCTGTGAAAAAAAAATTGGGTAGTTGAAATTTTTGCATTCGGTTCTTGTAATAAATGGAATTACTACGAAATTTAATAAACAGGTTGACATTTTTGTTCTAGGTATGTGTCGTGTATTCTTCGAATGAACCAACATTTAAAATATAGATTGGTTGTGAATATAAAGTGTGAAGTGTAATACTAACTAAAATAATAATAATGGGTAAAATAAGTAACGAGTTAAAGACAATATAACTGTGCTAGCATGGCAAATTTGTCAAGAAGGCAAATTTCTGAAAGATTGTGTTGTTCTAAATGTACAGTGACTTATATTTTCTTCTTAGAAAAAGCTCGTGTAATCGAAGATATTCATAGTGTTGAAGCAACAGAACGACCTCGTAAGACAACGCATTATAAAAGGACCAGGATACAGTTTGACAAACCGTTTCTATATGGTCTACAGATAATCAAAATACTATGTATAAGGCAATAGAAACCACTTCTTCATTCAGTTTGGTACAACATAGATATTGAAAGAAGGATAAAATGCTCAATATTCAGTCAAGAAAGCTTAGTTAAAACCAACACATAGACACAAAAGGCTTGCATGGACAAAATAACACGTTTCCTGGACAGAGAAAATGTGGGAGTAGATATTATTTTAAGACGAAATCAAATTCAAACTGAAGGGCAGCGGAGAATAATGGAGAATAACGGCTCGACGAAGATCAGAAAGACGATTGAGCAATGAATGCATTAAAATGTTGCACCAAAATCTAAAATCGTAATGGCATGGGGTTGTTTTTTCGATCCAGAAACAGGAAGATTGTTCATTCTTCTAAAAATGAACACGGATGTTTATATAAATAATTGAGAGTATATAATATAATCTGGTAACAAATTAAATAAATTGAAACTATTACCATTTAAGAAGGCTTAGTTCCTGACAATAGTAGTAGTTTTCCACATTTAATGAGTAGATAAGCCAGTAATTTGTTAAAATAAATACTCAAATTATTGTAGATATTGTAGTGTAAAATTGCAGTACCGCAGTTAATTAAGCACGAAAAGGTGATTCTACCTAAGTTACTGTCAAGATCATAAAAAAAAAAAACATTTTAGAAAAGCTCTTTGGAGACACTTGTAATTTAATTTTTCATCAAGACAATTCTCTTCGCCGCACTGCTTGAAAGGTAAGAATAAATTTTTGGTTTTGTTTCTTAGGTATGTAAAATATTGCACTGTCATCACGGAATCTTTTTTTTTGTCATAGCATAGCTAATTTTTTTTAACACTTTTTACAGGTTCAAGATAAGAAGAAATACAAAAAAGTATTGAAATTACTTTTATATAGCCTAAACGTAAATCTTACTGAAAATATTTAGTCAAAGTTTAGCTGCAGGTTGCAAAACATTGACTAGAAACCACAAACTTTCTCAAAGCCTTAATTAGAACACCTATCTTAACATTTACATGTATGAATCCACGGAGAGAAGATTTGAAGCAGTATAATTAGTGCTAAAGCAGGCGCTATGAACTATTAATGTTTTTATGAATACATATTTGGGATATTTTTTTTTAAATGCAAAAAATTTAAAAAAAATTTTTAGTTTAGTTTTTACAATAAAAATGTATGAGGTAACACAATATGTATTTTAGTTATTATTATTTTTTTTGGTAAAGAAATTATACAACTACCCAATTTTTTTTATAGCAGTGCGCTGCGTAGCAGCAGTGCAAACATTGTGTTGTTTGTTACCCTGAACGGAATAAAGACTCACATTCTCTGGAAATTATTTATGCTTCTTTCTCGGGGTTATCAATTGTAGAACTATTGTTTGCAATTTGGAACAACTTTTTACAATTTAGAGAATTTCTTTACGACTTCATTACATTCTGAATAACGTATACTTATATGAATGCGCTGCCAAATAATATAGCCAAGCAAATGAATAATAAAATTATATAAACTGATGCGTAATAAATATTATAGAGAGGTTTGTATTCGTGATTCTTGAGAATATAAATTTCAGTTCAAATTAAAGCTTCGGCGGAGAGAGATTTCTTCAAATTGACAAAACGTAATGTCATCCGGATATTGAAAGCCGTTACTATTTGATCAAATACCAAAGTAAAATTACAAATTTTCATGAAATAAAATCAGGAGTAAATTAAAGTGCTCTCAGTCTAATTCATTATTTATTATACATTTGCCTCAAACTACAAATATAACTTTTGCGTACGACACAGCTATTCTTGAGTCTCACATTGATGGATTAATAAAGCGAAATCTAAGCACATAACGTTCACCCTACGATGAAAAATTTGTCCTACTGTCGTTATACCACTATTCGATGCTGTAAGATATCTTGGTAAGCATTGAGATCGACGTTAAGCCTGGAGTAATCATATCTTCACAAAAATATTTTATTTAATAATAAGCAGAAAAATGTAGTGAGTAAAGAGCAAGAAATCCCATACTAATGGATTACTATTCGATTATTGTATAATTTGAAACACACAGATAACGAAAAGAAAAATAAGACGTTTGGGCCGGTAGTCTTTGAAAGGGTTGGGTCCGAAATCCCATCAAAATCAAAATCCGAAATTCAAAATCTCAAAAAAATATTAATCCCAAATTTTCAAAAACCCAGTGTTAGAAAATTCCACCATTACAAAATAATACGTTTTATGCCTTTAAAAATTAAAAATTAACTTGAAATTTATTGCAACCCTGAAAAGACAAAATGCAGGTCTTTCATATTTTTTCAGCAAGCGTTGCCAATCGAAATGAATACTAAATTTTGTATCAGGTCACGTTTTAGTCTAAAATAAGAAATTCGGAAATGATCAGATCTCCCAAATTTCGGTAGCAAATATTGTCACCAAACCAAAGTTGATAGCTTAACGTGCTTATATTCCAGAAACAGAAAAAGTATGCTTCTACTCCATATAAGAACAATTGTAAACTTAAAAAACACTATAAAATATTTTATTAATTAATTTTTCATTCAATCAAAATTTAATTGTAACAAGCTGAGACTTTCATTTATGTGCAGAATATTGTAGAAATTGTTTATTATGTTTACAATGGTATCTCATAAAATAATACAGTCTGAAATGACTATCAAAACTTCAAAAACAATTTAAAAACTACAAATTTGTAAGTGTTAAATGTTTTAATAGCTGTTGGCAATTTCTATAATATCAAGTATATTATAAATATGAATATAAAAACTGAATCCTTTAAACGAAATGATGATGTAATATTTAACATTATACATAATACGTTAACAATTAGTTTTTTTTTATATAATTTTTATATTTTGTACAGTCTGATATAAAATTTATTTATTTCAAGGATGGTACAAAAATTAAATAATTATTTTAATTAAAATAAATTAAAATATTTTATGTAGCGGGTTATTCCCAATAATGGTTTTTCTATTAAGTCAATCTCTGACTCGTCATGTGTTATAAGTGCCGAACGCAATCCACTGCAAGTAATTAAAACAAAATTCCTAGCTTCATATTTATACAAACATTCTATTCTACTTCCTGTTATAATAATAAACCAATGGATAAACCAGTCTTATGTATCGATTTAAGTCCAGTGTGTGGTGAAATGAGTTGTCCATTACGATTTAAGCAAAACATAACATAGTAAATAATTTTGCTCATACTGCGAACATTTTCCCTTAACATGAACTTCCAACTAATTCTTCTCATGAAGAATTTTATACTTATAATGTTTGCCAAGAATCATCCATGTGGAAGATTACTTACGTTGGATTTATGTTTAGATAACTTCATAATAATTAGCAAGCCTTTTATTATTTTGTTGTGATAGAAGCTTCTTGAACATATTCCAAATCCCGCCGCTTCTTTCGATGGACTGTTATCTTTCTAGATAAAACAGTTTAAAATCTTTTGTTCCTCCAACTTTAGAATAAAAGCCTCTCCCATTAACTCAGGATTAATTTTTTCGTTTGAAATCGAAAGACAATAATTTACTAGTTCTATTGTATTTAAAGGACATATTCTACATTTAACGAATTTTTAATTGAAAAACCTTTGATTAGCTTAGTTGATAGAATTTCTCAAATTTACAAGAATTTTTCTTCACAACGATTTCATTGGCGCCAAAAAGAAATGAAGAGGTTACGTAAGATATAGTCAAATTCATATCTTACATAATGTTTATAAGTATTTATAGAAAGACAAGCTAACTTATTATTATTGCCTTCCCATTTTCTATGAACATTTCTGCTATGATATGATTTCCGATTCCAATATTCTGAGGGAGATATTGTATCGGCGTATAACCTAATGACCAAATAAACAACAAATATTAGGGGGTTTTATAGTAAAATCTTAAGGTATTTGGGTTTTCAAGAAAGATTGTTTTTTTCCAAAATGTTCTACTTTGAACTACAATATATCCACAAAGGTAGCACCAATCATCATCAAATAAATGTTAAAATATGCTCCAGACTGTTATCTTTCTAGAAAATATAACTGAATATATATATATATAAATATCTAATAAATCAACATATATAACGGTTTTTATACAAAAATAATCAAAACGGCAAGGATACTTTCAAATGTCCTTTTCGTCCTTAAAGGATGAGATGCGCCCCTATAGACATATATTTTTGAAAGGCTAGAAATTCCAACTATTCTTGGAATATGGTCATTATGGCCTACGCCGATACAACATCTCCCTCAGAAGAGCCCAATATTCTTCCCTATTTTTTTTTTATAATTGGAAGAATGTGGAAAATACTCCAATATTATGAGCAGTTTATGATTTCCAATTTATCCAAAGATTTAATTTTAATTTTATTATTTCAATTAAACATAAATGCAGAACCAAGATTAAGGACCATTTTCCGGATAGGGTATGGGCCATCTCTCTATTACAAATCTTATATTACACTAATTGAATACTAATATAAATTAAATACAAACGATTTCAAACTAAATCTAATCAAAATCTAATTATATACATATATAATATATCTACTAAATTATTAGTTTTATTAAGGACAACCCTTTTTTTACTTTACTTTATTTATGTCGTTTTTTTTTTTAATTTCTAAACCGGAAGAAGGCATTGATATCTTATTATTTAATCAAGAGCTAGCTGTCAACATTTCACCTCAAAATTATTCAATCTATTCACCAAAAATGAGAGAAACAAATCACCAAACCACAGCCACACCTACACCAGTACACCATCCTATTTATACAAATTTCAAGAGAGTCCATAGCCTAGGTAACATATGATTATATAAGTTATATTTTCATCATTTAATGTACGTAGGTACTTAAGTATAGACAATGTAATGTGTATCGTAGGAAAATTAAGTTGTAAACAAAATATTGTTGTTTTTTATACCTATTCATTGACAGTGAAAAATATCAGTATATTTAAATCCCTGTTCTGTTACAAATGCTAAATTTGGCTTTAACTTGAATTGGAATTAATAAATAAGGGTCTCTAGTCTTGTATATTTGGGTTGCAAGTAGATTTTTGATTTATCTGTATCGCTTCACCATCTTACGTGTCATCCTTGAACAAAGGTCATGCTAATTTTCTCTGTATAGCGTTCCAAATTAAGTATAATGTCCCGCCAAAGTAGAACTATACCCAAAAATGTGTTCGGACTTAATTCAAATATAATTTATGGTGAAATAAGTTGTCCATTAGAATTTAAGCTAAATATAACTATGTAAGCAATTTTTAAGATGATTCGCATATAGTCTATTTTTGCAAAATTTCTATTTTTTTAATTAATTAATTATCGACTTATATTAATTAAGAGCTTAAATTAAATCATCTCATCAACTACAATTTACATTTTTTTTACATATTATTACATTGCCTGCTTAATTATTGATTACAAAATACTTTTGCCTGGACAAGTCTATTGATTTCATTTTCACTAAGTAGGAACAAAAATTATGAATATAGTAGTCTAATTTGCGGTAGAGTCATCGTAGTAGGCCATTATTCTATGTACATAATTTAACTTCAAATTTTTGTGTAATTTACTTCGCCTATGCTTCCGCAACAAAAATAAAACCGAATTTATAATTACAAAAAATAATTATTATAGTAAAAACTTTTCAAAGCAATTTTAAGTACAAGACCTGGATAAAAGTTGTTTGTTTTTGTTGATGTTATATTTAGGATTTAGGCTAGTTGTGCAGCAAACTTAGAATTAGTATTCAAAATAAAAACTATCTAGGGTAAAAATTATTCTAGAATAACAAACCACATCATTATTAATATATAAATATACATGTATATATATATACAATTTTTCATCACCTTGCTCTAAACTTTTGAATTCATATACAGACCGTTAGTTAATAAATTATTTTGAGTATCTATGAGATACTTTAATAATATTATTATATTAAAAATAACTGAAATAAAAAACATCACTTTTGGAAGTCGTTAAAGAAGGTTCCTACTTAAATTAAAACAAAAAAAAAATATTTTGGTCGTGGGATGGATGTAAATTTTCTAAAATTCCTAGACAACACGGTATACAAATCACATTATGTATATGTGTATTAAATAAGATTTTCAAAATATCCTCTGCTATCTATTATAATTTTTTTTTGCATACATTTTGTTTAAAAATCATTGCAGCATTCCCTTAACTATGATGACTGCCATTTATAACTATACTATATAATTATATGAGATATAACAAAAAAGAAAAAAACATGACAGGAAGAGAAAATTGAGTAGAAAGAGTATATACAGTTGCTGCAGAGTACTAAAAATAATAAATAAATAAATAAAGAATTGTTATTTGTCGCATCACAACGTACACCACACATTGTTGTACATATATAAAATTTTGAATTTTTTGAATTTTTAATGAGAAATAATAATGGCGCCCCGTTTTATAAGCGATATATTGTAGTTTCCATATGCAAGATGAAAATTTTTGAAAAAATTTTCAAGTTTAATTTTATTGAAATTTAAATTGTTTTTTTTTTACTGTTTTTTTTTTTTTTTGTTCAATATACCACATGTCCGTTTATATTATATACTTTCGTACGTAGATATATATGCATGTGTTGAATTTATGTTTTTTGGTTAATATTCTTGTTTTATAAATTGTAAGGATATTTTGTATTTTTTATTATGAATATTTTTTTTCTGGTTAGTTTTGATGATTATTGTTTTGGGTAGAGATTTAAAAATGTTTGTATTTATTTAGAAATTCTAGCAAAAGAAAAATAAACTAATTTTTTTTTTTTTTTTTTTATTTGTTAAAATGTTAATGTAGGTCTATACAGTTTTTAGAAAGCAAACAAATAAGCAAATAAAATTGTTTGCATATACGAAAATGATGAAAAAGCAAAACAAAAAAATAAATCAGAATTTTTCAATGTATCTAAATTTTTTTTTTTATTAATGTAGCAAAAATGATTTCAAGGACACTATTTAATAGACAATAATGAAGCATTATCAGAATAAATTTAATTTTTTTTTTGCTTTATTTGACTTTGAATGGATGAATTGTTGAATTGGGAAGAGCAGTAAAGTAGACCACTTCCGAAATCAGGCCTCTATATATACACATATTTATATAACCAGAGGACTGGGATCCCATACAGGCTCTAAGGATTACAGTCTTTCATAGTGATCTCTTGTAATGTATTCTGTTTAATATTTAAGAATAAACCGAATTGATGATTTAGGAAGAACAGTTACTTTTTTAATTTTTATTAGCTGACTTTCGAAATCAGGTTCTTATATTTTTTTTTTTTATTTTTATAACCAAGAACTTGCAAGTTCTAAGAAGTACAGTGATCAACAATAATGTCCTGTTTTCTTTTTTTTTTCTTTTTTTGATAGGGAATTCTATGTAAATGGAAACTTTTCAGATCTATTGCAGCTCCCCGTTTATTATCTTAGAATTGCAGTTCTATGTCCTTGATGAACGTTATTATTGCTTTGGACAAATTTTCTCTTTAATGCATCCTATTTTGTATTTGAGATCAAAAATATATGAATGTACACCTATATATTCTTAGACTGTTAATAAAATTTTCTTTAAATTAATTCTATAATTTCAAATCACATCTCTAAGTAAAAAGTTGTACATTACCATGATGTTACACAGAGTTTTTTCAATTGAAACTAAAAATTTTTCTAATCAGGCCCCCGGATTATACTGTACATTCTGACATTTTCAAATATATTTAAGGAGTTAAATCATTCCAATTTTCTTTTAGAGTTAACTCAATCAAACATTGTATAAAATCTACAGAATAGTTTTTCAAATTCGACATATTTTCAACATTTTGGATAACGTCACATTATCGAATTACAATACATATTTTAGACCTTAGATTATAGAATATCTCTTCAACTATGATTTTTAATATTTCATTACATGTTTTAATTGCCTACTTTTTTATATAATTTTAAAATTTCAATATAAACAACTTTGAAAATTGAAAAAGACATATTTTGATAATTTTGTTTGTTTTTTTTCTAAAATTAAGAGTAAACTAAAAAAATTTAAAAGACCAGACAAAAAGAATGATCCATACAAACAGAAAAACTAGACAGAAATTGTTTGTCTTTGATCTTAATCAATAATTAACTAGTGACCAAGTTAAGTAACTTCTCGAAAAATTCATATTTAAAGTTGACTTTTTTTGTCTAATAATGTATATTCGCCGTGTTGTGATACCAAGGAAGATTTGAAATAGCTTTTTCAATGAGGCAGTTTGACCACATTAGGTATCCATATAATATTTGAAACTGTTTGTAATGGCAGGTGTCGCAATCTGACCAAACTGCCTAAGTAAAAATTTTTAGAGCTCTCAACATAATTGCTTTAATCTCTAAATCGCTTTAGTAATGTATAATATTCTGTTGCTTTAGAGCTGTTGAATAATTATATTCTTTTAAAGCTAACAGCGTCATAGCGCAGTTGCTATTCACTGCTCTATTAATTAATTTGTTATTCCTGTATCAATATGTTTTCTAAAAATATTACCATATTCAACACAAGATCACATCATTACCTAGTTTTCAAAGCTTTTAGCAGAACAAAGCTTAAAACCAATTTTAACACAGATGTCATTTTAATGCAACTGTAAATCAGTTTTTTGAATAAATGTGCTGCCAGCATGAAATATTAGTACAATATTAAACTTTCGTACCTTCGGACCAATCCGAAAATTTTTTAAAAACTATGTATAATAATTATTAATAGCCTTTTTTCAGAACAAGACAATTTAAACACGTGATATAGAGTTTCGACCCCAATTCCTTGAACCCCGGACCTATTGTCTTCATCACATTTAAGGGCTATTGTACTAATACAGCACTTGGGGCGCCGGACCACTTGCTTTTATAGTCGAGGCCGCCGACTACCCCTAAACCCCAGCTACTCATTTATTGGAACCTGGTTTTTCCTGACGACAGGCAAACGCATACGGCACAGTGATTTTTTTAAATATGAAATTTTATCCACATGTATTTTGTATTATGAAATTTTGTCCATATGCAATTTGGTCTTGTCTAATTTTGTCCTACACGACAAAATGTGTAACCCTAAAAAGTACATCATTTTGTATGATTGTCTATTTGAAATTAAATACTTTTATAACGGTAAATGCTAGATAAATTAAATTTCAAATCAATATAGCCTTATAAATAATTTAACAAACCGAAACCCTCCAATTTTGTTGTACAAATTTTGTTCCCTAAATATGATCCGTTATAAGATGTATTATCCGATCGTGCAATTATCTTGCAATGGATATACCTATATTGATATATTCCAATTCAAAATTTCATATTTCATGTTCATCATAACTGCCCGGTTTTCATTAGACATTTTATAAATTGGAGTTTAGAAAGAGAGAAGTGTAGTACACTAATGAGCGAGGGAGTAAAAATTATAATATTTTTACAAATTTTTATATATCTAAATTGAAATCTCATTTATTTATCCATAAAATGTAATTGGGGTACGCTAAATTCGCTCAAAATATTTTTTGTGTATAAGTAAAGTACACATTTTTTTGTTTGAAATAATCAACGATAGTTATAGGAGGAAGCATATCTTTGCGAAAATATTTTTTTTTTTAAATATTCTCCGATATCTTATTATTGGGTGCGTTCAGTAGAATCTAGTACATCAATAAATGGCAGCGATGTAGAAATTATCGCTTCATTATTGTACTGAATGTTTTACAGTGAAATTTAAAATTACATTGTTTTTCTATTCACAAAACTTTACTTTAATTACTTCCCAAAATGTATTCGTCTATATACCTACAATAATTTTAATAAACATTAATAATAAAAATATTTGTCAAATTTAATTATAATAAAATTATACTAAAACTTATTTAATAACTAAATTATTTATCTATTTATATTTATTTATTAAATATATTCGCTGCAAAATTTATACAGTGCTTTAATTTAACGCTACATAAAATCACCGTTCAGTAGAAAATTTGATCGAGTGCTACAGTCATTCTCCAGCGCTAGATTCTACTGAACCTATTGTTTCTCTATAACACTTATGGTATGTTTGTATCTTCTGCTCTACCTATGCTCTAAGATTTTCTCTAATATAGCGGCTAAATGAGCATTAATTAAATATTTTCCAATATATTTTTTTTGAAAAATTTATTTTTAAAATATTAATCAAACGTTCTTGAATTAAAAATATTATTTTGAAAAATATATTATATTAATTTTAAAACAACGTATAAATTTAAAATCAAACAAGTAGATAGGTACTAAAATTTAAATCCTTTTTTTTTCCTCAACTCATAAAATCTATTCACAAATTGGCACAAATCTCTTCAAATAAAAAATTCCTTTCCATTATTGATTTTAATATAAAAATATACATATTTATAGGATTTTTAAATTATACATATTATTATATACTATATATTTGTATATATAAATAAAATTTCAATAAATATGCAATCACATTAAATATTAAATTCATGACCCATATTCGTGTTTTATATTTTTTATGTGAATTGCCAATTTATTCAGTATTTTATTTAATCTATAAACGAAAACTACACCATGTATTATAATACATTTGCTTTCATGTCACAAAAGCACACATTGACAAACATTTTCTTCATAACATTTATATTCCTATATATATATATATATATATATATATATATACAGGATATAACCTAAATTTTAAAGTTGTATTATTATATTTTTTCTAATATTATTGAAATGAAAATTATTTCACAATAAAATAGGGAGTTTCAACAAAGTAATAAAGTCGAAGAAACGAATTGACCTATATAGAAAATGTGACTGTTATTAAGGTCGCATAGCAAGTATTTCCATAATACAAAAAATAAATTAAATACAAAAAAAAATTTTATCAAATCGGTTTTAATTGTGAAATTTAAATAATTATTGAAAATTTTATGCTAAAAACATACGAGTCCTGTGGAAAATGAATAATTTTTAGTTGGATAATTTTTTGTGTAATACCGATTTAATTTAATTAAACCTATATATTATTTTTCATGAAAATATAGACATAGTGAAACATAGATATATATTAGTATACATAAATTAATCTTTTAAAGTTTATACAAGTTAAAATAATGATAGGATACTGCTATTCTTAACTTACAACAAAACTAATCAAAATTAATTATAAATCATAAAAAAAATGTAATTAGTGTAAAAAACGAAATTAATTAAAACAAAAAAAATTAATTCAATCAAACTAAATTAATTAATAACAATATAAAACAAGAACAATAAATATAAATTTAAATATTAACCAAAATCTAACATTCTTTCTTTACTCAACTATACAAAATTAAAATAATAAGTTGTTACTATTTTATCTATTATCAACGGTCTTTGATTAAAGTAAGTCCAACATAGCGAAATGCATAATACTGTAACTCTGACAAGAAAAGATAAGTGCCTAAGCCTGCCATTACGACGAGGAACAATTAAATTTATACACCCCTAGGGGTTCTTCTTCTTTAATTAGGCATTTTGTACATGTTTTTCCAATTTATATATCTGTTGATTGGTAAAATATAATTAAATAAAAAAGTTGTTGAACTATAAAATGTGTATATTTATTTTTTACTAAAGAAAGACTTTGCATATATTTCCGTATGTCAAAGTCAGATTACAGAGTGTAAGGTATAACCATTATACAAAGTATATCCACTATACAAAGTATAAGGTATAGTCAATATACATAAAATGAATCGAATAATCACAACAATGTTTTTTAACAATATCTTATTCTCATATTTGTGATGTCGATGTCCAGCATTCATATCATTTCAGAGATCTTCCTAATTGACGTTTAATATTGATTTAGCCGTTCATTACTATCTTCATCAGTCATTCTATTTACATGGTCTGTCCAGTTTTTTATATGATATTGTTGTTCGATATATTAATTACTAGGGGCCCCTATTGAGTAATTATAATTCAAGTTAAAGTCAAATTTAAAGTTTTTAAAAGAACAGGGATTTGCATGGACTGATATGGACTTATCATTACAAAGCAGAAAACACTCATGTTTTAATGAAAAGCTTTGAAATTAGTATGTTTTTGTTAAGAAACATAAATACCTTACTTCTCATTTTATTACCTATTTCTTAATGTATTTGGTGAATAATAAAACCATATGATTAAAAAAATTTCAACTGTGTGCGCATTATTGTTTTATTTACAACTTACTTATTATATATTAAGAGTTCATTATGGAGAAGAGAGATAAAATGAAAAGGTGTCTACTGCGCAGGTCCTTAAATGCTTGTCAATTATAATTATATATATAAGAGAAGCAGATACAAAAGTGAAGGGTTCCGTTTTGTTGGATAATTTTCTAATTAGAGATTACCGATGTCCCGGATTTCTACTTGTTTTCAAGTAAACAACTAATATGAAATGATAACAGGTTTAGTTAGATCAATAAATACCACACGTACATAGCCTAACTATAATCTAAAATATCAGAATAATATCTAATATATCAGTACTCAAGCAGGACTAATGTGCAAGACATGTGAAGTTGTTTCAATTTCAGATTGATTTATAAATAAATTTAATTGTATTTTGAATTAATTTTAATTTTTTTTCTCAAATGTTAATTTTTATAGATGTAAGTAATTTGTAAGTGCTTGATTTAAGCTGGAAATAAATAAAAAAATAAATAAGCTCTGCTCATTCAGGATCCCCCATTTAAAACCTACTCTTTTGTACGATTTGCTTCAAATATCAGAATAAAATTTTCATCGTCAGAAGTCAGGCACCGCAGATTTTATATAAATTCGTAGTCTTGTAAATATCATCAAAACCTAATTTAATTCCGAAATCAAAAAAAAAAATGACTATCTAAGAAAAAAAGACTATTAAAAATAAACTAGTTGTTATCGAATCATTGACTTTATTCGATAACAACTAGTTTATTTTTAATAGTCTTTTTTTCTTAGATAGTCATTTTTTTTTTAAACAAAGAAGCAGCAACAATGAAATAAAAAAACAATTATGGCAAAAGTGGTCAAACGGTCAAACTAACAAAAATATGGAACTCAATTTATGGACTCAACATCGTACAAACATTTCACTATTAAACGATTTTGATGTAAAGTGCATAAATCCTCAAAAGCCGCAGATTCGCAAACTGGAAACAGTATGTACAAATTTTCGACGTAAAAGGAAAAAAACAGAAAAAAATTTATTGACACTACGTCCTGAATCTGTTAAATGAAAGGGGAATAAGAGGTGAGAACTGTATAGCAAAAAAAAACTTCGTTTTGATTTGAAGATCGAAACAGAAAAAATTATACAATTATTACTCTCATATGTATGAGAACGAGAAAACTCTAATCTACAACAAAACAAAATGAAAAACTTAAGTTAACTGTAAATTTTCTAAATTTCTAAATTTCTATTTTTAACTGTTTACCTTCATTCATTTTTTATATTGACTAAATTAATAATTTATTTTTATTTTTTTTTTTTTTGTTTTTTTTTTTTTTCTTACATAATTTCATGGAATTTTTCAAAACATAATACGCTACTGCTGTTCTATATGTACTCCATAGCTCCTTTTATTATTTTACTATTTCTTGTCATATCCTTTTTGATTTTTTGTTTGTGTGTGAATTGAAACATTAATGAAGTCGACAAAAACTATAAAACTCGTTCAATTCAAATTTAGAAATGTTATTTCTTCTTCTTCAGTAAAATAAAAACAAAACGAAAATGAACAAAAATGAAAATCAATGAAAAACTCCTGTGGTGAAAGACTTTTCTTTTTTTAGTTTTCACATGATACTTTTCAATATTTTCAATTTGATTTATTTGAAACTGAAAAAGAAGAAGAGAAATCTAAAAACAAAATAAATAAAAATATCCTTAATGTAAAACCGCAGGGATTCTCAAGTTTCTTTTCTTTATATGTATTTTATGTAAATATCAAAATATATACAGGGTGTTTGGATTATACAGTATTTTTTTTTATTAAAGGTATGAGGTAGGATCGAGCTGATCGGTATTTTATTATTTCTTAAAGCAGTGTCGATCGACACTGATCGAGTGACATCGATTTTTATTGTACTCATCTCTTGGAAATTGGCTCAGTCTGTGGGAATAGATTTTTTATATGTTTAAACAAAGAAATAATTTAATATATAGTCATCATTGATCCTGTCGCTCCTCGTGGGTGAATACGGCATCAACAAACTTCCTCCAATGAACTTGATTTTGGGCAAGCGTGTTAAGTCTATAGTGTACGTAGTACTATGCAATAACATCCGAAAAATTTTTATCTTACAGATTTTTAAATCCTTCACCAAGATTTAGCTATTTTGTGAAACTCTGGTAACTAGATAACTATAAATTTTATGTAAAGTTTATGGAAGAAAGTGTTTATTAGTGATAAATACTTGAAGTAGTAGTATAGAACAATTTTAAAAGCAGTAGATTTATGTCAACATTAAGTGAGTAAACAGGACAAGCAAAATTATCTGCTGCTGGTTCTTCCCGCCAGAAGCTGTAGTTGGTTTGTCCGACTTGTGGGAGATCGGCCCTAAACTCTTTCTCCATTACAATTTTCCTACCGCCGGTTAATGTGCCTAAAATATGTCAGATAGGTTTATTTTTTTCAGGAGTCTGCACCTTACATTCAAATCGTTTATATAATAGGGAGTTGTACGACGTTGGGTCATCATAGCTTATATATTTTTCTACTTTCTCCTTTCTTGTTCTTGGAGTATTTTAGGAAAAAAATTATTCTAGAAAAAGGGTGTTTCCTTAAATTTATTTGGGCTATAGAGGGTTAAATAAAATCGAATTACAAAAATTATGTCTAAAGAATATCCACTACAGCACAGAAGAAATTGAAACTAGAGCAACACCTTCTTGATAGCTTTTTTTTTAAGAATTAATACACTTAATTAACGGTATATGTTGAATGAGTATCAGACTTACCATTTTTGAATAATAATTGCATAAATTTAAAATTTTGCTTTTAAAAACTGAAAATTTTGTAAAAAACGTTGATTATCTCGAAAAAATTCGCTAATTTTTCTTTTTTTTTTTTATTTTTCTTTTTTTTTCTGCGCTATATTATCGGAATAAGTCCGGTTTTATTCTACTTGTGGGTGAAAAAGTACTTAAGTGATGACGGTATACACATTATGAAACGTATACCCTAGCCTAGATCTTAATCCTACTGCAAATATTTGGAGTATTATGAAGAAAAAAATTCAACAAAGTAAGCTCTATGAAGCAAAATCATATAGCTTGGAAAAGCATTTTAAATGACGTCCTTGAAAATTTTACTGATTAAAAACAAAACTGTTCTAGACAAATGGTTTATTTTTATTTAATCTAACTACTAAATCAAGGCTACAGGAGGTTAAAAAACTGGGATTAGAAAAATTCTGTCTAACAAATAATCACCAAAAAATATGCAAACTGGACAACACTATGCTCCTTAAAACTTTTTTTCTTTTAAAATAAATTTACATAACGATACTTATTGAACGAGAATTAAACTTACCGTTTTTCCATAATAGCTACTCATAATGTTGGTATAAAAAACTGATATTTTAGTGAAAAATGTTGATTAAATTTTGTTTAATGTTTTTTTTCATTAATTTTTTTTAAGCAACAGGCCTTACTAGCCGTACTTAACTTACAAACATACACAATTTTCATGTCAGACTTGCCGTTTACAAGGTAAAGTTACGCATACATCATTGTTATGTTTTTCTCGTTTTTTAACGGGTAATTGAACATTTACTGAAATTGGCCTTTTATCTAAATACTATTTGTTTAATTTTTCCTTTAATTGCTCTATTTTCAACCCTGTAGTAGAATATTTCACAACACTCTGCATTGTCAGCAATTTCAACGAAATTTACTCAACTAAATGGAACATTATATTATTAATTGAACTGAATATACCGTTATACTAGTTTTTCAAATATAGAAATTCGATGCCAAAGTTAATAACAGTAACATTCGAACAATTTATTTATTACGATATGAGTAATTAATATGTAGGTAAACAATTTTTTTTTTCCAAACAAAAGAAACATACACACACCTACATGTTCTAAATATGTAATAATAAAAATCGATTTGAACTCAATTTTTCTATCTAAGTCTCTATAAGTTATGCAATAAAATAAATGTAAAAGAAAGAGAATATAAAATTTTCAAAGATTTTACCGGTTGCTTTTTCATTTTGAAAATAAAAGAAAAAAAAACAATTTAACTCCCGTTGTTGGAAACTTAAGCAAAAAAAGGATATTACAGTCTTTGTTACTAGCTTGTTTTTATTTTATATTTTTATGTTTTTATTTAATATCATTGTTGTTAAAATTAAATGTTAAAATGAAATCAATATTGAAATAGAAATAAAAAATGTTATATTTATTGAGTATAGTTTTTAGTATTGAAAACATGTGTAAGTTTCAAGGTCTATTCTATAATATATAAGTAGTATAAAAGTTATTTTCTTATATACATAATATAAAAAATTGATATTGCATGCAATTAAAAAATTAAATAAATTTAAAATTATTTAGTGAATTTATTATAATATGACTTCTGAAAATGTTTATAAATAACTTCAAGTATCAAAAATCGAAATATCTAATTATATAACATTCCACTGTATAGCGAAGATTAAAATAGCACGCAATGCGGGTGGGAATATGCAAATAATTATATTTGATAAAATGATTCTATACTATACTACACGTTATATTATAATATAATTGATATCCCAATTTAAAACCCAAATGCATCGATCAATAGCTCTTGTTTAGTTTTTTAAAAAAATAAAATATTAAATTTCACCAATTTCACATTAAATTTAAATCGCGTAAAACTAAACGAAGTGAAATAAAAGTTCTTGCGTCTGAAAGGGTTAAAAAATGCTCATGAAGAATATGTAATTAAGAAAACAAATATGAAAAAATATGTTAATATTTGTCTTTAATTTTACTGTAGTTATACATCTAGATCAGTAATGGGGAGTGGACAAAAGTATCCCTCAACAGCTATCAATTTGGCCTACGCTCTGATCCAGAATAATATGTAACGAAAAAAATTTAATCAGTAAAAAAATTAATAAAGTTTTTAATTCAAAGGTTTTTTTCGTTCATATATTTTAAACTTACATTTAACATTTGGTAAAATATTTTATAAAGTGGAATAAAATTAATTAATTTCACACACTACAAAATATAAATTATACATTATAGCTATCATTGTTTTATCTAAGCGGACTAAATTTTTAAAACCAGTGCATAATATGGTACCTTTATGGTTTCGAAATATGGCTCTATCAATAAAAAATCACCCATCACTGATATTGATATATTGTTGTACATAAGAATCTTATGTTAATAGTATTAATCTGCCGATTCTTGTCTGTTCGATACAAATTTTTGATAATGTCCAAGAGTACACATTCTGTTTGGTTTAAATTTTTAATAATCTCCATGAAAATAATGTCCCCTCTCCAATGGGAGCCTTCAAATAATCTGGCCAAAGTAAAATGTATTACATCAACAAAACCAAACCACCTTTAGGAAGGTTCTGTACAGAAATAGGTGGAATAGTAGTTATTAGTATTGGTGACTGGTCGATAGGAAGCCTCGCTGCCAAGTTGGGTATTGTTGGTTTTCATTTAATTTCATAATAAAGGTATGTGATAAAATTAAAAACAACATATGGAGATCGTCAATTGTCGCAACTGAACCGAAGGCATTATGACATTGAATTTTTTTTTACAGTTGCAGCGCAGACGACATAATCGAAAGCAGGGTAAGTTATTATTGCGGAAAGTAAAACTAATGATCTGATTAACTTTCTCAATCGCACACGAAGGCTCTAGTGCTGAGTTCTTTGGGAAAGTGAAAATAAGACCAAGAATAACAAGTCGTTGTATCAAAAAGGCACAATTAAATGCTAAAGGTTTTTCAGGAGCAACTGCAATGGTCACATCTACCTACCTACCTCAGACACAAATAATTTAGTAGTGACTGTCGTTGACGAAACCGACACAATAATTTGAAACTCAACGCGCAATAAAATTGTTAGTCACTTAGGTGAACTATTACTTCAATTATATATTGAATGCGTTTAACGTTTTTCATTTTAAATTTTAGGTGCCTAGTACACATCAATGTTCTCATCAATACTGGTCAATTAATTGTAAATTAATGGATGAGAGAAGGATGACAAATCAACTCTATTGAGAAAATGTATGTTCTATTCTGATCGATTTTCTCATCAATGTAGTACCAAAATCAGCTGAGTTAAAAAAATTACTTTGTTCAACAGTTTTTAGAATGTAAAAAAAAATTCAGTTCACTTTTAAAAATAAATAAAAATAAATATTTTTTTTTATTAAATGAAAACAGATTATCTTAACAGATACGAAATTGATAGTTCAACATATGGATGGATCTATTACACATTCATGTTGAACTATCAATTTCATCTAGTAATTGACAATTAAAATGATGAAAACATTGATCTGTAATAGGCCTGTTGGAAGTATTTCCGCATAACTATTAAATATTCACAATCAAACATTTTCAGGGCAGTCTGTATGAGGTCAGGGTCAACCTGTATAGTTTTATAAATCAGGAGCGACACAGTTATCAAATTCTATTTAACAAATTCAACTTTTACAAAATACTTTTTATCAAACTTTCTTTTAGCAAAAATCCATTTGACTAAATAACCCATTTCTTGCAAACCTCTATTCTTTTTACATAATATTATAAATTATGGTACACTTCTCAAACTTTTTCTCTTTTGTATTCTTTTCTATGTTCTATGTCTATTTAGAAACAACCAAAAACATTGCGGCACTTTTAAAATTTTATTATAACCAGTAGTACAAGTTTATCATCAGAATATTATATTGATAACGCATTTAAGATTAGTTGTAAATTGGATCAGTGTTAATTTAGTTAAAGCTAATTTTTTGTTTTTAATAGCCGATTATTTAAATTTGAAATAAAATTAATGAATATCAAAACTAAAAGTTGTTGAATTTTTTTCGTATTTTACTGAAAACAAAAATTTAACAGATAAACTTTTTTTCTATTACATTTTGACATATAAAATAAATTTTTGCGCGGGCTTAATTTGTATGTCAAAATATAATTTGGAAAAAGTTTATCTGTTAAATTTCCGTTTGTCAAATGTCCCAAAAATCTTTTTGTGTAAAGTATGGTTACGCTAATTGTGCAGTTTGCGAAACGTGAATTTATGCCAAGACAGTTTTGCGAAATTTGCAATATGTCTTTCGATAAACTGTCCTATACCCTTATAAATCTATATGTGGATAGGAGATATTATTCTCTACTTTTTAGTCCATTTGAAAAACATAGTACACCACTGCACATTTATTTTTAATATAATTTTTATGTACAGATTGTTGAAGTACAGTAAAACCAATCACTTGTTAGTAATACAGGAGAGATTCGTAAAATCAAGTCAACTCAAAATAATATAATATCTATTAAATTTATTTGTTTTTTTTTTTTTTTTTACGTTTAGCATTCATTAAACGAATGCCTAAATAATTCTTAAATCTCCCCTACCCCCATTAAATAATTCAAGCCTTGAAATATTCATTTTATCAAGTTTTGTGCTCAAATTACAATTCTTATCATTTCTTAAAAAGACAATTTCTAATACACATTATAATTTAATTTCCTTTACGGAAATAGATTTCAAAAACAAAACAAAGAAAAATTTAATAAAAACGACTTACTTATATAACTCTTAAAGGATTTATTGTGTATATCTACTCTTTAGCAAATAAATACGACTACATAATAATAATTTACAAGATTTTCAAGGAAAATACTTTAAATATACTTGTTTTCTTTTAATTGGAATTTGTAATTTGTACATTTTAATAAACATAAAAAATAAATAAATAAGAACAGGAACATAAAAAACAAAAACAATCAGAAAAAAGGTTCAAAATACGGATGACATAAGATTCAACATGATATCCTGTTGACATAAAACAAATCAAAACAAGAATAATGTGCTCAGCTCTCCTATACTTGTAATCGAATCCTATAATAGTGAATTATAATTTGATGAAGGTTTCAATCAACACATACATCAATACAAATGAATACATACTGTGGTAATATATTGTGTAGTATTATATGTATTTATAACAATAAAAATTATATACACATATAAATCTTATGTCATCCTTTTATTGATTACTATTGTCAAAAACAAGTTGTCGGAATCAAAAATAGGTAACACAAATAAAATATATTCTGTGCTGATTCCTCTTTCCTTAAACTTTATTTTTAGATGTCGAGTTTCTTGGTGGCTATCATCAGTTTTTCACAAATAATAGTATTAAAAGAGGTTAAATGGAAATTAAAAATAAATCTATTATTATAGTAGTATGGCAGTGTTATACCATTATGCAAGTGATATACGAATTTCCCTCATTCTAGGTACAATATACCACCAGTGATCATTCCCATTTTCATCTACAAAGGTACGATGATCACCAGTGTTATTTACGATTATAAATTTATATTTGATAGAAGAAAAAATCCAGTATCACTGTGATAACGGTATACCTAAGAACACAAATGTGGATGTTTAATGGTTCTACATTTGTAATCAACGTGTTGCTAACTTGTAGCAATTTTAGAATACAATTATTTTTTTTAATCTTACAAATTTTTCGCCATTTTGGAATCATACAGAATCACAGGGGTTAAGAAAATATTAGTACGTTAAGGCTATTAGGATTGTTAGTAGGAATAGTTATAGGATTAATAGGAATAGTTTTCCCCTAGGTGTGAAAAAATACTACTATTGTCAGAAACTGAGCATTCTTAAATAGTTTTCAATTATTTTTATCAATTATTTCATCCTAATAAACAAGGGTACTAGACCAGGTCGAAATACCAAATAAAGATATTTTTGGCTTCGTCGGGAACTCAATCTGGGACCTTTGGATTGAAAGGCAAGCGCTCAACCTACTGCAGCACTGTTTTGTTTTTAATGGAAAATATTCATGTTAGAGTCCCTATATTTTTAACATAACAAGTTGGATGTCTTGCCAACAAATGTTTTAATATACAAAACGACAATTAGACTAGATCTTTTGTTAGACTGTTTTTGATTCATGGTGTTGATTCGAAGTCCACGGTATTCGGTAGCTCGAAATAGAAAAATTGTAATGGTAACTCGACTTGATTATGTTTTTGAAGAAAATTATTGAACAATCCAAACAGCCTTAGTTTTTTTTGTTTGTTTTGCTATAACTATCTCAAATTGGGTGACCTACAGCCTCTCATTGACATGAAAATTTAGTTTTCATATTTTCACTTCTTCTACTTTCTCTTGGGTTAGACCCAATATAACTATATTGTGATACTATATCTCTTACACAAGCTCTTGTGTCAGACCTCTGTTTTTAATTATATTACAAGACATGACAAAAGCTGTCATACAAAAGTTTAAGGTTGACGGTTATTTTATGGTTTTCAATATCGTGCTATATTAGCTAATCTTTGATCATCCGTTCGGGGCACATGATTATTCTAGGGTCTTATTTTATTTCTGATCGACCTGACCACCTCAACAATGATGAACGCTTATCGAATTTGATTGTTTAGAATTCTATATGTAATAATGTATAATAAGTTTTGTATCATTTTCATTGCTGTAACACAAATAATGTTTTCTGATATCAACTCTAGCTTTGCCACAAAGTTAATATGCATATTTTTCAATTATAGCTTATATTTCAAGATAAACAGTAAAATATCAAACTTAAATAAATTTGTACAAAAATGTAATTTCCGAACTAGCATGGGGAATGAGATGAAGAAATTTTTAACAGTTTATTAGAAATAAAATTGTTATCGTTTGGCTAGAATTTGTTCTATATAGGTTGTAAGGTAAGATATAGCTTAATTTGTTTTATGTAGATTATATTTTATAAGTTTGTTATTTTTTTGCTTACGTCGGTCTTACGAAAAACCCAAGCCGAAATTGGCCGAAATCCGATGTGATATATCGGAACACCCGATATATTCACAGTGCTGATTGAAATTTGACTTGTCATCTATTATTACCCTTTAATATTTAAAACTATTTATGCATTCAATTTTTTCATTACTTATTTTAATATTTGAATCTTCGAAAGTTGAACCAATATACATATATTCTGTTTTTTTTTTAAATTCAGCTTTAATCTATTCATATTCAGCCGTACGTATAAATATTTCCGAGGTCTTTGTTCATATTTCTTTCACCATCATTCAGCTCATCTCCTTCCACATAAATTAGAGTATCGTCATCAAACATAGACACCTTGCAAAATCGCAGTGCTGAGTTTAAATCATTTATATATATAAGAAACAGCAACAATCCTAATGCAGACCCTTGCGGGACGCCTAACTGTACTGTTTTAGCATTTGATACAGCTTCGTTTACTTTTGTTCGTTATCTTTTTCCTACCAGAAAATCATTAAATCAGTTCAATTCCTTATTCATTTTACAACATAACTCTCCATTTGATTTAATATACTTCTATATATTGTTTCAAACGCTCGTTTGAAATCCAAGTTTCTACTTTTTTTTTTTTTTTTTTTTATTAAACTTTATTTTACCCATTGCACAATCTTATAATTACTTAGCCTAGATAAAGTTTACAAAAAACAGCTTTTGTGATAATATTATTAACATGTAAAGTAATAGTTTGCTTTTTATGTTAATTTATGTCCAAGTTTCTACAATTACAAATATTGTTACATTTTTAAATATTAATGTTATTGATTTTTCGAATATAAAAAAAGAAATTGATTAAAATTTAATTTTTTGTGCTATTTTGTACAGTTTCAAGCTCTGTTGGGCTTAAAAAAAACCTATAATGTGTTGTGCATTGTTTAAGCACCAGTTCAAAGGTTCTAAAAGACAAATTTTAAAAATTAAAATTAAAAATTAAACATATTTCAACAACGTTGGGGTTGTCAACTTCAGTAAACAGTCACTGAAAAAGAAAATATAATCTACTGTAATGAATTCAGATAAATTTTACTTTATATGAGAGAATAAATTTGTTTTTTGAATTTTTTTCGTCTTCTAGATTAATTTTAATTAACTTTTGTGTTTTATTTTCATTCCAGTTATAAATAAATTCGATTTTTTGCGTTGATTTTGGGTTCTTTTTATATCCTATAGTAAATAACAATTCAAATTGCTACAAAATGGTTTTAGGCCGATAAAACTTTTCTAGCACCTATCTATTTATAAAAAATATTTGGGTTTCACTTCCACAAATTCAGGAATTTATTAGATGGTTTAGAAATTTTAGAATTATTACCATACATATTATGTCTATCTATCGAGTTCATGGACTCCTGCCGAATTTTTAACTAAATTGAGCCTCATTTTTCATACGTAAAATATTTGCTTTCTCTATTTTCCAAATTATTTTGACCTTAAGAAATAAAATTAACATCCTCTGGTACATATTAACTTGCTTTTGTAAGTTTGACACCCGCTTAGAACATAGCAACCTAATATAACCTACTTTTAAACCCCTCTAGATCATATAGCTTTTGACATTGCTTTATTACCTTTATACTATACGCGACTTTGTAGTTCTCATTTTGATTCACATATTTTGTTCAACTCAAATATCACATACTATATACAAATGCTGCACATGTACTAAATATATCCTTTTCTGTTTAATTTAGATTTATTTTACAAAGTTTCTCTGGAGAAGTTGGTCTAGTTTAATTTTTTTTTTTTTAAATTTATATTGTTATGCCGACAATAATTTCAGTCAACAATAAATTTTTGTCTCTATATGGAAGTAGCGTAAAAAACAAACAGAAGTATAAAAATAAAATTCACAATATACCAAACGAGTATCCTTTTTTGTTTTACTTTTTTTTTGTTGTTTTTGTTTTTCCTCCAAAATTAATTTCAGTTCGTTACATCACACGAACAACAAAGTGAACTAAAAAGGAAACTTTTAAAAGTGAAAATAAAAAAAAAAACTAAAAAGAAAATAACTGAAAAAAAATTGTTTTTAACAGGAATTAAGGTACGATTATGCTTTACAGAAGGAAAGAAAAATATTTTTTTTTTTTTAAATATTTTATTTTCATCTTTATTTTAAGAACAAACTTTTATGGCAAAAAAAAGAAAGGATTTTCATTTCATTACGCTTTACGTTTCGAATGTCAAAGTAGATTTAAAAGTTGAATTGCCATTGAAAATAAAAATACATAAAAAAAAAAGTTTATACAAAAATGAAACAAAATAAAACAAAAAAACATAAGTCCAAAGGATAACAAAGTAGAAGAAAATTGATTTGACCATGTTAATAAGAATTGTGTGGAGACCTGAAAAAATATTGCACCTTACAATTTAAAAATACTTTTTAACAATTTTAGAATTAAATGGTTTTAAACGTATGGGTCCGATATTTTGACATTGAATGTCTTTAAGGATGTATTTAGGAACCCTTTTTAAAACAAATCTAACGGTTGTCAAATTATAGAAATAACTCTAAAAATTTTATTTATTTTCGTTTTATAAAGACTGTTTCAGAAACAAATTGCCACAGCTTATGACTCAAAACTTCCTATTATATAGAAGTAGACCTTCTAAATTTTAAGCTATTGTTATTTTTGTAAGAAATATTCATACTACACTGTTCTTTCAAACTTTATTATTCTGTAGTTTAGTATGTAAAAATGTGAATAAGAATTTTGATATTTATTTTTATCACAACAGCTTAGTCAAAATAATAACAAATTGAGATGAGGTAAACATACTATTCAGAACTGCTGAAAATATTTTCTTGCACATAATTTCGTTTAATTCTGACAAATGTAATTCATATTTTTGATAGAATGCATTATCGCTTATGTCAATAAGATTTTTTAAAACTTATTTTGTTTGCTTACATTATCCAAGTTTTTCTGCACATCTCTGTACAGCGTACATTGGTATTTTCACTGCCTCTTACATTTTGCTACTCTTTTCTAACACACTCTTCGATCTATAAACATAAGAGCTTTTTTGAGAAAAGAGCTTTTCATATTACTTAAAATAAAATACCAAAATATTTTTGTGTTCTTGGGCAGGTTTGGCTAATACTTATACATAGAAAGGAGCAATAAAATTATTTTGGTTGTTGTGATTATCGCTAATGATGTTAATCTCTTGAAAACAGATTTAAAATGCATTTTTTACGCATACATTCAAACATCTCAAGCTTTAACTGTTATTAAAAATACCAATGTACACCCGAGCGGTAGTGAAAATATCAATTTACAGAGTCACAATAGTTGTTAATTATTTAATAGGATCAGTGTATTGCTAAAACAATGCTTGAACAAATTGCCTACTTTTAAAACAAATACAATATGTGCTTATGAATATATAGCGATTCTCGAGAGAGACAAATCGGTGACAGTTGTATTGAAATTTGAATAGATTTAATTGAATTGAATTTAATAGCTTCATAGGTGATTGCGGAGGTTGTAACAAACAAAACATTTATATTAAGAGAATCTATGCTCAAGCTTTAACAGAAGTTATGAATTTGTCCTGAGTGGAATCATTAATTCAGGAATCCTTAAATATCCCACTTGCGTCTACTGTGACAGATCCGCTCAATGTATGTCTATATGTATATATATATCTATGTATTTGTAATTTTTTTTTTAAATTTCGAAATAATTTTATTTACAATTTTGCGTATAAAATCACAACCATATAAGATAAATGAAAAAATTGGATAAGAATTTTTACTATCCTGTTTTCTCTTAAAAATTTAATATTAATATGAGAATGTACCATTTATTTAGAATTTAAAATGTTTCAGCTGTAAAGAGAATATCTCTAAACTCTGTAAAAACTCTGTATTTAAAAAAAAGAAAAAAAGTATATGGAAGGAAATAAATGAATTGAATTGAATAAGATAAGGAACTAATATGAATGAGTTTTTAAAATTTGATGATTTTCCAAACACATGATTTCCCAAACAGTTAAAATTTTCGCAAATTTCGTAGTTAAGATAGTTTTCTTGTAAAGTATTTTTAATCATTATTTTGCGTCTGTATGATAACCCTCAAAATTTCTTAATTTGGTACTAACAAAATATCACTTAAGCCCTTTTTATTTTTTAAAAAAAATAACGGTATTAATATAAGCTTCTTTTATCGATTATTTACCTTCTTCATTCCTAAGCTTGGAGTAGAATAACATCTTTCTGTAGAGCACAGAAGTTGTAGTGCAAACATTTTGTTGGTAGTTCGTACAGCAATGTTTAAATTGACCCGTAACGGCGTAAATTGATTTTTTTTTGTTTTTATTTTGCTATTTTAGAAAGTTTTTAAAATGTTTTTTATTACAATTAATTCGATGCATTCCGGTCACTATTACTTACTTATCTACTCACAATTCGGTAATGAACAAATTTCAAGCGTATAAAGGGTCGACACTCGACAGTATTCTAATGATTTGTGAATCAGGATTTACTTCTGTATTTTAGGAAATGTTGTGTTTTATAGTTACAACCCGATCCCGTTATTAAGAGATCATTAATACCGGTATTGAACGGTATTAAAAAATGTCGGTAATACCGGGATCCCGGTATTGCAAGCCCTAGTTACAGTTACTAGACACTAAAGGCTAAGTTTCAAAATAATTTGATTAGAAATATAGACACACAAATATTCATGTACATTAACTTAACTTTTATTTAAATTCACCAAATTTGAAAGAGTCTTAGAAAAAGTTAAAATTACTTTTGTTTACTTTCGTTCAAAAAAAAACTCATATATATATATTATATATATAGATATTTTCCAAATATATTGTATAATTATTTTTCAACTCAATCTGTAAAAAGATTATCAACTTTTTTTTATATTCTTAGAAAGTCAAAGATTTTGAAGAATTAATTGAATCGTAAATGTTTTCTTTTTTTTTTGCAATACTTAACAGATTTAATTAAACCACATCTAAAAATATTGATTTATAAAAACAATAAAAACAAAATTATTTTAACTAAGGATCTTAATTTTTTATTTTATTTGATATAGCAGAAGGGATAGTGGTTTTGGAAATGGTTATGATACCGACAATAGTTTTTTAGAATTCATTAGAACTAAACAAAACCCAGCAACCACAGTCCACAATTACCAAATAAGATTAATATATTTTTTTATATCATTTTTCAATAGAAAATAAAAAATTCCAGTAGGTCCTTTTGATAAATTTAGAAATTGAATAATTTGAAGTTAAAACTATATTTAAAAAATATTACCATAGAAAAGCATGGTAATTCAAATCTACAATTATATTATGGCATTATTGAGAGAGATTTTAACGATCTACTGAAATTAAATTTTATATAAATAAAACGATGTAATCCAATTCTATACTAAAATTAAATATATTTTAAATTAAAGGTACAGTTTAGAATGCATTTTAAAATATCAGAAATCCTGTAGTATCTGCGAAGATTAATGAAATAACGAGAGAGGTTATCACAACCTCCAAATAAGTTAGCTGTAACACAACAGTTACTATCACCCTTAGTTACCTACACACTTAGGTTGTTGTAACTTTTACTACGTTTCAAAAGAAGTCTTGTTCGGCCACATTTAGGACAAATAGGACCACAATTATATAAAGTTGTAAGAGCAAGATATTGTAGCTCTTTTGGCAAGTATGATGCCACGACACGGTATAAAAGTGTGCGAGCTATTAATACGGATATGGGAACTTCATACTCCATTTTTATTCTTATTTATAATTATTTTAAATTATATAGTAAGACCCGTATACCTACTTTAACACATTGACTGCCAAGTGAATTTTAACAAAATTTTCATACAGGCCCAAGCAAAAAATTGCATTTTTTTGAGTCTTACAAATATATGTATGACGCGGTCTACCAGGAAACTTTCGCAGTCTCCCAAATTTTTGCAGTGTCATGGCGTTCATTTATAAATTATACTTTTTTGCTCTTTTATGTAAAAAAAAATTTGTTAAAGCTTGCAAAACCTCATCATTACGGTATAAAGCTATTCAAATATTCAAATCATGCTAAAGTAAAGGTAATTTATTGTTCTTAAAAGTTTATGCGGTAAAATCCGCGCCTGGCAAATGTGAAATTGAATTAGTCAAGTTTGTATGTCTAGCACTCATTAAAAACTTTCAAATAAATCAAATGACCTCATACGCTTTAGTTTTGCGAAAGTAAATCAAGTTGTATCGAAAACTTGCAGCTGAACTTTTATTAGGAACATGCAGTATTGTAAACACTTTAACAAACCGGACATTTCGGTGTTGGTGGCAGAATTATAAAACGTTGAAGATAAAGAACTAACACACCAGAAACTAAATATTACTGAACACCAATTCGAAAACAGAATGAAAACTCCGCTGGAAAGCCTTTACGATGAAAATGTGCTGAATGTTTTGCAAAACTAAGAAGGGAAGAACAGCTAGAACATTTCAGAAAACGTGCTAAAATGGTGCAAACTTTCTGTGGACAGTTTCCTGCCTTGCAAATGTGCTTGGATTGTTTCAATATAGAGCAATAAATATTTAACAGGATGTATCATTAAGATCATTAAAGAACATACAGGTTTTTAAGTTTTTACGTTTTATTTATATACTTTTATATTAACTTGCCAGTGTCTGTTTATATATATATATACATATATATATTTATATGTATATATGTATATATGTATATATGTATATATGTATATATGTATATATGTATATATGTATATATGTATACTAGCTTTGTAACCCGTCATAAATGACGGAAGCAAAATAAATCCTAGTTTCTTTTTTTCTTTCATTAGATTCTTTATTCCGAAATTACAGTACTTATGTTTATATCACTTTTTATTTATTTTTATTCATGTTTATATTGGCCTAACACTAATCTTTTTTTTTTTATATAACAGAAAAATAAGTACCATACCAACAAATTTGTATAAAATGTTTGTATTTTTGTATGGTATACTCGTACTCACTTCCATTTAGTTATAATTCGTTAGTTGGGTTCCATTTAGTATAAATTATACCGTATTAGCGTTATTGAGTCCTCCGGGAGAGCAAATTTAAAAATGGGATCTTATTTTCATATAAATTTTGTCTTTTGTATAATGTATAGGGATCTTATTTTGCTATATGAATAAACTGTTATTATGGTATTGTGTTATTTTTAAAAAATATTCATAATTTATATATTCAAAATTTTGTATCTAAATTGGTAAAATTTACAAAAAATACAAAAACATTTTCATCAATAATTTTCAATTTAAAAAAAACAATGTTTTATTATCCGGCGTAGAAGTAGAGTTAATTATCCTACTCTACTTCTATCAAGTTCTATTGATTGAACAGTGAACCTGAACAGTGAAGTGAAATGTGAACACTTAACACTGAAAATAAAATAATATTTTTGGAATGGAGCATATAGAACATACAGAATACAGATACAGCAAATAATAAAAAATAAACAAAAAAAACAAAAAAAAAAAAAAATAATTTTTTTTGAGTGAAGTGAGTTACGCACACAATAATGCCAAAAATAAAAGGTAGAAGCAATAAAGTAGTATAATGTATAATATTATACAATACAAATATGCTGATACACATGTGTATTATTATGTATAATTTTAAGTAATAAGAATAACCTTTGAGTGAATTATGTTTTTTTTTTGTGTTAAATGCTGTTTGCCTTTTGGTTATTATACCATATTAAACTATTGATTAAATTTCTATTAGTCCTTATTATTATAAATCAAAAAAATTGTTTGTTTTATTTATATTATTATTATTATTTATTATTATTTTTCCTTATTATTTGCGAAGAAGACTAACATTAAATTAAAAAAATATAGTTCATGCAATCAATTTTTCCTGCAAAGGTTCAGCATGGTAGACAGGGGTTAAAAAAAGCACCAAAGCAATTTGTATATATATGCATTTGTATACATATGCAATTTGTATATGTGTTGGAGCGTTCCGTCGAACTTACAAACATCCAGATAAATGCAGAATAATATATATATAATATGTATATATGTATATATGTATATATATATATATATATATATATGTGTATATATGTATATATGTATATATGTATATATGTATATATATATATGTATATATATATGTTTGGTAGGTAGGTTGGAATTTTTTTGTTAATATTCAAACCAAATGCAAAAAGAAAAAAAATAATTTTGTTTAAAAAATTTAACGACAGAGCTCTGAAATTCTGCATAGCTACTCATGATGAAAAAAGCAACCGGGCACAGTACTTTACAAAGCTATCAAATGACAGGTTTGGGTTGCTGCCGAACAACACCTAGCAAGTCTCAGGCATATTTCGAAAACCAATTGTATTACAGGCATAAAAATTTACACTTAGTTACTTTTTCACAAATAAAGAAATACGACTGCTACCAATTTCGAAAATATGGACTGGTTCGGGTTGCTGCCGAACAACTCCTAGCAAGTCACAGGCATATTTCGAAAACCAATTGTATTACAGGCATAAAAATTTACACTTAGATACTATTTCACAAATAAAGAAATACGACTGTTACCGATTTCGAAAATGTGGACTGGTTCGGGTTGTTGCCGAACAACTCCTAGCACGTCTCAGGCATATTTCAAAAACCAATTGTATTATAGACAGAAGAGTTTACACTTATATACTCTTTCTGAAATTATAATACCTATAGGTTTTACTTACTTAAAACTAAAAAGTATAAAATAAAATAATAATGTAAATATTTATTATATATTTTTTTATTTTTACATTATTATTTTTTTCCATTTATTTCCAATATTTCCTAAAAACATTATTTGAAAAATAATTTATAATAATCTAAAAAAATAATAATAACCTAAAAAACAATTTTACTATTGAATTTTTATCTTAAGTTCATACATATTCGAATGACAGTGTTTTTTCTTTATAATCATACATATTTAAATAACATTGCCTGTTGGGAAACATTACTGTGATTCGACTAAGTATGACATGGCAGTCAATGTGTTAATAAAAATATAATTAATTCTTGAATGTTTGTTTTGTCACTAAACGATGAGTGGTATAAAAAACATAATAGTACAAAAATTAAGAGAAGATCAGTGACTTACCAGTTTGCGGCTAAAATTCTTCTTCAAACAACAACAGACATGGCACTTTTAAGGCAAAATTTTTGTATATGTATAAAGAAATTACTGAAAAAATATTCAATTCAAGAGTAAAATGATTTTATCAAGTTCTTTCGAGATATAACATATTTTATTTATATATTATATTTTTACAAATTTCGTGATAGTTTCGTGATAGATATTCAATTACTTCTTGTTTTGTGTGGCGAATCATACGTTTTATTTACTTTTGGGTGCTCTAAAGGTCATGCTTCATATCTGAAGAAAATAATGCCTCATATTCTGTTATACCTCTTTTCATTCCAGTTTCAACTCCATTTCTGATTTAATTTTATTTCTGAAGAATTGTACGATTTCTGTGTTTTAGTTTTATGTATTTTAAACGTTTTTTCCGGGTTAAAACAGCTGATCATTTGCTGTGTACGCAATATTCTAATGCCGGAATTATGACACAGCTATTATTGAGTGTTTATTATACCGACTATGGTCGGGCAATTAAAATTATTTTACCCTAAATAATAAGTAAGATACAAAAAACAATGGTAATAGAACCATAAAAACGTTTCGGTTACACAATTTTCACTTTCATAAATTAGAATTGTAATATACTCGTAAAAGTAAATGTTTCAGCCCTAATTATAAGTACCCATTTGGTAAAGTTTTTGAAAATAATAAAATATTCCTTGTACAAAAGAAAAACGCACTGATTTATATTTTTAGACCGATTTCTTTCAATGTTAATCAAAAATTAAAAATCATTAATTGTGTGGTATTTATAAGGCTGCCGCATTCAAAATTAAAACATTATAAGATAGTTAATGAAAATTCGTTTTTATTTCGTGAATCAAAGATCGAAATCAATCGATTTACATCGAAAATGATGATTCATGACATTTTGCAAGTAACACTTTCTGACTCAATAAAGTGGCTTAAAAGCCACGATGTGGTGAAATTGTGCTATACTGCGCAATAATTGATACTAATAGCTTTGATTCAAGTTATACACCTATTAATTATTGATGAATAAGTATTTTTAATTTTTGTTTAATTATATTGAAGTAAATTTATTATAAATTCATTAATATTTCATATAATATGAAATAGTTATTTTTGAATTATAAAATCTTATATTGTACTTATTCATCAACAATTCTCTTAAAAATTATACAATAAAAACTATACTCATACTCTACACAGATAATTATAAATTTTTGACACAGAGAAATTCTGTTCAGTCTCTGTAACCTTTTGGCATATTTAATATTTTCGATTTTCAGATAAAAAAAACCTGTATCGAAAATTTATTTTTACACAAAAGCTAATACTTAACTTGAATTATAATTACTCAACAGGGGCCCCTAGTAGTGATATAATGAGCATGATTTTTTTTTGTCTTTTTGAAATTACATTACGAATTGTTCAGCACTCTATACAAATATTATAGCTCTTTTGAGTTTGAAATTAAAATAAATAAATACAAAAATATTTATTTTTTATCCACCTTTAAGTATAATTTCCTCGATGTTTTTTATAATTGTGTTGAAAAGCTTTATAAATATACAAATAAACATAAAAATATTTGTATTGAACTAACAAAAAAACTAAAACCAATAAATTTGAATTTCGAAATCAATTGAAATCAAATAAATTTGAAAAAACTTCCGAAATAAACATTTAAATCTTAACCAACTGACATAATATAATATGAGTAGAAAACATTTAATCATCATTGAACATAAGTACAAATAAATTTCAATTTAGTATTATATGAGTGTATTCTCATAGGTACACACATATATCATAAATGAAAAATCCAATATAAATAAGCTCTAAAACTGCATTTAAAAAAAAAAAACACAAAAAACCGGAACACATTTTGAAAGTTGCATTTTTCTATGGACCTCAATACCACAAAATTGCATTGTTCTGCTGAATTTACTTTTTTTTTCTATATATAAAAAATACACCATGAAATGAATACTATACATTATACAAGTATCTAAATATATTTATCAATTTAATTTTACTATATTATGTAAACAATATAAATTTTATCGTTTCCTGTTATATTATTTGTATTTAACAAATACAGGTAATCGTGTAATACAGAAGAGAAAATAAAATATATTTTATTATATAATTTTATTCAAAATCGAAATAAATCAATGGCTTAAAGGATTAGTGAAATATTGTCATTCAAACATTGGTATATATGTAATTCGAAAACAGTATTTAAGTATCTTATAAAAAAAAAGATAGATATAAAAAATATATTTTTAATGCTAGCTAGCAAGAAATAATTTTTTTTTCTTTTTCTCAGTCACATTTAAGTAAACACAGGTACATCCAATTGACATTTCCCCGTTGTATACGCCCACACATTAATGCATACGATTTACAATCAGTAAATCGCAAGCATAAAATTTTGAATCAAGTAAGATAAAGAATATAGATAAAGAATATAATTATGTTTAGAAATACTCGAATAATGTTTTATCCATTTTCACTCCACTTTGCATAGTATAGGGCTTTGGTACTCACCTATTGTAGTTCGAGGACTGTGCTTTCAGTTTTAAATTATAATTTTTGTCTTTGTTGTAGTTCAAGTAACTTATTAGTTACTACTGATAGACATATTAATATCGATAATGTAATATCACTGATATCATAATATTGATATACATATGTCATGCCACCTAATATCACGATATTAATTAATAACAATGCAATATAAACATAGTATGTTGATATTATGACGGAGGCAAATTTTAAATACAATTCAAAAAACTTATTATTCTTTTTTAAATTTTATCTTCCATTTTACTTGTCATAATAATATAAAATATGAATACTACATTTATGTCTGTCTTACTACTTTTGATATTATGATATAGAGAATATTAGAATATTGATATCATAATATCGATATTACATGTCTGTCAGTAGTACTAGTACTCATGCTTACCACATCGTTAGAATGTATTTTATTATCCCACTACCGCTTGAACTATATAGAGAGATTGTCGAGATTAGAATATAAAGATTCAAAATTTAAATTGACTACCAAAATAAGGAAGCTATTAATTAATAAAAGACATTTGTTTTAGATACAGATTTATCACGATTAGAAATTGGCTTGCAGCATAAATAAGAGTATTCCAATTTATGTTGTAGATAATTAAAATTTAATTAAACAATGCCAGACACCTATATAGATTCAATTGTTTGTTATTAATTACCAGTAAGTTATAGGAAGTGTTGAAATAGACCAAATATTTGTATTTTAATTTTTAGGCTTTGTCCTTCCATTTTGCACTCCTTGTGTTTTGTATTACGATAATCACAAATCAAGTATACGGATTTTAAGCGTACATGCATAGTTTTGCAAATAAATTTATTTTCGAAACGTACTCCGAATTTGGAATTAGACTACAGAAGAGTTTTAGGCTCTTCTGAGGGAAATCTTGTATCAAAGTAGGACCTAATGACCATACCCAAGGAAAGCTGGAATTTCCAGATTTCCAAAAATATTCCAAAGATCCAATGATTGTTTTTTTTTCTAAAAATTTTTATTTTGAACCACAATATCTTCATAACAGCAGCACCAATCATCATCAAATAAATATTAAAACGTGGTCCAGACCGTTATCTTTCTAGAATATAAAACTGAATATATATATATCTAATATAACAGTTCTTATATAAAAACATCAAAACAACAAGGATACTTTCAAATGTCCTTTTTGTCCTTAAAAACCAAGATGTGCCACTAAACATATATATTTTTGGAAAGCTGGCAATTCCAGCTATCATTACGATATGGTCATTAAGTCCTACGCCGACACAATATCTCCCTCAGAGTCCCCGAATTTTAAAATGAATTATGAAATAATAACCACAATTCAGTTTGCGAAATTAATACCAACATTAGTTTGGATTTTACACTTAAACATTGTGTGGGATTAATTTCTGTTGCGTGACGCAATTGCATACAAAGTTGTTGGAAGAATTTTATTATAACAAAAACAAATTTTATTTAATTACGAATAATGTTGACAAAACAAAATATTTTAAAATGTGTTGGTATGTGTAGTTCTCACTCAACTTACATTTTAGAACGGCAATTAGCACAGTTAGTTTTTGATAATTTTTTTTTTTAAATACCTGCTTGAAATTCTTTTGTTGAAATTAATTTGTTGAATATATTTTTACCTGTAAAAGAAAATTAAAAAAATATATAATTAGTTTTTATTATTAAATAAAGAATGATATAAGGTTAATAATATCTATATGTATAAAATAGATCGATAGGGAAGCAGATAAAATTGAGTATACAGTAATGCAGAAAGCATGCGCTCAAATACCAAACGTGGGAAAAAACGTTTCACAAGTCGCAATCGACATAAAATAGAACAGAAATAGTAGATCCAAAAAATGTATTAGCTATGTTCCCAAGAGGAATATGGAAAACTAATGTATAATAAAATATTATTGTTCCGAACCTTAATAGTTTTATTCCTTAGTTGATAATATTGTATGTAAATAAAATATAAAATATATTTCCATCTTTCTACTTTGATTTTAAATTATTTCTTATTTAACTTCGAACAATATATAACAAAGTTCTCAGCTACAACCAAATATTATAGTTTCATATCTAAATATTTTAACTATCCTAACGTTCCAAAACAAAATGTTGGAAAATTTTTTTTTTAATGCTCCTGGAATATTCGAAATTCTTATTTCTATTGTAGAAATGTCAAGGACCCTATCCTAAAATACCAAATAAAAAATCTAGTTGTACACCACAAAATCTTCTGCAACATGTTGATGGAGAAGTTTTATGCTTGACAGATAATCGAACGAAATCGGTTGAATTATGTTATAGGCTAAAACCTTTTACATATCAATAGTTCGAAATGCAATTATTTTTAATTAAAGATATCTGAAATAATATTGCGAAAATTGTAGTAATGGTTAGTGTAAAATACTAATTTTAATTGTAATAAAAGAGAATTGGGTTTTTAAGTGATTAAAGTTGGCACACTTCTACACTTAGTTCTTGAACCCAAAATTCAACGAAATATGAACTTTCTGATGATGTTTTTTTTCCAAAACTTCAAATTTGTTAAATTTAACATCTTTTTAGATACAATTACCGGAATCTCTACACGTGTTATACGTCTATTCTTGGTTCAAAATGTACGTAACAATTGGCAGATTGCCTTATAATATACGAATGGGCTGAGACTGTTTATGTTTTTTTCAGGTTTGTTACTTAGCAATTTGGCCTACCTCTATATAATAACTATTTTTATTTTTTTTTTATTGTAAAGTTAAATAGGCAATCTTATTTTTATATTTAAATTATTACTTTTACAATGTGCTTATAAGCAGAACTTGTATGGGATTACAGAAATCTGTATTTCTGCTCCCCTATATTTTATTCTATTACGCTAGATCGTGCGGTTTTAGCTTTTTCAACCTTCTTATATCATAAGATCTGTCTAATAACTCAAGCGCCTTAAGGTTGTTATGTTGAGTCGATCGATTTTGATGTTGAAGGGCATATAGTCACAAATTACGTTACCTATTTTTTTTATTTTTAGATCTCTGTGTAGCGATAAGCATTCGTGATAGTTCTAAAAAATTTATTTCGACAGCGCTGTATAATTAATAAATTAGATTTTTTGACATCGTAAGGCATCCTATGGCCTTGGGTAAGTCCATATAGGTTTGATTATACTTTTATATACTTGCAGCTTGGAATATTAACTGACTTTAAACTCCTTATTAGACAGTTGATATCTCTGCAACTTTGTTTGATTTGCAATGCCTTTTGCTTAACGTGATGTTTCCAGTTAAGACGCAACTCAAGGTATTTTACTGTTTCCGGTACCCGTATATTATTTATATATATATACAATGTTATGGTACATTTTTTCTTAATGCGTATGTAATGTGGAGCAATTTTTGCTTGTTCAGCTTAGATTTCCAGTTTTGGCTCCATTTGTTTATTTTATCCAGCCCTTCATGAAATTTCTTTGTTGCTTGTCTTTGCGACGCTTATAGCCATTATAAACATGTTATCTTTAAATATTGCAATTTCTACCTGTCCGCGGTATATGATGAGTTCTAGAATGCTTCCTTGAGGAACCCCTGCTAGTATTGGGTATAAATTGAATTTTTCTTCTTCATGTGTTACTCTGAGCTTCGTATTTGAAATGAAAGGTGCCTATTACACATCATTCTTTTCATCAATCTTCTTGTCCATATATTGACTAAATATTGATGAAAAGAATGATGACCGATTACACATCAATCATGCACTCATCAATCTTTTTATCCATATTTTGACATTTTACAAAGAAATATTGAAGAGTGTTCTAAATATATTGATAATTTCGAAACATATATATGAATATTGAAAATATAATTTCTGGAGGAATGTTTTTGACTTCAGTTTAAATTAAATTTTAAAAGTAAATGTTGTACAGCAAAAATTTAAAAAAAAATAAATAGCAAATTATTTTTTTCAACATTTGAATAATATATCAATTGTTTTTTACAATAATTGCTATAATTATTAAAATTAATATAAAAATTGTTCTTTTTGGAATTACACTATAAATTAATACTATAACATTATCTGAATATTCCCATAAAATAATATCTGAACATTCCCCAAAAAGGCATTTTGTTACCTCCGCTGATTTTGATAGAAATATTGATGAGAATTTTGACAGCAAGATTGATGAGAATAGAACCACCATCAATCTTTTCTCATCAATCAACGGTCAATATATTGACAATATATTGACCATTGATTGATGTGTAATAGGGGCCTAAGACTCCATTATCTTACAAATATTTTCTGGTTTTAAAGTTTTGCGCATTTTATGTATTAGACCTTTATGCCGTACTCTATCGAATACTTGTGAATCATCAAGAAATTCCATATTCAGGTCTACAGTTGAATGTTTTTCTCTGAATGCAAATTGGATGTCAAGTATCTTGATGAACGGTTGCAAACGCTTAAGAATTAGTTTCTCGACCAGTTTTAATATTGATGGCAGTAGGCATATGGGAAGATAAAGATGTTTCTTCATTTCCTGACTTTCGTGGTGTTAGTAGCATAATAATCTGCGCCACTTTAAAGCACTCTGGTACATATTTCAGCTTAATATAGGCATTAAATAAGTATTTTAGCAATATGATGGCCTTACTAACATTTTATTTTACTAACATTTTTCTCATCAACGTTTTACAAACCCTATACTAGATGATAATATATTGCACAATCAATCTAGCAAGGTTTCATTTAATAACAAACATCTGATGTGCTTATTATAAGAATTAATCTAACAGTATAATCAATTTAAAAACAAACAAAAGAGTTCTAAGAAATTATTGCCAACAGATTTGCTACACCCTTATATATAAATTGATTCGTTTAATAATCCAATGAAAACAAAAAGTATATATATAAAGATTTCAAATAATTTTCAACTAAATTAGAAAAAATAAATGAATTATATTTTTTTCCAATTTCAAAAATATTTCGATTAAACACTCCATTGAACATTAAACCATCTACCTATATGTATTAAAAAAAAAAAACCAAACAATTCGATAAAAAATTATTACCAAAGGAATTATTGTTAAAACCAAAGAATAACCAAATAAATCGTTTACTTAAATTCAAATATCAGTGTTAAATTGGTATGTACCTATCCATATAGAAAATTATATTAAAATGTAAAACTGTGTTATTTAAGGTAGGTAAATTCCAAAAATAGAGAACTTCTAAGTTCACAATAGAATAAAAACAAAAAATAATATATTATTAATCAACCCTACAAATTGGTTAATATTATATAAATCTTGCATCCCACCACCCATATAATATTGTTAGTTATAATTTATCTCAATTTATTTTCAAATATTTATTTATAAATAAAATATAATACAACAAACTCATTCTATACTAAAAAAAAACAAAAAACAAAAACCAAAAATTATCAAAATCAATTACTTTCTATTTATTTTTATTTACGAAAATATTACCTTTATTGACCAATAAATTTGTTAACAATAAAATAAAAAAAAATAATAATAATAAAGAAAAATTCAATTTAGTTTGGTTCGGTATCAAATTTGTTGTATACCAACATATGTTACAGTTACACCACCATATATAGTCCGCACAACTATGTACGTATATAAAAAATAATCAATTTTTGTATACCACTTGAATACATATTGAAAATCTCTAAATTTTCTCTTTTTTTCATTTCTCTTGAGAAAATTATAACAAAAAATTGAACTTGAAATTCCAAAGTTCAAAAATACAGTTAAGTTGAAAAAGGTTTTCATATACGTGAGCAATTAATATAGCCTATTATATTATTATAACAATTAACAGATGTTACATAGTGTTATATAGTTACTGTGATACGTAAAATAACAGTATATTATTTATATATAATTTTTTTTTGTAGCAATTAATAAAAATTGGATCCGGGAAGATTTCGAAACTATTGTCCAACACACATTTTGAGTTTAAAACAATTCTTAATTACTTAAAGTACTTAAAATACCTAATTTTGATAACTACTTGTGATTACCCACTTATGATGCCAACTTTGATGAAATTTACTTTAAGTGACCACTGAATCATTACTTAGGTCTAATATGCTATTTCAGTTGCATTTGGTAAGTCAAATTGTACTTTATTAATGAAATCTTTGCTTAAGAAATTTCGTTGCTCAAAAGTTCAATGCATTTTATTATGCTACTACTCAAATAGAGCGGATACTAATATTTTTTGTTACTTCACTTTTATTGCTGTACACCGTAACAATTTTTGACGCGCAAATCAGTCGCAGGTGTATTAAGGCGCAAGTTAAGCAATGCGCTTGGTCAACACTCTACTGTCTTTGAAGCTGAAACCTATGCCATTGAAGTATCGAATACTCTTAATAAAGCTAGCAGTAGAAGACAGAGTTTGTTATCTCCTGAAAATAAGGGAGTATAACGTAATGAATAAGCAAATATTCTCGCAAAATTAGAAGCAAATAGTCAATTCTTAGGACCAGATTCTAGCACTGCCCACTATAATGCCTACCTAAAACGAACTGTTTCCAATTGGTAAATTTAAGAAATAAATAAACCATGGTATAGTTACCAAGTAATGTTGCAGTGTAAAAGCTTATTTCAATATGATATTAAGGGATTAAAACAGATAATCAGGAAAAGTAGATACAATTTCTATCACGAAACATGGTCCAAGTTCGGTAGTGAGCCAGTACTGAATGTGGCATCCTCATCTCATTTTCTATTTGAATGCATTACCATAGCTTGCAAGAGATATAATATTAACCAGATGTACACATTGTGTTTCAAACTAAATTGATTTTTTTTCGATGAATTTCATAAGTAAAGGCTCACTCTAGCAGCAACGAAACAAGAAACAACATAAAAAGATGAAGATAAGGATACTATTGTTCTTAAAATATACAATATTATTTTGAGAATTGCCATATGAACTTAGAAATAGCATACTTCCATTTTCAGAAACCCAAAACCTATTGGATAGTTATCAAGGACTTACACAGTCTAAAGCCTTTTTCAAACTTAGTATTCACCGATTAAAGCAGGTAATCAATGAGACTAGATTCAATGTTAGTACTCTGACCTGATTTATCATAGGTCATGGTCCATTAACAAACATCTGTTCAAGATTGGTAAGTCGAACACAGACAGATACAGATTCTGCTAAGAAGAAGAAGAATCTTTTTCTCATATTTTAGTTGTACAATAGAGGACCACTTCCTTTTTATAGGTTTTTCACTTCTAATTCAAGTTTTTTTATTTCAAATTCAATATTTGTAAATTTTGTTATTTTTATTTTTAAATTTTTGAGGAAAAACAAACTAAGGGCGTTTCCGAACCTTTTGCACTTGCGCTTGATACTCGCACTAAACCTGTCAAATCGCACTAATTTTTTTTTTAAATTTGAGTTTTAATAAATTTAATTTTGCGATATTTAGTGTATTTGAGACTACACTAAAATTTTGACAACAAATCAAGTGCGATTTGACAGGGTTAGTGCGAATATCAAGTGCAAGTGCGAGAGATTCGGAAAAGCCCTAAGAATACAAACAAAAATAGATTTTTTAAAGAAACAAACTTTAAATAACTTTTAGCAATTGCAGTAGTTTTGTTAATTCACTGTCATTATGCAATGCAGGAAAATGAATAACACTTCTTTCAGAGAATCTAGTCGTACGATCAGGAATTAATGTCCCAATGGACGGAATTATCGACTAATAATATCCTCTGATGATAGCAGTGTAGAAACTATATCTAACTTGGTTGTACGTCGTAGAGGTAGGAGAGGGAGTAGGAGAGATACCATAGAGAACCATACAGTTAAACTAGCTTAAGCAAAAAGCAGATCCTAATATATAAAGGGGTATGAAGAACGCAAAACCATAATTTAGTCAAGTGAAATAGCGGGAATCAACAAAAATACTGCCATGTCTATAATAAATCGTTACAAAAAAGATGAGAAAAAATAAAATTATCAGCGAGAGATTTGTTGGCGGATTCACAAACTAATAAAATTTTTGTAAATGTAATAGAAACATCCGTGGCAACTGTTAGCTCAACCGATTGCAACAATTATTGCGTGGATATGTCAATAAAATTAGCATTGGCTGTAGTTGGACAACCATTACATAATTATTTAAAGTTCGTTTTCTTTCAAAAATTTAAAAATAAAAATAACAAAATTTACAAATATTAAATATGAAATAAAAAATATTGAATTTGAAATAAAAAAAATTGAATTAGAAGTGAAAAACCTATATATGTATATATATTTTTTCATTAATTTTTCTTTACAACAAACACTTATTAATCGTTATATTTAATCTGTTAATCAAAAAATGTACAAATATCTGAACCAATTCAAAACGCATTTCTATTATTATTCTTTTAAATGATAGATATTTAACAGGAAACGTGGCGAAATCAAATATTTTTTAAAAAAATTTTAATTTTCAATTAGAAAGTTCAATTAAAGATTTCCCGCCAACGTATAAGTTATTTTAACATACAAAAATTTTAATTTAGCAAATTGCTGCACCAATACTACTAATTTATATTTAATTTTCTTTTAAATAAATTTAATATTAGTACGTATGAGGTTGTTGTTTGATAAATCAATAAAAAACATAGTCACGATAAATTGAAATGCTGGAAAACAATTAATTCATAACAAAATTGGGTACGATTTTTTATAAAAATTACTCGAATTTCGAAGAGGCGGCAAATAAATAATTATTTTTTGACCTATGAATCTTGACCTATAAACATCTTAGGAAGTGGATCCATTGATCCATTTCTTTCTAATGTCTTGTCCACTTTATTTGTATATTGCTTATTTTATTATTAATTGTCGAAATTTGAAATTAAAAAAAAACATAATAACAACTAAATTATTTGTTAAGGAATCTCTCTCATAAATTTCTGAGCTTTTACATTTTCTGGTATTTTAGAATTCCATGACCTGCGGATTTTTTCACTTTGGTCTAGTAATTTTAATGCCAGTTCATTTTAATAATATTATAAGTCTTCGTAATGAAGTAAGAAAGTAATTTGTGCTTGTTGATGGAATTTGCTCACTTCACTACCATACATAATAATTAGGTCTACTCTGGTTTGATCGTTTCGGATGTATCATGATACATTTACGAGTTAACCTATTTAAATATTTTTATTGTTTGTATTCCAAGTTGTGTAAGCAAGAACTGTACAGTATGTGACAATTACTCATCGAACTAAATCTGATATAAAGCATTTAAATATAATTTTATTTTTATTCAGATTACTTATAAATACTGTTTATTTTACATACACAGGTCCTATTCCGTTAGAATGAGAGGTTAATTTACCTCTTTTATCGCTATTTTATTTAATAATTATCTCTAATCAAACTATAAATTTTCATATTCTTATTTACAACAAATTATATTACGTTACAAACATTATATACACAACACACATGTATTTTTAAAAGAAATATATTATAACACATTACATTAACAATAAAATGTATATGTATATTGATTTTCAAAATCCCGTTATGAATTTTTGATTCATCAAAAACAAAAACACACCTATAAAAACATTTTAACAAAAATAAATAACGACACAATAAAAAAAATAAACCAACAACTCAACTCAAAACCCATTCATCATCATCTGAAACTAAAACAAACAATATAAAAATATTATTATTATTTGTTATTTTAGATAAAAAAAAAAAAAAACAAAAAAATTGTATATTATTTTTCAAATATGGTGCAAGAAAAACAAAAAAAAGGATACATTTTCAATTTTCCTGTAAAAATATTTGATTTTCTTAAAAATCAACCTTCCCTTTTTTCCTTGGCATCCAAATCAAACTGAATCAAATAAAAAAAAAATTAAAAAGAGTTTCTTATCTCCTCTAAAATGTTTGTATTTTGATGCCAAAATTTTATGACTCACAATTTTATGTTATAACAGTAACAAGATAGTAACAACAACAATAACAAGATCATAATATATTAAATAGAATATGTACGTACATACAACACAACTCCATTATGACACGATTAGTCATCCACCATTTTTTTTTTTGTTAATGGTAGATTGACGTTGAATGACTTTTGTAGGTAACTCATGAAAACCTAATATGAAATAAAGAAAATTTTGTGGGAGCGAATAAAATAAAATAAATTCATTTTTTTTTTTTTTCTTTTTTATAAAACGTAATTTCGGCTTCTAAATTTGATTCTAAAAAAAGACTAATAAGAGGAAATTAAAGATTTTTAAAGATATTTTTTTGATTTTGTGGTTTTTGTTTTTTCTGATTTATTTCACAGGATATTGTTGTCTGAGTTTTTTTCTATTGAATTTTTGTACATTGTTTTGTTTTTTTGTTGTGTTCCGTTTTCTTTGGAAAAATTACATCCGCAGGTTTTGTATTAAATAAAATTACGTTTTTTTCTTGTATAAAACGTTTTTGCAAATCAATTTTTTTTTAAAATCATTGAAATCATTTTGAACATTAAGTTATTTAAGTATATGTATATTTAATTTTTTCATATTACTTGGGAAGTCCTGAGAAATGATGTGAAGTGAAAATATAGAAAAGATTGATTGGTTCTGTAATGTCTGGTATTTGCTGTTTTGCCTTAAAATATCTTATATAAAAATTGTGTACTTTAAGTTTTAAAAAAACACATTTTTATGAATCGATTTATTTTATGAATTTATTTAAGAGCCGAAATATAGGAATATTAACAAATAAAAATAACGACAAATGATGTATCACACCACTTTGTTTTTGTTTTTGAAATCTTTTTTTTTTCATATATCCTAAATTTATTGAATTATTCTAAACGAAAATGACAATGATTTATAACAATAGTGACTTTTATGGTTTATTCAAATCTTGAAATCAGAAAAATTGGAAGGTCTAGTCCATTGATTTGACACTTCATATTTGCTCGTTCATTCCAATTGTCTGCCTTAGATGACTGCTAGCGATTTTAACCTGCTAGCTATTGGAATGTTTTGTAGATCTCTCGCCAAAAGGTTAGGGTTTTTGTATCAGTCCGTTTGCATATTTATTTTTACATTTTTCCAGTTCTTCTGCAACCATGGGTGTATTCAAATCTTCATGTAGATTAATATTTCTAAGGTAGCAAAAAGGTCTTGGTTATGTTAAGTAAAAATTTTAGATTGCATCCTTTGAACTATTAGAAGCAGTTCTCCATAACTGACATCCATAGGACCAGATTGGTTTCAGAATGGCTTTATGTATCATCATTTTGTGTTCCAGATGTAGTATAGAATTTTTCCCAATAATCCAATAAATGCTATTTGTCATGAGTTTTAGTTGCTCTTTTTTTGCGATGACGTGCTTCTTCCAAATTAACCTTTTGTCTAGATGTACTCTCAGGCATTTAACATTGTTAGCTTGCTGAATAGTTATCCCATTTATATCAACTGGTGAGCATAATCCCTTCTTTAACGAGAAAGTTACATGTACACTTTTACTCTCATTGACCTTCCTTTTTCACTTACAGAGACATTTCTGTATCAGCTGCAAATATTCTTGCAGATTTGTAGATACTGTATGTAAATTTGAATGTCAGCTTAAAATTGCAGTATCGTCTGCGAAGGTGGATGTTAATGTGTTCTAGTTTTCAGTTAGATCAAATGTATACTAGGTATAAAAGTGGTTCTAGTACACTACTTGTTTTTTCAATCACTCGAACCGAGAACGTTTCGATGGAAAGGTATGTGCTCTACCTGCTGCGCTAATGAGCGTGTAATGCCCAGCATATATGTTGACGACGCGCTAGTTTATATATCAGTGAAGCAGCGAATGAAATCTATAAATATGTTGCCAAAATTAATGAAGAGGTCATTGGAATTATATACCCGGTACCAACCGTCGTCAACTTGATAGAATTAGTGATGATCTAAACTGACACTAATCTTATACCAGACAAATTTCTTAAATATAAATTATGAAATATCCTTTAAGTGAAGAAAATATTTTCGAAACGCACACCTGCATACTTATTCAATAATTTCATGCTTAATAAAGCACTGAGGAGTTTAAATTTATTTATTCCAAGTCATAATGATAAACACGCACATTAGGAATTCATTGCCAAATGCTTTTAATAGTGAATTAACTTCTTAGCAAGCTTAAAATGCTATGGGATTACTTTAAGCAAAAACTGTAAATGGATACTTATATAGTAACAGTCTGTTGTTTAATTTTTTATAGCTGAGTGAATTGTACAGGCTGAAAATTAGATTTAGATTTATTATAAACATCATTTTGTTTTTTAATTTTATCAGTTTAAAGCGATTGTTTTTACTTCGGCGCAAGATTTTATAAGAGTAAAAATTAAGAACTCTATATATATTTCACTAAGCTTAATTCATATCTTGAACAATTGCAGTCACTACACCATCATCAAAGACTGATTTCGACTGATCTCTATCATCAGTTATTTGGAAACAACGTTTGACTATAATATACCTTAAAATATAATCATTATCTTAATCGATTTCGGTTGTTACACCATCTACCGAAAAAACCAATATCACCATCAATTTGATCATGATCGATGATTTACTCAATATCATGATTAATGGTCTAACAGCGTAATCGATCAAGATTTAATTACACGTAATAAAACATACCTATTAATAGAGTGTCTATTGTAAAACAATAACAAATTATTTAAAAATGTTTCACCTAGATGTTGAAAATGTTGAATTATTTAAAAATGCTTCACCTACAGTATGGTAAACTTCTATTCATATAGAATATTCATATAGAATAGAAGTCCTGTTCCACTTTGATCGTGGTTAACCTCTATACAGTATTATTACCATATGGTTTCTACTCAAGGATGATTCTTGCACTGTTTAGCTTAAACTTTCCAATTTGTGGCCTATCAAGTTCTGTTTAATTTTTTTTATATTCTGATTAATTTGTTCAATGCCAGTTATTTTAATTTCATTTATTACAACCACTAAAGTAAATTACAGCTTTTAGAATATGTTAAATTGTTTATTACAAGATGTTGAGTGCACTTGAGTGTTGAGTATTGTTCCAAAATGTTGAGTGGCAACTCAAAATTAATTGATATGAAACATATCAGGAGGAGTACTACTTGGTTTAGATTCTCTTTATATTGATCAATGTGTAAATTCTATAATCAAGTTGTCTTATTTTTCAATTCTAAAATGTATCGGTTAACAACACAATATGCTCATTAATGTTTTTTGTTTTAATTGAATTAATTCTAAAATTTCGTAAATTTTGTATTACTCGATTATACAGTTTATAGAGCCCAAGGTCTACTATCTACGAATATTCGTTATCGGGAAGAAAGTGGTATAAAAAGCGCAAAAAAACAATCATAATACATTTTCTTTAAATTCAGAATGTAAGAATGGACATAATTTTTATCTCTAAAGATCACTCGAACTAGAATTTCGCATATTGAAATAATTTATATGAAAATGTTCCATAGGACTTCAAAATTATTTATTTGTAATAAAAAATAAAAGAATACTAACATCGCTTATAACTTTAATGTTATTAAACTTTGGTCTAGACCTAATATTTTTTATAGTTTATTTAATTTTTTTTAATTTGTTTGTTTGTTAATAAAATGTGAAAAATATTCAATTGCAAAAAAAATTCTACAAAAATACACAACTACATTGAGAGGAAGATGTAATCACAACTTTATATTACTCATATTTACTCATATATTCAAACCAAATTTAATACTAAAAATATATCTTATGATTATGATTTATAAATCGAAACCACAACATTTAAGTTTTTAATTGTCTATTGTAGTTCGTATATGGGGTTTTTTTGTCAGGTTAAAAAACTAATTAAATTTCAAATTCAGATCAAAAAAATTAATTAAATGAAAATATCGTAAAAAGAATTAATACACTATTAATATGAATATAATCTTCTAAAAATTAATATTCTTTGTGATATATTCAATATTATAACTTCAGTTCAGTACAGTTAGTTGAGACTAATTATTTGTTTTAATTATGTTCAGGTATTTTGCACCTTTTTTCTTATTTGAATCATTTGAGTTGGTGTGGGTGTGATTCTTCGCAGAGAAAATTATAAATTTAATATATTTCACAAAACTAACCTGGGAGCATAGTTCTCCTAACCTAAAATATAGTATTTCTTTTTCTATACTAAATTACTATACTCTTCTAAATTATTTATTAGGTTGGAGTTATCAGTCAAATCAAATAAAACCAGTTGCGTTGATATGCTTTGCGGAACATTTCAAAATTGTAGGTATTTCAATTACATTATACACATATTCTGGCAGGTATCAATTTTTCAAAATAGCAAATTAATACTTCACAGATCCGCACAATTTATTTCTTTTAGCCCCTTACTATAAAATCGATATGAAGAATTTCTTGGTTTATACAAATAAACCTCTTAATATTTTTTTCGTCTCTTATAAATGAATTACATCTCATCTAACATTGGGTTGATTATCGATCGACATACAATAAAGCATTCACTATGCTTTATAGTAATATCTTACATTCATGACCATGATAGATAGTTGTTTTCGTATTGAATCAGTACATCATTGGATGTAGCTCAGATTACTTTTTGAACTGTCACTATTTTTTTAAAAGTGCAAGTTGATATTTTGTTATCTTCATTTAAATTTATTATGTGTTATTTATTGATTTCAGTTATCAATTCTGCTCAGACCGTGTATAAAAATATAAGAACAGAAAGTTTAAATTTAATTTTATATTGCATCAGTTGTAAATTTACTTTAGTAGAACCAACCACCATTAGTGGTATGACATCTGTAAAGTTTGTTATTCATACATTTTCAACTTGTGTGATATCACAGGTCTATATCTATATATATAAAATTGAAATTTTTTATGTCTGTCTTTATGTTAATTATAGACTCGAAAACTACTGAATAGACTCGAAAACTACTGAAACGATTTGAATGAAATTTTCAGAGTATATTACTGGAATATAGGGAAGGTTATAGGCCTACCCGCTTTTTCAAAATTCCGACGGGTTCAAACAGCTGCCATACAACTCCTAGCACCTACCACAAATATTTTTAGAATCAAAAGTGTTACAGAACTGTAAATTTGTACTCAGGTACTGCCTCAAAAAGAAATAAATACGTCTATTTCCGTTTTCCAATAATCTAGTGGTTCGGGTAGCAGCCATACAACTTCCATCAGGAATATTTAAAAATTAAAAGTTTTTATGTTACTGAAAATTGTATTTCAGGTACTCCGTCATAAATAAAATAATGACATACGTTTTATAAAATTTTGATTAATTTTAATAGAGATTCATATATAAATTCTGAGAGATTTTTCGTTTTGTTTCGACAGATTTTAATTTTAATTTTATTTATATTAGCCAATTTATTATTTTTTATAACTTTATTATTATTTAAACTTCAAAAATAGTTGTTTTTTCTATTAAATTTTATATTAAATATTAAATTTTGTTTTAAATAATTAATTAAAAAAATTTTACACATTGTATTCAAATATTAGTTTAAATTTTTTCTTAAAATAAAGTGCATGAATAAAATTAAATTTATGTCTTTAAAAAATTAATTTAAATTAGGTATTTCTATTACAGGGACTTTTGGCCAGCAACGCTGACCGGATACAGCTAGTCAAATATAAAATTCAACCCAGTGTTGAGTGTACTTGCAGTATTCTAAAATTGAATCAAATTCCAAAAAATGAGCCAAGAACTTTGTAGCTCATTTTTCTTTTTATATAATACTAAGACTATGGGATGAACACCCTAACTTTGTTTTTGTATTGCAGTAAATTTCGAACCCAATAAATCATAAATTAATTATATTTTAAATAAACTATTAAGTAAATAAATAAAGCAGATTTGAAATTTATAGTACGTCATTACGTTATTTATCTTAAAAATGAAATTAAATCACCAACAGATCATAATCATAAGAAAATATCGAAATAAATAACCATATTCATTTCGAAAGTATTTCCTGTCAAAATTCAGTTTGGCTTCTGACAACTAACTATAAGTCACATATTTACTATGGTGCAGAATCGCTTATGTCAATATGATCTGAAAATGTTTGAGCCATAAAAATTTATAAATTGATAAGCGGCATATTTTACTTATTAACACTTTACAACAACGTATGCGTTTATAAAACGATTTATAAGCGATTTTAAGAAACCAAAAACTAATACAGTCCCGCATTACTATATTTTTAAGATCTTTTTAAAACTTTAAATTTTATCGAATCGGCTATGTTAACAATCAAACATACGCAGTTAACACTTGTTGCTACAGTAATATAAATCTGATATCTGAAAGAGCTTAGCTACAATTTCTGGACTTTTCCCGGAAAATTCTATTTTAATCCAATTATTCCTATTTCTAGTGACACAACAAAAATTCTTCCGACTGGAATACATTAGGTTTTAGATCACTGATTCAAAAAAATATCATTTTATAACACATTGGTCATTTAATCCATTTCGTTCAATCGTATAGATACGCATAAATATGTATAATTAGTATTAAAGTCGCGTATTCAATTCGATTTACATTTAATTTTTCAGTTCAATGAGCTCAAAATTAATGAGACTGTTGTACTTTTATTCTTTATCCTTATTTTTCTTTTAAAATTTTTTTTTATTTTTATTATTGTTGTTATTTCTTATTTCATTTGGCCATTATATCATTTACTTATACCTTTTATGTAATTTTCACCATAAAAATTTTACAATTTTATATTTTCTCCTATGTTAAACATTATTTTACACTAATTTAAATTGATTTTTAAAGAGAAAAATATATTATTATGTTATAAGCATATATATATATATATATATATATGTATGGTCAGAATGAATTTCCATTATTGTTGAATGAAATAAAATACATGAAAGAAGAATAAAAATAAAAAAATAAATTAAACTAATTTAATATTTGTGCTTGTACGTTTCAGCTACTCTATGTGTGAAGTCAAACTAGAAGGTAAATTATGGAAAAAGTCAGTAATGATAAGAAAAATAAGTAAATTTCTAGAGTGAAAATAAGGATTTTTTCAATTGAAAAAAAAAAAAAAAAATATATATATATATATATATACTATACATGTATATCTTGAACGTATAGATTCATTTTCATATAAGTATATACTACTAATATAGGAATTTGTTCTATTCTAATGCAACTGACATCGTGATGTAAAATAGAAATTTTAATAAAAAATGTTAATGGTATTTCAATGCTGATATTACGATACATAACATTGTAATATTTTGCTATCAATTGAAATAATACAATTATTGCTTTAGGCCAACCGAAACATTTTTTGACGAAAACCAATAACAATAGTTGAAAAAAGACCTCTTAATTTACAGTTCGTTATTGATTAAAAGTTTTTGTTTTACAATTGCTAAGATAATTGATATGGGATAAACATCTCATAGTTGGCAGGTATACCAACTCAGTATGTTTTTTTTTAAATTCTTAATATGTTATCTAATATAAATTTTTAACCGACATAGTGTGTTGATATAGTTTCAAATACCATATAAATATTTAACCCTTTCAGACCCACGAAAGAAATTTTATTTCGATTGATTTTATATAACACTGCAATTGTTTTTATACGTAACTAGTGCCGTTAATAATATTTTTTTTTTTTGATTACTAAACAAAATCTATGAACTGATTCTTAAATCAATCAAATTTGTTTTGGTTGTTTGTAGATTTTCTTCTTTCATTATTTATGCAATGACAAATTGGAAATTGCTAAAAGTATAATTTTCGAATATAATAATAAACTCCATATTGCAATGTTGATATATCACGTATTGAAACAGTTCAACTACAATTTTAACGCCTTGCAGTACGTGCTTTTCATGGTCTGACCCTTTTGAGATTTCTCCTTACGAAGATAGATTGCTTTTGATAGACGTGAAATCTGTCAATCGGTGGCTAACATTACGTTTATTCACCAAATTATTGCTGGAAATATTGCGGCACCTAAAATCAGAAATTTAATAACTTTTAGAAAGAATTCATGTAATTTACGTTCCGTTGACCTGTTTGGTACTGCTAACCATAATACAGACTACGGTAAATTTGAGCCTGTACCTATATGAATTACGTCAATCTAACTCGAGAGTAGCTTCCTTTGATACTAATCTTAGTAAAAGGAGCCTAAAAATAAAGCTCTATAACCGATAATTGGTTGTTGTAACTAGTATTCGTTCGATTTCTTCTTTTTTGTTGTATTTGAATTTATCTTTTTTCTATTTTTAACATTCATTCTACTAACATTTGTTACTGACGGTGATGGTGACTAATTCACTAGATAATGATCTCATCGCTTAATAGCAACATGATGGAAGCTTTTGTCGTCTATAATAGACATTTGATTTTCTTGCTCTAAGCAATACCTGACCGTATATAATTTTTCTTACAGAAATTATTAAAGGACACATAGAAACCATAGTAAGGTCCACTGTGATGCCACGAGAATTATCCTCGTATAAGAATCTACTCGTTGAATCATTTCGAGCTTTTTATGAAGTGGTCTTTGAGCTTAGGGTCTTGAAGGTCACCCAGTGAGTTCCGAACGAAGGCCCCTAAATGGGTTTTCCTCTTTCGGTACAAAATAGATGTTGGACAGTTTTATCCTCTTCCTTCTCTCTACACGTTCTCCGAATGTCTTTTGAAGGCGGTTAAAGTCTTCTAGCATGTTTGCGACTAAAATAATAACCCTTAATGACCCCTATCAGAGTGCTAATGTCAAACCTTTTCAACGACAGTATAATAAAGAAGCGCTTCAGTTTCAGCATGGGCTTTATTTGTTTGGTAATGTTACAGTCTGGTCTACTTGACCATCTGAAATTTGAAACTTTTATTGCATGTTTGTGAAGCAGTAGATTACATTTAGATATAAATGCACCAAGATTGCTCCTTTCCGGAAACATTACTTGTAAGATAAAGGAAACATTACTAGTCCACCGATTCTGAATTAAATTAATATTAATTTTAATAATCCCCCATGTAATATAGACCAATTCGTGGACTGTTGCCAATGGGTGACAAACTCAGAAATTATATTGACTTCAAATTTTCTAAGCAGTACATTTGTGCAATTTATTCAATGTATTTAAGTTAATTATAAACTAAATGTAATTTTAATTCTTACACTGAATTTGTTATTTTGTATTGTTCAAAAAATCTAAACAGATAAAATAAATAATTGTTCAAACCATCAATTGCTACTTTCGCAAAACGAGTGCCACCATGTAATACGCTTTCCAAAAATTTGCGTATGCAAAAGTAGCATCGTAGCTACCACAGAATGGATAGATACTTTCATATTTTTTTGCCGTATTTCCATATTTAAATATAGTTAATAGTATTAACAAGTCTTGCGATCTAGTTGACGTTGTATAAGTCATGAATATTGTTGTTGCAGTTCAAGTGAATGAAAACATTCAACTCAACAAAATGTTCAAGAATCATATCAAAACATCTGACATTCAAAATTTCATTGGATTCAATATTTTGTTACATTTTCTCCAACAAAATATCCTATTATAGTCATATAAACTATTTTTCTTAAAGTGTACATCAAAATATATATATGTACACCTAAGTACCTATTGTTCAAATATTTTTTTTATTTTTCTCTAATACAAAATTAATGGAAACTTGTTCGACATTTACAATTTACTCTAGTTTTTTCTAAGACTTATTGATTTTAATCATAATGATTGGTAGTTACCATTATTGGAAATCATTACTTAAGTATACCACCAACAACATGTAATGAATATTACAGAACGTATACTACCTATCTTACCTGTATATATATGTATATTAATACTTATACTGTGTAAAATATAGCTATGATGACTTATAATTTATTTTATTTCTCTATATTCTTATTTCACTTTATTGGTTTTGCAATATATGATTTTATAAGCTACAAAGAAGAATTCTTGCACTCCATTTTTGTTTTTTGTTTTTTTTTTGCTTTTCTCTAGTTTCATTTTCTTTTCCTATAAAAGAATGCATTTTATATAAAAAAAAAAAAGTAGCTAAATAAATTCTTAAGAAAAATACAAGAATAAGGAAAATTTATATTTTTCTATAATAAAAAAAAATGTAAATTTAGGCCATAGTAGCACTTACCAGTATTGTAGTAGTCATAGTAGTAAAACAAACAAAAAAAAATATAATAATCTATTTTAACTTTATCACTTTATAAGGGTATAATCTTGTACTTTTATTTAATTATTTATTTTTAATTGTAATTATTTTACTATTATGCTTTAATTTTTTAAATATGATACTAGAAAATATATAGAGAAACACTGCAATTAAAATTGTAAATAGAAAAAATAATAATAAAAGAAAAATAATATAACAATTTTTAATTTGTTACATCAAGAAAGAAAATATCTATGAAAATAGTGAATACACGTGACTTTTACTACAATGAAAGAAAACTGCTTGTACAATGTGTATCAATTTGCGTAACATTAATGGACGTCATCAATGGATGTCTAACATTACTGAAATTCTATAAAGGAATGGAACATAATAAATGAAATTAAATTAAAGATTGAAAATATTGTTACTAACATTGTCTAATCCGATAACTGTCGCCGAAAATCAGTTCAATGAATATTTCGTCAATATTTCAAATCAATTTAATAATGGTAGCCTTAAGACCTTCCCACATTACAGCGTTTTATGCTGGCTTTTAAAGCCAACTTTTTATGACAGTTTTTTTTTAATTCAAAACATATAGAATCGTGAATAGCACCCCACAATGAAAAAGCGGCATAAGAAGTTAAAAAAGTCAGCATAAAAAGCCGACATTCAATTGAAGTTTGATTTTTTCAGAAAAAGACCGGCTTGTTTTTAACGAAATGTCAGATTTAATGTTATAAATAAATTTTTTAAAAATGGGTATGATACTAAATATTTTTTTTATTTATTTATTTTAAGATTTGTAATATTTATTTATTTTATAATTTGTAAAAGATATTGTATGAAATAAATATTATTATATGTAGATACATAGTTAGGTATATATATATTTAAATTTCAGAGACGGCAATAAATAAAAAAATAATCGAGTTGGTTAAGCAACAATAAAACCTTGTTGATACATAAAAAAAGCTTCATTGTGTTATGGTGAAATTTTTATGCCAGCTTTTTTTGTCGGCATAGAAAGTCGGCTTTAAAAGCCAGCATAAAAAGCTGTAATGTGGGAAGGCCTTTAGATCTGCTGTTTCAAATGATTCAGTTATTTGAAAGTTTATTTTATTACCCTATTACAACTCATGATGAGTTGCTTAGGCTAATTTCGTGTTTAGACAACTCGAATTCTGGTAGTGTTAATGGTATTTTTGCTTGGATTTATATTTAGGTGGTTGATATTTTTAATAGGAGTATTTTATGTGGTAGATTTCCTGATTCGCTGAAAGTATCGGAAATAATTTTCCTTTACAAAAAAGGTTATTAATATAATTCTAATAATTATAGGCCTATTTCTATTTTGTCTACTTTTTCAAAGACTTTTGAAAAAGCCATTAAACGTAGAATTCTTGTTTTCTTGATAATTTTTTTTTTCATTTTGCTTTTTACAGGGTAAATCTACTGAGGGACTTTTAAGATTTTGTGGTGAAATTTATGATGGTCTGAATAATAAATACTGCGGCATTATTCACTGACATAATGGAAGCTTTCGACCTTGTAGATATTCAACGAAATATGATATTCTAGAGATTTTGTATAATGTAGGTTTTAGGGGTTTTTTCCGTGATTGGTTAAAACTTTATCTATAAAATCGGGTTCGGAAAGTTAAAATAAATTATTCGTTTAGTTAGCCATTATAAATTGTACAGGAGGTTCCACAAGAATCAGTTTTGGGACCTATATTGTTTTTAATTTATATTAATTCACTATTTGACCAACCTTTTAAGGCCATTCATACAGCTTTTGCTGAGGATACAGCGTTGATATATTCTTGTACAGAAACCATTTTGATACAGTTGTTTCAATTACTTACAACTCAATTCTTCGAATTGTTTGAAATTTCTAATAGATAATTTTGAACATTTAACTTAAGTTGTGTTTGTAGTTCTGAGTGTTTATTACTGTAACAACAACAATTATTGCATTTACGGAGAAAAAGTTTGAAATTGACTTTTAAACTTATACTGAGTCGAGTTAAACTTATAGACATAATATTTAATTCGTATTTGATATTATTTAAAGTTTTATATCCTTGTTAAATTCATTAAATTTCTTTTAAATTTTGCTCTATGTTGTAATAAATAAATATTTAAATCATTAAATGTAAATCTAATTATTATACAAAAACACCCAGTATTGTAATAATATATTTTTTATCAATTTGTTTCTGTTTAAAACTTTTTTTTTTTCAATATCAATATTATTTATTTATACCATTTAATTTACAGTTCTAACAATTTTTTGTTCTCTTTTTTTCCTCTTTTTTACAAACTTATAAAAATCCCAGTACAAAATAATTTTATTTTGCAAAAAAAAAAGGAAACAAAATAGTGAAATAAATAATTTGCTAGTTATGTATAAAAAAAAATTTAAACTATACAGTACAGAATTCACACTAGTGATGTACTTATTTAAATCATTCTTAATTTTACTTAAATTTACTTTTTCAAGAAATTAATTGTGGGGTTTCAACAAAGATTAATACTAATTTAATAATGACTTTTAATCTAATGAAATAAAATAGAAAAAAGTTATTTTTTTTTTAATAATAAAATTTATTTATTGCAAGAACAAAAATGGATAAGTAGAGCCATAAGTAATTTAAAATTCTTTTGAATATAATTTTATCATATACATCTTTGTAATTGTATTCACAGTATAAGTAAGATCTAGCGTGTCTTAAAGAAAAGCAGAAGAAAAGAATTTCAAAGCAGGATCAGGTCAGATATATATTACTGATAAGCCATTAATAAAAATAGATTTCACAAAATTTAGATGAAAAGCGACTTCTAATAGTTCCAGTGCAGCTTAAAACTAGAATAAATAAAGCTTATCTAATTGACGCAATTTACCTTAGTAGTTCAATCTCGTAATAACTTATATTTAAAAGCCACTTTTTACAAAGTTTAACAAATTTTTTTAAACAATTTGAATTTTTTATATTCATTGGAAGAATGTTAAAGTATTTTGATGGCATAGTAAAGTAAAACTTCTAAAGAAAGGTATATTGACTATCATTCTATAATTTATTCTTAAGTTTACGAGTCTCAAATGATGTTTATCCTTGTAAAATTTAATTAATGAGTAATGAGCAAAGAGGTGTCTGACAGGCAGTATATTTAATTCTTGCAATAGAGGCCAACAAGTGAAGATTCTATTTTTAAAGTACATTACACGGAGAATACATTATTGACCTGTTAGTAATGGTTCAATTGTATTGAAATATGAGCCACCCCAACTAGTTATATACCATACTTTATTTTAGAGTGAACCAGCGCATAATAAATATTTAATAAAAGCTTTTTTGAACAATATCGTCTCAATATATAAAATTTTTTAACACATAACAACATATATTTATATATAAGTTATCTGGATGAGGTTTCCAATTTAAATTTTTATCAATAATTATTCCCAAGTACTTGTACTTTTCAACAAAATTCAATTTTAAAACAACCTACTGAGCAAAAAATATTTAAAGATGAGTTAACATAACAATTGCAATGAGAAGCATAATTTAAACGAACACAAACAGTAGAATGAAATTTAATTTCGCTAGATCATTGTCAGAAGAATTTCTTAAATTAAAAACAATTATTTTGGTTTTATCACTTATTATAAGTTTATGAACTACGAACCATTTTCTGAGCAAATCTACATCAAACTCCATACTTTGTTTTAGTGAATTAAAACTATGTTCACTATATGATATAGAACAGTCATCTGCAAAACCTATTATCTTAACTTTAAAATACTGTAGAAAAATAGAATTAATATAAATTAAGAATAACAGTGGACCTAACACTGAACCTTGAGGTACTCCAATGTTAGTCGTTTTGAGTTGACTTACTATATTATTTAGCTTAACTTTTTGAGTTCTATATCTCTCAAATAAGAAGTTAAAAAGTCTAACATAAAACCCCTAAAACCCACTGACTCTAATTTGTTTAAAAGAATCTGGTGATCAATCATATCAAAAGTTTTGGTAATGTCAATAAACAGAGCTGAAGTACATTTTTTAATATTTACACTCGAGTATAAATCAGAACATAATCTTAAAATTGTATCTTCAGTACATTTACCAGGTAGAAAACCAAATTGTTCTTGATCAAAAAAATTTGGATTCAAATAGAAATTTGAATATTCTTATTTTAATTAATTTTTCAAATAACTTTACTAAAGCAGGCAAAATTGAAATAGGCCTATAATTACTTAACAATAGCTTAGAACCCTTTTTAAATAGAGGAATTATTTCAGCACTTTTTAGAGAGTTTGGAAAACTTCCACTATAAATTGCTAAATTAAAAATGTGGCTTAGGTAATACTTCTGATATATATGTTTTTTAATATTAAAAATATAAATTTAATAACTTATTCATGGTTTAAATATAAATGAACTTGGTCAATTAAGTAGTTTTTCTAATAACTTCTTCTAAACTAAATATAAAAACTATAGGTTTAGGTGAATACTGCTCCACAGTTAAAAAACAGATAAATAAGATCTCAAGTTACCTTAATGACAACCTTAATTTTCCAAAATAATAATGAAAAATAATAATCATACTTTTCCATATCTTTTCCTTCTTTATCCCCCTTGAGTCTATGTAGCTTACTTCAGCTTACTTCACTCCCAGGTTAACTGTCACCTTTTGTCAGTTTTTGACATCGCTGCATTTAGAACTAGCCCCATCTCAAGTATATTAAGTGACACCGGACAGCTTCTCTTAAATCTCAGAAGGAAGCTACATACAGCTATATATGTTTTAAAGATATGCGGAATGGAAAATCAACCCCCTAAGTGAGTTTGATACTCAGTCTTTGATACTCAAATATTGATACTCAAATATATAATCGTCTAAGATATAAGTCTTCACGGCTCCAACCTCTTTTAGTTCGGATAAAATCCACACTCGAAAAACAACTCTAACGATTTCGATACCAATGAAAAGACCGACAATCGATAAAGAGCTAGCTGCTTATCATAAGAACGAAACGTTACCCGAACAATACAAACAACTTGTGCTGAATAAACTAAACGTCAAATACAAAAACTATACGGAAATATACACAAACGGATCTAAAATACTCGTCCCGAACAACAATCATAAATGTGGATGCGCCTTTAAATGCAGGCAAGACAAATTCTCCTTTCGACTAAAGAACGAAACCAGTATCTACTTAGCAGAACTGTATGTCATAATGAAAACAATCGAATATGTGTCGTTAACTCAACCAAAGGGGAAGTACATTATTTGTTCAGATTTCCCAAGGTATTTCATCATTCACCGCAACAAATCCAACTATTCTAAGGATTCAAGAGCTTATACACCAAGCAGAAAACTTTATTGTTATTTTTTGGCTACTAAGCAATACCAATATCACTTGCAATGAGCAGTTGATGGTAATCGACGATTACAAAGGGTTAATTAAAAGAAATGTTTCACATGCCTATGAAGCTAGATGGAATAACGAACCAACGACTAATAAACTAAAACAAATAAAAAGGTCAACTGCACTCTGGAAAAGCATTGATTCTGTAAGCCGAAAGAACGAATATATAATTACAAGACTGAGGATAGGACACTCGCTACTGACGCATAAGTATTTATTTGATGGACCGACTAGAAATCTACGTACATGTTCCTATGATGGCCAGACACCAGTCAGTGTTCAGCACATTTTCGAGGCCTGTCCGCGCTACAGAAATGCAAGGAGTATACATTGTATCGGGGGGTTAAATATTCTCGCTGATGACACTGAGCAGTCATTGGAACGTATTATTCAATTCACTAAAGGTGAATTATTTGTATTTCTTTTTCTTTCCCTCTATTTTAGTTTACATAATTATAGTAATTTAACTACAGTTATTTGTTTATTTTTATATTTATTTTTTGTTTATTTTCATTGTTACTTTCATATTTAGCTTCTGCAATTTATGTTTATCAGTAATTTCTTTAAGATTAAATTTAGTTTATATTTGTTAAAAAAAAAAAAAATAGTATATGACCCAAAAAACGTAATAATGTTCAGCGGCCCGAAATAAGCTTTATTCAATTCAATTCAGTTTTTTGTCTATTGATCTTCGCCAGGTATTGTTCGATCAACCATGGCTTCTGGATTCTTGAGTATTCTACTCGGCTCATCCGTACAATGTTTTTCGCTGTGGTTTTCTGGAGCCTATTCATTTCCATTTGCCTTTCGGATTTAGAAATGGAAACGAAATTCTGACTGACGCATATTCCAAATACAATTATGAAAAAAAAAGTAAATTAAATTCATAAAGTAGAATAGAACTGTCAAAATCCTACGTTCAATGTTTTCTTATTATTTTTGTTCATAATTGAAAATTTGAATAACAATAGAAAATAAAATCTAAACCTTGAACTACTCATAAGAGTTGATTTGAAAAAAATAGAATACTCTGATAATTTTCTCATTATGTGGCCAAAAAAAAAAAAAAATTACATTCAAATAATACAAAACTAGTATGTGGGGCCATGTTATTTTCATAAAATATATTTTTGGTTTTTATTTTAATACAAAATACAAATATTTTCAATTAAAAGATTTTCATCTGAGAAAACATTTTTGTTGTTGTTGTTTTAACAATTTTTCTTTGTTATTTCCTTCTTACTACTTTTATTTACACAGATAAAAATAAAATAAGAAAAATATAAACAAAAAAAAAACATTTTTCTATTCAAAGTTTTTCCAAAAATGTAGAAAAAAATATTTTTTTTTTATTTTTTATTATTATCAAGAGAGGAATCTTTTTCGTCTTGGTACTTTTCTAAATATTTTTGTGAAAGGATTTTTTTTTCAATCTTTCTATGATTTTTCTTAACTTAATTTTATGATGTATTTTCTTATCCTGTTGACCTTCAAGAAGTCTTTACCAAATATATAAATTTCATTTTCAATAGTAGCTAGTTATAATGATGCATTATATTTAATTAAAAAAAAAAAAAAAAAAATGTTTGCAATTTTGATGTGAATATACACACGACAATAATAAAGTACCAAAAATTAATCAGTTTTGCTTATGTATGGTTCTGTTCAATATCCTTAGGGTTTCAAATACGATTACAAGTAAACTTTTAATTTCAATAAAACTTCAAGTGTTACAAGATGTATGACAGTTTTTCAAATAATTAAATTAAATATTTTAAAAGACTCAAAATGCCATTTCCAAAAAAGTTAAATTCAATTTATTTTTCAAGGAAGATGAAATTTAATTTTTTTTCTGAAAATTGGTATTTTAAGCAAACAAAGAATGACACTTTCCGAAATCTTTACTACACCTTTTATGATCTTGACAGTAACTTAGGTAGAATCACCTTTTCGTGCTTAATTAAGTACGGTACTGCAATTTTACACTACAATATCTACAATAATTCGAGTATTTATTTTAACAAATTACTGGCTTATCTACTCATTAAATGTGGAAAACTACTACAATTGTCAGGAACTAAGCCTTCTTAAATAGAATAGTTTCATTTTATTTAATTTGTTACCAGATTAACTCTCATTTACCTTTTCTCATTTATTATATCCCAATGACTAAGGGTACTAGACCAGCTCGAAAAACCAATGAAGCATTTTTTTTTTTTTTGCTTCATCGGGAATCGAACCCGGGACCTTTCGGTTGAAAGGCAGGCGCTCTACCTACTGCGCCACCCAACGTGTTTATCTAGAAAGTACTATAATCTAGAAAGCATGTATAAATATGTACTGCTACGTTTGCCGGTTAATAACCACCAATGAGGAGCCAAATAAGTGAAAAAAACTATACCTTGAAGCCTACTTTCTAAATTGACTCATTGCGACTACCATTGTTTATAGCAATATTAACGAATTATTTTATTGATATTTACTCTAAATTTTTGCAAATCAAACACTTAAAAACCGTCCTTTCTTGAGAATTCCTGTAATGAAATCTGAATATAAATAAATTTTCATAACCAGTTTTGTACCACTTTGATATTTCTACAATATAAGGATTACCATTTGCTGTTGCAAACAACCAAATTACTTGAGTAGTTTTATTTTTTCGAAGCATGTACCTCCTCCTAAAAGATATCTATTAAATAGACTTAATGGTCAAACATACGGCATAAGAGCCTAGTCAAGCAAGTGTTGATGAGATTCTCCATGTAGTAATATAATACCGACCAATATCGCTTCTACCCTTTGTATCAAAATCTTTGAAAAACTATTTTTCAAAATAATTGTCCCGATTATTTAAAAAAGAGATCTGGAGTGGTATTCTGTATTATGATAATCACGCTGCGACTGTCGCATATCCATAATTGGTATTCTATATGGTGATTGTCACAGTGATAGTCGCTTTTTTTTTGTGATTTTAGGGTGACAGCTAATTTGGTGTCACTCATGATAAAAATAAATAAAAGTTTGGTTGTTTTTTAAGATTTTAGACTTTTAGATTTTTTATGTTTTGGTTTTTTAAGATTTATTATGATTTAAATATTAAAAAATGCGAGTTTTAGAATTAGAAGTCGCTAAAATTGCAAATGATTTAAAAATAATGGAACTGAATAAAAAATGCTGTGATTATGTGTTAATTTTTTTTTTTAATAAGTTTGAATTTTATTTTGTTTTCAATTACATATAATACACATTTATATTAATTAGTTATAAGTATTCAACTGAATTTTACTCAATAATGTGAATATAATTTTCTTTTTCATTTTATTAAATTATTTGTTATGATTTTCAAATTAAGTTTTTTTTTAGTCTAAGTTAGCAATAAATTTTTTTTTCTTTTTAAATATACATTTTATTAAATTAGTTGTTACATGAAATTTACTTTAAGTTTTTTCTCTTTTAATATATAATTTTTTTTTTTTTTATATAATTTCACTTTATTGATTAATAGCGCTAACAAAATTTACAACTTATTTTTGTTTTCTATTGTTTTGACACTTTGACATTTAATAAATCACTTGTGCTGCCATTTCCGAATTGTATTTTTTAAGATGCTGCCGTTTTCTTAAATTATTCAAGTGATCGCAATACAGAATACCAAAAATTTTTAGTGTCATCTTTGACTGTCGCAAGGGTGACTATCGCTTATCACAATACAGAATACCACTCCTGATCCCGAATAATTAATTTGGATTCAGAAATAAACATTCATCTGTAATTGATCAAGTGCATCAGATCATATATAGTGGAAAATGAAAAAAAAGTCTGCTCAACAATCTTTAATTGTTAATTTATTAAAACCATTTTTGATGTTTACTTAAGTGGAATAAATCTTGAACTGTGGGTGGTACCAATACCGGACCTACCGTGCTTAACAGGTTTGTATGACAATGAAAATTCCCCTAAGTAATGTCCAAACATTTCAGGCTTGATTTCAAACTGGTTGAAAGTTTTACCGTTGTAAATACCAATAATTGAACCAACCATTTCTGGTACAACAATCATATTTCTTAAATGAGTCTTGACGATTGCTGGTTTTTCTAGTGGTGGTGCCTCTTTTTTAGCTTTTCTTAATTTCTTGATCAAAGCCGTTTGCTTGCGTTTAAGACCACAGGAAAAGTGCCTTCTTACTCTGCTGTGCATCAATTCTACAAGTTGGTCATTTGGCATATCAAGGAGTTGATCCAAATCAACACCTCTGTATGTGAACTTTCTGAAGGCACGCTTCTTCTTTTGAGTTTCGTCAACCTCAGACATATTTACACTTTGAATATCCAAAGGGAAAAGGAAATCTAATCTACTTAGAAATTCTCTGTACTTTTACAGTAATTCGAACATAGAGAGAGTGACCCGCTTTTTAAAATCTGAATAAAAATTGCGTGTACATAAAATTCATACAGTAATTGTATACCAAATACAGTATACCAAGTGCTAGTAAATTTATTATTACTTAATCTCCCATTGTACTCTTCAAGATACCTGGATCTATTTCAACATCAACTCTTCAGTTGTAGGTTCTGATAATATTATTAAACCGCGGCTAATAATAACATTTTATGATCATTATTATAAAATTTAATTGAATTTTGTTTTTATTTCATGCTTGCTTATAGGTATTCGACAAAGAATGGCATAAAAAAGGTTTTAAAATTAAACTACATCGTGATTTACCAGACAATTTAATGAAATTCTAATGAAAATCATACATGGCTAGCAGATGCTTTCGTGAGTGTTGTGAAAAAATTATATAAAACAAAATTACATAAAACCAAATTATCCAATACAAAATTACCCAAGACAAAATTACATATTGGCATAAAACTAAATAATTTATTAATTAAAAATTATAAGGCCATAATAAAATATAAGTATTAAAACAATGTTTTAACATTATAGAACCAAATAATTTTAAATTGTTTATAAAAATTTAAATATGTAATTCTGTCATGTAACCGCTTTCGTGTATGTCATGTCAAAGAATCTTCAGAAATAAAATAAATATATGTTTGAACTTCACAGGGAAGCATTCTTGTTCCAAAACTTTACATGCTATTTACAACAGATATTCCCCAAATTGACAACACTAACACTCTTGTGAATGTCTTTGCAAACAACGTTGCCATTCTTGCAATTAATTTATTTATTGAAAACTTTACAGCAAAACTTCAAAATGCACTGATGATGAAACGAAAGTTGGCGTATAAAGCTTAATAAAATAAGTCAATTAGATATGAAACTTACGTATAAGAAGATTACCACCATTTCCATTTCAGTCAAATAACAATATAGGATAATATGCACAACAATAGATACAAAAAATTCTGCTGGGAATATATAGAGACGTAGTTCTGAGATATCTGTACAAAATAAAATCTGAATGTATTAGCAGATATTAACGTGAACGTATTATAGTATCCAATTATGGGACTTTTCTTAAAAAATCAAAATTAAAATGCTATAAACATTTTAAATTAAGGTACTCTGTAAGATACTTGATGCACAATGGTACAAATGTATCAGAAATCATCACCATGACTTTCACATTGAGTCACGGATGAAATTATGATACATTTAGTAAAATTCGAGCAGTGACTGAGAATGTATGTCAACTCAAAAGTGGCAGCAGCTTATAATGTAGACAACAATGACAGTAGACTCAACAGAACAAAACACCACGAGCTGGTCACACTACCTAAAACAATTCTACAATAATGGCTTCCATCATGAAAATTATTCTTCCCGCGCGGAAACTTCTTTAACTATTTCTTTCATGGCAAATATAACAGTAATAAGGTTCCTACATGGAAATTATTACGTTGATCCTTTACGCAAAATATTACAATAATAATTTGCCAAACATGCAATCGAAAATTTACGGAAAAAAAATCATTAGCCGATCTAACGCAAATTGGTTATAGCTTCGGTGTTCAGTTTTCTAATGAAGTCGTGTGGTATATAAAAAAAAGTATACTAAAAATTTTGAGGAGTTTTTGAAATATTTTTATTTCTCTGTAAATTAATAAAGGATGTTATGATGTAAGGATGTTTGATCCATTTTATATATAGTATAGGTTGTAGACATGTCTAATCGATTACGCTCATCCGTTAATTGAATTTCTATCAAAGAAAAAACGCATTCGCAATGATTATTGGGAGCAGATATTGCAAATAAATATGACCATAATTTAAAGTACTCACACTTGTGTCAAAGTAAGTAATTTTCTTAAATAATTATTTGTCTGATTAATTTCCATTTCTGATTGTAATTCATTAATTTGCAACTTTCATCGTTTCTTTCAGCACGAAAAATTGAATTATTTTCCGAAAATACAAATAAGGAATTTGCTATTTTCTCCCACATTAGAATAATTTCCAAAATCATTCATTTTAATTAATTAAGTATGGGTTAAAAAATTTATCAATTTTTCTAAATATTTTTCTGTACATTTTTTTTATGTTAGCAATTAAAATTTACTCGAAAGCTAATTTTTATGCGGTAGCTCTGCAAATGAATGAAAAATGTAATGTTTAGTTAAAAATAAGACTTTTAGGTGTGCAACTTAATTTTTTTTTCAAAATGGGGATAGTACGAACAAAACTTGAACCTTTTTTTTCTTTACTCCTCTTGGGAGCATAAGGTTTCCACTTGACATTCCCATCGTACTCGATTATCATCATTTCTATTTCCGAGGCAACGTCTAATTTCATTTTTAATCTATTTATACTGTCTAAGTAGGATATTGGCCTACTGTAGAAAACCATTTTGATAACTCTATCTGCGCTTACGTTGTAAGATGACGTCACATTTTCTGCAAGTTGTGGCTGTGATTTTATCCATCTTTAACGTTAAGATGCCTGACGTTACTATGTTTACTGGGTACATCATGTTACATACTTTTTGTCAGTTGTTGTTGACAATGGTGTAATTATTATTAGTGTTTGTCCAATATTTATTTATTGTGTTATTTTTATTATGTTGTATGAGATATATAAGTATTGATATAGATATTGATATATGTAATATTTTTAGTTATAAAGTATTAATTATTAATTATTTTTTTATTGATTATAAATTTTATATATTATATTTTTTTTAGTTATATTTTAAGCCCCCCACGGGAATAAAACCTGAATCGTAACTGCCTCGTAATAAAAACACATTTCTGTGCTTCAACCGATTAGGCCACGGAAGCAATTGGTAGCGTTAATGGGTTTTACTTCCACACTATTAATATGTAAGCGCGGCTGGGACTCTTGTTGTCCGTCAAGAATTCAACTTTCGAAAAAAATCTCCTTAATAAATACTAATAAATAAAATTGAATATATATTTAATGTATTAAACCTCCACACTCTACGAAATTTTCCAAAAACCAATCATTGTTATTGAAATAATCTCTTAAGCAAATTATTATTATAAGCGGAAAATCTTTTAAAATATTTTAATCAGCTCTTTTGACATAACAATTTTAAATTTAATAAAATTATGTTCTAATATTCAATTCCATTCTCCCAACTAAAACAAAACCTCATAACATGATAATAACAAGCTTAACTATATAATATTTGTAACAAAAATTGTTGTTGTTGTCTATCACGCAGCAGAAAATTTAAATTTAAATTTCATGAGATAAACATTTTTACGGCTAATATCTAAATGTTTTATTAAAAAAAAAAAAAAACAAAAAAAAAATTGTAATTTATTTTCAACATTATCATTTTTAGTCCATATAAAATCCGTTCAAATATTAATATATATGTACATTTATGAATTAGGCAAAAGGATGTCATAACACTACTTCCTTTTAGCATTTTTTTTTTTTCAAAAATGGCGTTTAATATTATTTTATATTGCATGTTATGCTATTAGTATAAATTTTTGTCTTTTACTATGGTGCATCATGTAAATTCATTATACACTATAAAAAAAAACTCATATTAACAGTATTTTGTATAACGGTTTAAAGGAGGTGTATGATTACCACTATTACACAATGTACAAACAAAACAAACATTTTTTTAACAAGTCAATTAGCGAACTAAAAGTGCCACCAACTGCTTATCGATAATATTCTATTTTTGTAGTTATTGTTCTTGTTGTTGTTGTTGTTATTGTAGGATGTAAATTTATTTTAAAAACGACGAAAACCCCAACAACATACACATTTTTTTTTAAACAATTCGTTTATACCTTTTATAATAAAACTATTATGATAATGTTGGTATATCGTATATAAATATTGCCCCAGATGTTCATTAATAGCTTGTTAAGTAAATTCTATCACATATCGAATATCGATCTAGAAAAAAAAATAAGAAAAGGAAAACAAAAATAAAATTAAAATCTATTTCATGAAACCTTACATAAGCGTATACATTGGGTCGCCATAATAATGAATTTTAGTATGTATATATTATAGCATTTATAAAAACCCATTAGTTTTAGCATAGTTTTTATAAACTCCCATAGTGAATAACAGTTAGAAATTTAAATGAAAAATTAAATTAGGAAAAATAAATTCTTAAATTTCAATCTTTTTAAGAAAATTAAATTAAAAAGAAACAAAAAATTAATTTAGAAATTTTTTTAGAAATGAAGTTTACACAAAAATGTGGTAATGTTCGTACACTTCATCAGTTTGTTTTGTTTTTTCTTCATTAATTCAATAACAAAAACAAATCAAATTGTGAATATAAAAAAACAATGGCACAAATATTTCGAAAACTGTTCATAACTTGTCAACCATTGATCGGTGTACAGTCTTTCAAGGATTTTTTTTAAAGGAAATTAAATTTTCTTTGAAGAAAATTTTTTAGGACTTTCGCTATTGAATTATAAATTTAAAAAGAAATAAAAATAATAGTACAAAATTTTATTTAATTTCTTAAAAAAAATGTATTGGTATTTGGTTGCTGTTGTTTTTAAGTGTAAATGAGCAAAACCAAAATCTATATACATAAGCACACATATTTATACGATCATAAATTTAAAATATATACATATTCTATATGTATAATTAAAAAAAAACAATATACAAAAACAAATAAAAATTTAACTCTTCAACGCATCACATTTCTGGCTCTAGTATTCGGTTCCAAAAAAAAAACCTAAGAAAAAAGGGAAAGATGAACATAAAAAAAATTAAGATCCAATATTTTATTTGCTCTACTTTGTTTACTTTTATTTATTTTTACATGCTTTTCTTTAGCTTGCAATGTTATTTATTAATATTTAGGTGCCTACTATGTACTTCGATCGATTTTGATCAAATCATCGTTATCGTTAAAGTTATTCGATTGAAATCGTTATAGCCATTATGTATTTCGATGAAAATTTTATCGAAAGTGTTTCAAAGTGCTGCCAGTGTTAAATTAAAATCTACGATGAAAATGAAATATTTTTGATTATTTAAATAGCTGTGGTCTTTTCATCCGGTCCACGGTCTAGGTTAATACATTAATATGAAATTACAACTCAAAACCCAGATATTTATATAGTTCTTATACAGGTCTCAAATATTTAGTTATTATATTTATCACGAGTGGCGCTTGCGTAGTTTTTCAATAAAATTTTTTGATAATTCAATAACACAAAAGATTTGCCAGCTTAAAAAAGTTATACATATCATTAATATACATCGTTCTTCTGAATTTAATGAAACCTAGACCTTGAACCGTAAAAAATACAGCTGTCAAATTCAAATTATTATTCGAAAAAATCAAAAAATAGCTAAAATAAATAGAAATTATTAAATTATAAGTTAATAGATAAAATTATTTCATCGGAGTTATATTTTGAATGTTCTGATAGTGATGAAATTTTTGTTAGAGGTCTTTAATATACTATCCCCATTTTCTTTTGCACTCTGTTTTTTCATAAACCATTGATGGTTGTTATGTCATTATTGAAGTTTATTTATAACTTGCCTTTTATCGTTGTTAAATTTTATTTTAATACAAAAAAAATAGAGTTTATTAAACTTTATTAAGAATAAAGTAAGACATGTACAAATATTTCAACTTTTAAATTTATTTTAATTTTATTCCAAAAAAATATTACAAAAACACAAAAAAAAACATCAAGCGTCCAAACGATACTTTTTTAATTCAAAATTATTTGTACAAAATATCTCTTTCGATGTCTCTTTCGCGTCAAAATTTCACACCGAAAATTTTTATCGATTTCGTCGACAATTTTTGAACCATATCGAAATACATAATGGCGATTTTGAATTTTGACATTTCGTTCGATCAAATCGTAATCGTTAACGAAATACATAATAGGCACCACCTTAATGCTCTTCACTCTGGACACCAATGTTCATAGCCACGATCGTCTGAAGTAGTTAATTTCATTTCATGAAGGGTGTATTTCATGAAGGGTGTACTTTTTATTATTTTGAATATTTAATGCGCTGCTCTCTGGGTACCGAAATATATTTATTTTATGTTAAAAAAACAGAACAAAGCAATCTGTATGTATATTGCAATTTATATATGTATTGGAGCGTTCCATCAAATTGATAAATATATGCAGAAAACTATATACATATATATAATTTTATGCTCTAACCTTATGCTGAAAACTTTATGATTAACTACATTGTATATAGTACATTATGGATCATACTCTAATACTGCATTGTAAAAGACTTTTACATGTTCAAAATTACTGTTAAAATTCAGGGTTGTAATACAAAAACAGAAAATAATTTCAAATGATATCTGGAACCATATTTAAAAATTCAATATATATATTTGTTACAAGTTGAACACCTATTGTATACCTCACCATAATACACAATGCCTTAAATTTTTCATACTTCCCTACAGTATGTTAAAGAAACCTGAAGAAGATCCAGATAACCCAAATAACTACAGACCAATTAGTTTGCTTTCGAATAACAGAAAAATATGTGAAACTTTAATTAATGACAAAATTAACGATTTCCTTAATGAGAAAAATCTCCTGCCTGAAAACCAGTTTGGATTCCGGCATGGTCATGGAACCCTTCACGCAATTACAAAACTGACTTCAGTTATATACATAAACAAAAAAGTGGATGTGGCCGCCTGTTTGGTTGATCTTGAAAAGGCATTTAATAACGTTTGGATAGACGGTTTAGTTTATAAATTACTAAATTACGACTTTCCCAAACAATTAGTCAACTTAATACACGATATGTTGTCAGAGAGTGTTTTCGTTATGACGAATATAAAATGTCACAGCGAATAAGATATTTAATATCGAAAATGGATTACAACAAGAAGCGGTAAATTCACCAGTTCTGTTTTCAATATACATAATATAGCTGATAGAGTTATTGAAACGCATGCAAGGTAGTAGTTATGTTTTAGCTTTCGCAGACGATATTATTCTTTATTCTGCAAATAAATCAGTAAGAGAAATTTAAAATAAAACTGCAAAGATGTTTAATATTCTGATAAAAAAACTGCAAGAATACAATAAAACAATCCAGCCCAGAGTAAAATTGATAGCCTATCAAACACTCACAAGGCCAGTACTGGCATATGGAGCACCCATTTGGTATAAAATAAGTGCTAGTAATATGGAAAAAAATTAGGAAAATGGAACGGAAATGCATTAGAGTTTGTCTGGGGAAAAATAGAACACCGCAATCAGACTTTAAAAATATTATTCCAACAAGTTTATATATAAATTAGCTAATATAAACAGATTCGATAATTTTTTTATCAATCTGATTCGTAGACATTTCGATAGATCAATGAGAAATACAGCAAATGGCTTAATATCACATGTATATTATCATAAGGATGAATACATAAAAATTACCCAACAGAAAGGTTTTGTGTCACCAGAGTTCTTTATTTATCTAGATAAGAATGGTTAAAACCAAAACTATGTCCCAATATTATTTCATTATAATAGGCGGGCTACATGTAAAATTATCGATTTTGATCCTGAAAAATTAATTCAGGATCAATTAAAATTTGATATATTCATCCCGGATAGGAACAAAAGATATAAAGTTGATTACGTGTGGTTGGAGGAAGCTCTATTAAATGGGTTAGGATAGTTTAAATATATAAAGTAGTCTTAAGTTTAGGTTGGGATAAGATTAAGTTTTATTTACTTTATAAGATTTTTTTATTTTTTTTTTTGAGAACTAATTTGGGTTTTAGTAAAATTTTACCAAAATAAATAGTTAGTAAAGATTAAAAGTACATAAGTTAATTTGTAACTTGGTATAGGTATTAGAAAAATATTAAAAATACAAATCAGAACGAAAATTAATAAAAAAATTATTTAAAATTAAGTTAGTTAAATAGGGAAATAGCCAAGCCACCGTTTTTGTAAATAAAAAAATAATTTTTTTTTTCGGTGTAATATTTGATGTTGGAAAATAAGTAAAGAAAAAAAAAATCACCATAATACAGGCGTATAACCAAGTTGAAAAGTTGATTACTTGTTTTTAACCGCACTACAATTAAACTGAAACTCAATACAAAGTGTAATCATCTGTACTATACATTTAAAGAATGCACTTATCTAACACTCCTCTTTTTAAAAATCATAATTTCGAAAGTTAAACAGCTGAACTTGACGTTTTCCTTCATGGAAAATTGGAAAACTATTTTAATACAAATAATAACAGAATAATGTAAATATTAATTATACATAAGTATATACATTAAAAACTATTTCTTTTATAGTATATTTTTTTATTCTTTTGCAAAATATAAAAATTTTATATCCATTTTGAAAAAAAAAAAAATAAGAAGAAAATTTCAATTAAAACAAATAAAATTAATTATGCAAAAAGTTTTTCTTTTCAAAAATTTTTATAATCAACATACACACATACATATATAATATACATATTAAATAAACTTTTCAAATAGAAAATATTGAAAAGTTTCAAATTTTCTGGCTTTTTTTTGCACTCCTTCCGAGAAAATTTTCTTACATGAAAAAAATATTTTTTTTTTGTGTGCGAGGAAAGAAAATTTTCCATAAAATATTTTTTGAATAATTAATGAAAAATATTTTATACAATTTTCTGTTTTAATTTGAAAAGTCATATTTTGAAAAATTAAAATTAAATATATATGTATTTGTTTGTATATTATGTCTATGTATGTATATGTGTTTATAAATTGATATGAAATTTTATGTACATAATATAAGAAAGAGTAAACGCTAAAAAAAAGCAGAAGCGATATGAGTAAAATTTTATTTTGTTATTTTGCTATACAAATTACTGGTATATAATTAATTCAGAGGACTTGCCAGATCTTAATTCAAGTTTATCCAGCAAATTTCAATAATGTTTTAAGCAAGGTCCTAGATCATGCTTTGTGTATTCTCTTGACAAAAATTGTGATTGTAATGAATGTAAAAAAAGTTTTGATTCGATGAGAGTTATAATACAGAGTATTTTTCACGTGCGGTAAATGGTAAATTTGCGCAAAACCAGAAGCAATCTTGATTGCAATTTAAACTCAGTAAAATAAGTAATTTTGCTCATCAACATTAGCAGAAATGTTTTATTTCTAGTATTTTCTTTCAGAAAATAGCACTAGCAATAAATTAATGGTTATTTCGGTTATTACACCACCTCAATCTTCTGATGATGGATGGTGTAATAACCGAAATCGATTAAGATATTTAATAAAATATTGAAACACACCTAGAGTTTTAATATTTATTTAATTATAAACATTTTATTATAGGTCCGAAAAATTTGAGAATTCAACCCAATTAATCAATATAAATATTAGCATAAATTTCTTGTTCTTTCTTCTCGTTTTGTTCTTTCCACTTATGCTTTGGACCACGATATTTGGCAATATTTTCATATTGAATGACTTTATTTTTATATTGAATCATTTTTTATAATCATAATCACGTTTCCACTGCACAAGTGGACATCAATCATATTATATAGTCAATAATAACGTTTTTTATTTTAACTGGAGAGACAGAAGAATAACTATTTTTTTTATAACTGTAAACTTCACAATAAATTCATTTCGATTTATTCAATTTAATTTTAACACCTGTTAAAAATTTCAATATTCAGCTTTCAGTAGTTAGATTAATATAAAATTAGTTATTAAATATCACCGATATCGAAAAAATTTATTTTTTGAAAAAGTATTTTGAATCAATTTTCCGAACATCTGGGAACTATAAATTATTATTTGCTTCCGAAAATTTCATTGTATTATCAGACAAAAAAGGAATGAAAAAAAAGGATTACCATACACAAATTATGTATAATTTTTTTATAGAATATTAATTTATATTATACATCAAATATAGTAGATCCTTCTTATACAATTTCATAATCTATATTATATATATATATACATATATATTTTAATATAAATTAGTTAATAAATAATTATTATAAAAATAAACAAAATTATGCTTTATATAAATATATATATACTATATAGTTATTCATATTTTTTTTTAAATAATTGTTTTTTAAAATTAATAATGTATAATAAAATCTATATATAGGAATATTATTAAGATAATAAATAAAAATTAGGAGATTTAATTGAAAGAAAATTATCAGTAATAAATAATTTTTTTTTTGTTTTAATTTAGGTTCTGTAGTTTAGGTTGAGAAAAATTTATGTAAAATAAAATTGCTGAGTTAATTTTTGTAAAAATTATTTCATGGATTGTATAGATAAAAATGGTTCAGTCATAAATTATTTATTTATCTAAAAATATATTAGATTAAAGAATCTAAATTAAGTATAACTGTACTACACTAGAAGACGAAAATCAGTTACTTATATTTTTTCTTAAAAAAAAAAAAGGAAAATAAATTTACATATTTTTCTATTTCATTCATTTTATTAGTAAATATCATCAAAATTATATTTTAACAAACATTACAATATTTAATCTAATGTAAATTATTAAAATTACTCTACCAATATCTGACCCATTTTATAACCGATTTTCATTATTGTTTTTTTTTTTTAAATGATAGATATTTAAAAGGAGACGTAGCGAATTTGAACACTTTTTCAAAAAAATTTCAATTTTAATTATAAGTTTAAATTTAAAACCTATACCATGTAATATGTAAAGTAAGCAGAAGATTTTAGCATATTTTAGTTTATCAAATTAAAAAACACCCAATTCACAGGTGTCTCTCTCTACGTATCTTCTATTTCTCTCATCAAACTTAAATTAAAATCGCTTTAAAAAAAAAAATGCATATATGGTTGTTGCCCTTGATAAAATAATAGAAATAAATTATATTTACGGTTGTAACCCATGATAAACTGGGTTTAGTGAAAACGAGTAGGTATTTATAATTGTTTAAAATAGTCGAATATCTTCTTTTTAATTTTACTCAATATTATGTTTAAACAGAAATACGCTTATTTCTTCTACTACTTGCAGAATTTTTAATTCGACTCGTAGTCAAGCCAATGAATATACATATTATATTGTAAGCGTTTAGGGTGTGTGCCTAATTAAACACTAATTTTAATTTTAATTCTCTAAACATCAAATTGACAATTCTTTAACAATGTAAATTTTAAATTAGCAATAATATACACTTGATGTTCCTAAAAATGTAAACTAAATTCACAGCTTCTTTTTCTGTATTACAATCACTCATCGAGGATATAAAACTAAAGAATTGAGTAATAAATAAACTATATTTCAGTTGTGTATATTAATTAATAGTATTATGATTAATTAAATTTAGGAAAATTTTGTAGAGAAATGTAAATATTTGTGTAGATAAATGAATTAATTAAAGCTAATTTAAACTTATCATAAATATGGTATAAATTAATTTTTGAAGTGTTAAACTCACTTTTGTTTGCTTTACCCAAGTCGATTTGGCACGATTTGCTTTACCCAAGTGATTGAGCCGTAATTGTTCTTTTGAAGTTGACTGTGGAAGCTGTAGCATTAGTTTTTTTTTAGAAAATGATGTTACTAGAGTGCTGTCATCAGCAAAAATATTGATTGTATTAAAAGTTAATTTAAAAAAGTCATTAATGAAAATGAGAAATAAAATGGGTAAAAGGACAGAGCCTTGTTGAACACCAGCATTGATTTGAAATTGGTCGGAAAAAGAACCATTATAGTAGATCGATTTCAAACAAAATCCATTTCAATCCATTTTGAAGAGATTGAACCAAGGCCTATAGCTTTACATTTTGCTTTAAGATCAGAATTCCAGACTCGATTAAAAACCTTAGCCTTATATCCATAGCTACAACAGTAGATTCACCAGATTTGCTGAGGCATGTAATGAGATCAACTGCGGTAGAACTTTGGCTATCAAGATATTTCTTCAATTTTTGATTAATAAATATCCAATATATTAGAGGGAGTCGATATTTAACAGTATCAATAAATTATTGAATAAAAAAGAAGAACAAATCTATAGACACAAATTATTTTTCCTATATGTTGTTCCTTGCAAGTATTTTATTTTTTAAATAAAATTACATGATTTTCAATAATGTTCAAATTTTATTTTTAACTTTTGTTATAATTTTGATTTTTTTTTCGATTTTTTACGTCACAAGGGATCACAAAGGACATATTATTAAATATCATAATAAATTGTTATCTAATGACACTAAAGTTTTCATATAGATTTTTTTGTTTTCTTTTTTCATTTTTGTATTTTTAACACCCACTTTTCTAATTTTATATTATTTTTTTTTTATTTTTAATGTACTATCTATATGTTTTTGGATTAATTTATTTTAATTTAAGAAAATTTTATTTTTAATAACTTTGATATATTTTATAGATACAGTTTTTATTTTATTCAAATAATATCCTGTAATAGGTTATAACTTTTATAAAAATAGAGTTAACTTTTATATAACTTTTATAAAAATAGATTAAAATACAGATTACTAAAAATAGTCTACTAAACCACCTACAATAATATTTTAGTAGAATATTTTATTAACAAAGAACATAATAAAAAAAATAAAAAAAAAAAACAATTTTAAAAACTAATTTTTTTTAATAAATCGTCAGAACTAAAAAGTAAAAAATAAATTTCTAATAATTATATTGTTACAATTGGTAGCGCAAGCTTAGCTTAAAATCTCAAGTGCCTGATCGACAAGAAGTATATCAAAAATACTTAAAGTATGTCCAAATTAAAATATGGATCTCGTTCCCAATGTTAGTTTCAGCCACAGCCATTGCAATTTTCTCTCACAGGGATATAAGCTGTGCTCTAAATTTCGTGTTCTAAACTTCAAGCCCTTGGCTCAAAGGAAACTTGGCCTACTAATTTCATTTTTAATCTGTTTATACTGTCTAATTAGGGGATTGGCCTACTGTAGAAGACCACTTTTGATAACTCTATCTTCACCTACGTGGTAAGACGATGTCATATTTTCTGCAAGTTGTCGCTGTGATTTTATCTATCTTTGACGTTAAGGCGTTACTATGTTTACTGGGTACGTCATGTCACCTACTTTTTGTCAGTTGTTGACAATGGTGTAATTATTATTAGTGTTTGTCCAATATTTATTGTGCTATTTTTATTGTGTTGTATGAGATATATGAGTATTGATATAGATATTGATATAGGTAATATTTTTAGTTATAAGGTATTAATTATTAATTATTTTTTATTGATTATAAGTTTTATATACAATATTTTGTTATTTTTTTTAGTTATATTTTATACACTACCACATGTGACCACCACATCGTAATTGAAATACATTTCTGTGCTCCAAACTATAAGGCCACGGAAGGTATGTGCTAAAACCGATTAGGCCATAGAAGGGTCATACATCTACCTACACTGAGTAATACCTGATATTTCAATTTTTAAACAATCGTAGCCCCGATCCTCATTTAGTTGTTTAAAAAAAAAACTAAATGTTCCGGCTGCGGCTGTTAAATTTAAGTTGTGTAAAATCAATAGAAGTGACATTTTGTTTTGGATTTGAAAGGGTTGTTAAGCAAAAACAAAAAAATTTCCGGTGAAATAATTTTATTTGGTACTGTTATTAAAAAAAATTTCCAGTAAAATATTCAGTGGTACAGTACTGATACTTCAAAATGAAATAACGGAATACAACAAAATTTTGTATCATTTTAAGATTCGAAAATGAAATTTAACCTTTTTTTTATACTGTCAAATATTGCTTAGAATAAACAAATCAGACATCTATTGTAGACAAAATATGGCATCATATTGCTAATCTCTGAGATCATCATCCAGTGGATTAGTAGCCATCACAGTAAGTAACTAATGTCAGTAAGAGATAAAAATAAAATAGTTAACGCTTCTTTTGAATGCGAAAAAGAAACAATACAAATTAAAATACAAAAAGAAAGTGCAAAAGGAATTAATACCAGTTTCAAATTACTGGTACTATGGTTGCCAATCAATAACAGGTACGTTAATTACACGAATTCTCTCTGATTAAATCCTTAATTTTTAATGCCATGATGTTCCCGACAATAATTTGGTCCATAAATATGATGTTAGTCACCGACCGACGTCATTGGAGAGATTCCAAGTCTATCAAGAGCAACCTATCTTCGTAAGAAGGATGTTGAAAAGGGTCAGACCATGGAAAAGTACGTAGTGCAAAGCGTAAAAAATAGGCTGTTTTAATACGTAAGATATCAACATTACGATATTATAGAGACCAAATTTGCACCACATATCCAAGTGTCAGTCTAACATTTATGTGATGTGTATAAAAGTTTCCTAATGTAGGAGCGTAAATTATTTTGTCTAGCTCATTATAAATCCTAGAATAGAATAAGCTTTGTTAGGTTGTGAGGATTTTATTTTTTGTGATAATCTAGAAAAGTGTTTACTAGAATAATTTTTGGATACAATATGTTTATTTATTCTATTATAATTAAAATTTAAATTGATTCATATTTTTAGCTGCTTTAGCTATTGGATTACACAAGATTTTTAGTTTTATTTATAGTTTTTAAGAACTGCTTTGTATTGTATTGTAATACTGAAATTTTCAATTTTCTCCTATATAAAAACAGCAAAATAACGAGTATAAATCTAACGACGACCAAAGAAATAAAATAATCATGCTATTACAGTTCCCAATTATAAAGAAGACCATACCATATAAAAATTTTTTAATATACAAGGTAAAATTAAGACCTCTAAGGATTTCTCAAACAGGATATTTTCAAAACAATTTCTTAACTTTTCTTTTTTAAAAAACAAAAAAAAATAACTTTATAAAATTTTAACATACAAATTTAAATTACAATTCAAGGTTAAATCGATGACGATTATATGAGATTTTATTACCTCATCCTTTAACCCTCCTCAAAACCTATATTCATGACTCATGCAAAGTCTTTTCTTCAACTTATCCTTTTTATTCTTTTCTTTTTTGAATATTCTAAAAAATATTTTGAAAATTATATCGTTCAAAAGAAAATTCTATTACCGAATTTTCAATGTTGACATTTAGCTCCTTCTACCTACATACATATACATAAATAAATTCATTCATCTTTCTTAAACAAATTTATATATATAATAAACATATATATAAATACACAAACACATCTACATGTAATTGTTTGAATATTTAAATGTAAAAAAAAGAAAATGAAAAAAGAAAAAACAGTAAAAAGATTTACTTATGCGGAAAATTGGAAAAGGATTTCCAATATAAATCTAAACATATTTGTACTTAATATACATACAATACATATACATTATGTATATATATATAATATTAAATTTATATAATAAATCTTTTTTGAATTTTAAGAATATTTAATAGCGAATATACCTAAAATTGAAATATTCTTCAGAAAAAGGATATGTAATCGTTGTTGTTCATCTCTTTTTGATTAAAAGTAAACGTTTTCTTAAAAAGAAGAAGAAAAAGATAAAAAAAATAATACCTCAAATATAAACATCCTTTTATTTTAAGTTGTTATCCTAGATTTAAAAAAAAAACAGTTTCGTATATACATGCATTACAAACATACATACATATCACATTCAGTTAAATATAAAATAACTGCCATACATCTACAATATGTTAATATTAACTGGATATTCAATCAAAAATTAAATTTGCGAAAAATTGATGGTGTTTTGAGATAAAACAAAAAAAAAAGATAGGGTTGTGTAAAGAATTAAAAAGTTGAAAAACAAACATGTTCATAAATAAAGATAATATGTTTGGTGTGAAAAGAACATTGTTGAAAAAAGGATCAGAAAAAAAAAAGAAATTTAATAAAAAAAATTTGTTAAAGCCTATAAAATTATTCAAAGGATAATTACTAACAGCGGCTCAGCGACATAAGTACTACACGAAATTTATCTTCAAACAATAGAACCGTACAAATTTTTATAGAAATAAATATAATTAGAGTTACTATCACTTTCTTGTAATTCAATTGCCTGTATTTTAATTTACCTGTGTGTCATTTGCCTGCTGTATGTACATTTTATGCGTTTGGCCTCGAAAATTAAAACCCCAAATACTAAATATAAGACCCCAATATACCAAAATTCAAAATTCCACTTTAATTCATTTAGTGTTTTCAAATTTAATCATTTTGTTTGTATCCAACAGTACGCATAAAAATTATTTATATTAATATTCTGTAAAAGGCGTAGAACTTTGATTTTAAATCCATCTCTTAAATGTCTCCTAACATATATATTCGTTACATATATATTGATATGTATAATATTTATCGTTTTCAGTATCCAGCATATCCAGTCAAATGACATTCAGGCAAATGAAATACAGACATATGACATGCTCCCATTAATATCTATACATATTACATACCACCAAATACTTGCTCTGTTAGATTCGACAAAAATTATAAAACTTTGTCAAGATGAATTTAAAGACAACGAAAATTTCGGAAGTAATATTAATACCAAAGCACCTGTTATATAATAAATCTTTGGGAGGAGTAGTCTCCTCAAAAGACTTATCCTGATTATTGAAAAATAGATCTGAACCCCAATCACTAATTTGGATTCTGAAACAGACATTCTATAATTGATCAAATTAATCGGATCGGGAATATAGTAGAAAAAACATTCGAAAAAAAAAGATTTGTTCAGCAATTTTCTTAGATGTTGCTCAGACATTTGACAAAGTGATATACATATTGAATATCTAAAGATTTTTTCAAGCATAACATTCACCGATTAAATCTGGTAGATTAGATTCAATGTCAAAACACTGACATGGTTTATCACAGGTTCATACAACAGACGTCATCAACAGACATTTTATTTGTTTGCGACGCCATAGCTCGCAAAAGATATAAATATTTTCAGGTGTATACACATCACCTAATTGTGAAATGGAAGCAACAATAGCGTTCACCAAGGACATAAACCTGCAATTTTAATATAAACAAACGGAGAAGTACAACAGATCTGAAAATATTCTACACCATGACTTACCAAAACAATTTTATGAAATGCTACATGGTCAATAGATGCATTTGATATCAACTTTTCAGTAAGTCTAAACTTCTTGGATGGTCAAAAGATGATTTCATTTTTATAAAATCAGAAATAAAAGAAATATCTGCTGGAATTTTACAGGCAAGTGTTCTTGGTCCAATACTCTATCTGCTATCTACAAAAGATCACCAAATTGCCCATACTTTGAGGGCTACTTTTGCAGACAATACTGCGATTCTTCCACTTGATATGTCAATTGAAAACTCTACAGCAAAATTTGAAAATCCATCAGTGAATAAAATAAAATTATGGACTCAAAGATGACGTGTGAAACTTAAAAAAGCAAATCAAGATGTATTTTATATACAAAAAGGTTGACACCATTCTCATCTAAATCAATACAATGTCAATACAGCAAAGTATTTGGGAATGGCGCTAGATGCTAAATGGGAAAGATGGAATGGGAAAGAAAAAACAAGACAAATAATTATATAGGCGTAATTCAGAGTTATAATAAGCCTATGCCTAAAATTACAATTACAATATTATTACGATAAGAATAAGGAGAGACGTCATACTACAAACTAAAATCTTAATATATAAGCAGATATTAAAGCTTATGTATACCAATTATAGAGCTTTGCAAAAAAAAACATAAAAATCGAAATTATTCAAAAATTTCAAAATAAAATCCTGCGTGGTATAGAATTCATTCACCATGATACGTATACATAACATAGATCTACACCAAGACTTCCTTATTGAAAGAGTCATGGACAAGAATCAGTAAAGCAAAAACAGCGCCTGCAAATTCATGCGAATTCTGAAATGTCAGCCATTCTTGAACAATCTCCGTCGACTCAAGACAAAATGAAACCCCACGAGTTAGTCTCCATCTAAAATGAAAAATATTACGATAATGGTTTGTTACACGGAAAATATTATGTTGATAGCAATCCTCCACGGGAACTATTTTATTTTAAAGTTATTATAATCGATCGAAAAAATTTATAAAAAAAGTTATTAGTTGATTTGAACGTGGATTGGTTACAACGAAAAAAAATAGGTTGGCTCTAGTGAGTTCGACTTCCACAATATCAAGAAATACGAACGGCTGTTGCTTTTGATGTCTTTGAGGATTACCTCCAATCTTTTTGAAAATAAAAAGATGAAATTGTGCATATCATACACGATATTTTCATTTCATCATTTGATCAGTGGAAAATAAAACTGTTTAAGTAATAAATAATTCGATTAAGACAAACAATTGATTAAACGATTATGATACGCAATTACTTTGTTATGATGAACATGACGTGTCTTTTCGAGAGTAAATTTTTAGATTTAAAGAATGATTTTTATCTCTTTTTCTTTTAACCTATGGTAAAAATGTATTTTAAAAAACCTGTTAACTTAAAAACTATTTTGTTCTAGTTTTATTACTTTGTTTTAGTAGCCTGCTTTAAAAAACAGTAAAAAAAAATTATTAAAAAAAAAATATTTTACAGAGAATTACTATAGACCCATGTATTACTTACGATTGTCAGAGCGACGGATAACTGTGGGTATCACTCCTTTTTAAACTAACTAATTAATTAGGTATGAATAACTAAACTAAAAATCTTTAACCTGTTTTTTTTTATATGCATAATCATATCTGATTACATATAGTATATACGTAGATACATACATAAATAAAACTCTCAGTCATTTCAGGCTCATTAATGTACTATATTTTTCTAAAATAAATTTATTTCATAGCGAAACGAAAATAAATTAAAAACAATGAATACATTTATTTTTTATATTTAATTTTATTTAAAATATTCTGGAGCCGACATAAAAAACTAAATACAATGAATAAAATTAGATCCTTTTATATAGACTTCAAAATAAGAGTTATATACATATTTTCTTGAAAATGCATTTTCTTTATGAGTAAGAAAAGAGACATTCTCTTTTTAAATTTATTCTTTTAAAAAGGTTTGATTTGTTTTAATTAAATTTTACAAATTATTTTATTTGTCTAAGCAAACACATCTTTGTTTATTTTTAAATAACGTTTCAATATTATATATAAGAGTATATAAGCAATATTTTAAATGTATTTTCAATAGCAAAATTATTTTAGAGTTTTCATGAAAATTCATAGATTTAAGTATGTCCAAAAATTAAATTTTTGAAATATTACAAAAGGATATCTAAGCAGAATGGATAAATAGAAAACACAATATGTCTTTAGGAATATCTGAATAATTTCATTAATATTAGCCCATTTCTGGTAATTTTAATGTTTTTTAATTTAAAACTAGCTAGGAAGAATAATAAAACATAATTCAAATACATCATTCAAGAGACTCATAGCATATCCAAAGAAGACATAGTAATTATTTTTATTTTTTTTATTTTATTTATTTATGGTCAACATAAACATATTATAATATATATTATATAAAATTATTTCTGCATTAATCTAAAAAATATTTATTATGTAAAACAACCTTTTTATAAATGTAGACATTTTTTAATATTTAATTTAATTTGACTTATTGATTTAGTAAATTATTACATAAAATGTAGAATATTTGCCAGCTCAGTTGTAAAATGTTGTTTCTTATGATATTATGTTATTTTTTGTTTTATTCTAATTTTGTATTATTAAAATGGTCCTGTGTCTGACGAAAGGGTTTGGAGAAGAAGATACAATGCCGAACTATACCAGCTGTTCAACGACCTTGACCTAGCTAAAAAAGTCAGAATTGGCTAGGCCATGTAGAGCGTATGGATGAAAATACTCCAGCTAGGAAACTCTTCGAATCCAAGCCCCAGGGAACGCGTCGTCGAGGGAGGCCACACCTTTGTTGGAGAGATGAAGTGTCGGCAGATATGAAAAAACTTCAAATCACCAACTGGAAAAACTTCGCTCGTGACCGAAATCAGTGGAGGACAATTTTGCGCCAGGCCCAGGACCTTCAAGGTCTGTAGCGCCCAGCAAGTAAGTAAGTAAGTAAATATTCTAATTTTGGATGGTAAGTGTATAGTAAAGGCCCCGGACAAAATAGGTTCAAATTCTAAGTTCTTGTTATTTACATCGTCAAAGGTAAGTAACACAGTTATCTCCCGCATAGTACCTGATGAAGTACAAGTAACTTACAATGTAAAGCTATCGAAAGCGGAGTTTTGATTTGTTTTTTTTTGTTTTAATTTTATTATTTTTACCTATTAGCTTAATTTAGTTGATGGATTTTAATTTCTAGTTATATTTCTGCTTATTATGCCTATTCATGCCTTTCTAAACTATTTGAAAGGCTATTCTTCGAAAAACTGAAGCCGATTTTGGAACAAAGCAAAATAATTCCGGAGCATCAATTCGGCGTCAGAATTTGCATGCTCAATATAACAACTATATTGAGCAAAGACACAGAATAGCAGATGTAATCAACTTAGAGCAAAATAAATATTATTCAGCGGTTTCTTTTATATTAGCCAAGCATTTGATAAGGTATGACATGAATGATTGCTTGTACAAACAATTTCTTCCACAGAATTATTATTTATTACTGCGCTTATATCTTATCGAAAGGCACTTATCAAGGTGTCTATACTCAGACCAATGAAATTATTTCACAGGTCTTGATTTATACCTCATCTATTCATCTTATGTGTTCCCAAAACCTGATAAATTCTATATTTATGACCTAAATAAATTCAAGACGAATATTATACCACCTTCGTTCGTAATTGTACTCCTTCCCTTTTACCATCCTCCTTTCTCACCCTAGCCAAACGTACAATCGGTATAAAAGGTCCCTAATACCTATTTTTTGGCTATATATAAAAAGAAAATCTATACTGCGGACTTACCAACAACAAATCAGATTACTACCGCCAATTTACTAGGCTGATGATACGGCCATGTTTATAACGCATAATATCCCAGTACATGCTACCTATAAAGATTCTGAAACACAGCATAAATATAATTCAACAATGGCTATGGAAGTGAAGAATCAGAGTGAATAGAGCAAACTCAAGACATGTCACATTTACCCTTTAGAGAAAAACTTGTCCGACGTTGGTGCTAAAGTCTCACAGAAAAAAACAGTAAAGTACCTAAGCACACATTTGGATAGTGAAAACTTACATGAAAAATCCATATCCAAAACAAAAAAAAAACAACTGAAGTTGAAATTCAATAAAATGTATTGGATAAGTAGTCAATGTAGCTGGAGAGCAAGCTTCTGATTTATACAACTATTTTAAAGCCGATATGGACAAACTGAATCCAGCTGTGGAGAATAGCCAGCAATTCCAACACTGAAATATTAAAACACTATGGTTCGTAAGTAACGATACTTTATATCAAAACGTACAAATGAAAACCATAAAGGAGGAAATCAAATGTGTATCAAGCTGCAAGTATCTAACAAGATTAGCTTCAAATCAAATACCCAACACATAACTTGTCAGTTTCAAATGGTGCTAGTCATCCTAAGCGTCACAACATTCTGCAACTACCCAACAGATAGTAACAGAGTGTAACTAGATCATTGTGAATGACTTACCATTAAGTCATTATATGTTATTTACATATAAAAACACTGCTGAATGTACAGGTTATAAGAGAAAAAAAAATTATTCTAATCCTCATTTAGTCTTGTAACCTAATCTTGGTTCGATAACATATCCTAAGGTATTCCACGCCAGAAGTATTACGGTACACAAATCGGACTTTCACGACTCGGGTCTCAGACACAAGTCAATTATTTTTCTAGCTCAAAATCATAAATTGTTTTTGGGATATGAATAGGTAATTATTAAAATTATGAGAAATATATTTTCTATTGACCCTAATCAATTTTTTTTCAATCTGTTAATTGTGCAAAATAAGAAATAAAAATGAAAATAAAAACAAATTCCATTAGTTTATTACTCTAAGAAGATAATACAAGGATAATCCATAAAAAACTTTATTATTATAATTCATCAAAGCATTAGGTATCTACATCTACTCTTCCAAAAAAATTTAACAATATTCTTCTTCACTTGCCAGTGTCAAAACCCATTACTTTATTAAGGAAGAAAATGTCTCAACTTTATAAAGATTATGTTTTCAAAAAAAAAAAAAAATATAAGTATATAAGGAAAACGTACAAGGATAAGAAACCCTTAACGAGAAAATCTAATTCCCTGCCATATGTTTTATTTTGTATATTTTCATTTCACAATTTTCTTTTCTCTACTAACTACTTCTTTTTTTTCATCTTGAGTGTTCAATCAAAGAAATTTTTTTTTTTGTACTGTTTTTGTTTTGGTTTGCAGTTAATCCTAAATAACGATGAAAAGGACAGTAAATTTTAGCTTTCAAATTGATTGCGCTAAAATCTAAAAACTTTTTTTTATTTGTTTTCTTTTTGTTGTTTTTTTTTGTTGTTGTTTTACTTTTATTTTTTTTTTATCTACCAATCAATGTCTAATGAAATGCTTCAATTTCAAATTCATAAAGAATTGTCAAAAGGAATGTATTGAAATATAGAATAAAAGAGGTTTGTACCGTATATAACGGTATTTATGAATCAAATTTAATTTTTTTTTGTATTGTCCTTTTTTTTCTTTTGGTTTTTGTTTTCGTTTTGCAAATTGAGTTTTCCAACTGAAGAAATTATTATATAATCCGATTGCTGTAATATAAAAAAACGCAGTGATCCTTTAAAAAAAAAAAAGTAAATAAAAAACTCTAAACATGAAAAAAAAAAATAACTTGAAGACATCCATAGAATATCATAAAAAAAAATTGTTAAAGAGAACAGGAAAATTATAAAGAGAATAACAAAAAAAAAATCCCCAAAAGCTGTATTCATATAATTTCAAAGAATAATAGGAAACCTCAAACGAAACATCCAAAAATATTTCTAATACGATTTAATAGTCAAAAAAAAAAAAAAACAATAAAAAACAAACTAAAAGTTTTTTAACTAACATAGACAACATAATTATATATATATGTATATTGTATATGTATATATGAATATCTCAAAAATAAAATTTCATTTTATATTTGCCAAAAATTGTGTTTTTTGAAATTATTATTTTTTTTTTGTTTTGTTTTTTTTATATTTATTTTTTTTTTTATACACAGAACATTACATTTTTAGTCTGTTTTTGGCAATGGAATTACTAGAGACTATATACACATCAAAATCAAATAGTCAATAGAAAACTAGGTATGTATTATGTGTAAATGAAATATGCTAGACAACACTATTGTTAGTTATAGACAGATTTTGAAATATTTGATTCTGAAATCTATAGGGTATGTCATTATTTATATATAGTTAACTGATGAAATTTTTTTAATTAATAATGAAAATGTTAGCTTTAAAACTAGATTTCAAATTTCGATGGAAAGAAGATGGTGAGAATTAGAAAAAAAATATTTGAATATGTATAGAGAGATGCATTAACATTGGTGTATCGGATCACATATTGATACTTAATATCTTAAATACGATCAATTAGTATGCTGTTTTATCGACATGGTTGTTTCACTAGACTACACAATTTTAACATATAATCAACTGTCATATAATCGGTAGTGTCATTTATTTATTTATTTAAAAAGGGCTAATCAATACATTAGGGTTTATTAAGCCCGTACTAGTTATGTGATTTGATTACTCATCAGAAGATGCATTTCAATTAGGGCATGAATGTTGTAAAAATGTTGTTTTGATTATTGAAATATCACTAAAATAAAATGGCAGTATGCTATGTTATAAAGGCAATTATGTTACTCTACAATAAATGTAGTTTTAAATATTTAAATTAGTTGATATAAAGAAAAATCTAAACAGAAAAAAAAAATAATTATTTGTATGATTGGGGTTACTATCACATGCCTGTATTTATATGGAGAATTTATACGTTGATCACGAAATTCAATTGACAAAACCCCAAAATACCAAAATTACAAAATTCGACTTTAATTCATTTAGTGTTTTCGAACACAAACATTGTGTTTGTATCCAACAGCGGTTACGCATAAAAATAAGTTAATAAACATTCTGTAGGACTAGAACTTTGATTTTGAATCCAACTCTAAAATCTCGCATGCTTACATAATATGTATACATAATTTAATGTATAATATCATATCATATTCAGTCAAAAATTGGTAAATTGCAGGTAAATTAAAAATGCAGGTAAATTGCAAGAAATAGAGGCACATAACACGTATGCCATGTTCAAAAGCTTCATTATTAGAAATTAATAGAATATGTTAAACATAAATTTATGTAATAATAAAAACTATATTGTACTATACTGATTTATATAATTATATAAATAGTTTAATTAACTAAATTAAATAAATAAAATAAAAAAATAAATAAATAAAAATTACTCTTATATTCACTCACTTAAATGTTCACTTGGATTCAATCTACAATTAATTTTTTTTTTCTTTTTTCTTTTTTGTAGTATTTTTATACTAGTTATAATTATCTATTCTAGGCACTAAACAGTATTTACTTGTGTTTTTATTGTTACTTGATATTAAATATTTTGAATTCTGTAGTTTTGTGAAAAGCCTTTAAATAAGACATCATAATAGACATCAGAATGGTTTTATAGATCAAATAAAAAAAAAGTATGCAAATGAATAAACATGAAATGGTCATAGCGATGATACGCAAAAAATTCTAATTTGGTCAGTATAGAGCACTTTAAAAGCCTGTTCTTAATATAAATAAAACAGTACTAATATTTATATTGATTTATAATTGAAATATTAAAAAAAAACACAAAAGATGTTGTTACTAGCCTAAGCTATATCAGACATTTTGTTTTTTTAAATTCCATCAGATAGCGCCTATATATTTAAATAATATTTTTATTTTATTAGAAATTATAACCCACAAAATGAATTTAATTTTAAAATAATTAATCTATTTTAGATTTTTCCATTTTCCATTTCTTTCAATTGAATAACTGTAGATATATACCCAGTAGAGTTTTTTTTCACTTTGAATGCACGTTATTATAAAAATAAGTGCAAATAATTTTTTCAAAATTAAATTTAAAAGTTAAACCTTGACTTTATTATTACATTACAATAAACTATGTCAAGTATTTAACCTCATACAATTGAGAATTAAAATAAATAAATATTTTTATTATATAATATTATAATATAAAATTTGTAAAACTGTAGTTACTGTTTTTATAAAATAGAATAGAATATAAAACGACCTTTGATTGAATGTCAAACTATTTTACAAGTTTTTATTTTCTGTTAAATCTTAATTTTTTGTACAATTTTTTTTTTTCGTTTTATTTCCAAATTACACTATTATTTTCGAGATTTTAAAATTGCTTTCATTTATGAAAGGATATCGATTTTTATTTAAAACTCAAATGGGAACAAAATATTATGATAATATTATATAACTTTTTTTTTAATAAAAAATATTTAAGGCAATTTTTAAATGTTGTCAGCTCTTATTTATCTCATTCCTTTTGAGTAATCAGCAGTTTAAAAAAAACAGGATAAGGTCCCAGAGGAAAATTATTGAACGTCATTAAAATAATATATTATATAAAAATATAATATTTAGTTGGTAATTAATTATATATTTCTTATTAAACCTGTTCCCGAACGAAATATGTATTACATAATAAATAGATTTATTCTTATAAGAAATATGGAAGTGAATTAAAAAAAAGGCCATACAAATAAAATCTGTAATAGACAAAATCTATTCATAAAAATTTAAAAATCCATAAACTAAAAATTGAAAACCGTAATAAACAAAATCAGTAAAAGTCCAAAATAGTTAGAATAATTTTAAAATCTGTAAAACATAAAATGGCGTAAATTAAGAAAACAGTTGACAGTGAATATTTAATATTAATTTTTTAATCATTATACATTATTATAACATGTATGTAGGTATGGTTGTGTCTTTTGTAGATATTTTTCGGTATTTCCTTTTTTTTTAAGACAAAGAAAATTTACCATATTTTTTTAATATAAATTCTACTTGAAAATGGAAAATAGATGTTAATTACTAGTCCATTTCTAAAACGTATTATATTAAAAAATCAATTTTTTAAATTTAATTTTCTTATTAACAAATAAATATTAAGTTCAAATTCGGTTAATTTGATATGCCTGATTCACTGCTTCAGGACATTTGTTCGGAACACATACGCGCGCATGTTTATGAAAATTTGAATTATCACAACCTTCAAAAAATTTCGCAATATTCAGAAAAAAGCTGAATAATTCAAATGTGAATTAAAAAATTTGAATTATACCAACCTTCACTTTCAAATGTTAAAGAAAATTTGAATTATCCCAACCTTCAAAAAATTCCGCAATATTCAGAAAAAAGCTGAAAAATTCAAATATAAATTTCAAATGCTTAAATTTTATTTTGCTCAGAATACAATGTTCTGAAACAGTGAATGAAGCAATACTTTTATTAAAATCTTTCACTATGTAAATTTTGTAATGCATATTGATTGGGTTTACATTAATAGCTTTTGATACAATTAATTTGGTTCTCATAAGGATTCTGACCCACTACATCCGAATTTTGACAAAAAATATTGTCGTCAGAAACAAAAATGTTTATCAAGCTTAAACCAATTGGTCCTGTAATTTTTTAAATATGTATAGATTTTAGTTTAAATCAGGGCTCATACCCAAATATTTAAATATAATAAATATTTTTTGACGTAGAATCCGAATTTGCATAAAAAAGTACCCTTCTCATTTGAAAATCTCGAGTTCGACCAGTTTCGGCGATTTTTGGTCTTAAAAAACCGATTTGTGGTCCTTTCCGGAAGTTGAAAATACCACCAATCGATAGAGCACCCTCAATTTAATTAACAAACTTTTTTAAAAATTTTAAATCAACGGCTCCTTCCCCTCTTAAAAAGCTGATTGATACGCATGCTCTGCCACACCCGGTATACTTGTGATGTGCGATATTCAAAAAACAAACGTATCCAAAGAAAGTATATCGATGCCTACAAAAATCTAAACTAAACATATCGACGTATCCATTTAAATCGGGAAAAATAAAAATTTTAGATTTTGAGTTTAGGCGACTTCCAGAAAAAATCAATCCAATGAAGTAAAACCAAGCGACTTAACCAACTTACATTTATTTTTATGTAAATATAATAAAGATTAAAAAAATATTAAATAATGTATGTATTAAATCACTTACTTTATTTAAAATTATTTAAAAGACACGTTAACCAAGGTAATAATCAAAAATTTAAAATGGATACCAAACACACGATTTAAAATTTGTGATTTCTTGTTTCTTTGCTAAATTCCTACTTGCTTGATGTTTGTTTGATCAGTTTTCTGTACGACCAACTAAAATTTAAAACCGTTTAAAATTTAAAAACATCTTCCGTAAAAGTACATTTATTTTTCTGTCAAAATGTCAAAAATTTAATTAAAGTGCAAACATTTTTTCACTTTTATTCGAAAGGATCGATGCAGTCAAATAATATCGATGTACTCAAATATCGCTACCAAAAATATTGAGTTTAAAATCGATATAACATGTTTTTTTTCCACACTACCCAAGCACTGGTAAAGGATTCATTTATACAAAATTATTGTAGGTTTGAGTAAAGCAAAATATCGATTATATCAAGAACTCCCTACATATCGCACATCACTTATGTGTACTGATAAAAATTATTATTAAGCCATAAATGACGAAATTCTTATGAAAACAAATCTGGTTGTTGTTAGAAGCTATCTGATATTTATTTTTTAAATTCCAGTGGTACTATCTACATCTATGTTGAAAATAGGGCTACAAACTGTACTCGAATGTGACTCCAAAACTCCTAAATGTAAAAGAAACCACTAAAATGTTACAAGTCGAACCCGAACCAGAGCCCAATTTTTGCTGATTTGCAGCTCTGATTGATATAAAATATAAACTATTCTACAAACATAATTTATTATTGTTTAATTTTATGTTTATTGTATTTAAATAAATTAATTGTTTAATTTATAGTTGTATAATTTATTAAATCTAATTCATACATAATTTTCATTGTATCAAATTTTTATGCACCTAATATTGCACTCAATACAAAAGTACCAAAATTGTATTCCACTCCCTTATATTCCTCACCATTGCTTACTATCTAACCACCCAAAAATAAAACACTTCAATAAAGTTGGATAAATAAATTTCAGAATAATAAATCGAACCTAGCACAACAAATTTAAGAGATTTTATTCCGCAGCCATCTGCTGGATCAATGGAATAAAGATTTATTTTAAAAATTCTGAATATAAAGTTTTTCAAAATTTTTAAATATTATAAAAAATTTTAAAAATTCAGAATTTATAAAACAATTTTTTTTTTATTTATAATTTTAAACAATAAAACCCTAACTTACATAAATTCGTATACAAAAACAAACAAAACAAAAAAAAAGAAATAATTTCTAAACTAGAAAGAAAGTGGCAACATAAATTACTTGTAGTGTCAACACAAAATTTTCAATCCAAAATGTGACAAAAAATATAAACAAAAAATAAAAAAATTGAAAAAATATTTGGACAGACAACAATTGAGGAAGAAACACTGACAGCACATAACAGCACAACAACTGCAATTTTAGTTTTTTCTATTTTGCTATTGTTATTGTTATTGTTTTTTTTTTTTGTTTTCTTATATTTCGAATAGTTTTAGTTCAAATGTTTGTTCATCCGTGAAGAAAAACCAGCAGCAAAAACTATGCAGTTGGTACCTACCAAAAAAAACTAAAAATTTTCAAATATTTTTTTTATTATTATTAATATACAAAAATATGAGTCACATTGCAGTCTGGGCAGTACCATTTTCTTTTTTATTGTAAAATGTCTTAAAAAAAACCCCCAAATAATTTCCACAAATATATTTGAAAATTATTTCACTTTGGAAGGAAAAATTAATGGACCCAAAATGCGTTCAATTTCTATGTGTAATACCAGTATATGTGTGTATGTAATACTAAATTACAAACATTTCAAATAAAAACGGGGCATCATAATAATTTAAGTGTTAATTTCAAATAATTTTCTTCTACTGTTGTTGTTGTTGGTTTTTTATTTATGTTTTTTAACACAGACAAATTACAATTTAGTTGAAAGAATTTCTTTTTTAAAATATATATATATATAAAATATATGTTCTTAAGATTAATTATGGTGTTTAAGTTTAAAAATAAAAATTTCCTCATATTTTGTAACAGAATTTTTTAAATAAAAATATTTTTAAAACTATTTTTGGATAATTAAAGAATTTACTAGACGTGAGTGTATTACAAGCCATATAATAGTGGAGTAAATTATATATATCAATATTATATAATATTATCTATATGTATGTATAAGGTAAATATTTAAAGAAATTAATGTCAAGGTCTTGAAGATAATTAATATTATTATTTAGAATTTATATTTGGTTTATTTTTTTATGGAGAGAAATTTTATTATAAGATTTTAAATGATTAATTTTAAATAATTTAAAAAAAGCAAAAAACACTGAAATATTTTTGTTTCACTTAAAAATTTGAATTTTTTATTTTTTTACAATGAACACTCAAAGGAATGTAAATTTCGAACACAATTATATAAATATGAAAATATTTATTTTTTCCTATTTTCTGTAGTTCAATTAATTTAAATTAAAAATATTAATATTATTATATTTACAGTTATTGAAAAATTTACCTGTTTTTTAGAATTTTTCACTTTTAACATTTTTTTAGATTTCCTAAAATCTCCCATTATTAAAACGTTCTTATAATTTATTTTTAAAATATATTTATATTTTATATATATGCACAAAATTTTGATTAAATAAAAATGCACAATAAATTAAATTAAAAATTATAAATAAATAAAATTATATATTTTCTAATAATCGTGTTTAATTAAATAAAACGAAATTTTAATAAACAAATTTATATTAAATAGGTGTAATAATATTATATCAATAAATAATAAAATTAGTCTAAACTATAACAGATGATTAACAATATTTAACTGGTGTCAAATTTTTTTTAAATATTTTTTTTTGAATTATAAAACCAGTTTTTATTATAATTCACTCAATTATTTTTGAGTGATTTTGAAATTTCGAAAATATTTAAATACAATTTAATTGACGAAGGTATGACCATAAGTTTTGTAATTTTGTGAAATAAATCTTTGGCATTACAATAATGATATCAGCTGTACCGGTGAATTCGATTCTATATAAAATTATTCGAATTACTCGATTCGATTCGATGAGAATCTCTTAATGGTGAATTCGATCGAAAGATTAATTTTGTACTCATTTCAAAAAATGTAATCAAATAAGAAATATAACGCAATGTAATGACTTTTATGTCAAATAAGTTCAAATTTCAAATTAAAAAAATAAATTTAGATTGCTGTTTTAGAAACAAATTATTAAAATACACATACGTACAAAAAATAAAAATAATATTATAAAATTTTTAACGAGAAAATTTTCGGATAAAAAATATTCGAATTTTTTTTAAATCGAATTCGCCGGTTGAAAATTTACGAACGAGTACTCGATTTTTATTCAATCGAATTCACCAGTACGGCTGATTGTGGTAATTTAAAAAAAAAAAAAAAAAAAAATATAAATTTTTATTTTTTTTGCCACTATTATTACATTCTTAAACTAGTTAAGTGTACAAAAATTTATAAAAATAGCTCTTTTATTATATTTTATTAACATTATAAACAAATTTTTAATTATTTTTTTATTTATCAATCGAATTTTTATTTTTAGGGATAATTTAAATTACATAATTTAATTGTTGTCCGATTTCCAGTCATTAATAATTTATAATATTTTATTGCAAATATCAATTTTGCAGAAGAAACATATTTTCTTCATCAGTGCTCGTTACTGACTAATTTTCTTAATTCTTTTTTTCCTTTTATAATTCTCATCCCTAACAATTACATATTTTACCGGTACTTTTGCAAATTAATTTATATTAATTTAAATAGCTTAACCAAGCCATCAACAAGCTGAAAAGCAACAAAGCTGATGAACCTGATGGACTGCCAGCGGAACTATTCAAAGCTAGAGACGAGATTTTGGTTAACTGCATGCACCAAATCATTGGCAACATCTGGATGAAAGAAAGCATTCCTAATAACAGGAGTATCAGCTGTGTATATGCTCCATTTACAAAAAGAGCAATACATGTCCTGCAGAAACTATAGAGGAATATCCCTGTTAAATATCGCATACAAAATCCTGTCCAACAGTTTGTGCGATTGTCTGAAGTCCTATTGTAATGCTGTCATTGTCAGTTATCAATGCTGCTTTCGCCCTAGAAAATCAGCAAGCGACCAGATGTTCGCACTTAGGAAAATCCTGGAGAAGACCTATGAGTTTTAAATCGATACATTCCATCAATTTATCGATTTTAAGTCTTCATACGATAGCATATACCACAGCAAGCTGTACGCTACTATGTCGGAATTTGGACCAAGCTCACCCGATTGTCAAAAATTACACTTGAAAACACAAGATGTGCTGTAGTGATTGGTATTAATACAATTCTGACTTCGTTCAGACGTGTACCAGATTTCGACGAGATGCACTATCATGAGACCTTTTCAATTTAGTACTGAAAAGTATAGTGCGATGAAGTAGTGGAATTAAACACGTATAGTGGAATTAAACACGGTCGGCACTTTCAGATCCGTTCACTACTAGGGGATGCCAACGACATTGACATAATCGCCAGATCACAACGGGTGGTCGTCGACGCCTGTACCAAGATTGAAGAAATAGCGGAACGAATGGGTTTCTAAGTAAATGAGGAGAAGGCAAAATATATGTTATTGATGAATAGAAAAGCGTTACCATTACCAATATCATATTGGTAAAAACATCACTGTCGGCACATATAATTTTGAGGTAGTTCAGGAGCTTACCTACCTTAGAACAAGCACTACTCTTACCAACGACATCAATGTGGTGGTACGGCGAAGAATAAATCTTAAAAACCGTTGTTGCTTCGCTTTGTCAAAATATCTGCACCACAGTATAAATCTACAAAATGTTCATAATCCACGTTCTGCTCTACGGATCACAATTATGAATGCTGCAGGCAACTGATCATGCACTTGGTGTTTTCTCGAGAAGAAAATTTTTCGCCGGATATAATATGGTCCTGGAGATATATGGGATGGAGTCTAGAGAGCAGAAATATAGCCAAACTTTATAAGCTGTTTAATAAGCTGGACGTAGTCACGAAAATTAAAGTCGTGAGACTTGGCTTGGACACCTAGATCGGATAAACGAAAATACTCCAGCCAAGAGAATCTTCGAATCCAGACCCGAAGTAACAAAATGTCGGAGCAGATCAAACCTTCGTTGGAGAGACGAAGTATCAGCAGATCTACAATAATTTTGCATCTTCAACTGTAGAGACACCGCCCGTGAGCGAAAAAATTCATGAACGTTGATGAGTCAGGCCCAGGACTGACATGGTCTGTTGGCCGTCTAAGTTAGTAAGTAATTTAAATAGCGGTGAGTATCCATTTCCTAAATCACAGTTCAATCTGTTATCTATCACGAAGTTGCTAAACTTTCGTATTGTGTTTAAATTTTTTTAGTTTTAAAGTTAATTTTATCAACTATTTAAGATTTTGCAATAATTTGTCTCTCAATTATAATATTATAATATTGGAAAAGTAGGGAATATAAAACCAATAATTTTTGTTGAAAACTAAAAAAATAATTAAAAATAAAAAGCTCAGCCTGACTTAAAAATTTATCTGAAAAATGTTTAAATTAATTAAACACAAAATTATGTGTTATATATTTTAGTGCAAATTCTACTTCCTTATAATTAATTACTCCTTATCTGGTATGGACATTTCGAATTTGTAATACACTCTGTTTATATTCCTCGGTTTTATACACGATAGTTTTACATCATAATGATATAATAGAGGGACATTTCAATTTAATTTAATTTAATACTTTAATTATCTTACATGTTTTCAAAAGCCATTTGCTATTTAGAAAAAAGCGTACTATAATAACTATTAATGAAGGCGCAATAAAAATATATGCTTAATCTACACGATTGAGATGCAACATCAACAACTATAAACAACTAGTGCCTACTTTTTTACTGCCCAGAGTTTTTGACAACATGCAACTATGAGCAAAATATATTTTTTGTTGCACAGGCGCCACCACTCTTAACAACTTAATAAACACTTATGTATTTTGGTATACTACAGATACAAGTGTTGCCAACTTTAAATTCTCATCCTTAGTTGGGACATTCTTCATTTAAAATTCCAATTACAATAATTTATTTCCAAATCGCTTATTACTTATTTTCTATTCCATTAGCAAACCCTATATATAGTTAATATATAATAAGCCTTCCATTGCTATGAAAATATTTACATACAATACAAAACTCAATATTGTGCAAATTCTAAATAAATTAAATTGATTGGAAAATTTCTAAACAAATTATTATTTTAACTAAGTCTTCTCCTTTCTATTTGCTATGCAGACTGCCTGTCATAGATTAAACAAATAAAAAATTAAAATGTGTCCTGTAATAGAAACAAAAAAAAATATATATATATACGAATATACACCATCAGAGAAATAAATTAAGACCGGCAACAATTGAAAATCCATAGAACCACTGTTTAGTTTTTTTTTTTTTTGTTTTTGTTTTTCAATCATCACAGTAATAATATGAAACCAAATAAAAATCAAAATTAAACACTAAAAGAAACCAAACAAAAAAAAGGATCTAATTTTGTATCTAAATATATACTTTTTATAAATGAATTAATAGCACAATAGTAACAATGGTGGTTATTTAACGTATAAACACCATCTCCATATTCTCTATACAAATCGGTTTGTAAATGGAAAATTTGTATTTTTATTTTGTTTTGCTTTTATGGATAAAAAAATGATTATCTAAATTTGTTCAATGAATCTCTTTTTTGTTTGATTTACAATTTTTGAATTTTTCAATTTAACAATAGGGGTCCCATCCAGGAGGTATGATATTCAAATTAAGAATTAAGTTTTTTTAATATTAATTCTAACTAAACATACTATATCTCTTCTTCTTGTATCTCTTGGTGGTAAAGCTGTAATTTTTTAGAAATCTTATTTTCTCGTTACTTGAGGCATTTTTATACACAATTTTGAATGCTGGGTTTTTATAGTAATGAGAATTAATAACGAAAATAATAACTTGTTCATCGTTTTTGTGCAATTTTTTTTATTACAGAACGAGCCAGTTAATAACTGAAGGCACGCACAAGATGGAAATAGATTTCATAATATCAGGATTTGATCCACATAAGAAAGTTTTAGTTTGAAAAAGTGTATTTGCATTTTATGAGAAGGTTGGAAAATTCAATTAAAATATCTTCTGCTGCTACTGCAAAATTCAAATCCAATTTTACAACGTTTTTGACAAATGAAAATAGATTAAGATTCAATTAGAAATGATTCAAATATCAAAATGTCTTGAAACAATAATGTCTAGCTTATTTTAATAATCGTTGTATTCGTCAAAAGACAAATTTCTGCACACTACGTTAATTTTTGTCAAGGTAGTCCAACAATAATGACACCTACTGATCTTAATTCCAGTAGTAATGGGGAACAAAACAACTCTTTTCATTTAACTTTAATTTTTATTTTCCAAAAATATCAATATTTTGTCGAAGCAACTGAAGATGAAATGAAACATGTTATCGTAATATCGATTTTTGCAAAACAAAAAATAAATTAGTAAAAAAAATGTTTATTAAATACCAATCGCAATTCTATTCAAACTTTTTATTACACTTTTAATTTTATCCTTTATACTCAAAAACATACTAAATGTCGTATAAAGCCAAATAACTTTTGGCAACAAATTTGTATCTATTTTGTATAAAAGGACTAAAGATAAATCGTTATAATTACTTTATCTAGACTTTTGCTAAAAATAAAAATATACCTTTTGGGTTATTTTTTGTAACGATATACGATATTCCAGATGAAAAGAGATGTAGTAAATTCACTCAAGTAACCAGCATATGTATTTGTAAAAAATAACAGAACAAAACATTTTTATTAACCTTGGATTTTGATAGAAGAGAGAGGATAGAAAATAAAATTATACAATTTTGTATATTTTCACTTCAGAAGCCATGAATATTGATATGATGGTTGGTTTTTATTGGAATCTATGCCTATAATGAATCCATTTTCAAAATAATAAAAAAAAAAATTTTTATTGTAAGGTATGGTTAGATTTGTATTTAACCAAATGATGATGTTTTCACAATATAATTTGGTATTGTTGTGAAAATGTTTTCAAACCAAAAAATTAGACAGTATTTTTTCAAATTGTTACAACCACCTCTACAGTATAGTCAATTTTAACAAATTGAAGGGAAAAATTATGTGATTGAGGTGAAACAGAAAATGAAAATAGTAGAATGAAAATTATCAAAATTTGATGGAAAATTTTATGATTTATAAGGAGATTTGTAAATTGCATACTGAAAATGTTCGAATAAATCGTAAATTATTAGAATTTTATTTTAATTGTATTTTTAATTGAAAATTTAGTTCTATTTTCAGTTTTTCTAGATTGATTTATAAAAAATTTAATTTAGTTTTTTTTACATGATTTTTATGTGTCTTTGAAAGTGACATTGGTACATTGGTACATTGATACACATGGTCATTAATAATATTTGAACATATTTAGTTTTAGTTTTAATTAATTTACTTTAATTGTAATGAATTGTAATATTTAATAAAATATAATAAATGAACAAAAAAAAATATTATTAAATTCCATAAACAAAGCTGGTTACAATTCTGTGCCAACAAATCATCATAACCGCTTATGTCAACATACGAAAAAATCCAGATAAAATAACTATCATATTCAAAATTATACCAGGATAACTTTCGAAAAGGGGGCGCGTTCAAATGAAATGAAATTTTACATAACGGTACCTGATAATGTAACAAATATTTCAGAGAAGCCCATTTTTTGCAACAAGGTCATTTAAAGGTGTCTTTGGCCTTTTGAAAATTTTTATTAAATTTTTATGAAATTATGAGATTTTTTTATTACCATCCCTCTTACCAAGAAAAAAAACAATTTTATTAATAACAGCCATTTCATACTTTATTTCGTAAAATATATAATACATTTGTTATATTATATTTATTATATACTAGTGAATCCCCTGTGCAATTGCAGAGAAGTAATTCTTTCAAACACAATTTTATGTAAAAAGAAATATTTTTTTTGGTATAATTGTAGTTGTTTTCTGAATCGCTTGATTTTTGAATATATATACATATAGTTATATAATGAAATTAAAGTATAATACCTAATACCTTATGACGAAATTAATACTAATTTCAATATAACTTAACACATTAAAATCTCATTACTCTCAAGGTAGTAGATCGATGTATTTCAATTCGTTTATAGTCAAAAACGTTTGTAGTCACAATTCTGTTATAGCAATAGGTCAACAGTGAATTATTTTACTAAGACACTGATATAGCTATATAGCTTTTTTCTGTTCTTTATTACAAATATGTATATTTTGTGATTACATAACAGAATTGATATTTATAAATAAAGTTTAAAATTGTTATACGAAAGATATTTTATTGAATTTGATTTTGTTTATAAAGTGCAATTTTTTGTGACTTACCAGTGACACCTATTGTCACAAAACGGTTATAGATAGTCAGAAATATTACTGAAATTTAGCGAATGACTATAACCGTGTATATATGTAATTAATTGTATATATTTTTTTTAATAATAGCAAAAGCAAATGAACTAACATTTATTATATCATTTTTGAAGAGTAGGTATGATCTGATCTAATTTTTGTTTTTCTGCTTTGTTTTCAATTTTTATTTGTGTATCTGTTTTTGTACTTTTTTCTATAAGTTTGTGTGTTTATTTAAAATGACAGAATTTTTATGAAGCTTTTTTAAAAATTGCCCGTAATTGAAATTTCCTTTAGATAATAGACGCTCAATTTGGCGCTCAACTTGGAAATTCTTGTGTAATATATATAAGATATATGTACACACTAATGCATATTAAATTGATTTTATTTTATTTTTTCAAAACTTATGTTTTTTTTTTTTGAAATATAAGCATTTTTCCCAAGTTAAAACTTGATTTATTATTTACTCTTTATAAAATAAAATATAACCGATTAAATCGCTTTATCAAAACTTCGCTTTTCAAAATAAGGTTTTAATTCCAGAACGCTTACCTTATTTATTTTTATGCGAAGATTTTGTTGAATTAAAACAATAAAAATTAAATATTTTGAATTAATTTCGGAAAAAGAAGATATCCGCCTTTTTGTATTCAAGAGGGGAGCTACGCATAAAAATAATTAAGGTAAGCATTCTGGAAAAAGAAGACACCCCAGTTTTAATCCAACAGCATCTACGCATATAAATGATTTAGGTAAATATTTTGGAAAAAATTAAATGAATACCGAAATATCAAAAACATTTAAAATTATGAAACTCCACAGGGATTTTGACCTGCGAAATTTCCAGACGCTTCCGTTAATAAGTCAGAAATTTAATAAAATAAATTACTTGAAAATACAAATTGTAGTAAAAATGTCAAAGGTGAAATTATACTTAACAAGACTTGTTTAAGCGGTTGAAATCCAACGGTCCAACAGGTTGGGGGGAAAGTAATTGTAGTAAAAATATGTATTAAAAACTTGCAGTATCATAGATAGAGCTAGTTTACTTACTAGAATTACTTTTTCATAGATTAGTACTGTGCTGATGAAATTTATAATTATAATATAAAAATTTAATTATATTAAAGATTTAAACAATTTTTAGTTCTATGCAATTTATCCGACAACGAATGTATTATGGCTTAAAATTTCTACCAAAGATTTTGCATTTCCCTAAATGAAATATTTAAAAAAAATGGCTTTTTTCGAAATGGAAATATCATCAATTTATTCAACATCCAAATACAGACATCAGTCTCACACCTCAAATTTTATTCAATTAACTATATTAATGTTGTCATCGAATAGTATGCTATAAAACAAAAATAGAGCTCAGTTGTAGAGCAAGCAGAAAATTCTTGAAGGAACAATAATAAATTTATAATTTTTCACATAACAAGTCTACCAAAATTTGACTTTAGTCCTGTAATATACAAAATATCATTTTGGTATTTTGAGTCATTAAAATAGATTTTTAAAGAATTTTATTGAGTTTTACAAAACTTTTTTAGCAGTTAAATTTAATTAAAAACATAAATATTTCATTTCAAAGTTTTAAATTTCAATTCTGATTTTGTGAAATATACATACATAATATATATGTACAATGTACATACTATATACATAAACATGTATAAAATATCTTATTATATTATATTGTTAAAAATTAATATTATTTTGTCGTCCCCCAATAATTAATTATTGAAGCGAAAACAAAAGAAAAATTTGAAATGAATAAAATTATAATGTAATTTAATAACAATTTATTATTCTAGAGAGGACTGAAACCTACTCCAACAACAAACATACAATACACACTTACAAAAAAAAAGCAATCAAAAAATAGAATTTCCATTTTCCGATTATGTCCTACCAAATAAAAGAAAAAATGATCGCCTACTGTATTTTATTATTATTATTATTATTTTACTCCATCCATCCAACCAATCCATACATAAATGTCATAATAAATTTTTCTATAATAGATTATGGTATATTATAATTTGTATCCACTCATACTACAAGTGTACATGTCAATAACAATAACTATCAACTTTAAATCTGGTACAATAATTTATTCATATACACATACTTTAGCCAGGCCCTCTCTATATAATTAGTAATGGGAAATATCATAATATTTTTTGATATGTATTAAAGGACATCTAAACTATATTTTAGCAATTATTATAAACAATGTCCTTAAAAAATGTATGCATAATCATATTTAATTATGTACAGTAGAAAAAAAATGTTGAAATACAGTTAAGATAAGCCTTTCAAATCACAAACTGAAAAAAATTTTTGGCTTATAATAAATTTTTTGACTATAAAATATCAACTCTTAGAATTAATATTAAGGGTATATGTGTCTAATGAGATGACTATATAATTCTAATTGTTACAGATATTCAAAATAAGATACTTATATAAGTTAGGATTTTAATTAGAATAGACTAATTTGAAACTGCCGTGGCTTGCGTCTTGGTATTAGCCAACTCGAAATGTTTCTAATTAATGATAACTCAATTCTAATTGAAAAACATTCTTATATAAGAATTGTGAAAAAATGGTCCATTTGGTGTCTAGGAAAGTAGAATTAAAATTAGTCTTAGACACACACCTTAAGCATCATTGAGGAATAAAACTACCCTATATAAGTAAATTTGGCTTAAATAATAAATAAATTTGGATTGACAACCGATAGAAAAAACAAACAACAATAAGTAGTTATGGATCGGATTCATATTATACTATAGATCGAATTATTTGATTATACATTTTTGTTATTTATATACTCTTATTAAGGGTGTTTACTGTTCACGGTATAACGGTATTCACCACACGAGGTTGTGTAATTTTAAAGCCATAACATAGTTCAATTAGCATGACGCAACAAAAAATGTGTATAGTATGACGGTTATATCATCTGATTAGTAATCAGACGGTCCTGAGTTCAAGTCCGGCTCTAGGTATAAATGTTTAGGGGATTCTGAGGAAGATGTTGTATCGACGTAGGACTGTTGTAGGCTTTCCAAAAATATATGTCTTTAGTAGCGCATCTTATTCTTTAAGGACGAAAAGAACATTGGAAAGTATCCTTGTTGTTTTGATATTTTTGTATAAAAACCATGATATATGTTGATCTATTAGATATGCATATATTCAGCTATATATTCTAGAAAGATAACGGTTTGGAGCATATTTTAACATGATGATGATTGTGCTGTCGTTTGGAGATATTATAGTTCAAAGTAAAAAAATTTAGAAAAAAAAACAATCTTTATTTTCTTTCTCGAAAAACAAAATACTTCAAGATTTTACTATAAAACCCCCACAATATTTGTATACTGTTGGAAAGGTTTTTTTTGTATATATTTCAAACATATATATTCGGAATATGGTCGTTAGGTCCTACTCCGATACAACATCATTTCCCTCAAAAGAGACAATGTTTAATTGAAATTTCTGTATTTCCTTATTTATATCATCCGTCTAGATTAATAATTTCGATTGGTCAACGTTTAGATAAAACGCATAAAATATTATTTATCTATTAACTTAAGTAAACCCAATAAAACCTAATGGCTCGGTTTATTTCCCGACGCAACCATGCATTGCCAACCATGAACTGAAAACACATGTAAATTATTTTACAATTTTATTGCGATATTAACCACTGACAAAATTTTAAAATACACTATGGGGCTCACAAAATATAGAACAGATACACTCATAGAACAAACAATCACCTTTCCTAAACTTTATGCTTTTGGCAAAAAATGTTTTTGTTTTTTCATTTACCTATACAATTTTACCTGTACAATCTATTATTATATCCGTTGTCGATAATTATGTCGACGTATGTAATGACTAACGGATAAAAAAATCCAATGGTGAGTGGGTCCTTTGTCGAATTGTTTACTATTATCTGTTGGATAGTTATAGAATATTGTAAGTTTAAGTTGACTAACACCATTTGAAAACGCTTGTTGGTTTCCAACCTAAGCTATTCGAAATTAACAAAGATTTATATTTAAAATTCTAACATAATAATTACCATATATGGCACTAAATTGAAAAACTTTGATCTAAATGCAAGAAAAAACCCTTGTTAAACCTTTACAAAAATGTATTGTTGTCAAAAATGTTGAGTACATCTGGTCAGCTATTTTTCAGCTTTAGAACTCTTGAAAAATCTTCATATATAAACAATTTGAAATTTTAAATCGATAATAATCACATTCGATTCTGTAAAGAAAATATAAAGAAATTTCAAGCATTAAAGTAAGCCCTAGTTATTTAACTAAACAGCTTCTCTCTCATCCCAAAATCCCGAAATTAGGTCTGTATTATGAAAAATTAAAACTAAAGAATAAAACTTGTAATTTTTAAAGGTATTATAATCGAAATTCCAAAATTTAAGTTAATAAATAAAATAGTTATAATGATAACGAAAACATTAAAAAAAAACAAAGGATATACACAAAAGCCAACTAAGAAAATGAATAAGGATAATAATTTTTATTTGAAGTTAGTTCCATTCATTTCTTCTTCCTTAACAACACAGTATCGTCACCAAAAAGAGAATTACAATTTTTATTCATTATTTTTTTTGTTTGTTATTTTTCTAAAAGCTTAACAGAAATATACAGAAAACACAATAATATTGTTATGAAGGAAATTTTATTGTAGACTTAAAAGCTTGCCAAGCTCTCATATTTCATCGCCAAAAATAAAAACAAAAAACAAAATAAAAAACAGTACACAAAGAAACAAACAAACAAAAAATACTTTAATACCATTAAAAATGACTTCATGCTGATGGCTCCAATTCAAATAAAAACAAAAAACAAAAAAAAATGCCTTCAGAGTTTTGTTAATGGATTTACATAACTAGAATTGTAATGTACGCATCTTCCCTCAAAGAAAATTGTTATATGTTTTTTTTTGTATTTTTGTTTTCCAGAGCAAAGCGAATTAATAAAAAACGAAAATTAAGTAAAAAACCAAAAACAAAAAAAATTAAAAAAACTAAATTTAAAAGTAAAGTTTTTTTGTTTTTTATTTTTTTCTAATAAAAAGGATATTCAGCTAAAAAAATGTATATATGTGTATTTTCAAATTATATAACCCAAGCACAGAAGGTTAAGTCTTTGATTATTGTTTTGGGTCTTAATATGTTTATTTTTTTTTGTATTTGCAATGGTAGTCAATTAAAAAACAAAATCAAATTAAATTCTTTAAAGTTAGTTATAATCAAAATCAACATTTCTTTTAATTTAAATTGATAAAAATTAAGATTTGAAAAAATTAGGATACTCAGTTGTACAATACATATAAGAATTTATTTGAAAGATAAATTGAAAATATTGAAAAATTGAAGGACCGATATGTCTTGAGCTCTATCGTATAAAACGTTAAGGTGAATGTCAACAATTCAGAATTGGTATTACAGAAAACACTACCGTGACAAATCGTGTGAGCATTGGTGAAATATGAGCATAATTTAAACTGATTTTTTAAAACTGATTTTGCGAATTAATTTTAATTTTCCAGATTAAAGATATGCTTCAAATATCAGAGAAGGTCAACTTAGCATTTTGAAGATATATTCTCGTCCATCTCCATCCTCAACTTGAACTTAGTCAACCTTTTTGATAAAGACCAATAGTTTTGAAGGTCCTATCATGCAGAAGATTTCTGTGGTTATGTAGTGTATTTCCAACAACCTGATTCTAGGCACTCTCCTAAAACATGTGTGGAGGTTTCTTCCTCTTCCAGATAGTGTCTATAGGTTGGATCTTCACTTAGTGCTAGTCTACACATGTACTTATTCATGTGGTTATGACCAGTAAGTATGCTCACCATCTTCCTACAGTCTACTCTATTGAGAGTTAGCAGGAAGTTGGTTATTTTGGTGTTTGTTCTTGGTACATATATTTTGGAGACTCTGAGGACTTCAATACGCTCCCAAAAAATGTTTGTTTCCTTCTTCAGGGTGTTTTCTATCGATAGATATACTAATACTGCCGGTTCCGGGTCATAAATGTTTCCCGCCGATGATCTGGCTAGTTCGTCAGCCTTCTAATTTCCAATCAAGCCACTATGACCCGGCATCCAGATCAGTTGTACCTTGTTTTGGAGCCCTATGAGATTTAAGGCTTCCGAACATTCTCCCACCAATCTATATTTGATGAGGTTACTTTCAAGAGCTTTTGAGGCAGCCTGACTGTCACTGAAGATTCTAATGACTTTGTTAGACCATTTTTGCTCTTTTATTATATTCACTGCTGCGTTTATGACATAGATTTCAGCCTGGAAGACTGTACAGTATTTGCCAAGAGGAAACTGGAGTGCAAGTTGTTCTTTTTCAAAGAACACTATACGGCTCGAGGCTTAGTTCTCATGTAAAAATAAAAATAATAAATTATATATTTTACACATATATTTGAATATTCAGAATTGTATTTAACAAAGAAATAACGATCATTGAAATATCGTTGCATAATTAGGTAATATTCTTGTAGGTAACTTGTAGATAACTTGTAACTATATAGAATATGAAATACGTGCATATAAATAAACAAAAAAATATATTCAATTTTTCTGTAAAACGCAACAAATATTTGATCGATTTGAAATGTATTTATTTTGTATGAGAAGCACCTCGAATACGTTTTCAAAAATATTTCAAAATTTTACCGATTTACGTTAAAACCGGTTTTAAAACGAATGAACACTCCCGCTTGACTACAAATACCACTCTTAGTAATAGATATTTATCCACTTGATTAACCTCTGCAATCTTTAAAAGAGTTCATAGAAGAAGACTGCCATTCTTTTTATGACAATTTAACTTTCAAGTAGATATATATCTATACTCTATTCCTACACTATTGCTGTTAAGATTTTTAAAATGTGTTAATAATACTAATGATTGCTGGAATAATTTGTGTTCTATGTTATCAATACAACTCTATGTTACTAACTCTATGTTATCCATAAAAAAAAAAGGATTTTTGTTTTAATTTTTTAAAAATTATATAAATACATTACAATTATTATATAGCCATTCAAATATTTATTACGTTTTAATATTAATACTATAATGTATTATGGAAATATTTTATGATTCTTTGTTTTTATTTTTTAAATCTGTAATATAATTTAATTATTTAAAATTAATGAGTATTGTTTTTAAACAAAATTTTAATTATTATTATAATAAAAAAAACTCCTCCTATCATCCATAAAAAAATAAAAATTGGCAAACTGATATCTCCTATGTTTCATAACTTTCAAACGAGCAATAGTTTTTCTATTTCACTACCACTAACAAAAGGCTAACAACGAAAATAAAAATTATGGAAGAACATTCTGTCCAACATGTACGTTCAAGACGACATAATTCAATAATTAGTCTCTCCTGTAAAGTTATGGTATTTGATGTTAGGAGATATTTTTATTTAACCGTCAACATGCATATATATACATGAGTATTAAGCTAACTTAAATCAAAGTCATTAAAGTATTTTTTCATTCACAAACTACTAGAACTCATTAGTTAGAAATCTCCTAAATTAATTATGATTAATTTCCCAACTCATATTTTTATATACATTATAGTATAAACAGAGTTTTGGCAACTAGCGACAGATACAGCTACATCTTATCTAAAAAAAAAATACCCCCATACATTTTATATGCACATAAAAACAATTGCGAATACTGTAGCTCGGCGACGGATACAAATTAGAAAAATTTCTATTTTTGTATCCGTCGCCCAGCTACTTTTGGTAGCATATTATTGAACATATGATTAATCGTAAACAATTTCCTTTGATGAACATATGATTAATCGTAAACATTAAGATATTAAAAGTAAATCTGTTGTCTTTTACATTCTTTGAAATGGCTTTTGAGGAAAAATTAATAAATTTGATTGATAAATTTGAAAATGTATTTATCGCCAGTATCTGTATCTGTCGCTAGTTGCCCCAATTCTGTTTATACCATTAAAAATAAGCCTATATGTGAGTTATAAGAATTAAACAAAATTTCCACTAGCTAAAGCTCTTTGTTTAAATTTTTTATATGAAAACGTATTTTTTTTTAAATTGATGAATTATTTTTCACTTGTTTTATAGGTTCTACATTTTATTAATTTTTTCTTGGAAAAATCCTTAAATTGGATTATTTTAAACTTGGAAAATCGTGAATTCATTTGTAATTTAACACATTCATATTTATAAAATGAATTGAAAAAAAAATATAAAAACTAGCAATAATAGATTTCCTTTTATTAAAAAAGAAAAATCAAAAATTTTAACTTTAGTTTTTGCAAAAAAAAAAAATAAATTAAATTGAATTTTCCAATAAAATCAAAAAAAAAAAATTTTATCATAGAAATCTGAAAATTTAAAACTTTCATTTAAAAATAAAAATTGTTGTGCACTTTTTTAAACTGGGTGTAAAACAAAAACATATTTTTATTTCTCCGAATAAAAAATAAAAAAATTTAAAATTTACAAAAACTTTTACAATTCCTTCTGTAAGTACATATCACATATATATATATATTTATTTGTATACATACTATCTCACATATGTATATAAATACGTAATACCTATGTATGTTTTATGGGTATTTTTAAATAAATATTAATTTCCTGTTTTTCATTTTAAAATTATTATATATATATGTACATATGTATATATATATATAAAGTTTATTTGTTTTCCCGATTTTAAATAAAAATAATTTTTCTCATTATTATCCTTGTTTTTTTACTTCATTCTTGTTTGTAAAAGAAAAACCATATAACCATAATGTAAAGTTTATAAGTCAGCAACCTTTAAATTTATCATGGACTCATTGCTATATACTCGTATTATTATGTAACAGGATTGTTAAAGTATATGCTAGTAAAAATTTATCTTCAATTTGCAACAACGCGGTATATATGTATAAAATATATTGAGGTCGTATTTGTCGAATAGAATTTTTCAAATTAAGCAAGAATAAGATACAGATTCTCTAAGCAATATTAAAACATTAGTATACCAGATAAGTTAGCTACCTCAAATTCTATCCTATACTATCATATATGATAAATGTCATCTTAAGCAACATCCGCAGACGATACTGCCCTGCCATCAGTTATATAGGATCAAACAACAACTTTTTACCTACTGAATTATGAATTACAAAATATTGAATTACTAAACTCTGTACAAGCTCTGTATAAACTCTTTGAGTATAGAAATAAAAAAATAAAAAAAACCTTGACAAAACTATCAGTAATTCAGCTCCAGAGAAAAAAAAATGAAAAATCGAAGTATCCTATCGAAGTATGCAAAATCCAACAAACTTATTCCCAAAAAGTCTTTTATGGGAAAATTCACAGAAAATGACGAGCTGAATGAGTCGGACTGAAGGGGCTTAATATGGTCACAGCTGATATGCATCTTCAATGCTCAACTTCAGAAATTGGAGAGTGGTTGGCAGATTTAGTGAATCATAAAAAAGGCGTATATAGAAGATGCCAAGTGTCGATTTAGAGTGTAGCGCCATTTAAAGAAGAAAGAGGATTAAATTAGTACAATTTTATTTTATTAATAGAAGCAAAGATAAATCTTGTACGATTTAAATAAACAATGTTAAATTCATATTTAAATTGCTTCAAATATCTATAGGGACAACGTTACATCACGATGAATAGAGTATGTTAAAATAAACCTCGAACTTAAAATACGTACAAAGAAATTTTTTACATCACAAAACTTCTTCTTCTTATTTTTCTTTTTAATTTAAGCAATATTGTTTTTTTATATCAATATTAACTTTGTAAACGTCTTTTAATCTTATGTATCCAGCTGACGTTCAGCATTCTTACCATTTTTTAGGTGATTTTTCTGACGCTTTGCACTTGATTGGGTAATCTACATTATTTTATAGTTTATACTATTAATATACTATACGAATAAACCTTTTATACAAATACTATTTTAGCTAGCTGATCTTCATCTATTCTGTTATCCAGCGAATAATATCAATACTACAGACTTTGCTAATGTTGCAGTTTTGTTTTTAATCTCAGCGTGTATCCGCAAGGGTTTTCGTTAGGGCTCACATTTCTGTGGTATGCTTTAGTTTTTTTCTAATGAATCCGCTCTGGTTTCGACAGCGTATATTAAATATAGGTCTGACACGGGTCTATATAAGCTATATTTATTTTTCTGTATAACATCTTGAAAACAACCTGACATAGCCGTGACTATTAAATATTTTTTTTACTTTCATTATTTCGGGATCTAGTAATATTCATACTTAGATATAAAAATTGGATATTCTTCCTCAATGACTAAATTTTTAATGGACAGTTTACATCATGATGCTTCTTTGAAGATAGATTCTCTTTGGTAGTAGATTTTTGTTGTTGTTGTGCCCATCTTCATGCTATATAAAATTATGCAGTTTAACATATAATTTAGTTATTTTTATCCCCAATTTGATGCCGCAATATGATCTTAATATTTTGTCCATGTTTACCGCATATCAAAGCTATCTATACATAACAAAATTTTGATTTACATCAAATTCGTTAACCCTAGAAGCTAGTGCTTGCATTTATTATAATTATGGTAAATAAAGAAATAAATAATAGATTTACAACATAAAGTCTATATCTGGATATATCAAACAGTTCATCATCATTGTCCTGCAACCCCATCCATGGGACATAGGGCGGAAAATCAAATACAGTTATTATATTTAATTAAAGTATATTCAGATTTTTCAAAATAACATTAATTCATGATCTGAAAACGGTTAAACATCCTCAACTATTATAACTGTAATATAGTAACCTTTCCTAAGGTTTATTACAGAATTTACTACTGCTATCTTCAATAAAACAAAAAAAAACAAGAACTAGTAAAAAATTAATGATCACAATTTTTTTTTTCGTTATCATTACAAAGGGCACCAACTGCAACATATAAAAAGCAGCGAGTTCCCAAAAAAGAGTTATTGCATATTAGAAAATTACCCTACCTTAAGGTATTTTATTTTTTGTTTTAACTCCTTAAATTTATTTACATTTATTATATTAAGTATAAATATAATAGGCAAATATTTGGGATATAATTTATTTATTTAGACTTGAAACAGCGTTTTCTATTGAAGATCTGCCTTGGATGAATTTACTAAGCTAAATTAAGGTATTTGAACCTTTGATTTGAATAAAATATATACATACACTGTTTATTCCTTTGGTATTAAACATACAGAAAAAAAATACTGTACATTGTACGACATGTAGTGCTATCGTCAATTTCATTCCACGTTCTTTTAGGGCACTCAGGTTTCAATACAACCCTTACAAGAAAAAAACAAAAGTAGTTGGGCACGAACATAAAGGAAAATACTATGAAATGCTTCCAACAAAACTAGAATGGGATCATATTATAATAGTAAAGTTAAGTAAATAAAAAGTTATTTTTAAAATTAAAAAAAAATAATAATTGGTAGTATAAAAACAAGCTTTCATATCAAATAGAAATATAATATTTTTATTGAGTAAAAATCTCACCCGCTATCAGACTGTGTTATAACAGTGTTAAGATCCTTTCATATAGAGAAAAAATGTTAATTTACCATAAAAACAATTTTTTTAAACACTTTTTATTTTTCTTGAAATTTTTCTTGTCAATCACATTAAAAAGATGGCAATCCTAATTTGAAAATGTGTAGTTACATGTGTTAACCCACATTTATTTATATAAATACATGAAGGATTTATTTTCATTGTTTTTATGTTTAGGTTTTGTTTTTAATCCTTAACAAAAAAAAAAGGAAAACAAAAAAGAAAAATAAAAAAGTAAAACAAATATATAACGCTAAGTATAAATATAAATATAAAAATAATAGTTTTAGTGTTGGTACACCAATCTTTAATTCAACTGTATACCAACATATATTTTTTTCTTTTTTTGGTTTTCCTTTTATTTTATTTTTTGGGAAATATTTTGTTTTTTTTTGTTTTTATTCAAGTTTTCTTTATAAATTTTACTTTTGTTTACTTTTAATTTAACCGAAATGTACCCGAATACAATAAGAAAATCAAAACAAATATTTTTATACAATAATATTCGTATATTTCTGTTATAATAACAAACCGAATATAAATATTATATACGATACGAATACGAGGCGAGGATTTGTTGTCATACATTTTCATACAAATAAAAATAAAAATTTTAACACACACAACAAAACTAAAATAAAAACAAAAAAAATATATTTTTAAATTCAGGTTAAATTTGTGAGTACAAATTAATAAGCCAATAATATAATAGGGTGTGTATGGTATTAGGTTAATTTAATTAAATAAAAAAAAAATTATATTCCAAAAATATGTGTTAAAGAGGATACATTTTTTTTTTGTTTTCAAAAATGCAAAGTTATATTTTTTATGTAAAATAATAAAATGTCAACAGTAAAAAACGCAAATCATATATACATATATGAAAAGTATGTAGGTAGAATTCCGTGAAGAATATTTTTATAACAATGTCCAGCTAATGTCGTATAAATGACAAAATGAATATGTATACATTAGAATCCTTTCTATTTTATAGTAGGTAGGACGAAATACAAAAATTTATTTTTTGTTTTATTTTTGTTTTTTATAAAAATTAATTTTTTGGTTTATTTTTGTTTTATTTTTGTTTTTAATGTCAACTTTGAGTAATGTTGCAGTTACACAAGCCATTCACTGTTTTGATTGTAGGTATAATACGATATTGACTGTGGTGAGATGTAGATGGAATTTTTATTTTTTATACAGGTTATAACAGCATGTCTCAACCAAGAAAGGTACAATACTTAATTTCTTTCAATTGAAAGAAACTCAACAACAGAATTCGGCAAATGAAAATTTAGGAAAGTCCAATACTTCGTCAAATATAAATTTAGAATTACCTAGTACTTCGTCAAATATAAACTTAGCAATTCCCAGTACTTCGACTAGTATAGAAAAAACAGGAAAACGCGCAAGGATGGATAAAGGTTTATATAGAATCAAGAAAAGTTTTGGAATTACGGTTTAACTTATATAAAAGAAAATGAAATTGATTTACCACAATGTGTTATTTTTGTAAATGTATTGACCAATTCGTCATTTAAAGAAAATTAACTTTTAAGGCATTTGGAAACAAATCATAGCAATTATAAGGACAAATCGATTGATTTTTTCATAAGAAGGCGTTCATTTTTGGCATATTTACATATCGCTAAATCAAAAAAAGCTTATTAAAGCAATTTATTTTCTTTATCTGAGGAAGAAAAATTAATTGAACTGTTTTGCCATAAAACGCTGCAATTGCAGTTTAATAACCAAAAAACTTTGAACAAATTTTGGATCCAAACCAAATACGAAATGAATATCAGATATCGAGTGAAAAAGCGATAAAAAAACTTTTAACTGCAAATACATATTTAGCTGAAACTGGATTACCAAAAATAAATACAAGGAATCGACTTGAAGATGTGGGTGCTACTTTAAGAGTAGCATTAAGTAAATCTATTGAAGGAAGAATTAATAAGTTGGTAAACGAATATCAACAGCAAAAAAGCCATTAAAAATAAAAAAAATTTAAAAATTAATACTTTTGTTTCATTAATTTTATATAAAACATCAAGAACGGGTCGAATAATTTTTTACTCATATTTTATGGATGGCAAGGTAAATAAGGTTGAGAAACGCTGGGTTATAATATATTGAAATTGTTTACCAGTTAAACAACAGACAAAATTTCTCTCCAAAAATGCAATGAATTTTGTTTTTTTTTTATTTATTTTGTTCTACTGCAAAAACAAAACCAATAGACTTTTCATGCGTCATAATTTTTTATTACACTAAAACGGCAATTTACTGTCCGAAATTAGAAGTGGACAAGCCAGTAACAAAAAATCTAAAGTATAGCATTTTGGAAAGTGATAATAAGTTTGTTCAGTTGATTTAGAACAGAACCGAACAGAAGTATGTTTTGGACAATGACAATTAAATGTCAAACACTTTGGTGTTACTTACAGTACAGAATAATCTACTAAACCCTCTTTGAACTTGTTTTTTGTCCTAATTTTTGTTTACTCTCAAACGACTCTGCTTCAAGCTAGGTATGCTGTTAGTACGCTGTGCAAAAATTTTACATTGTTTCATTCAATTTGTTGTTGTACAAAAATGGTAACAAAATTTTGCTTCAAATTTTGCTTTGTAGTACGCTGTTAGTATGCTGAGCAAAAAAAAAAATTAGGTTCTTGTTTTGACCGCCAGGTATTTAACTTTGCTCCTCATTTATATACCCGGGTATATAAAATTTTTTTTTGCTCGGCAAAATTTTGACATTAGAAAATTAACAACGTTTGGGGATCATATCATATTGCTTATTAAAGTAAATCTTAAAAAATATTATTTAATAAATAAAATAAAATAACTTTAAAAATAAAACATAAACTTAAAAATCAGAGATAATAATATTAAATAAATATAATATAATAAATTTGGTTTTAACCTTTCTGATTGCTGAATTACAAACGAAATTTGAAGGAAAATTTTCTTCCATTTCTTCTTCGATACGTATTCCACAAAAGGTTCCATTTTTATTATTATGGTAAAGTTGAAATAGTTTAACAGTTAGTTTTATTAGTTTAAATACTTAGATTTTATTTTCACGTGGTTGATTGTCTAATGACCAAGTAATGCCACGCTATGTTATTGATTAAAGGAATTTCTGATAAAATTTTGTACCGATTTTGAAGTAGTTTTTGCATTCATTTTTTGACAGGCAAATATTTTTAACAGCATACTTAGCTCAAATATCAAAATTTTAAGAAAAAACAACAACAAAAAAAGTTGTCCAAAAATGTTTTTAAAAAAATTCAGAACAAAAAAGATCAATTTAGAACTGTTTTGGGTAATCTACTGAACCGATCAGAACACTTTTGGACCAAAAAGTTCAATTAACGGAAAGTACTGAACACAAAAAAGTGTTAATTTTTTCTCTAGATCATTCTAGAACAGTTTACTAAACAAACCAAATCACTAAAAAATAGCCACTAATTTTATTGTGTGCAGATTGTCACTTGACTTTTTTGTATAAGTAGATTGTCTCTATAATGATCATTTTTTGTGAATATTTTGTAAATGTTAATATAAAATAAAATTTAAATATTTTAAATATTTACCAAAATAAAATATAATTACATTTTTCATCCTAATTCTTTGATAGCTATTTGACGTTTTTAGTATATAAATATTTGTATTTAGTTTTTTATTGTCTGGCTGATGACAACACAACCTAGTCACTTTCAATTTAACAAAAAAGTTATCACTATCAAAGACACAATTCACTTACAAACTACAAAAAAAAAGTATTAGTGACTGAAGCCTGTGACGTGATGAATCAATCCAGATTACTTGATTACTTATAGAAAATTGGGAATCAGAGGAATAATTAATTTCTTATTAGAAATTTATCTAACAAATAGGGCCCAATTTGTTTATATTAATGAAGTATTTAAGGATAATGTAACCATAAAAACAGGGGTACCGCAAGACTCTCTTCGTTTCTCTATTCTGTTATACATAATGAATATACCTAAAATTAAATTCATATCAAATTATCATGTTTATACAGATGACCCTAATATGATTGCAAAAGCTAAAACAATGAAAGAGTTACAAGCTATATTAAATAAAAGACTTAAAAACTGTATGCAATTGACTGGATTATAATGAACTATGGTTAAACACTAAATAAACTAATGTCATAATATTTAAAACCCAGAATAAAAATATGGTTATATTACACTTAAGGTAAAACAAAATATAACGGAAAGAGTTGATAATATTAAATATTTGGGAATGATAATTGATAAAAATTTAAGATGGGACAAACATACAAAACAAATGAAAAAATAAATTATCCTTATAAGTGTGTCTATAAAAAGATCTATTGATATTCCTAATTATGCAGCCAAACTTGTGTATAATGGGCATATCTTGTCAAGAATTATGTATAATATATGCATTTGAAGTCACAACTGCTCAAATTTTCAAGTAAAATAGATTGGAACCGCAATGAATAGAGCACTAAAAAGTTAATAATTAAACTAAAAGCCAGAATTATAGTACTAAGTAGTTATACAAGTCAATTAATGTACTGGATATAAAACAACTAATTTACTTCGAAACATACATATACAATATTCTAAATATTAATTCTCAAAAATAGGGAAAATATACATAATTACTTTACTACAAATAGAAAACATAATTAAAATACCTAAACCTAGGACATTCAAAAAACCAGAACGCTTAAAATGTAAAGCTATAAAAATTTATTAATAAAGTTAATCTAGAAATTTGAATTTTTTTTTTTTTGGTATTTATATATAACATTATATCAAATAAAAAAAATTTATATTTTCGGTAAATAAATGTAAATAAATTTTTGTAATAAATAATTAATTATCAAAGCCTTTCAAAAAATAACTGACAAAATTAGTTTTTTCATTACGGTCGTGTTGCCTCTATGAACAATAATTTTATGTAAACGTACTCGTAGACATAACGTTTCCAAACATACATATGTACATAAATGTAGATAATAACACGTTAATAAAGAGTTCTATTTTATATTTTTGCACCACTACTCCACGTCTACGTTTGTACAAATCAATCTAATTTTATAATATTATAATGGACTAACTTCTAATTTAACTTATTTGTATTAAAAACTGATAATAATTTTTATTATGTATATGTATTTGTATTTTTATTTCATTATTATTATTTTATCTTAATAAGGATAATAGCTATTTTGTTAATATATTTTTTTTACCTATATAACTACTTTTACTTTTTACCATTGTCTTACGTGAATGTGACAAGCAGAAACATAGTTACGTGCAAAATGGCAACAAAAAAAATAACTAATTACGTTAACTTGTATACCAATGGGGCTAAAACCCCAACTTACGTTATTATTGTTATCAAATAAGTATTGCATATTCTAAAATTCGTTTCTGATGTACATAGACAATCATTAAACCCATATATAGTCATATATGGTATTCAATTATTAAATTATGAGACTCAACCTCAATGTTTAATATTTTGATAAAATACAACTTGTATATTATGATTAACAATTTTTCGGATGACAATGCTCTGTTATGCATATATCACTAACCAACTGATTCACCAAAATTACTAAACAATTTTAGAATACATAGTAAAATTTGGTACTCTTTAACGCGAAAATAGCAGATGTTAGTTGACAGCTATACTTATTTCCATAACATTATTACCCCTTACTGTTTACATATTTTATTCGTTATTTTCGTCTCGTATTTAAAAATTCAAATACAATGCAAATTTTTTAGGCGTTTAACGGTTGGGTGTAGTTCACTAGATTCAGATTTTTATCAAATAATGGTTTATAGATACTATGTTTAAAAGATACTGGTTTATGGATACTATGTCAGGTTTGTGTCAGATACTGATATTTGGCTAGGTAGTGGTAAGAAAGTTCCAGATAATTACGAACAAAGGTCTTAATGTTCATCTTTAATTTATGTAGATCATAATTATGTCGAGAATTGTTCAGGTTTTTAGAGCACATAGGGTGATTGAACACATAGAAGTAGATGCCCACAACTCTGGAGAAATAGATAAATTTAATAGAAAGAACAAACAGAGAATATAACTATCTAGTTTTTTAACATTACTGTCAAAAGTTTGTTGGGCTCAAATTCAAGTGAAATGAAGACAAAAATTACACAAAAATGTTTACCTATAGAAGACTTAGACAGAAAATTACATATGAGAATGTATGAAACTTCTGTCAAAGGTTTAATAAATGATATTAAAAATTTAGTTTGTTAAAAGGAGCACCAATAAATGCTCCATCATATTTCCTATATTAATTATAGTGAAGTCTATTTGTTAAGTGTTCATACGTTGTTTTAAATATTTTATTCTTCTAAGATTTATACGATATACAATTAATACTTGACATTATTTAGCAGATATAAAGCAGATAAATATCTCATAATTCCAACCTGTAAAGATCAAGTGTCAATAAGTCAATTTTCTAGGTATATACACAATGCAATTTGTGAAATGTGGAAAACATAAATAATTGGGGAGGTTTGCGTATAGTATATATACAATATGTATACAAGTACTGGATAGAATATTAGAAGCTGTGATACTAAGTTTATAAATTAAATTAAATTATTTCTATTAACTATATAGCTTCTCTTTTGGTTTATTTTTCACACTGTATTCAATTTTGTGACTTAAAGCGTCTGGGATAATTATCAATATTGTTCATTTCAAACTTTTGAAATGCCTGCAATTTTGCGGGTATTGCTATAGCTCATAACTCAGATAACAGAGATACCTATTTTAAATGTATACAGGTTTGCTACGGTTGCAAAACCTTGTAATACAGGTGACCATTCAGTTTATCTCACTAAATGGATCTATTTATGACCATATATAGTGACAGCGAGGGATAGTTGTGGCAGCTTGCATCTCCCTTAAAACTGACTAACTAACTTCTGTATCAGTTTTAAAAATTAAATTTTAAATAATTTGCGTATATACTTTAATATTACATATATGTATATATCCAATTTTAGTCTAAAGACAGTCCTTAACATTTTGTCACATGATTTACAATCGTATAAGCAAAAATTCTTTTTATTAAAATGCATTCATTATATTTTGTTATTAAAATATAGTCATAGAAACAAAAATAAGGTGTAGAATTGAAATAATTTAGGTAATTCTAGTAGAATAATACAATACATATATATATTGCTATACATTTGCATAGAGAAAAATATCAAGGATAATAATAAAAAACGATAAGTGTAAATATTTATTATAATAATAATAATAAAAAGGATATACCTATGTTTTTATAAGCATTATATATATATATATATATGTGTATACTTTAAATGGGTGTGTTGTGTATACATTCCCTTTTTGTTTTTGTAGACTATTTAGAGCATATTTTCAGATAATTTGAAAATTTTCATTTCTTATCAGTTTATTTATAGAACTATAATAAAAAAAAAAAAAAAAAAAAAGAAAATTATAGCTATGCCCTATTTAATAGCTGCACAAGGACCTCGTTCGTATTTTCCTGCTCTTATAACTTTAATTGTTTTTTGTTTGTTGTTTTGTGTTTCATATTATTTATCGATTAATTCATTATTATTTTTTTTTTTTTTTCAGTTTACGTCCTTAATGTCACTATCATTTTACAATACATATACGATATACGTATATATTTATACAAGGTGTTTTTCGTTGAAATGGTATTATTATTCATAAGGTAGGAAGGATTGAAATAAATTAAAAAATTATTGTTAAGCTTAGGTTTGAAGAGGCCTTTTTTTGCAATTAAAAAAGCAAAATATAATTATTATTATATGTATATACAAAATATTCTATATACTAGATAGACTATAGTCAAAAGGAAATTTTTGATTTAGAACTGATAAAAAATTTCATTCTAGAAATGTCTAGTAATTGGAAAAAATTTTCATAAATCTTAAATTAAAAGAATTTGTTTATATTAAGAATAGAACAAATTAGGGTTAACTTTAAGTACAATAAAGCTTCCAGAATTCTGCTTAGCTTTTATTTATCTATTCTTACATACATGCATAGTTCAATTTAATTTAATTTTATTATTTAAACTACTCATAAATGTACAGCCAAAATTTAAGACCCTTTTCCGTGTAAGATGAGGACCATCACTCTATTACAAATCGACCCAAAAAACTGGGTAAACCAGAGTCTGATATTCTTTTACATTTTGACTCATTATTTATTTATTTATTTGGTTTACGTTGTTTTTCTTTTATATATTGTGTGTGGTAGGTATAGGTACATAAATAAACGCAGCAGAGAAGAAAACATTTTTCTTTATAGAATTTGTTTTTTTTTTTATTTTATTTTGTTGTAGCAACCTAGCAACGATTGCTACGGCACGTTGGCAGCAGGATTGTTAAGTTTTTTATATCTATAATTATAATTGATAAGCAATTAGGGACCTGCGCAGTAGACACCTTTTCATTTTATTTCGATTCTCCTACTCCTTAATGAGCTTCAATATATAAGTTGTATATAAAACAATAATGCGCACACAGTTGAAAATTTTTTACTCATATGATTTTATTATTGTGCAAATACATTATGCATATGTGAGATCTTATTGAAATAATAAACAAAAGCAAACGAAAGTTATTATAATTTAATTATGTACTTGCAAATGAATCTATGTACATATACAAAAAAAAAAACAAATTTATCTAATTTAATAAAATTATAAAAACAAAAAAAAAACAAATCACTTGAATTCTTCATTTTTATCTTTTTAAGTAACTGTTTCTAAATTTTGGTTATTTGTAGTAATAATATAGTTTTTATTAGAATTATGTATTATGTAGGTATATATATAATCCATACCTCTTTAATGACAAAATTTTTTATTTTTAATAATTTTATCCACTAAATGCCACTTATTATAGGGAATATAACGGAAACGAAGCAGTATATGAGGGACGTGTAATTATGCGTCCTAAATAAAACTTACTAACCACAAAACTTTTTATTAAACACGAGTGGTTTCTGCCTTATCGTGCGAAGTCTATTTCAGTACGTAAATTACTGTTTTTTTTTAAAACTTTAAATTTGACTTCAACTTGAAATATAATTACTCAAAGGGAGCCCCTAGTAAGATTTATATTTACATATTTTAAAGTTTAAGTTCTTTATTTTTGAAATTAAAGTGTCGATTATAATCAATTCGATCCGATCCGATTCGAGCAACTGTCAAATTCGCTCTTATGACATTTCAATATAATCGGATATAATCAAATTATATCGAATCGGATCGGAAAGATAGAACAAATTTCCAATTTTTCGAAAAGCATAACCTAAAAATAGTGAAAACGTTAATAACAAAACAAGAATAAAATGGAGAACACAAATAATATTTGTGAAAATACTAAATTAGGTAAATATTTTGTATACTTTTTTTTTATGTTCTTGACCAGTAACTTAGGTAGAATCACCATGTTCGTGCTTGATTCAGTACGGTACTGCAAGTTTATACTACAATAACTACAATGTTTTTCTTATTTATCAAATTACTGGCTCATCAACTCATTATATGGGGAAAACTACTTCTGTTCTCAGGAACTAAGCCTTCTTAAATAGAATAGCACCATTTTTATTTAATTTGTTACCAGATTATACTCTCAAATATTTTTGGTCATTTATTTTATCCAATGACAAAGGGTACTGGACCAGGACGAAAAATCCATAAAGCATTTTTTTACATCATCGGCATTTACTTTATTTTTAGTTCTTTACGTTGAAAGGCAAATGCTCTACCTACTGCGCCACCCAGTGAAAATACAATTACTTAATTACAATTTTATAAATATAAATTTTTTTTATTTATCAAATATACAAGAGTTATTGATAGAAGAAATAATAATTAATATAAAAATAAATAAAATATATTTATGTTATAGACAATATTTAAAGGGAAAAAATTTGAATATTAATAAATATCTAGTAAGTAAATACTTATTTTCTAATAATGCCAAAAATTTAAATAAAAGCGCCAAAGAATTGTCAATATTCGAATCGGATCTGTCCGATTATAATCACCTATTCGAAATGACATTTCGAATTGGATCGAATCGGATCGGATCGAATTGATTATAATCGACACTTAAACATTTGTTTTATTTCTTCACAGAGCTTTATAGAGCTTCACAGAGCTTCACAGAGCTAAAAAAGAACAAGTGTACTTTTCAGTTCTTTTACTTTGTTCTCTCCAAGATTTAGTTCTTGCTCTAATTAAAATCCTTCGAAATGAACACCGAAATGCATATGGGATTATGAAAGATACAAATTATTATTTTTAACAGCTATATTTATAGTTACTAAGTCAGGTTTTACAAACATTTTCAAAATCTCTACATATAAAGATTTAATTAAAGAGTAAAGGTTATCAACTTGGGTAAACTCTAATTGAAAATTTTTGTTAGAATTATTAATAAGTTTTAATACATATGATAACAATAACAAATATTATTGCAAGGTATGGTTACTGAAAATTAACGTAGATAAATGTGAAGCAATTCTTTTTCGAAACACTGTTGACAAAACCAACAGTAATATCAAAAAATCTTGGAAGAAATTTAAAAAAAAAAACTTTGAACGACACCATAATTTACAGGAAAAAGTCAGTCAAATACTTAGTTGTTTGAATCAACATTTAAATTACATTGACAATGTTAAAAAAAATTTGGAAAAAGGGGACTAAAGCATTTATGGCATTCAAAAAACTTTTATATAATAGAATTATCAATGACAGAGTAAAATTTTTAGCATATCAAATTCTCATTAGACCGGTTATTTCATATGGTGGACCCATTTGGTTCAACATATAAGTGCAAGTCTAATGGAGAAAATAATAAAATTTGAACGAAAATGCATAAGAGTCTGCGTAAATCTACACAGAAAATCCGAAACGGACTACAAAAATTTTTATTCCAATAAATGTTTGTATCAAAAAGCTAGTATCGTAAGATTCAGTAATTTTTTGATAAAAACAATTCGTAATCATTTTAATAGATCTCTTACCACAACATAAAATGGTCTAATATCTCATATATATTACCATAATGAAGAGTACATTAAAAACAGCATGAAAATGGGATTTGTCGCACCCGAACATTTTATTTATCTTGATGCTAAAGGGTATATTCAAAACCACGAGCATGTCGCTCTATTATATCACTCTATGTAGTGTATAGAATATAACCCGCACATTTTAGAGACAAGCTCACTCAAAAATCACATGTATATCCCAGATAAGGATACAAAAATAATAAATACACATCTTTGGTCGTTAAACCAATAACATAAATAGATTATCTAACTGTAGAACAGGCTTAGGTTAAGATTAGCGTAGGTTTAGTAGTAGCTTAAGTTAATTAGGTCATTTCTAAGGTTTTTAATAAAATAAATTTAAACAAGTTTTGGTTTTTTTTATGTTTTCCAAAATATAAACAAATATAAAACATTTCTTCGGAAAATTTGGAAATAGCTCGACGAACCCACAATTATAAGAATGATGTAAACTAAATAAATTTAATGTAGTTTTAAGGTTTAGTTGTTGTCAAACTTAGAATAAATATTAGATTTTGTAAGACTTTTTTTCTAATTGTCACACAAAAATGAAGTAAAAATAAAAATAAAAAGTTAAAACAAAAAAAAAACAATAATAAATATAGTTTGTTAATAAGATCAATCAAAAAATTATTTATTTCAGCTGCGTTCGAACTGTGTAATTCTTCGAAAAACATCCTATCATTAATAAACATTTAGTTGTGGATACGTCTGTATTTTTTTTTTTAAATTTATTTGCAATTTGATAAATGGAAAATGGGCCTAAAATTTTACTGCGTTCTATTAGTTTAGCTGATTTAAAAACCGTACAAGCGATTTGTAATAATTTTGGTAAATACTGAACTTGTACAAATGGTAAATCATATTGAACACAATACATAGTTATGATACAAATAAATGTATGTGAAGAATTACGTACAGCATTCGTTTACATATCGTTTGCATTGTGAATTCGAATCGTCGAATTGACTGTGTTATTTTGATGTCTAATAAAGTTGTTTTTGTTGTTTACTAACGCTTTTGAAACAAATTTTGCAAAAAGCTTTTCCTTCAATACTTTTCAACCAAGTAAAATCTCCATTTCATCAATTTCCATTCAATTTTATATTTCTGATTATATTTGTTTACCTTTTTCGGTGTTGTGGTGATTGTGAGGAAGAATCAGAAATTCTCTTTTAAACTACGAATCCAATTCTTGAATTTTTTCTCAAGCATATTCTTTGTATGAACTTGAGTTCTCTGTGGTGATGCATATAAAAAATATTAGATTGAATTCCTTGTATAAATAAATTCAACTAATTTAGAATACGCAAAATGTAAAAATAACTGCATGTATACAAATTACAATAAAAAAATCGACATAAATAAAAAAAATCTAAATAATAAGAAAAGAGCTTTTTCTGATTCAGTTTTCAATACAAAGTTCGGTTATTTTATCAATTTTTTTTTTTTATTATATTCTGAAGGAAATTTTGCATCATTTAACGGAATCCGGCAAACTTCTCTTCCATTATCAGTTAATAAAAAGCGAGAAAATTCTTATAATATAAGCTAGAATTGTATATTGCATTTTTTTAAATAAATATTAATAAACACTCTGTATGAGCTAACGTAAGGATGGCAATCCGAATAATATTCGGTTTGAACTATCCGGATATTTTCTGATTTACGGATAATTCGAAATTCGGATATTTTGAATCAATTATCCGGATATTCGATTTTCGAGAAAGTAAATTTTTATCATTTCAAAAATTTTAATTTTTATACCGTAATTATTACATTTACTGTTGGGTTGCAAAACCAGGTGGAACTCATTGATTCCTATGATTGAGCGACTCCTAAAGCTAAAAAAATGTATTAAACAATCTGACTTATTAGGAATTTTGATGATATTACATATGCCTATGCAAAAGATATAATGAGTCGATTGTATGCAATTCCAGGAGATGAAAATCAAGTGTGTTCGTCCGGATCTGAGGATGAAATTTGCAAACCGATTACATTGGCTATCCGAATATTATCCGGATATCCGGATATTTCATGTTTAAGCTATCTGATATCCGGATACCAAAAAGTCCGTTTAATTGACATCTCTAAGTGAACGCTCGTTTTGTGAATAACAAATAAATAAAATAAATTGGTTAAAAATAAAATTTTGTTCAATCACAAAACTAAAATAAATATTTGTCAGTTGAATTTATAAACCATTTAGAACAATACTGCCTGTCTGAAAAATAATACAAAATAAACGAAACACCCTTTATGTTCTATAAGTACACAACTACATAAAGGCTCTTTAAAAAATACATTGACAGTAATTTTTATTAAATGAATTTTTTTTATGACAATTTTTAAAGTGTTTTTCTTTTATGATTTCTGATGATGTAGGCAACAGTTAGTTGTTTTAAAGTGTATTTAATGAAAATATTAAATATATAATTATAATTACTCATAATAGAAAAGAAAAATCGAAATATAAAAATTGATTTAAAAAAAAAAAATTAGAAAATTTTATACCAATATAATCAATTGAATAGCATACATACAGTGTAAAATGGTAAAAGGACACGTTTCTCCAAGGACATAAAGTAAATAAAATAATTTTTATTTTTCTAGTAATTTTCCTTAATCCTTAAAAAAAAAAAACAAATAACAAAACAAAAAAAAAATAAACTAAATTACTCTAACCAAAAAATTTGGGAAGGGCAGGTAATCGAGTAGGAGGAATAAAATAAATTAAGAAAGTAATATTTTAGTAAATTGAAACTTTTTATAAAATAAATACGCCACCAACAAAAATAATAATACGTCAGTATTTGATTATAACATGTATTACTATTCACAATCTTCATTGCTTTTAGAATGCTTTTAAAGTATATGATAATTAAATATACATATATATACAAACTAGATGGTATTTATATAAAAATAATCGCATTTATATATAAGTAGTATCATATTTAAAATTCGTTAGTTTTTCTAGATGTCACACAAAATTTCGTCAAAGTATGACATGAAAGTCTGATATAGGAGTATAAATATGCTACCCAAAAACTATGTTAAATTAATCAGCTTATTGTCAGCTGAGTGATATTTTACGTCATACGCCATTTTCACGTTTTTGGACTTATAGATTGATTTCCAGGTTTTTGAGGAAAGTGTTAATTCACATCTATATTTCTTGGTTTAAGAAATATTTAAATGTCAGTTTGATCTATATCATTTTTTTTGTGTAATTTGGAATGCATTTTGACCCATATTCAAAACTGATAGCGTAACTATGCATCAAAATTCCATATATTTTTACGAATATAAAGTAATCATACTAATTTGATCGAAGGATATTCTCATACGACATGGGTCATAAAATAAAAAAAATATCTTAAATGTTCTATCAAGACATTTCTAAAGACGTATAATACATATTTGTAATGGAGGTGGATAAATGCAAATTCAGTTTAATATCAGTACTGTGTTTTATATTCACATCAATTCATCGTATGTACCTAAATATATGTATATAACACAGTGTTAGCAGTTAGCATACAATACACGTGGTTCATTTTAAATAAAAATGTTTAAACATTATTGATTCATATCCATATAGTTAATTAGTAATATTCAAAGTAAATAATATATAGTCAATTAAGTTTTAGACATCAAAGTGATAGGATGTGCAGAATTAAAAAAATTATTATAATTTTATGATTTCAATTTCAATTTTATTAAATTTAATTTTTACATTTACATTTGAATTTTATTACATTTACATACAGAGTTCAGATGTACTCACATCTATACAACTGAAATATTACATTATTGTTTTTTTTTTTAATTTTAAAAAAACCTTATATTTGATTTTAATTTTTTATTCTATACTTTTTTAAGATGGAAGAACAAATACAGTACAATTTGATCAACAAATTTGGTTTTGGTAATTAAAGTCGTCATACCATTCGCAAACACGGTTTGCCACATTAGAGGCAAAACTTTGTTGAAAAGAACACGACTTAGGAACTTGATTAGAGATACATGGAACTAGAGGGGCTTTGACTGATCTGTCGGAAGTCGAAACTATCAATATACAACTAAGCTTTGATATATATAATCAAACATTAAACCTAGTTTGGGCTTACGATATTCAATTATAGCGTTCTGCTAAACAAGTCCATAATCAAATTATCCAAACATTTCAAAATTAAGTATTGCGTAATATATATATAGTTATAGCGTCCTCTGGTATGTTCACAATACATGATAATATTCAAAAAAAGTGTTATAACAGACGAAATCAAATAATGCCTAGCATTATGATTCGTCTATTTGAACATAACAATATTGAAAATTTACGTTTAGCTAAGAATCAAAACTTTTTTAGTCATATCAAATGAAACCAGCTTTTCATCTATTACTTAAAATTACTTTATGAAATCAGCTTAATTCGACAATAATTTTTTGCTACTACATAATTTTGTTTATGGTCATATATAGAGGAAAATTAAAATTAGAATGCATTCTAGGTTGTGCCACAATATAAATTATAAAATAAAAACATTGCCATATTATCAACAATATTTTGTAATAATAATTTAATTAAATTAATTGGATTAACAACAGATTGAAATATTTAATCAACAAGACTAAATTTCTAGTTATTACAACATGATTTTCCTTCTGACTTCTAATACAGATTTCCGTTTCAATTATATTGAGCTTTAAATAATTAATTTTGTCTAATTTATTTGATAAAAAATAATTTTGTCCCATTACCAAATTCAATTGATGGCAAATCAACATATTACTTTTTAACATATTACTATACATATCTTTTTTCATGCCCATATATTAATCGATATACTTATATGTATGCAACTAGCTTAGTGAAATTTTTTATAGGGTTGAATAACGATAATCTATTTTTGAAAGGTAACTTAAAGCTCCAGTACAAAAAAGCAAAACGTAATGTCATGAGTCATATGATGAATGTATTCCACTGATTTGTAAAAATGGTCCTATTAGTAGTTAAATATCCCTTGACACGTCAGTTCTGGTATTTAATGGCACAAACCGCTAGTATACAATTTATCCCTTCCAAAGTGAACATGGACATTTAAACAAAACCAAAAAAAACATGCCGAACAAACCTCACAAATGGTACGCATAGAAGTACTACTACTTGAACTGAGGCGAAAAATTTATTTACCGATCTACGGACCCATGATGTTATCAAATGATAATCATACATTTAAACAACTAATAAACGATATGTTAATATATAATAAATACAAACCGAGGGCCATTAGATGTCAACAGTGTTACGTAAAATTTAAATAGGCGCTGGAAGAACTAAACATGACAGCAAAAGTAAAAAATTTCACCACAATACATTTTTTTACAATCCTTTTATTATAACATGAATTTTGAGGCTTTACTACAATATTCAGAAAATCAAAATTTAGAAAAAAATTTTTAATTTTTCGCGAAAAATTAAAATCTGGATCTTTGTTTGAATTTTTCTAATGTTGCTAAGTGGTGCATATGTTGCTTAAAGTTTTATTTAAAAATTTTTATTTTAATTTTTAAAATTTCTACCGTACATTTTGTCGTAATTCCCCAATTTCATCTACACATTTATATAAGCTACGGACTTGTTTGCAGATTTAACTACTCATAAGTAGTTGTGTGTAAGCCTGCAAACTAAAAAGAACGGAACCATTATGTACCTACTTTAAAACTAACTAAAAAATTATTGTTAAACAATGCATCCGGAATAATTAATTTTGGGTTTGTTATGATACGAAAATCAAAATTCAATTTTTTTTTCAAATATAGTTATTAAGTTGCAAATTTTAAATATTTATCCATTTTTTTGTTATTGTCAAACCTCCGCTCTATATTATTGAAACCGTGATTTTGCTCACGGCAGAAAAAAAAACATTGCTGTTAAGCAATGTGCTAAAATCCGGACTAACTAATTTTATTTCACACATACTTCAAATGAGAGAGCCATCGACTTCATATCCTGGATTAGTAGCTAAATAATCAAAACACTATTTGTATAACCAACTATTATTTTATTTTAATAAAATGCCAAAAAAGTAACAATTCTCAATTACTTATAATTTGATTTTCAGAATTTTAAATTGTCTGAATTTTTTATTTACCTGAATAATTTAAATTTGTCTGAATTTGGAACCATCTGAATTATAAAAATCGTAATTTTGTTATGAACCCGAATTTGGATACTCATTTCAAATCTTCAGAATATAATGAGACAATAATTATTGTTATTACGGCTTCCGAGAACTTGTAAATAATATATCCTCGAAATATGTGATAGAAAAAGCACATGAAACTGATGATTTTCAATCTACATTATAACACATAATATAATTACTGTATACAAGATTAAAACTGGGGTGGAAGCACGTAACTTGTTACAAACGCTTTTTTTTTGTAACAAAACACCAGCGTCACAAAATTTTTTTGGCAGCATGTATTTTGAAACGCTACTTTGTGATTGAAACAAAAAAAAATTTACGAAACATTTTTGCAAATTTTTTTTTTTAACACACGTCAACAATTTATACCGGAAATTTTCATTTGAGACGCTCAGTAAAAATAGGCGTTTCCAATGTTACTTGCTGCCAAAAGTAGCGAAACAAAATTAAATGTGGCGAAACAAAATAAAAATTGGCGAAACAATTTTACGTGCTACCGTTTTTCAAAAATAGCGTGACAACATGTTTATAACAAGTTACGTGCTGCCACCCCTGGTATAAATAAATTGAACATAAAGCAAAACCATTTGTTTCCATTTAAAACTATATTTTGATTCAGCTTTAACACTTACAATTAGAAAAAACTGAAAAGAAAATATTATTCTATGTTCAATGAATTGGTATGTTGCTTTTGTTTTACTTCTTTTTATAAATTTAATTTTAAATTTTCCAGCCTATATTTTTCAGTACGGGAGTCAGATTAGAAAATGGAAGCAATATATATATCTAGATATTATAAATAAGATGTATGCTCCTATTTAACAATTTATAACATTTTATTTTATTATTTTGGAAAATCGACCATAAACCGAAATTTTAACTAGTTCTGAACGATTACGACTCTGACAAACTTTATTAAAATAGAAATAGTAGAAAAAAATAGGTGGATAACCAATATAAGAAACCACAGAAAGAATAAAGCTTTGTTTAAAGAAAAAACAGTACAGTTCTTAGAACAAAGTATATCACCATCATATCCTTTAAATGAGCCATTAGTTGTTTCTGAGGCCTTATATATATCCCCAGGTCCGATAATATTCCGGAGATAATTTTAAAAAAAATGTTCTGAATCACTCGCTTATCCACTGTCAATTTTATTTAATAAGTCCCTTGAAACCCGGAATATTTCCATAATTTTGGATATGTCTATACCAAACCATTTCATTAGAAAGGTCCAAAACATGATATCGCAAACTATCATCCAATATCTAAACTGTCATGTTCTACGTTTCTGAAATCGATGGAAGCTGGCTTCCAGATTAAATGTTTCATTTATTAAACAAACAAGAAGGTAATTTCCCTGATATGTATTGCAATTTTAGTCCAATATTTTTCATTTCCGTGCCAAGTTGTCATTCCCGTGAAAACAAAAAATCCTTGAAAATAAATAAAATAAACTCGTCGTTTCTAAAAACCTACTAATTATTGAGTTCCCAAACTGAATAAACAAAAAAAAATTTTAAATTATTTTTCCTAGTCATTTGGCATTTTGATGCCTTAAATATCAACCTTTTGAAATATTCACCCATATAACATGTATCTCTATATGAAGGTAAAATAACAGGGGTCGCATCAGGGTTTCTGAATTGACTCGATTCTACCAATTTAAAAGCACAAGTCTATTAAATATCAGTGCATTAATCATTGATTCGCTTCATTTTTATATACCCCAACACACCCATTAAAGTAAATTTTACATCATCAATGTCCTGTAACGCCATCCATTGGCCATATTGGGCTGAATTTATTTTTTTTAATTTTACATAAGGTAGGCAAAAACTATATTTTACTTTTTATTTTTAAAATAATATAAAAAATAACAATTTAGTATTTATGACATGAAACATGAGAGAAACCGGTCGAGATGGGAAAAATTTAAGATGCTGATGAATCAAGCTCAAGGCGTATATAGTATATGATGGGCCATCTAAGTCAGCCAATAATTTAGTATTTCAAATAAAGGTCTTAACAAATATTTATTTATTTATTTTAACAGTTGATCCTACATAGATATAGATCTTTATAGGTCATTTTCCCTTTCGAAATGTGGGCCTTTTTATTAAATTATATTAATTATTTGGTATATATTTTTATATATTATAATATATTTATATTATTTTTTTTTATTAGTTATATTATATCTTTATTAATTATTAAATTATATTTGAACCGATGTGGTTGTATTGAAAATTACATTTCCAGTAATTTGAAAAAAATTTCACGAGTTTTAGCCCATGGTTCTTCGGTCGTTACATTATTAACAAATATTATTCTTCTAATTAATTAATTACAATAAAATGCATATTATATGGTTTAGATTTAGAGGACTACAATATAATGCATATTACAGGGTTTTTTATTTAAAATATTTGTAATAAGTTATAAAGTCAATTAAAGTAAAAATCATATATGTTGTATAGGTAGTCTAACACTATATAAATCCATACTTAATATTTCAAGTAGTGTTATAATTAACCGAATTACCACTACCTTAACAATTATTATTGATATAAAAAACGTAGGTTAAGTAAATAATCAATAACTATTAGATACGATGGAGGTTGATGTAATTATTTATAATGAATTATATTTATAATTCATTTTAAATAAATGAATCGGTCCTTTACTCCTTTTTATTTATTAAATTGTAAAACCAATAAGAAATTTCTTTAATTAAATTTTAATAATTTCTTTATTTTATTTAATTTATGATATTTTATATTTACTTCTATTTTATTATTTTTTTCATTCCAATATTGTTAAGGCAGATTAATTATTTATCATATACAAAATAAGAATGACAACATGTGGGTTATAGGGCTTGGGGTATCGGTATGTAAATAGATGTTTTAATAGCAAGAAATCTTATTTTAACAAAATGTGTAACTAATAAAAATTAACTTCACTAACTTCAATTCTAACAATATTAATTTCCTTCAAAATTTTATATTTTAATACTAATGAAAAATAAACCTATATAAACTTACCTTTGCCATTGTTATTCCAAATTAATCCTCTATAATAATATGTGCTAAGAAAATATCGTTTTAAATGCAATTTAATTTGATCAAAATTTTAATAAAATTTAAAATTAATTTTTTTTTTTTTCAAATAATAACGAATTATTTTGTTTTTTTGTTTGTTTTACAGATTTATTAATATATATTTTTTTAATATTCTTTGAAGAATATTATATCGAAATTGAAATTATTTCATCAATCATTCGAATAAATCATTCGTTTTGTAATATATTTCTTATTTATTTTAATCTTTTTATTTTTTTTTTTTTTAATGTTTTCGAAATTGGTAGTAGGTGGTCCCAGAAAATAGATTTAATATTAATACACCTTTTTATAAATACAATTATGTATATAAGTATATCTACATTAATTTTACATTTGATTTAAAGATATTTATACAAACATATACAATATACATATTAACATATATATATATATAGAAATTTACTTAAATTACACTGGGAAAACCACGTCGTCACTACATAAAGAATTTTCTCTTTCATTCAATAATTTTCTCGATTGTATATATTATAAAATATCCTTTTAGTTTCTTTTTTTTTATTATTTAAATGTGTGCATTTATTATACAGGTATATAATATGTATGTATGTATATGTGTATATTTAAATCGTTTACAATATAATAATACTTATTTAAATATAGGACGCACTGATTATTAATATTTATTTATTTTTATAATTAATTTAAAATATTATTATTATTTATTATTATTTTATAATATTTAATTAATAATTTTAATTTGTAATGAACTTGTAATTTTATATTGAAAATTTTAATAAATAATTATTTGATTTATTTTTGATTTACAGTTATATATTATAATAATTTAATTTTTTGTATGTATGATTTAGCAAATTTTTCCGAATAACGGTACCATCCACATTCACCAAATTCCGATACTCAACTAAGTAAAGTTAATAAAACAAAAAAAAAACACACAAAATAAGAAAATCATTATGAGAGAGTTTAGTGTGGTGAGGCGCATAGTTAAAAGAAAATATGAAAAAAAGGGATATAAAACGGTACTTATTTTTGTTATAGAAAACAGGAAATAAATTTGAAAATTTTTTGGGTTTTTATTTTTTGGTTGTGTTAAAAAAATTTGTTTGAAAAAGCTTTTGTAATAAATTTGTAAAGCTTTATTTTTGAGAATATTTTAATACCTTTAAATTCAAATAACATTAAATAGTAGATATTATTAATTACAGCTACTGAATTAATTTTTAAATAAATGTTCCGAGAAAATTAAAATGTTTACCGTTAAAAATTATATTTTCTTTTTACACGTAATTCATTTATTTAAATTGCTCGGACAGTTTAGTTTAACTACCCATTAAAATTAAATAACTGTTCATTAACAAGAGTAAATTCTACTACAGCTCTAGGGATTACACTCAGCTCAGCTTCAAAAGCTACATTATAATTAAATAGTGAGCAAAGCTAATTTATTTAGGATTACCTCTCGAAACATCTTTATGTTAGATGTATGTAACATCTACCCTAAAACATGTTAAACAAGATGTTTTTCTTCACTTGACTGACATTAATCGATTGGAATCTGTAAAAAAATTTACGGTTCGCTTTAAGCCATTTTTGGTGGAATAGTTTTTTTTTTCAATTCAATTCAATTCAATTTATTATCAATTTATTATATATATACAATATTTGCTTAAAATTAAAAAATAAAAGTTCACTGCGACTTCCACATAATTCCCGCCATATTAAACTTATTGACTTTTTCATCGTCTAATAGTTGTAGATATATCTTTTGTTCATCAAATGCCTCACAAATTTCATCCATGTAGTAAATTCTAATTAAATCTTTAAATAAATGTTTTAACTCTTAAAAAACGATTTTGTAATAATTAACGTATGGCTGAGACTAACTAATAACTTCTAGTTTTTCGCTCTGTTATTTACTGGTTTGGTCTAGCCATTTAGAGTATTTTGATTTAAGTGCATAGTAATTACTAACAAATCTATTTACGTATGATTTTTATTTCACTAACATTTTTTTCATTAACGGTGGTCATGTTTATACTACTGGATGATGATATATTGAATTATTAATTGTACAGACTTTCGTAGTAGACCTGGTTTTAATAGTAGACGTCTGATATGCTTGCTCTTAAGTATTAATCTGACACTATAAAAACTGCACACTGTCTCAACAATCTCACTTCTGAATTTTACCAGACTTTATCGCAGAGCTAGCTAACATCTTTGATCAACCGAAGTATTTCTGTCACTATTCTGTTCCTTACCTCTGAGAAATTTTCCAAGTAGTGATCTTTGCTTTTCTTTCCGGGAACACACAAAAAGCACATGTAGAACTGTTTTTCCACTTCTTTTCCACATCTCTTACTTGCAGAGGTTATTGTCAACAAACCCTAGTCACCCATGCTGCAACTGCCTTAGTAGGAAATTTCCTGTATTTCGTTGGTCAGCTCTATTCAGTGATGAAATCCTTTTAATTTTTTCCTAATCTGGATTTTCCCAGAATTTCTTCGTAGGTCTCTTAGAGTCAAGGCCTGGGAGTTCGTTATATATCGTTCGTTATATATAATAGCCCTCAGTTATTATTTCTACATATTCTTTTTACGAGTTGATCTGTTTTATGTTACTGTTTCCTTCTATGTGTGAGTCTGGGATCCACTGAAGTTTAATTTCGATTGATTTTCCCTATAGAGTTAAGTTCTTTTGCGCAATTCGCTGTAGTTTAGGGTTTTGTTATTTCATTGTTCAATGTTTTTATAGATATCCGAGCAAAGAATAGATATTTTTTTGGTTATTCCTTTGTGTAAGAATTTTACTGCTATTTTTGTCTCCATGATTTCGCTTTGATTTTTCGCTGTGATTTCACAATTTATTCAATCTTCCTTGATCCTACTATTTGTAGCTGATCGAGGCAACAATTTTCCCATATTTTGCGCCATCAGTGTAAATCTTTATGTGATTTGTGGTTCTCCTCATTGGAGACAGTCCAATCTTCATTTCGTATACTTTTTATCTTTAACATTTTACCAAATTAAGTTCTTAAACCGTGTGGCATTTCACTCTTCTGTAAATATTTTATTTGTCTCTTCTAATTTTTTGTATGAATGTTAGGATTTATTGACGTATTGAGTGCCATAATTTTGTGTGCATTTCTATTTGTAAGATGTACCTACTGACTCTAGATCTAGAATATCCAACTATATTCGAGCATTTGAATTATAATTTACTACTATAAAATGTAATATAAAATGTTGGTCAAAATTAAAAAATTATGAGGTATTAATCCATTGACTTTTTCTTACCTTTTTTTCTTAACAAAATTTTCGTCTTCGCTAGTAATGAAAACTAAATTTAACTTTAAAATGCATGTAACTAATACAGAATTAGGGTGTAATGCATTTAACAATTACATAAATCTACCCTAACGCCAAATTTAACCTTCAAGAGTTGTCTACTTTTACATGTTGATTTGAAAGCCTCAACATCTGTCCTTATAGCAGACAATTACAAAAAACATCCATATCCTGAGAATTACTGAAATTAGAACTATCCGCAGCAGACAGTGAAGTGTAAGTAAAGATCCATAAAAATTATTTGAACTTATTGAAACTCAATTTGCATACTTATTTGTTGTTTTCTTCACTAAAACTAGAAAATTTAATAAATTACGACGAATAAAGTTGACCAAATAATTATTTTATGTATTTAATTAAATTGTAATAATAAAATAACACTTTAAAAACAAACTTTCATCGAATGATTTTTCTGTTTTATTTTTTGCTACTTAAAATGGCTATTTATAAACAATTTAACTGAAATATAATTGTTATTCTGTTATAATTAAAAAAAAATTAATATTTGTCGTTAATAATCTATTTTAACGGATTGGTACCCATCTTTCAATTACTTCACCATATTTAAGACGTTCTAAAAAAAGAAAATAAAATATATATATAAATTTAAAGTAATTGACGAGATTTAAAAAAGATTTAAAAATTAAAGTTGGTTATACTTACTTGGAGTTGGAAAATCTTCAGGATGTAATTGAACATAATGACGTAAAACTGCATCCCTTTCAGCTAAATAATCACTTCTTTTCTTATCGAAAAATATAGCAAGAAGCAATCCAGTTGCTCCAAATGCAAAATGTTTTTGAATACCTTAAAAATTATTATTTAAAATTAGTTTAGAAATAATTAAACTTAATAAACAACTTGTATTGTATATTTTTCTATTTAAATAGAGGTTAAGGTTACGTCATAAATTATATACCTGAAAGTACTGGTTTTCTCGAAAAAAAGTTCACATAACAAGATGCACCAACCCTAAATTTAAAAAATAAATTAAAGAACATTTTATTATTGGAAGAAAATAATTATTTTATTTTAGAATTAAGTTATTATGTATTCAAAAACAAGTATTGAATAGTTACCCTAAAATTGTTCCAAGCATGGGATGATATTTATCAGCGAAGAAAGATGGAATTCTATCCTGTTTGTTATCTAATAATTCAAGTGGTGAAGTCATTTTTAAATATTAAAATTAATTTATTTAATTTTTTGAAATATTCAAAAATAATCCACTTCTTCCTATAACTTTATATTCAGACAAGAACCTCAAATCAAAACAAATTATTTTGACATTTCATTCCAATTCAATGCAGATGTCAAATATCATTTTGTTGTCCTATGACATTTGTTTTGTGGAATGTGGATCTATTTCAGCACACTCTTGTATTGGATAGAAGCATTATTTTCGTTAAAAACAACTGAAAATATTTAAAATTTTAAGGAATGAATTCTAAGTTTATCTCAGGTTATCATCACAAATTACACGAGGTCAATAAGCTCCATATTATTAATTTAAATTTTTAAAATTCTGTGAGTATTATTCAAATATGAATTGAATGAATCCAAATTGTACTGGATAATAATATTCTACTAAGAAATTTAGTTAACTCCCGTTCACCAATGAATTGAATAAACTTTTATTTCCGGCTTCTGAAACTTATTAGGTTTTCCAGGCCATATATTGTTTTTTTTTAAATATTTTAATTTAATATTTAAAAAAAACTAGTTATAAATTAAAGTTGTAAGAGAAAAAACCTAATTAAAACAAATCATATAAATTTCATCGAATATGTTATTGCCTCTCTGGTGAACTGAATGATATATATTCGGTCTAGTGAATGTCTGATATCTTCAGCGAGAATATATTCTTAACCCCACCCCATACCATGCCTCATACAAGAAGAATATTTTTGTAGTACGGACACAGGCCTTAAAAATATACTGAACAGTAATTGGCGTGTAATCACCACAGGAATACGTACACTTCCGGTAAATTTTTCTGCTACTATTTGTTATTTCAGTTCTGCTGAAGAATCATTTTACTTATGTTAGTAAGTTAATTAGTATTGATAATATAAAAAATATTTTCGCAAGATATAGTTCGCGCGTTTGTCAATATTGCCACAAAAGCTTATTCGTTTTAAATGTTGTTGGTTTTTCAAAACGTTGCTGATTGGTTCAAAACGTTGGTTGTTGATTGCGAGTCGTAAGCTTTTGACAATATATCAGTGTAATCCAAAAAAAATGTTTGTATCGATTCTTAACTGTTGATAAGACATGGATTCATTACTATATACCAGAAACAGCAAAAAATCAGTCATAAACCAATGGATTAACGAACCTGATGAAAGTGCGTCAAAGAAAGTTAGGAAAATTAGTAGGAAAGATTACGGCAATAAAATATTTAAAATAGTTTCCCTTAAGTTTTATTAAATATGCTTATGAAACTACTATCATTCATATGTGGCACAATAGCAGGCCTTGCTCGAAGACATCGGCGTTATTGTGAAGGAAGCAGGCTCCATATTATTTACATGTCATATCACAGACAGTCTCTAAGTGCTATGATAATGTATATAAAAAAATATAAAATAGAACTTTTGTTACATTACAACAGAAATTACAAATGCCAGAATCATATGGCCAACAGTGTGATTGAAATAAAATGGATCCCTGGTTTCATCAGTGGTGATGAAAAAGTATACTGAGGCTAAATCAATCATCAAAAGTCCGACAACAATCATAACTCTCTACTTTTATACCAGTGAAAATAAAAATTATTGTCTAAGGTCCTAGAAACAGAGCAAAAATATTAGCAGGACTCATACTCATTAATTACACAAATTTTATTCTAACGATAAGAAGAAGTCGCTTTTTCAAAACTACTAATAAGGCAATTGTTTTTATTTTTGCGATGCACATAGATGAATATTATTTTTTTGATGAAATACGCGTATCTGTATGATAAGCATATCAGTAAAATTAAAAGGAAAATATTCGACTGTTAATGAATATTATGACCAACCACATTATTAGAGAACTATCAAAATTACGAAGACATGGATGGTTTTTCATTAAGGCAACGAATTGTCGCGCGCATCAGGTTTGGAAACAGTAAAATTGAATAAATTATGGCTAGAATTTATTTAACATTCTCCATATAGTTCAGATTTAATCTCAAGTAAACTTCTTTATGTTTCCGAATCTAAAGAAATGGGCTGCTGAAAGCATGTCGAAAAGATTATCGCTGAAAACTGGGACGTATTTAGAAATTCTTGAAAAAAATATTATTTTACACACGGAGTTAAAAAATGTGAAAAAATGAAGATGAAGTGTATTAAGTTGGAAAAAGACTGTGTAGACAACATTTCTTTTTTCATATAGAAGAAAATTATCAAATGAGTCTTCACCTTCTGTTCCATTTGCCGGGGAAGAACGAAGTGCAGAACTGTTATGCGAACTTTAACGCACTAAAACTCCCATTTGAAAAAATTAAAACTAGTCTTTAAGACTAACCATTAATACAATTTTCACTCTTTTCTTCAGATATCTTTGACCAAACAAGATGTCATTAGGAACTCTTGCGAGATAAAAGATTTTAACCCAACATAATATAGTTCAAACGATTTCGTTTAAGTTATCTAATAAAGTTTTGATTGTTTGGCGTGTGGATAAAAAAAAAATAATGTTTACAGGAATACAGGAAACATATTGAACTGCCCTCGTATGATGGAGTGGCACAAATTGAATTTTCAATCAGGGCGAAACATGACAGTAAAGTAAATAAAAATACTTTTCTAAAAATGAAACAAATTAATAATTTTTTTTTTTTTTCAAACCATTCCATTTATTAAATTATTTTTTAAGTAAAATTTCATTTAAAATAGTTATAATCAAAAACAGATAGGCACACGATTATTTCGCAACGAAATCTTAATTCAAAAGTAAATACATACTACATATTATATTTATATATATTTTGTTATAGTATATTTTAAAAAATATTTTGTTGTTGTTTTGTTTTGTTTATATAAGGCATGCATAATTATTGATTTATATATATTTTTTTTTATTTAGAACAACTGAGAAAATTGTTTATATTTTTTTTACCAATTTATAAAATATTAAAAAAAAAAAAAAATTGGTTTAAAATATCTGCAAATCTGTAAAAAATAAGGCAATATATTTTTTTTAAATCTTTCTTTTTATATAATTTTTTATATTATGATTTTTTACCAAGATTTTTTTTTTTTAAAAGGCAACCATTTTATCTTTTTTTTATATTTAAGGCATCGATTTTTAAAATAAAAAAAAAAAAAGTATTTTATTTTATAAAAAGCAAACATTCAATAATTTCTTTTTTTCAAGGAATTTCAAATTACATTCTTGATTTAAAATTATTAATTACAATATTTATATTTATATTTTATTAATAAATTTAAGGAAGTCAATTTTAATAATATTATACTAAGTATATATTGTGCCCTATTGTTCATTACAATGGTGGTGGTGTTAAATTAACACTTTTTTCAATTATTAGGTTTATGTCTCCTAGTTCATATTTTACCATAATTATTGATTAACCAAATAATTTAGAGAAATTAATTAATTTACTGGTAATTTTATTAATACCACCAAAGGCACCAGCTACATATTTAAAATATTTTGAAAGTTTTTAATCTTTTTTCCTTAAATTAAAAAAAAATTATTTTTATTATATTACAATTTTATATTTATTTTTTTTTTTTTTTTGTTATATTTTCAGGTAAATTTATTTTTGTCTTTGTCTTAATAAAACACATTTTTAATATTAAAAATTATTTTTTAAATTATGTAATTTGAATTATTTTATTACTCCAATATAATTTTTATTAAAGGACTTTGTTCGTTTTTTTTTGAGGGGCCGGACTATCATACGTTTTTTAAATTCATTATTAAAAATGAAAGTAAGTAAAAAATAATTTAGATTTAAAAAAAATAAATAATCATTATTGATAATTTTGTTTCTACATTTTCACAATATCTAATCTACATCAAATTTAACCAAATCAGAATTAATTAAAATAATTTAGTTAAATTTTGAACTTTGAATTTGATGAAAAACCAACTATATTTTATTCGATAGAAGCAAACTTTCTTTTTAGTAGTGCCACAAGCTTGTATCTAAAATTATTTACTCTTTTTATTTATTTCGAAATTATATTCTGTATACCGGATGTACCCCAGCAATTTTATCAATTTTTTTAAAAGGGAAGGAGCCGTTAATTTATTAACTGAATCGAAGGTGTTCAATTGATTGGTGATATTTCCAATTTCCGGAAAGAACCGGAAATAATTTTTTTAAACCGGAAATAGTTTTTTAATACCGAAAATGGTTTTTTTAAACCGGACATTTGCCAATTTTCAAATAGGAAGAGGTACTTTTTGATCCCAATTGGGATTTTACGTTAAAAATTAGGAAACTATTAATTTTTTTTGGTTTTCTCAGAATTTTTCCAATATACATGTGTACATTAACAATACATAATTACATTATAAAATTGAGTTTTTATAAAATATAAATCATTGATATTATGTAAATCATAACTTAATTACCTGTAATTTTAATTAATATTAAATAAATTGTAATATACCCATACAAATATGTTTTTGCGATTCAATCCAGATATTGAATTTTTTTTTTTTTTTTTATAAACAACCAAAACGTTAGGTATGAAAATACCTTTATCACTTACATGACGCTTGGTTGGGATAGGATAGGATAGGAAAAATAGAAATAATTGAAAAAAAAATTAACAAAACCATAAACTATTTTTTTGTATCCTTTTTTGAAAAAAAAAAAAAACTATTAAAAAACTAGACTTTTATTTAATACCAATTGCAAATAAGCAATAATTACATTGATTATTTATAATCAATCTCGAAAACCATCAAATTAAATTTTACACTGTTAGATTAAAACTTAGAGCGCATCAGTATCAACACTAGACAACCACAACACGACATCATTCAATCAATATTGAACGAAAGCTTGCTGCAATAATTGACTGTGCAATATATCATCATCAAGTAGTGTTAGTAAAACACGGGCACAATTAATGAGAAAAATTATTTTAGTAAAATATTCTTAAATCTTAGTGGTGGGATTATATCGAATCAGTTAAGAATTTTTGTACAAATGTGTACAAAATAATTTTCATCATTCTTTTTTTTTTTTTTTAATTGACAAAAAACTAATAAACCTTCGCAGAATTTAACCCATTGTAAAAACATATTAAAATTGAAATACAAAAATAAATTAATTAATTTGGCAGTAAAAATTAATATTTTATGTAAGTACATAGACATACATATGTATATTATAGTAGCTATATTGTAATAAAACTCATAACAAATTATTAATATGTAGTCAAAAATAATGAATTTTTGATAACAGTTTTTCAAAATTTCAGCTTTGTAACTTAAAATCGCATCTCCAAGCTCTATAGTACCAAATTGATGTGAATTTAAATGGTTACAAAAACACAAAAAATAACTTCAGCTACATAATATATTAATTTTATTCTTTCAAAATAACGCAAAATATTACGCCGGGTTTTTTGTATTCGAACAAACTTGCTAAATTTGCGTTATTGTTAAACTCTTCACATACTTCATATTACATACTTATACTTATCATACTACAATTCTTTAACACGACTATTTACTTTTATTTGTTTTAAAGTCCTTTCTACATTTAGTTTAACAATTATTATGAACACCAACGCCTATAAGAAACCCAAAAGGGAGGTGAACTGAATTAATTTATTGAATATTAACTATCATTGTAAGGGGATATTAAATATATGTAGATACATCTTTTTCATGTCAACATGTTTAAGATCAATCGTTTTAATGACTGAAATCTATTGGTAATATTTATTTATATGATAAAATAAATCTATTAAATTTTCAGATGTTTTAAATAAATTATGAAGTTATTGAAAATATGTATTAGAAACTCTCTAAATTGTATGTTAAAAATATCTTACAATGTTCCGAATTGTATAAAATGGATTTTAAACAGAAAAAAATAAATCTCATTTTATTAAATTTTTATTTTGATACAAGTAATTTGTAAAAAATCTGTGCCTGTATTCGAAAACTTGTTAATTTTTACCAAAAATTTATTAATCTTTGTTTTTACAATTTAAATTCGGGTATATAGGTGATTTAAAAACATGTTTTTTTGCAATTATGAACTTACATTGTATTAAATCGAATTGAATTGAAGTAAAGCTTGTTTTGTTTGGGTCACCATTCTGCTAAGGACAGTAATTAGATAAAATATTTCACAAAAGATATTGCCAGGATAAGACAATTATTTTCTTTAAAGCCCTAATGTTACTGAGATCGATAGGTCTATTCTAAAATACTTCTAGAATTCAAGTTATTTGCAATTTTTTTTTAGTTTTTAAATGACAGAAATAATTTCGAATATTATGGACATTTTATGTTTTTGAGACCATACCTTGATACTTTTTTTTTGATACCTTGATTCCTTGATAACTTTGATTGAAAATACTGGCGATTTTCGTTTTACAAACATGACTCGTCTTTAAACAACGAAAAATTTTATAAGCAAAGCAAATTTAGTCTTACGACTAAATTGAATTTTTAACGATAGAGCCACTTAAGTGATTCATTGAAATGTTAAATGTTTGACCCTTAAATTTCAAAATCAATTTTCCACCCACTAAAAATAAAAAGGTAAGTTCTTTTAAAATAAATAAAAAAATAAAACAACAAAAAATTAAGTTTTTTTTAAATTTGTCAATTTTAAAAAAAAATTTTTTTTAAAATATATTCCATACATGGCAAAAAATAAAACGATACAGTAATAAACTGAATAAAAGATTAAAATCTTACAAAATTAAAATTTTTTTTAAAATTATATATATATATAAGTTTATATAATATAAATTGACGCATGCCAATATAAAATAAAAATTTATCTAAAAAAAAAAAATGATAAAAAAAAATATAAACAAATTATAATTAAAATTAATGTATATTTAAAGCATAACGAAAATTTTCTTTTAAAAATTACGATACATTCAATTTGTATACAATATAAAATAAAAATAATTATAATAGGAAGAACATGGTAAAATATTTTTTTCATTTTAAGATATTTCACTTATTTTATAATTAAAAAAAAAACTTTTAAAACAAAATTAATATAAAACAATAAAATCACAAAAAAATGTATAACTAAAATTAAATTATTAATTTATAAACCAAAGTTTTTAAATGGATAAATATGTCTATTAGGTTCAAAAAATTATTATCACTGACTCTTTGGGCAAATTACTGGTTTAAACAAATCTATAATGTAAATTGTAAATTAAATATGGAAAAATTATGTAATATGTATGTAATATTTAGGAAAACGAGTCAATTGAATATTGAAATCAATTTATACAATCTTTTTTTAAATTATAGCCAAAACTTTGGTTATGATTGTTATGAACTTTTGAGTACTTTGTGAGTTGTAAAATAGCTGCCAATAATGCAAAAAATTAGTTTTTCCAACGGAATCTGATATCATAGTATTATTGTCAATCATAGGTGAAAACGAATTTAGCCAACATTTTTTCCAGAAGGGCATTCTGTTGTTAGGGAGATTAAGAATTTTTCGTCTCAACCTTTATTGTTGTGCATAAATTTTAGCTAACTGATAATTTTTTACATTAATTCCGAACACCTTTATAGCTCTCATACGTGTGTTAACATTTTTGTTATTCTTGTATTTTTTTATAAGCTTCTTTTTTAGTTGTCAGAGCCAAATTAAGATATTAATTGATATTTATCCATTTGAAAAACTTAATTTATTTTATTTTTACATTTAATTTAAATTTTTTTCTTAAAAGTTAAAAATGATGTTACTTTTTTTTCTCTCTTTGTTGAAAAAACTTTTTTTTATTTAAATCAATATCTTCATAAAAGTTTATTAATTTATTTTTTTAATTATTAGTTTTTTGTTTTACTAGTTGAGAAGCACAAGGCCCACATATGTTATACATTTTAATTAATTTTATTTTTATTATTTTTTTTTATTTTTTTATAGATGCTGCCATTTACTGACACATTTGATTCTTTTTTTTAAACATAGATTGTAACATTTAGTTTCTAATTTAGAAAAAATATAAAAACAAACAAATTATTATTGTTTTTAAAATTAAATCCAACTTTTTATATTATATAAATTAAATTTTAGAAAGAAAATATAAAGATATTTGAAATAAAGATCTTTCTCATGTCGATACGAATATTTTTGATTTCGTGATATTTGGGTATTTTGATAATATATAATTAATAATTGTTTTTCGTAATTGAAAACTCCAGGACATGTTTTTTCCTCGCATAGTGTATATTGAATGTTAAATTAATATTAAGGTTTTTTTTTGTGTTATTTAGTTTTTGAAATAATTTTTTTTTTTTTTTAAATGACAAATAAAATTATCTTAAATCGTATTTTCTAAGTTTGATTGCACATTTGAATTATATTTGAAGAACAGCTAGGAAAATGTATATTTAACAAAATCAGAAAACTCTTGTCCCGTCGATAAGAAAAAATATATCAATTATTGTCAAAATACTCAAATATCACGAAATTATGAATTTTCGTATTGACGTGACTTATACATGTTTTTTAACTTTGAATATTTGTTTTTTTCGAGTTATTTTCAGTTTTTTGTTGAAATTAAATTTTTTTACAATCCATATAGTGTAGTTATTTTTTTCAGTATTGATAAAGTCGATTTTAAAAATAAAATATTAGCCACACGTTTAGTTAGAACGCATGTTGGGTATAATAATCTTGGTATACGTTTTATTAATTATTGCATTTTCATTTTCAAAAACGAAAATAGTAATTGAATATAAATAGTTTTTTAAGAATGATCTTTGTATGCTCTTTTCAAATATTTCTAATTTTCTTTATATTGTTAATTTAAATTTTGAATTAAAAATTTAAAACTTTATTATAGGATTATGACTTATAAATGTACCTAGTATATAGTTATGTTATATTTTTTTTATGTCTTAAAAGTTTTTTTTGAGTTGTAATTTAATTAAAGCAATGTTTTATAACTTTATTTATTCTTATTTAATTTTATACAATTAAGAAAAAAAATTCTTCTACAATAGTACAGTTTTTTTACAATTTTACAATAAGAATTCTAATTAATTGAGATTTAAAGATTTTTTATTTTTATTTGAAAATAGCCTTCATATTTAACATTGCTGTAATTAAATTTTTTTTCAAATTTCGTATTTATTTAGTTAAAAGAAAAAAAAATCTAATATATTTTTGTGGTCATCAAATAATTATTTAAAATAAAGAAATAAAATATCTAATTATTAAAATTAAATTTAAATTAGGAAGATCTGTTTGCATATTTTTAAAGAAATATACTTTAATAAATCAATAATAATAATAATGATAATAATAATATAATAATAATAATCAAATTTTTTCTACAACAATCCATAAATTTTTCTTTTTTGTATTATTTTTTTGTTTTTTTTTTTGTTTTTGTAAATAATTAATTTAAAATCAATTTAAAACTTAAATATCGTTTGTTATTAATTATTTTTGTCCTTTATCATCGCTCCCTCGTATAACATTATTTTTTTTTTTATATTATATTATTAGTTAATATTTCTTGTCAAATAAATGATTTACTCAATTACATATATTTTTAATTTTGTATATTTAAATATTTTTTAAGTTAATAGTTTTTTTTTTTTTTACTTTTTCAGTTTCTATTTGATTCTAAATCTTACTAATAATTATTTTTATATAATTTTTATATTTTTTTTTTTATTTTTCTTTTTATTTTTCAGTTATTCTTAGAATCTTCTTTATTTGAAATCTTATTAATCTAAAATTTAATAGTTTTTTTTATTCTGTTATTTTGTTTTTATATTGTTTTTAAGATTTAACAAAAAAAAAATTTGTTTTTTTAAGATACTGAACTTATAGCATTATGTGGTGAACCCATTTGCGTTAAAACTTTATCTAACCATTGTAATGGACCATGTAAATGTATTTCTATCCAACATGGTGTTGATGTTACATCCTGTCGATGATATTCAGCTCCCCAACCTTTAACAAAACTCATACGAATTGTGCACATTTTCGTTAATTCATATACAGCTTCAAAACCATGATTAACTGATTGTGATAATAGTTGAGCAAATTCTTGATTATTAAATATTTTTAATGAACATCCTGGAGGGATCTTACATACAGTACTTGGATGAAAACCATGATGATGATTACAATTACGAGATTGTACAAATATAGCTGAATCAGATAAGCATTCAGCATAAACTTCACCAGCAACATAATATAAATGAACACCTTAAATGTAAAAAAAAAAACAAAAACAAAAAAATAAATAAAGATATTGAGTTTATTTTTAACTAAATTTTAATATATTATAAAGTATTTAATGAACTATTTTAATCATTTGCATATCAAAATTTAAAACTGTTACAACTAGTTTTATTAAAATTATTTTGATATAAAGGCTAGCAATATAAAATTTTTATGACAATTACTTTTAAATATAAAAATTTAAATTAAAGCTTGATTACTAATAATTTTCAGAAAGATAGGTAAATTTGATTCAATTGTATTAATTATATTTTTGTTTTCAGATAGCAGTCGAAATTATTTGGTTTACTAAAGTCCCATAAAGTTTTGTTAGATAAAATGTTTTAACCTAGCTCAAGTGGTTTTGTTTGTTTTATTCGCTTAACAAAGTTTTGATTTTCAATTAAGTTAGAAGCATCGGCATTGACGTGTTAAATCAAAATTATGATACTGTAAGATTTTTATATTTGAAAACATTTAAAATTCGATAATACTACTAAGTTTTTCTTGTGAATATAGAATCCTATTAGTCAAGGGGGCAAATTTAACTTCCTTTAATGTTTTTGCAGTTTTGCAAATTTTTAAATTTATAATTCTGCTATAAGAATTGTAAGAATACTGGGTTGGTTGGTGTAATAGTTGGGATAAGACCTTTTTCTGCAATATCTCGTTTGAAATTTACCAGACTTCGTCGTCGACCCAGCTAATACCTAAACCCTGAGGTCATAGTGTCTCACTGTCATAGGATAACGGCTTGTGATTTGTTGATTCCAATAAAACGCTTGTCAAAAAAATTTAAAAAGAATTTATTCTATACAAATAAAGAATTCTCGTTAAAAGAGTGAGCTAAAATTCAAATCGATTCACGTTCAAACGAATAAAAATAATGAACTAAATAATCAAGAAAAGTAAAATTGATTTGATAAACTCGGATCACTTTAAAAAAAATAATCAAGAATAGAAATATTTCCAATTCAATTTATTTATTAATTTCAATTGATAATGTGGAAATCAAGATGGGAAATCTTAAAAATAAATTCCCGAAGTCAAATACCATTTTCATGCAAACATCTTTCAACAGATTTAGATATTGGTAATGAAAAATTTATTTCTAAGTTTTTCAACAAAATTTTTAACAAATTTATTATTCACAAAAAATTATTCAAAAAATTCCAACAATTTCAAAAAAAATTTAACACTTTTTTCTATTAAAACTGTTTATTTTGTTACAATTTACAAATTAATAAAAAATAAATACAAATAAATATCCACTCTCCAAATAATAAGTATATAATTTCACCCTTTTTAGCTTATAGATACTTCAATTGATTATCTTAACTTTTTAAAAGTATTAGACCATAATTGACTGACGATATCTTTACACGAGAATTGATAAAAAAAAAATTGTTTTTTCATAAGAAATCACAAAATAAGAGCATGCACGTTTTATTTATTTTATTTAAACAAATTCAACCGACCAGTGAACTTTTTTCATTTTTTTTTATAATTCTAAAAAATTTTATAGGAATGTGTACAAAAGGATTTTATTCAATTTGATTTACTTGAATTGACGTCACACCATATTTAAACAGATAGATAATACGCTGTTATATACGAAATACTTATGTTGTATAATGATTAAAGTCGATAGGTGGTTGTTTCTGTTTTCTTCAAAAAAAAAAAAAATATTGTGATTCATTATAAAAGTTTAGAGATAACATCGTTAGTTGACGTCCAATGACTTGCTTAAAATATTTTATTATTTTGATATTAAGTATCTACATAGTTTTAAGTAAAATTTTCAGGAAATTAGGTCAAAGTAACAAAAAAATAAAAAATAAAATATGTATCGGAAATATGTAATAAAATTATGTTTTCTCTATTAAATATTGCTTAAAAAAAATAAAATAACATTAAAACTAAATAAATAAAATTTTAATAATTTAGAATCCCTTACCTTTGCCAATATGCCGTCTTGTATTTTCAATCGTACTATTTCGATTAACATTACTTAATTGTCCTAAACAAAAACGATCTGAATTATTTGATGGATTCGTAAAACCATCAACAATAACTGAATTATTACTGCAATGGAAAACTTCACCAACACGACAATTTAATTCATAATATGCAATACTAGCCCAAAATAATGGCTCTGAATAACTAACTTGAGCTACTTCACCCATTTGACCAACATCCATTTGACTTGTATCTGTTGCATTACCATTACCAGCTTGATTATTTGCATTACCATCTTCAGATGGACTATATGCTGGTGGTGGTGTTTCAGCTAAACTACCATATGGTGATGTTGGATTTGAACTAACAACAGAACTAGGACTACCAATACCAGATGATGTCATTGCACCAGGACTATTTGGTGATAAATGTGAATTAAAACCAGCTGTTGAATAGCTAACATTATGTGGCATATTTGGTTCTGATATTTGATTAAATTGCAATAAAGAATGACCAGGTGCAAATTCTGAATGACGTGGCACTAAAACTGGTGGTAAAACTGGACTTTCAACACGTTTATAATGGTAGGGATTTATGCAAACTTCTTTTTGTTTTGAACTAAATGGGAATTGACATGTATCCAATGGTTTTAATTCATGATGTGATTGTAAATCTGGCCATCTCCATACACGACAATATATAACATGAGGTAAACCTTTACGATGAGATACCTAATAAAAAATATTTAAATTTAAATAATTTTATATTTTTTTAATTATCAAAATTAATTTACTTGTAAGCGACCATCTAATGATCGAGGAATTGTAACACATTTTGATGGTTGACCTGGACAAGATAATGCACGTTCTAATTCTTCTATTGCACCCTTACGTTTTTTTAATTTTTTTACCAAACTATCAACTGCTTTTTCTGCCCATTTTTCTTCTTCGTCACCTTGTTTCCATCCAAGCAATTTTTTAACTGCTGGACTTGTAAATGAAAATAATGTACCGAGTGTTGACATTGTGCTTGTACTTGATGATTCAACGTCATCTGTATCCATTTTATGAAAATTATGAGAATGAAGGTGATTGGATGTGGGATGTGATGAGGGAGGATTTACCCTAAATTTATGGGATTGTGGTGGGTAATCTGTAATTAAAATATTAAAAAATTATGTTAATAATAATGTAGATATGCATGTATTTAAAAAAAAAACATTAAAAATAATAACAAAGAAAACAATATAAAACAAAAAATATTTTAAAAACAAATTAAAATCACACTCAGCACGTAAGTATATTATTAAATAACTAAATTACGAGAAACCTTTGTTTGATTAATTTAAATTTTTTTTTTAATAAAATTTTAAAAATTCATATTTTCATAGTTTTAAAAAAATGTCCATATTAACTACAAAAAAGATGGCAGATTTTTTTATTTCTCTCAAAACAACTATTAATACTTACCCGATCATACAATCAATATAAAAAAATAACACAAAACATATCTTAACAATTTTCTATTCTCATACAAATGAATCGGTAATCTCTGGATTTGAATCTTCACTATGGTATAGTTTATGCCAAATCGTGGATTTTAGGAAAATTTTAAATTTGTATTAACTACTCATATCTTACACGTAGTAGCTAGAGCGATTGTGTTTCAAAGGAAAGGTCGAATGTTCTATTCCCTGATCCAGTATGCTTTACCATTTTAATAAAATTAATTAATTAAAACATTTAGAAACTGACGTTATATAAATAAATAAATCAAACATTAAAATACTTTTAGTTATAGTCAGAAAATTTTCTATTTCATAGTTACGATATTAAGGTTTTATGATAACAGTTAAGATCTTCTAATTTATATAAACAAACACATTTATATAGATCTACTTTAAAGCTATTTCCATTATTTCTTAAAATTATTATTCTTTATTATCAATAAATTTAAATTACATAACAAAAATTTTACTAAAAAAAAATAATGTCCCAACTAAATTCAATTAAGGTGAACAAGTTACATAATTATATTAACTGGAAATTGAATAAGCATAATTCACAAAACAAAAAAAATCATAATCGAACGAAAATAGTATTTTATAAGAAAAATTTCTTTTTCATCATGAATTCAAGTCACATCCCAACGACACCACACAACCAATTCCAAATTAATATTTCTTCTTCCTCTTTCTTTTTTCTTTTAAAAGCTTGCTATGCTTCTTTAAATATTATCATCTGTTTGTAATCTCATGATGATTATTTAATTCACATGCATATAGTTATATTTTTTAGAGTTCATATAAAAATTACCACATAGACCAAATTTTGTAAAAACAAAAAATTAATAATAAAAACGTAAATCCTTCAAAATCATCCTTTGTGATTTTTTTTAAAAAAATAAAATTCGAAGGAATAAATACCAAAGAGGAAATGTTTTTTTATTTATTAAAAAAAAAAAATATATATACACTACAATCACTGACAATTTAAATGTGCTCAAATGGCCATATGATTACAAATTTTTTTTTTTTTATTGTTTCTGTTTACTGTTTTTTTTTTTTGTTTAATACTTTTATTATTTACCATATCTGAATATTGTGACGCGATTTAATATCTTTTTTTCATTATTATTATTTTTTTTTTATTGACTGAATTAAGCATGAAGATTATTCATCTCATGCTTAAATGGAAATAAAAAAAAAAAAATGAACAAATAAAAACAAATACAAACAAAATATTATATCGTCATATGAATTGTAAATAATACACAATGAAAAGGTGTAATTTTTTTATGATCCCACCACCTCCCATGTGTTTTTTTTTAAATAGTCAGAGATAAAACACGATGTTGATATGCGGTATCAGTTAAAATTAATTGTTTTGAACAGAATAATCTCTCGAAAATATTTTGTTTACGAATTCATTTAAAGTGATTTTCTTTTAAGGTTTGATTGTTCGAACCTTCGCAACACATCAATACTAGTGCAAAATAACTTGGTTGAACATTTTAGTTGATACCATTTTTAAATTGTTAATATTTTTTAACTTTTTTCTAAAGTCCAAAGTAGATATACAATTTTTACTGATATATTAATAAATCATCTTGCTCTTAATGTTCGGAACTTAAAGGGGGTGTCTTAGAGCTTCTCAACATGAGTGCTAATATTTTGTTGGCTCTAAAGAAGGAGATAACATGGAATTACATTATTTTTACGCATTAATGAGAACTCAATGCGTACGATAAGAACAGTAAATATCACTTAATTACTGGGGATATTATTACAAAAATTGGCGAAAATTTATGCAAGTTTTTAAAAGTAATCCGTTCGAGTACTGGGCCTTATTGTGGTAGACGCAAATGCAATCGCAACGCGGTAAATTGGTATTGTGGTAAACGTGCGGTAAGTGAAGTGAAGAAAAAAACGTCAAACGTCATTTTCGAAATTAAACGTGAATATATTTTTGGTATTGATCAAAACGTACGGTGACTGTTTTCTTTGTATTGTTGAAACGTGAAGATTAGTTTGCGTTTAAAAAATTTAGAACTAAATGTAAATAAAATGTATATATTTTTGAATGTTCTTGTTAATTTGAGTTAAAAAATGTTATTCATGTTGAACATAATCTTGCCTCTAGTATATCCAGCATTCATGACAATATTTGTGGGAAAATCGGTTGAGCTGTGTTATATGAAATCTACCTTGAGTAAAAAATTAAAAAAAAGCAGCAAGTTTTAATGTAGGTGTTGAAGATGATTTAATTGGTGTCGGTACATTTTCCTCATTGAAAAGCAGATTTATTCAAATAAAAGTTTGTCGTAAAACTAAAAGTACGTATGTTTTTTTTTTTTTTTTTTTTTTTTTTTTGTGTATATAAAATATGTATGTACATGAAAATGTTTTAAATTTTCCAAAATTTTTATCTCTTATATAAACCATTTCAAAAATATCATTACAAACTCATATTTCTTAAATTTAGCTTAACAAATCTTTTATTATTGATTTGCTCAACAAAATATACCGCTACTCTATCCATTTTTAATAATTTTTTAATAAATTTAAAACTAATAATTTTATATCATCAATATAAATTTTTTAAACACCTTGGAAAATTCAAACTTTAACTTTCACATAACGTATGTTAAAAAATAAATGTATTTAACATTTGTTATTCAACGTTTCGAAAATAGATTTTTCACGAGTTTTGTACAATACCAATTCGAAGTGAAGGGAATACAAAAAATCACGGGTCGCGTTCACCGTACGTTTACCACAATAAGGCCCACTGAGTTTTTTTTTTATAAAAATGAGGCGAAATATGACGGGATGTCAGAGAAGTTCTCTCGCAGGGAAATTTCGACTTGTAAAAACATAAACCAATCTAATTTGGTTGATGTTTCTTTGTTTTTGTATTTTTTAAGGTTAAGTTTTCGTTTACTTTTCTTATTAAAGCACAGTAGCAAGTTTTTACAAGAAATGCGTTCTTTTAATTTACTTGTAATTTTGCTCATTTCTGAGTTTTTGCAAGGTAAATACACGGAACAGAATTAGTGTAAAAATGGATTGTTCCTAACGTTCCTAACGAATTGTGAGAAAAAAAACCTCTTTATGTCATAGGTAAAATTTTATATGCTCCCTTTTTGATCAAATTTAAAGTTTCAGTTTACAAAAATTACGTTATAGAAAGAAAAAATTATATTTCGCAAGCTTTATGGAAGATCTCGTTATAACTGATATTTTGATTTAAAACCTACAAGTACTGTTGTCAATTACTCTTGTGTAAAAAAAAATAAAAAAATTAAGTGCATTGGTTATGTTTATTTATGTAAAACCAATCGAAGTGAAATTGTTTTCTTGGGCTTTGTATTTTTTCACATTTCATGACATCATAAATGAAAAATATTCGTTAAATACAAATTAGCCCTATTTATAAATGGAAAAAGTAGTTTGATCTTAAATGCAAATTTTGCAATTTGATAAAAGGTCTTTTGGCAAAAATCAAGTTTAACTTAATTAACTTTAATTAAATCATTTGAAAACTAACTGGCGCTTATTAATTTTAAAATAATTTAATTCGTTCTTTTATATCACTCGCTTAAAAAGTGTAACAAACTTTTTTATATGATTATGTTTTTTTTCTAATTCTCTCTGATTGGTGGACAATGCTACATAGTTTTATAAACGAATGGAACGAGAAATCAACTAATCATCAAAAATAAGTTGATTGAGTTAAATATTATTATTTTCATCGCATGAACAGACCTAATATAAAAATCTGTTATGATAGTAACAATAAATAAAAATTACATATTAAATTTATTTAATAACTATAATAAATTAAATCTCAAATTCTTTATTATAAAACATTATTCGGAATGTACTCGTATCTAATCAAAACAGTAAATCAAATTAAAATTGTTATTTTTAAATTTTTGTTTTTTTTTTTTTATAAATACTTATAGATGCATAAATACAGAGTGTCGCTTGTAATAAACGTAAATATTCAATTGAATTAAAATGCAATGCAGGTATAGTTAAAATTAACAAAAACCGTTAATGAAGGGGCGAAGGAAAGCTATTTTTTCAGTCCCTTAGAAGTTGAAAAACTTTAAGAGATTTTCTAAATTGTGAAATATGTTTCTATAGTCTTCTGGTTATAAAACAATCATATAAGCCTCGACTTTCGAAACGTCTAAAAAAAGTTGAAACACAATGAGTGGGTTCAGTAGCATTAACCGACAGATCTGGAATCCATTTTGGATCCATGTACCATATATCTGGCCACTGAACGCAATTCACCACAAAAATTTACCACAATACTTTTAAAAACAAATTAAATTTTAATGGAAGATTATTTATTATCATAGGTATAATTTATTTTTTATAACTCTTAATTTAAGATTTATTTACATAAATCTTCCTTAAGAATTTATATTTCACCCTAATTCAAAAAATAATGGCGATCTCAATTGAATAACTTTCATAAAAAAATATAAACATTTAATTTTTCTCACAGTAGATGTCACAACACTCAACATAAATATTGTTGTTCTGTGGATTTCAGATCCATCGGTTAACTTCACTGAACGCTACCCATGTCTTGTGCTTACATTCGTCAAATCAAAATTGTAACACAATGTGTTGAGTTTATAAACGCCTAAATTATGTATTCGTGACGCCTCGAATTTGCAAAGAACGTATCGAGATTATAATAATTTGGAAAATTTAAATGTGGCAGGAAATAATCAATTGAGTGGGTGTTTTTATTTGTTTTAAAAACAAAAATAATTTTTGTTTTCGTAATTAACTGACATTTTTTGATAGGGAAAAGAAATAAACACACGAAAGAAATCTTTTTCTTTCGTTTGATAGAATGAATGCTCGCTAAATTCATGCTTAAATTTTCTTTTTTAAATTCAAAACAATCATCAAATATAATATTAATTAATATGTTTGCTATATTATTATTAATTTTTTTATCTTATGACATTCAAAAAACAAATGTTCGTAAAATTGCAAGAAGTGTGTATTAATTCAAATAAAACATTGTATAGACATTACAAATCAAACATATGCTTTTGATATTGTGACAATAAAAGTTTAACAACCCGTCTAACAATCGTATTTTTTGACGTTTCGAAAGTCACGGAGATGACAAAACTTTGTATAGATTTTTAAAGCTTATTTGATTTATTTTCAGAGCTTATTTGAGTTTTATTCTGAAGCAGTTTCAACCATTATTTTAGACCCATTTGATAAAATTCATGAATTGCTTACAAAATTGAAGTCATTTGAATTCATCTTATTAAAAAAATTAATGGTATTTAACTATAGATATTAATTTACTGTATTGCGATTTTATAGAAATAAGATTAAATGAAGATTGATTCCGTAATTAAAAAAAAAATCGAATGCTCATAATTACAGAAGACACGAATATATACTTCACCATCACGTTTATTTATTTTAATTCATATATTAATTGTCTGCAATCCAACTGAGACCTGAAACACCCTATATTATTATTCATCAAACAAAAAATCAACAATATTATTAGTAGAGTCTATTTTTTTTTTTAAAACTAACAATAATAAATGTATGTGATTATGTGATGGATTGAAATTGCATTAGATTCAATGACATTATGATATGCATAATTACTTTTTTGTATAGTTTCATTATTTTGAATTCATCGTATTAACTTCTGACTAGACGAGACGACATTAAATTTGATAATCATAATAATACATATGTATTTTAAATGTAAATAATATATTTGTATGTAATTACATGTTTTAATAATGATTATTTTTGATCATTTGAATTTATTTTTTATTGCTCAAAGTCAGTTATAAACTGATCAAAATTTTAAATTTAACTACTTATATCCGATATGTGAGGATAACCATAAACCATTACATATTTGATTTTATAGGTATATAAATTATGATCATGCATTTGTATATAAGTATCAATAAATATACAATTTATACATATTTATTTGAAAGTAGGAGAAAATTTAGATTTTTAAAATTCAGAAAAACCAAATCCAGATGAGAAAAAATTCAGACAAGACAAAATCCAAACATTATGCAATTCAGACAAATATATACGGTTCCAATAAAGTGAAGTGAGGCATTAACTTATCAAGTGAGCATTACAAAAATTTATTTATTTGTTATTTTAAATATTTTCGTGTAAATCTTTTCTTGCCAACAATAAAAGTTAGATTTCAACACAAACTGGAACGAGGAATTTAATTGTCTAATTTTGTTGTTTTTCGTATTCATCAACGAAAACAATATTCTAATAAAGTGGAGGCTGAGTTGAAGAATGCCAACCAAGAACAAATAAAATTAATGTTTAATATTTTTTAGATATTAATCGTTTTTTTTTTTAACTTTGTTCATTTCGATTGAATTTTTCTCAATTCTATCGCTCTGGATTTTTTCTGTCGGGATAATGCCACTAACCCATTTATTTTATTTATTATGTTTAGCGGAGATATGACGTGCATTATAATATCTACATTTAATATAATGATAAAATGAGAAGTCGAATAATCAAACTGATGGTGGTCCGGATAACAATTAATAGGGTAATATACACTTTATTATAGTTGTGAATTTAAGTATATTCATATTTGATATAATTTTAATGCACTTATGCACTATACATTTATATATGAAATTTTCATAAGCAAAATGACTTCCAAATTACAAATTAAATCCTAGTTAAGTACTAACGAATTAGAAATTTCCTAGTTCATAAAAGATGCACTTTCGGATCAAAAACAATCGGATTTTTGTTTTCAGTGACATTTTAAATTATAATTTAGATGATGTAAAGTTTTTTTCACTAATAATTGTTTTATATTTAGTTGCAAATTACGATCTTTTGGAAGCAACATACTTCTTTCATTAGTTAGAGATTAAGATTATTATTTTTAGTAGTTTAATAAAGGGAAATTAATTTTCCACAGCACAGGTACTGAGGAAAGAAAAAAAAATGTTGTAAAATGTTTAATATTTTAGATACACTATAATAACATATAATATATATATATATATATATATATATATCTTATATATAATACACAAGATGAATGACGTGGGGAGTAAAAAAGCAAGAATAGCTGAGTAGTAAATTACATCACAAAAATATTAAATTTTTAGCAAATTCTTAAGCCAAATATAAAAATATATAAGACGATGATGAATACTTAAAACATTTAAAATAATTAATTGTTTAAATACGCTTTAGAATATATTCTACAATAAAATCCTAAAACCCAATTTGAAAACACTAATTTATCGACCTACTATATTAGAGCAATCGGACTTTATTGTATTAAGTTATATTGGAAATTAGTATTAATTTCGTCATAAAGTATTAGGTAAACATTATACTTTGAACAGTTATACCAAAATAAATATTTTTTTTAAATATAAAATTGTGTCTGAAAGAACTACTTCTGTCAAATTGCACAGGGGAGTCATTAGTATTTATATATTTATTTCGGACAAAACCGCAAAACATTATTGAATGAATGAACATTATATTTAATCTGTAAATTGGAAAAAAATATCTGAGCCATTTCACAAACAATTTTATTATTATTCTTTTAAATGATAAATATTTAAAAGGAGATATAGCGAAACTAAATATTGTTTCAAACATTTTTTTTCCAAATTCAATTTAAAATTTAACTCAATCTATAAGTCATTTTAACCTACAAAAATTTTAATTTATCAAATTGCCGCAATTCACAAACCGCCAGAATTAAATTTGAATTTAATGTTTTTGTTTTTAAATAAATTATTACGTATGCGGTTGTTGTCTAAAAAAATTATTGTATCAATTATAAATTGAAATGATGGCAAACAATTCATAATGAAAGTGAACATAATTTTTTTATCAATTCGATAAAAATACATACGAATTTCGAATTTCGAGAAGCCGGCGAATGCTAGTTACATTTTATTACGCCAGTATATCGCTTTGAAAGTCAGTTAAATAATTCATATATAAAAAAATCCTAAATTAAAAATCTGAAATATTATTTTATAAAAATATTTAAAATAACTTAATATTACATAACTATATTATTATAAAAAATTAGCTATTTTACTTATAATAAATAATAAGAACAAAAATTATAATTACACATTGTGGATTCGTCACGTAAATTTAAATCAACACCAAATTCATTCCACATTTGAAATGATTCTGAAATCTCTTTTTATTCACAAGAAATTATTTTGGTTATTATTATCTTTTATTGTACAATTTTTATACTTTTAATTTTTAATATTTAGTTATTTGAATCTACATATACATCATCATGCCAATTTGCATGTGGGGGATGAACATTTCACTCAGTGCATTTGCAATTCCATAAGATTTAATGTGTTTCTTTAAATTTTTGTTTATTTTGCACTTTTATTAAAAATTTATTATTTAAATTTTAATTATTTAATTTTAGAAATTAGTTTCAACATATAAAGTCAATCTTTAAACCTTAAATTAAGATTTTAAAAATATTATTTCGTATAATCTTGTAATATTCTTATTACAACCGTTATTCTTATAATAACCGTTGTGCTATTTGTTTTTTTGTTTTGTTATTTCATTAACTGCATTTGTAATGGTTGAAGCAGAATTTAGTCAAATTTATATTTAATTCAATAGTTAAAGTATATACATTGGACTTTACATTACAACCAGTAACATATTTTTAATTTTTGTATAGTTACTATAAAATTTTTAATTGAAAAACAACCAATTTTAATTAATATAAATTCTAAAAAAGTTGTTCCTAAAATTACCAAATATTATAAAAAATTTGATATTTCTATAAAAAAAAAAATTAATTTGATTATTGAATTAATAATGTTAATATAAAAAAATATACAATCAAAAATTAAAATTTGCTTTATAGAAATTATGTAACTGTGAGTATAGTTATATAGTTAAATTTATTTAATTATAACTAATTGCCGTTTAACGAAATAAATATAATATACTTAAACGCATATGTAATTATTAATATTTAAATAACAATTTGATAATTATAAAACATTTATTCAGGGCCGTCAACTGTCAAATACCATAATAAATAATTCAAAGTGATTGCATGTGGGTATAAATGAAGAATTACTATTTTATTTTATGTTTTGTCCTTAAAAACATGTTTTGTGGGATTTACTTCCTTGATTAGTAGTAAGTAGGTACAGTGCATTTGACCGTTCGAATTTATTTTATATAAATATATTTTAATTGGCTCATAGAAAATTAATTTAAAATTTATATTGAAATATTTATGATAATTTTAATAAATTGATAGTCGAAGATCTTTGATGCTAGCGCTGTAGTTTTAAGTTAAATAAACTGTAAAATTTATAGAAAAAATATGTAAAATTATATAATAAATTAATCTTTCATAATTAGGTCATAAAAATAATTGAACTATACATTATAACTATATCTCATAAATTCATTTTTGACATTTCAAACTAATAATTATATAAGTTTAGAGTTGATTTATTTGTCTTGAGTATAATCTACAGAAATATATGTATCTACATTTTATAAATACATATTTTAATATGTATTGTACAGGGTGCTATATATATGTTAGTTCATTGCTGTATACCCTTGTTTGGTTAGATCAGATAAATCATCACTGTTTGGACATTAGTAAATAAAATGTTTGTATAGAATTTATAGGTTCAATTAATAATTCATATAAATAAAATGGAACCATGCTATTTAAAAAAACAATTAAAAATTTATCAATGCTATATAACTAAGCAGTACTGCACTAACCAGAAAACATACCGTGGCGTCGGAAAATTTTGCGCAATGCGGTTGAAAGTCATAAATTTTACATTTGTGTTATTTTTATATTGTATCGGGTCGCCAAATTTTTTAGTATAACCATGAGGAAAGAATAATTTAAATAGAGAGTAAAAATGTAAAAGACGTATTTTAACATATTGATAGAATAGAAAGTATTCCAAGAAATGTTCGATTTGCATAAGCGGTCTAAATTGAAATTATACCATAATGCCATTATACCCATAATACAGGAGAACTGTGTTGTGTATTACGTTTATTGAGTACTTAATAAAAACATTTATTTACACAATATTTGTAACATTTTAAGAAATACAATTAACACAATAGCACGATTTAGGCAACCTATTTAGCAGAATGTTGATAACACAAATGAATATAAGACAAATTTAGATATGAGCAAATATGTTGTAAAGAAATCCTTATTTAGAGTAATTTCCTAATTTTATAAGGTCATTCTTATATGTTGTGCTTTTGTTTAATTTAATTATATAATTTTTATAATCTCTATTTAGTTTTAAATTTACTGACATTATTAATTTTTGTTATTTTAGTATTGTAAATTCCAATATTGTAAATAATATGTAAACACTTGTACTAAGTAAGAATAAATAAATAAATAAATAATGTAAAAATGTAGAACAATATCAGACTGTATGGTGCACTGCCCAGTTTTTTGGGTCTTTTTCACTTTCTATATGGTATAAAAAATAATTGTACGAAAACGCAAATGGGGGCAATTTCTTCCTACACATATTATGTAGTGTGTGAAATTATGTTACAAATTATGTTTACTATTACAATAATTTTCCTATTATAAGAAGGGTTCATTTTTTAAAAAAACTATTAACTAACATTTAAATATAAATATTTAAAACCTTCGACATTACTAACAAAGATATTTTAACATCAAATTTTAGTTATTTTTTAGAAAAAAAAACCGAATTTAAAATGAAAACGAAAGTAGTTTATATTTAATTTAAAATTCAGGTTTAAAAATATAATAGTAACTAAGTATAGACTTTTTTTTAAATTATTAACTAAAACAGTACAGCTGTTTTAAAACACCAATTCTTATGTTATATTAAAAAAATTAATTGTTTTTTTTTTTTATTAAATATTTATCAATAAAAATATTTTATGTAAAACATAATTAATAATTTAATTGTAAATATTAAACATTCATTCAGTCATTCAGTAAATGATTGTTATTATTAGTGTAGTAATTATATATTATGTTCGATAACAACATTTTGTTTCTATTTTTTTATTGCTGTTTATACTAATTTTATTGTTTTAACTGATTCTTTATAATTTTTTTTTTCGTTTATGATACAACTTAACTTGTTTTTATATAGTAAGTTATATATACATTACATTTTTTACTTTATCAAGTTGTAAATTAATTGAAATTCACACCCCCAAAAGGCATGATAAAAAAATAACATTTTAAAAATAATACAACAAACGACATCAATTACAAAGAAACTAACACATAAAAGAGAAGTGAAAAGAGAATGGTTAGGTTAATTAAAAAATGAAACAAACCAATAACCAATTAAAAAAAAATTTACTTTTATTTTTTATTTTAATTATTTGATCAAAAATACTTTTTATATGAATAAATTAAAAAAAATATATATATATTTAAATATGTATGTAGCACTTATATACATATAGGTAGGTATATTTAAAACATGAAATTAAACACGAAAATTCAAAACTTAAACATAAAAAATCTGTATATTTTGAAATAACAAATTAATAATAAAAACAACAAAAAAAAAATCGCGAACTTTAACAGTTAACATTGGTGCAATTTAATTTTATTATTATTTTTTTTTTGTTTTACTGCAATTACAGTATGTTTTTTTCTCTTTCTTTCTTATTTTAGATTAATTTTTATTTTTTTGTTTTACTTAATCTTTGTTTTTTTTTTGTTTGTTTGTTTTGTTTTATAAAATAGCACACAGGTTCATGTTACACAAAATTTTCTATGTTTCCACAGTAAAATACAATTGCCACAAGGAGTGATTTTCGTTTTTTTTTTTTTTTGCTTTCCTTTTATTTTTCTTTAGAATTAATTTTATTAATGTCTTATATAAAAAAAAAAAAATTGTTGTGATTTATAGAGTTTATGTATATTGCGCGAATCGCGAAATAAAAACAACAACAAACGTGTATATTGAAGATAACGTAAATAAAAATTGTAAAGAGAGACGACGGATTGAAACAGCTAAATATTAAAAAAAAAAAAACCAAAACAAAATTAAATTAAAGAAACTTGAACAAATAAGAAACGCGTGTATACAACCTTTGCTGATGAATAGCAAGAACAATCTATTTGTAAAATAATAATTTACGTTGAATTCTATTGAGGAGGGCCACCACAACAACACAACTTACAAGAAAACAAAAATTAAAAATTAAAAAAAAAAAAAAAAAATTAAATAAACATAGAATCGGTAATGCTAGACTAGACTAGACCATAAACACATACCTTTACCGGCTTTATATGAACAAATCTGAGTTCATAAACTTAAATCTAAATTTCAGTGTATTTATTTTGAAATAGGTAACTACGTATATCACCGTTGCATTTTACCTGTTTTTAATATTTATTACAATGGAGTGTGAATGTGTTTTTGGATAAAAGTTACTTCTCTATTGACAGTTTAAAAGATTAGGTAGTTACTTATATATATGAACATTACACGGTCTATTATAAAATATAATGTGAACGCGAAATCGATTATCGAGTATATTGATATGATAATAATAATTACTAGGAAGAATTTTATTTTTGAGCTCTATGTGGTAATTGAAAATAATATGCGGCTTACAATAGGATATGACTTGGAATTTGGATATTAATGATGCGTTATTTGATTTGATATAATTTAAGTATAGTTGAAAGAAAAATGTCACATGATCTATAACCATAATATTTTGTTTGTATGATTTTTCTAAATAATATTACTATGCCTCCTGTGCTTTTTGTTGGAACTGCAATTAAGGACTGTACCAAGACAAAAATGGAGCAGTACTTTATGTGCAAGTTTAAGAGCAGTACTTTATGTGCTTAGACTTCTATTTTTATGACAAAGACTTTTTATGTTTTACTAAATATATTAAATAAAATCCCCTCTATGCCACACGAATGGGGTTACAAGGCAATGATGATGAAATTTATTTAAAGGATTTAATACTTAGTATATCAATAAAAATATAGCTACAATATACTTTATAGATAAGCTACAAAGTATATCAATAAAAATGACAGAAAAACTTTCAATAAAATTTTCCAAGCATGAAAAATAATTTGGCTTCTTACAAAGTAACAAACAAATATTTTGTTCGGCAAGATATTTTTGTTGTGGTAAAATAAATGCTTCATTTATCACAGAAGACAATTAATCAAGAAATTCATAACAGAAGAATACTTGAATATGTGCTTAAAGTCGTTTATAGTCAATAATAGGGTATCGTACTTCTTTTGGCTCGATTTAGCGACACCACATTATGGGAAAATGACTAAAGAATGGTATGTACAAAGAAAACAATGTTTAGTACTGAAACAAACTTTGCCATAAAATTTCATTAATATACTACTCTCTTGCAAAGAGTTGGCACATATGTTATTTGAACTTTTAATCTGTTTCAATACTGACGTAATAATTTCCCATTTTTTTTCTCTTATTTCGCCCAGTCTCAGTAGAAAAAATATAAAATAAGAACTTTTATAGATATAAATTGCATGTACCGGATTTACCATGCGTATCTGCTTTTTAAGAGGAGAAGGAGCCGTTATTTTAGAATTAAAGACAAAAATTATTAATAAAAATGGAGGGTGCTCTATCGATTGGTGATATTTTAAACTTCCGGAAAATACCGGAAAAGGGGTTTTTAAGCCCAAAAACCGGCGAAACTGTTCGAAATCGAAATTTTCAAATGGGAAGAGGTACTTTTTTCTGCAAATTCGGATTCTACGCCAGAAAATAAGAAACTTTTGAAAAGTAAACTTATTTTTTGTCGTAGAATAAGAATTTGCACAAAAAAATACCCCCTTCCCCATTTGAAAATTTCGATTTTGGTCAATTTCGCCGATTTTTGGTCTTAAAAAACCGTTTTACGGTCTTTTCCGGAAATTGAAAGTATCACCAATCGGTAGAGCACTCTCGATTTAGTTAATAAAATTTTTATTTAATTTTAAAATAACGGCTGCTTTTCATTGTAAAAAGCTGATACGCATGCTCGAACACCCGGTATAGCAAATTTTTTATTATAACAAGTTCGAAGGGGGCCAACTTTTATGCAATAGAGCTCCGTGCAATAGTAATAGTAATAGTAAAAACCAAAATAATTTTTTTTTCTTAATTGTTTTCTTTTTTTATTAATTGCAAACTGTTCTAATTAGGACAATATTAGGACAGATTTGACTATAAAATTACAGGACATGCGGGTGGAACATCCAATGATGATCGAAATTCACACTTTTAACATTTTAAAAACAAACAAGTAACATTATATCTATTATTTGTATACATTTTACAAATCTGAATTCTAATTCTTCTATGGAAGCCTTCTTGAGTCTTTGCTGACTTTAAACTGTGTCCAGCAATTTTTTGACAAGAATTTTTATATAAGCTTTTGCAGCCTGTGTTTGTATTCTATATGAAAAACTTTAATTTTCTCTTTTACGCTAAGCATCCCAAGATCATGCTGAATATGAGCATGAGCATGCACTACCATTCGTAAAGTTTTTCACTGGGAGCACTGTATTTGATTAATGTTGGACACTGAGGGTGAGCCTCATTGTATCCCATATGTGCCCAAATGGACTTGATAATTGCTTTTATTTAGAAGCAACTTGTTTTGCAGTGAAAGTTGGGATTTTGGTACCATAACCCAGTATAGAGATCTCAACCTTATTTTGTATATAAGCATTGTTTTTTTTTGCTTAAACAATAATAATGGTTCAAAAATGTTGTACCGAGTAGTTACCGCAGAATTTTTGAATTTCGTAAAATAATAATAATTGTCTGCGTAGCCAAAAGCTTCTGCTTGCTAGAGCTAGTAATTTCTGCAAAAATTATCGAATTTAAAATTTTGACATTTTTTATCAAAAAAAATATTAAATTAGAAAATCTGTCTGAATAGTTGGCTGTATGGATACTTAGTAAAGAAAAATTGTGTCTGGCAACACCACTGATCAAACATAAAGCAATCATTCTTTATTGTTTTTCTTCATATAAAATCAATCATTTTAAATAATAGAAATTTAAAATGATCGAAAATAATTTAATTCATATGAGTATTAAAAAAATTGTACTTTATGATAATCATAAGAAAAAAATACATAAATAAATAAATAAAATAAATAAATAATAAAAAAAACAATGATAATAATTGTTAATCAGCTGTATGTGCAATCTACCACATAGCATGCATGTTGATAACGATGAAAATTATGATAAGTAAAAAAAGTCAATAAATTTTTATATGTAAAACGAATTAAAATGATTTAAAATTTCTTTTCATATCTTCTTAATTTCTATTTCAAATAACTCACAATTCATATTGGAAATAGATAAAAAAAAAATTACTTAAATTTAACCCAATTACCCCTCGGTGGCGCAGTGGTTATGTAACAGGATCCATGACCGAGGGGACCCCGGTTCGAACCTGGTTGGTGGCGATTTATAAAAAAAAAAATCCATCATTAAATTTGTTAATTGAAATTTCGAGATTAATCGAATGAAAATCATTAATTGAGATCGAACCGGTAATAAGGTAGCGCCACGTTGTTTCTAGGCAGCGGTAGATGGTTACTCCATCTCCTAGGACCGGTTACTGTAGGCCAATCACCCGCATAATCGGTAAATCAATGGATTCGAAATAATAGAAGAAGAAGCCTCGGATACACGAATGACTACTTGATAACGACCTTTGGCACTCAAAAAAGGACCCGAATTGCACAATGGAATGTAAGAACACTTAGAGAAGCTTCAAGACTCTCGCAATTGGAAGCTCAAATGGCTACTTACAACATAGACATCCTAGGTATAAGTGAAATGCGATGGAACAACACCGGAGAAATCAACACGGAGAATGGAAACATGGTAATTTACAGTGGAAGGGAAACAGGGGGTGAAAGTGGAGTCGGAATACTAATATCAAAGAAATTGAGACAAACATTGGTTTCGTGGAAGGCAGTCTCGGATAGAATTGTTATAGGGCGATTTCGAAATATGACAAGACATGTAACAATAATTCAATGCTATGCACCAACAGATGTCGCTGAAGACCATATTAAGGATGACTTCTACGAACAAATAGAATCAACGCTAGCACTCATAAATAGGGGAGATATCATAATATTAATGGGTGACTGGAATGCGAAAATAGGATCTAACAACAATGGACTTGAGGAGATAATGGGCAAACACGGGTTAGGAAGAGAAAGAAACAACAACGGGGAAAGATTGATAGAGTTGTGTCAGACTTTCGACCTAGCAATCGGAGGGAGTCTATTTCCACACAAAGATATCCACAAATACACATGGACAACACCAAACGGGATCTCAAGAAATCAGATAGATCACATATGCATCAGCAAGAAGTGGAAACAATCAATGTTAGATGTGAGAAATAGAAGGGGAGCAGATATACACAGCGATCATGAATTACTAACTGGGGACTTCAGAATGAAACTAAGCCAACAAGGAAGAGGCAGAAGATATAGAAAGAAGAAAATAAATATAAACAACTTAAAAAATCCGCAAGTAAGAGCTGACATAGTTACGGCGTTACGAGAAAATATTAGAAATAATATAGAATACACTTGGGAAGAGATTCTGGAAATTTACAACCAAACAAGCGAACAAAATCTTGGAATTTCACAACCACAAAGAAAAATCTGGATAACCGATAACACATGGGCCTTGATTAAAAGAAGAGGTGAAATGAAGAAAATGATAAACAACAGGATGGCATCAAGAAGAGAATATGAAGAAATAGCGAAAACAGTAAAAAGAGCAGCAAGAAGAGATAAAAGGAAATTTCTACAAAATTTAGCCGGAGAAGCAGAAAAAGCAGCACAGCAACATAACCTGAGAGAATTGCATCGCATAATCAAGAACTTAACTAACCAGTCGGAACAACAAAACAAACCAATTAAAGATAAAAATGGTGCGCTCATCACAAACTTAGAGGATCAATTAAGGAGATGGAGAGAACATTTCCAAGAACTGAGCAACGAAGAAAGTACAAATAATGAAGCAGACATAAGAAACAGAGACAATGCAAATATCTACCCAACTGAGGGACTGCCAATATCTACTCAAGCTCCAAATATAGAAGAAATCAAAGCTACAATCAATATCCTGAAGCACAACAAAGCAACAGGTGAAGATGGAATTCCAGCAGAAATAGCCAAACTGGACCCTGACTTATTCGCAAAAACAATTGAACCCCACATCAGGAAAGCATGGATAGAAGAGAATATACCACCATCATGGAAGAAAGGAATGATTGTCAAGATACCTAAGAAAGGAGACTTGGCAAATTGCAGCAACTGGAGAGGAATCACGGTTCTAAATACTATTCATAAGATAATAGCAATTATTATAAAGAAAAGATTAGAAGAAGTACTAGAACCAATACTACGGAAAGAGCAGGCAGGTTTCAGACCAAACCGAAGCTGTGTAGACCAGGCAAATACTTTACGGGTCATAGTTGAACAATCAGTGGAATGGAATGCCCCACTATATCTACTATTCATAGATTTTAAGAAAGCATTCGACACAGTCAAGAGATGCGCAATATGGAGAACACTTACAAAGAAAGGAGTTCCTGAAAAAATCATCAACATCATCAAAGCGATGTATGAAGATGCAGAGACAACAGTTCAACACAGAGGTAAGATCAGTGATCCATTCTACACCAATATAGGAGTTAGACAAGGATGTCCACTATCTCCACTTCTCTTCAACACAATACTAGACGACATTCTAAGAGAAGTTTGCACTGGAATAAACGGAATAGAATGGGATCTCTTCGGAAACTTAGAAGACTTAGATTACGCAGATGATGTATGCCTCATATCAAAAAATCAAAGGGACCTACAGAACAAAGTCAACAGATTACAGGAAGAAGCAAAGAAATCGGGACTGGAATTAAATATCGAGAAAACCAAAGCAATGAGGACAAACAATAGTTACAGTGAGCCAATAACAGTGAGTGGACAACAGATAGAATACGTAGAAGAATTCAACTACCTGGGGTGCATTATAACATCAAGAGGAGGTGCAACAGAAGATGTCAACAGCCGTATAAATAAGGCAAGAAGAACATTTGGGAGCCTAATGAAGATATGGCGGAGCAACCAAATATCGAGAACAACAAAGCTAACAATATTCAGAGCATGTGTTAAGTCAACATTAATATATGGCAGTGAAACATGGCTCACTTCGGTCAGAATCAAACAGAAGCTACAAGTATTCATCAACAAGTGCTTGAGAATTATATGCAGAATATTCTGGCCGGCAAGAATTAGCAACGAAGATTTATGGATTATAACTGGAGAAGAACCTATCAACAGACAGATAAATAGGAAAAAATGGAAATGGATAGGTCATACACTAAGGAAATCAGAAAGTGATATAGCAAGAAGAGCTCTAGAGTGGAATCCACAAGGACAAAGGAGACCCGGCAGACCATACAACACATGGAGACGCACAATCGATCAAGAATTAACAGTCAACAATTATACCTGGGACGATATTAAGGAAGTAGTACTCAACAGAGAGGAATGGAGGTTCACTATCGAAGCCCTATGCTACCACGCGGAGTAATAGGAGAAAAAAAAAAAAAAAAAAAAAAAAAAAAAAAAAAAAAAAAAAAACCCAATTCTGAGAATTCTCTTGCACTGAATTAAAGTTACTTAAATTTTGGGGTTTTTTTATTATTTTATTTTCAATTTTGTAAAGTTTATGAACTTGCTTTAGGTTAGTTTACGAGTTAGTTGCTTGTTTTTTGAGTTGATTTTACCAAGTCTCGATTTCTTCAAAATAATTTGTTCAAGATTATCAACTTTTAGTATTCATTTAAACAAACAAAACAGTTCTGTTCTGACAGAAACAGAAAAATTTCGAAATCGCATGATAAATGAGGATTTAAGAGTAATTTTTGTTTTTCGTAATTAAGAAATTTTTTGTGATGTTAATTCCTTTGACATTAGGCGCTTTCGTTGTTTAGTTCAGAGCATAGATCTGAGCGCGCTCTGACTCAAATAAGCACGCTCTGAGCAGATAAGCTCGCTCAGATTTAATAAAAAAACACGATTTGAGTAAACTGTCATTTTTATTTTGTTGTTATTCAAATTGTCAATAATCGAATTTAAGCTTCAAATTTGGAAATTTACAAAAATGAATACAAAAGTTTAAGACAAAATGTTTCAGTTATTTAGAAGATGCTCTTTAGAATGAATACAGAGGTTTTCGAAATTCTTTGTAACGAAATACATTTAATTTGTCAACATCATGCGGTCGTACGAAATGCCATTGATATTCCAATGTAATTGATAATTACGTTGTGGTATCTAGGAAACCAGGAATATATGAGGAATATTTTTTATACATTGAATTCATGTTAAGTAAGCAAGTTGTCATATCCAATTTAGATCAATTGCTGATAGATTTGGGGTGTCGATTTCCGCTGTGTAAAAAATATTCACATCGTTTAGTCATATACTTATTAAATTAAATCGACAAAAAATTTGTATTAAGTTAGTATAAGCCTACTAGCCATGTTAAGAACAATAAACCACATTAGAAAACCGGATGCAAGTTTTCGCTAAAAACAAAAAAAAGGGATAAAAATAAATAAATAAATAAAACCAAACAAATAATATGCATATTGTTAGGAGTATTATAAACCTCTAAACGAGGTACTAAGCCATATATTATAGTTTAGTATATATAATTGTAAATTAGCTTTTAACTTCATAGAAATAAATAATTTTAAAAAAAAATTAAGACATAATAAATTAAACTTAAATCGACAAAATAAGTATATCAAATGGCCCACGCCTGAATCTGCCCAAAAGACATTTCAATATTATGCCAACAAGTATCGATTACAAGGATTTTGAATCGATTTGTTGATATGTAAGGCTTTATTTGCCTCACTTATTTCCTTTGTAATTTCAATCTCTACTTTTTTGTAGACTAAGTTTATGATTTCTTTCTCTATTCTAGAAAAATGTTCTTTATTAAATCTATTAAGAGGAGCGTTGAATTCTTACTCCACTTAAACACTAAAATTTAATAAACAAAAAATATATTTCAAAAAAGTGTAAACTAGAACATATTTATTTTTGATTAAGTATATTTAAATATTAATTATTTCCCATCACAGCTTAAATTGTAAAAATCACTGTTGATATTTATTTTAAATTTTAATATGGTTTACTTTTTTACTAACGTACAGAGTAGCGCCATTTATTTTGTTTTAAAATAAAAATAACTTTTTGACATTTAATATTCAAGCGCTCTACATGCTCTGTTAATTTAAATCGAGCAAATAGAGTACAAACGTCCGGACAATTTTTTTAACCAATCAAAAAATTTTATTTTACCAAGTCATATACAAAAAAAAACCTCTCCGGGCAATTTACTCCATTCAATTTCTTATTTAAAATATTTTTAACTTTTGGCTGAAGGACGGAGTAAAAGAAAAGGATAGATATATTTCATAAATATTTATTGCTATCTCGATTTATGTATGAACGCATTCACATATAGAATTTCAAATGTTTTTTAAGAAAAAGACATGTTTTAGTATAAGATTATTTTTTTTCGAATGTTTGATTGTTTGATTTTCGAACATTACAATGTTATTATCCATTATTACTCTTAACAAAATTTTTTGAATAAAAATAATATCAACGCATGTAAACATTTTTTCAAAAGTCAACCTTTTTTGTAAATCATAAAATTTTCTTTAATGGTATTTGTGTTTCAATTATAGTGTAAAATAAAATTGTCCGGACGTTCGTCCATGAAGAGGAAATCGCCCATCAGTTGAATATCATTTGATTAAAATATATAATTAACTGTTTTTTTTTTTTATTTATTTCTAGAAAATTAATTCCAAATACAAATTGGTAATAAAATGGAAATTATAATATTAATTAATTAATACAAAGACGAATCTGAACTTAATCTTTACTATCGTCCGATGTAGTGGTTATGTCATTTGATGACTAATCAGAATATCACTACGGATTCGAATTTTTTTTCGAAATTAATTTAGATTATATTTACCACCACTTAAGTCCACGTAAAAATTTGAATTTTCATCATTTAAACAAAAATTAAACATTTACTTTTAAAATGATTTATGACTTATAGTACGGCATAATGATCAATCCTCAGAAGTGGGTTAATTTTTCAGTATGCACATATATATATATATATATATATATATATATGTAAAAAAAATGTAATATACAAATATATACATTTAAAAAAAAAATTCTTATCTTCTTCATATAAGTATAGTGGATTAGTTGAGTTATCAAAGATCAACGAAGAAGATTTTCATTTCAAAATATTACCATTTACAAAAAATTGCGTTCGATGCAAGTAACTTCTTGTGCAGTAGTAATCAACACAATTATACCATATTATTATATATGTATATTTATTATCTACTATTTTATAGCAATATTTTATAGTTAAGATATAAATAGCAAATTGTTTTTGAGTAAACATTAAAGTTTTATAATACTACTTATTTAACTTATAGATAAGTACATACATACATACATATAAAATTATTTCTATTTGATGTTAATTCTAACAAAAAAAAAATCTAAAAGGTAGGTTGCATTATAATACGAGTATTGTAATATATATGTGTACTTTACTTAATAAAAAGAAAAGACCAGTAGCCAGATAACATAACATAGTGATATTTAACGCTCATATAATAGGTATCAAACTGTGAGCGTATAAATTGAAAATTAAATAGTAGTTAAATGAAAAACAAGATATTAAAACTATACAGTAAAGTAAAGAAATGAAAGAATAGGACAGAAAGAAGGCAAAAAAAAAAAATTTCTTTTTATTTTTGAAAAAATTACAGTAGTAGTGGCGACTTCCCATATGCAACAAGAATAATCGCAGCTCAAAATGAAATCAACGGATAATTTTATCACGTTCAATAACATAAAAAAAACAAAATAAGAATATTAAAAAAAATTAGTTGATCATTGGCTTACTAGGAGATTTACTAACTTGATTGCTTGCTTACGCAGCATGTAAACGCACAATAAAAATTGTTATAATGTCGATATACAAATGGTTATATATATAAATTAAAGCAAACATGGACTGTGTTAAAATGAAAAAAAAAAAAAAAAAATAGAAACATATTATATAGAACATACTTTAGTATTATTATATATATATATATACATAGAAAATGTAGGTATTCCTTATAATTCTTATGATGATTGTGTTCTTGTAAATTTATTTTAATATCATTTTAATACACACTGCTTCAGTAGGTAAACACATTTATGTATGAAAAGGATTAGATATAAGTAAAAATGATTTCGAAAAGTGATTGAAAACATTTTTTTTAATCGGTTATACATATGTGTTTGTATTTTGTATATATATTTAAAAGATAACTAGAATAAGTAAATAGGTGCGTGCATAATTTTAAATATTAAAAAAAAAAAAAAAAAAAAAAAAATATTAATATAAAAAAGAAATTTTAAAGAAAGTCAAGACTAAATAATATTATTAAGATTAATGTCAGGACTAGATTTCGTAAATAGATTGTCTAGACTTTAGAGTAATAATTTGTAATTGGTGTGCCATGATCACACTACTTATTTATTATGAATATAATATTATAAGTTGATAGAAGTAAACCTTTGTGAGTAGTTAACCAATGGAATGGTTTTTATGTGACATGAAAAATTAAATAAATGTTTAAAATAATCTTAACTATACTTAAATATTTTCAAAAATAATTTTATCATATACATTATGGTTCCATTCAAAACATATTAAATTTATATATATTTAAATATTTAGAATTAATGGAATTAAAAGAAAGTTGTAAGTATGAAGAAAAAGCAAGACATTTTCAAATAATATTCTGACCAAAATGAATAGGGGTCAAATAAACATCTATGGTCCCACTTTATCATGAACACTCTAATTACTACTTTAATCTATAGACTTGGTATATAACACATACACAATCACATACAGTAATTTTCTCTTTTGAATTATTTTTGGTATACAATTATTTTTCTAAAATACCTCAAGAAGTTATTTCTACGTTTAAAATGGACAACCCTATATGTCGCTATCAATGTATTGATGGTTAACTTTGTCAACAACAACAACAACTAAATTAGGAGTTTAAGACTTTTAAAACCAGCAACTAGTGTTATATTGAAGTCACTAAACGTATATGGTTCAACAGGTAAAACGTAGCTGTCATTTGTTTAGTTTTTGTTCAAATATATCCTTGACAAATATGCACTAGTTATATAAATAATTAAACAATTTACTGAATAACTAGTTATATTTTAAATGTTTGTAAATTTGTTATTTCCCTTTATTTCAATATTAAATTAAATTTAAAATATTTCATTAATTTAAAACATAACTATATATCTCAGAAAGACTAGGATCCGGTTTACTAATTTAATAAAAAATAATGTGTGAATACAAAGTTAACTTACAATGCAAATATAAGCTATAAAACTGTTATATTTTTAAAACTAAACTTACAAACGTTAAATTCAAACGGAAAAATAAAATATTCAATGAATAAACTTAAAAAAGCGAAAAAAAAATTAACTAAATCTACTATAACAAAACAATTAAACCCTGGGTATGGGGCAGTAGGTAGAGCGCGAATAAAATTTTGAAATTAAAAATTGAATTTTCTTTCACTAATAAGATAATTTATTATATTTATTATAGAAAGAGAAAAGCATCCCGACATCGAAAATGTATCGACAACACCGACAACATTGTGGGATAATCTAAAATTACATTGTCTCATAATCGGTAATTAATTTGACAATGTATTTACGATTTATATGACTCAGTTCAAGTACAATAAACAATAACCATGAAGTATAAACAAAAACTGAAGTATTACAATAACAAAAACATTTAATTCAATTCTTTCTCAAAAGTGAGTATAATTAAATATGAACAAATGACCATAATTTTTTGACATTTAATTTGATAATAAACATTTATTTCAGATGTAAAATGCTCAGAATTATCGGAATTGTAAACAAAGCACATTGTGTTATGCTTTCAATATAATGTAGAAAATTTGTCATACTATACATATTTATATGTACACTATATCGGGATAACATTTTTTGGATACATTTCCAATGCCCGATCTAAAAGTTTGCCTTAATAAATATACTAATTAATTAAAATATTTTGATAGTTTGTATATTATAAATGTGTCGCAGAAGTAATAATAAAAAAATATAAATGCATATTATTAAAGATTTCACAAACCTATTAAATAAATATTTTTTAAACTAGATTATTAACATTTTAGGGTTTTAAATCAAATCCCAAATGATTTGAATGTTAAGAATTTATTTACAAGAATGTTATTTAAATAATAATAAATAAGAGTATAAACAAGCAAACAAAATTTTATACACATACCTATAATTTTCTAAAAATATTCTTATCTTTAATCAAAATCAATTTTTAAAATAATGGTTTTTTATAACATAAAAAGAAAGACCCCAAATTGCAATTTTTTAAAAATCCATTAGCATATTTTTATAAAAATAAAAAAATACATTACTTATTTTTATTTTTTGCAAAGTAACTAATGATTAATTAAATGCAATTTTAATATACATATATTACGTACTAAACTCATAACGGTGAATTACAATTAAGTATATACGTATATAATTTAATCCATGATGATTACAACTAAGTTTCGTGTCATTAAAATTTAAAAAAGAATACTTCATTAGAAAAAAAAAATACCACCCCTTTTTTAATCAATTTCTCTTTTCTTTTTTTTACTTTTTTGCAAAAAAATATATCCAATATTTTATTTAACCCTTCTAATTTAGAATAGGGGGAAAGAAATATGGACATTTAATTGTATACATAGTGTTGCATTTCCCAATTAAAAAATATTTTTTTATTAACTTAAATATAATAGTCCTGCAACTTTTTATTAAATTTCATAAGAATTAAAGTGTACAATCAAAATAAAGGAGGAAATACACGGACGATATATAATATACATATAGTCAATAAGTAAAATAATAAAAAAAATTTTTTCATTATTTTTTTTTATAAAATGTCGATTGAATTGCAATTTTCTTAAAATTTATTTCTACATTTTCATCATTATTCTGATTGAAAACGTTCTAGTTGCACATTATAATACATGCAGCTCTATAACATAGTTAATACATATATAATACGATAGTAGTTAATCAAATCAAAAATTCACATAACCATATGGATACCAAATTATGATTAGCCATGACCACCAGGGATTCATATATATATATTTTTTGTTTTTCTATTTTACTTTATTATTATTATTATGGTCAGTCTATTATTGCAACTTGCAATTGAAATTGAATAAATCTTAAATTTCAACAGTATTGTGAAAAGAACAAAAAAAGAAAACAAAAAAAAAAATTAAAAAATCAAGAACTCAAGTTAGAAGGCGCCTTTATCTTTCTACAGAAATCAACATTTTTTATTCCATTTACGTTTGTTACGCACGCATTTATTTCTTAATTATTATTTTCATCAGATGCAGAATTATTATCGGAATAACACATGTGTAGTGTATAATAAAATGAAAATAAACAAATAAAAAATAAAATTAATATGTATAAGAGCTGGGAATTTAGAATAAAAATGATAAAATTATTATTTGAATTAAAATAAAAAAAATATTAATGGTGGTCAGTCTTTAATAAGGATCTACGCACTCAAGACTATATAGGTATAAGTATAGTGAAGCAATCATCATTATCAAAAACTCACATACGTTATTGCATTTTTTGCTAATTGAAAAAATTAAAATTAAGTTGAGTTAGATAAAGTAAGCTAACAATTTATATCATTATTAGAGCAAGAAATTAAGTGAAATAATATTTTCCAAGTGAGCTTAAAACCCTAAACACTCCAAATCTATAAACAAACTATTTACAAATTTTAATTGAACATTGCTTGATGAATATATATACAGTCATAACTATGTTAAGCAGATTTCGATGGTAATTCTATAACATATTTTAGTATGTATTTTATATCCTTGAAATGGGTATAAACAATAAACTTTCGTTGCAAGTCCACAATCATTGTTTGGAATTTTCAAGCAGAATTAAAAATTAGTTTACATCCTTCAACCTTAATTTTAATAATATACAAGACATATGTTCGACAACGACTTGAGTATTGAGGTATAGATATAACTCCCATATTTGAGGTTTTTCTCATTACAGGTACTATGGATTGTACTGTCAATGTACAAAAATAAACTGTCATAATTATTGAAACAGAATACCAACCTCCAGTACAGTAGACAAAGTGCAAAAGCGAGTTATCAGAATTATTAAATTGTATTGCTTGAATTGTAAAAAATTAAACTTTAAGATATATACACTCTGTATGAGCTTTGAAGCTCCTTTAAGGATATGGTTAATTAAAAATAAAAAAATAAATAAATTAATGATGGAAATGTTCCACAACACCTAACATCGCTAAGTCATTGTCGAAACGTCTGTGGTTATTGATTTGACCAAATCAAAAATATTCTGCCTAAAATATAACAATTCAAAAGTAGCACTACTAGCAGAATAAGTAGCTTTCCCATATGTTTGTATTCGAAACCAGAATTGTGAAATATAAAATTATTTCATTAACGGTTAAACTATGGAACACTTTTCCATCTTATTTGTTCTCCCAAAAATTCGAATTGAAAGTTTTCAAAGGACGAATAAATAACATTAAATTTTCCATATTTTCCTAATCTGTAATAACTAACTATTAGTTACCATTCTCATTTCTATTTATTTATTTCTTCTTATTCTCTTCTATCTAATTTTTTTTTTTAAATTAACTAATTGTAATCTAACTAATTATACTAAGACTCTACGAAAGGTGATTAGTAAAGTTGAAAAATTACAAAAAAATTTAGAAAGGGATTTAAGATCTATTTTGAGTCGTTTAGTAGCTATAGGCGGTGGCATCATAAATGTCTTACAAAAACTTCAACCTGATACAATATAAAAAAACTAAAGGCCGGTTTTCATGATAAATTTTTAGCTGATAAATTGGAGTTTAGAAAGAGAAGAGTATAGTATACCGTTAATGTGTATGAGGGAGTAAAATTATATTATTTTTATAGTAACTTTTATAGATGATTTGAAATCTAAAATCTATATACATAACCTTCCAATATTCAAAATGTAAACAAAATAAAGGTTATTTAATTTAAGCAATCTTCCTTAGAATTGTTTCAAATTTCGCGAAAGTATATAAACAAAGTAAATAAAGTGAAGAAAAGTGAAATATCATATGATTTTCATCTGTGGAATTTTTATTTAGTTCTTTTAAATTTTAAATTCACTTGTATTTATTATGTTTTTCATTTTTACATAAGTATTAATTAGAATTAAAATATTATTTTTTTATATTATACTAAATAATGAATTAAGAAAAAAAATGTATACATACATACATTCTAAAATTCATTCAACAAAATTTAAAATATTCATTCAGATAAAAAAAATTAAAGTTACAATTGTAATTAAAAGTAAATTTTTTAAATGTGTTTGTTAGTTTATGTATAAGATAAATAGAATATGTATAATTTTAGTATAAATATATTATACCTAAAAGCTAAAATATTATTTTTTATTTACATATGCATTCAAATATTCAATACAAAAAATTAATTTCACAAAAACAAATTCAAAAATTTAAATGTCGTTCCGTATCCATAAAATGTGTTGGTAGTGTACGAATTTTTTTTGCGTAATTACACATTACTTTATGTTTGTGTTAAAAATATCGGCGATAATTATAGGAAACATATCTTTGCGAAGATATGTTTTTTTAAATATTCTCCGATATTTATGGCGACTCTCTCGATATTTCTCCCGATATTATTGTCATTCTCCCGATATTTTATCATTGTTTCTCTATCGCACTTATGAAATTATATATCGGCTACATGAAAACCGGGCATAAGTTGTCAATTTTATCCGTAAAATCAGTTGAAAACATTGTGTAATAAGAGCTTTCCAAGCCATTGTGTTTTCATTTGTGATCAAGCAGAATGAACATGCAGAGTTTATTTACACTGTCCAACATTGGGTTTTTAAAAAATTTTATAAATCCAAATACCTGTCAAACCGGTCACGGAGACATCGTCAACAACAATTGTGATCTTCTAGACAATGTCTCAAGCTTTTGTGAACTTTCGTATACATTTAAGATCATGTGGACGTTGTATTCAACTTTGTGTTGAGACATTTACGATGTCAAGGAGGATCATAAAATTTGTTTACTTAACTTGACTAATTTTTGTTTCACCTATCACGTATAACGGTATGATAAAATAAAATAAATTAATACAAGTATATGTGGTGAGGCTGATTTAAGTTTTATTCTAACTCATTATCAAACATTTTTTTGATTGAAAATTATAGGGCTCGTAAATATAAAGCGAAATTTAATTAAATTTTATTCAATGTAGGAATGTTTGATTGATCTAACATAACACTATTGGAACTCGTTATCTAGAAAACTCTTGATTCAGAACATTCATAACTTATTTCAAGATGCTAAAAAACCATCTGTAAGTTATATAAACTAATCAAAATATCTGTTGTTTTATAAATATAAACAATTATATAATTTTTGAACTAAAAAATTGATATGACACTCAAAATTTAAGGATATGAAAAAGGAATAATCAAAACTACAACAAAAAGTTATTTTAATATCGTTTTAAGAAAATTAATTGTACATCATTGATAACTACATATTCAATAATTAATTGTAATGTAAGTGTTATACTATATGACAAAAGAGCTCCAGAAGAGAAGTTAGAACAAAACTTCAATCAGATTTTAGTAACTATAAAACTACTTTTATAAACTTTAACGCATCTTCGATTTTATAGCGAAGTATATAGTACTAAAACAAGGTAATGGTGACAATTAAGAACACGCCATCTCATTCAATACAATTTTTTATTTGCTTAGATCTCAATCGCTAGTCCACTGCCAGAATTGTTTAATCGATGTTGAAGTGGTTGCTCTATCTCTACAGGGTAATCACCAGTAAGTAAATGTAGTTATAATTTATAACAGCTGTTATGTAAACTAGCTAAAATTACTAAATCTGAGACCTCCCTGCTTAAGGGTAGCATTCAAAATTTAAACATAGAAAAATAGCAAATTGTACATTATTCTCAATTTTAGCAATTAAAAATATGTGGACTAAAAATATTGTTTAAAAAAATATAGAACAATATTTAACTCGAACTATATAGCAACTACTGCATTATTAAACCATCACTCGGTAAAATCTGATACACAATAAAGATAAGTGAGTAACGTTATTGGTCTGCCCGGCACCGGGAAGAGCAAAGAAAAGTGAGAGAAAAAAAAGATGATAAGACATTAAGTAGTTGTGTTCAGTAAACTGTTCTAGGACGTTCTAAAACGTTCTAAACTAAAAAAGAACACTTTTTTGTGGTAATTAGTTTCTGTTTTTTGTCCGAAAGTGTTCTGTTGTGTGTTCATCAAATTGTGCGAAACTGTTCTAAATTGATCTTTTTTGTTCTGAATTTTTTTGAGAAACTTTTTTTGTTGTTGATTTTTTTTAAAATTTTGACAGTTAAACAAAGAAATTTAAGAGTTAAGAGAAATAAGACAGTTAAACAAAAATTATAACAAAAAAGTTCAAAAAATGTGTTTGACAGTTAATTGACATTGTCCAAAACTGTTCTGTCCGATTCTAAATCTACTGAACACAACTATTATTGAATCTGATTAAAATACGATAAAAGCTAGTTATAAATTACACTATGTTGACTTTTGACCAAAAAGTATGTAAGAGATAACAGAAAACCTCACAGAAAGCTGAACTAAGTGAAACTATATGCAAAACGTTTCATATATTTTAACAAAAATTTTCGAAAAAAAAAAAATTATTATGTAAGTTGAATTTTAAAAACATCATCAATCTAATTTACAGAATATAAAATTTCAGAATATAGTTACGATCCGAAATGAAATATTAATCTTTAAATAAAATTTAAATTTTTTTTTAGACACTGCAACCTATGCTAATAAATAATTAATTAAAAATATGTTAAGTATTTTCAGAATTTAAAAAACTTATATATGCTGTCATAACATAACCAATTTTTAATTTTCGTTTTAGTTTTAATGTTTTTTAATCTACAATCTTAACAGCAAAACTTGATTTTACTTTTCACAAGAAGTATAAATTAATTATTGAATACCCTTATTAATAAAAACGATAATTTAAAATACAATGGATCAAAATTTTTCAATTTATTCTTGTGTAATTGGAAGATGCGCCATATTTTTCTTTTTCTTTTATAAGCTTCTCGTCTTACATCAGTGGCGTTGATTTTGATCATGTTTAAATTTCCTTATTTTAATCTCGTATCCATAAAAAGAAATTTTCTTTATCCCAAATAAGTGCTACACCATTGGAGATTTAATTTTTATCAAGAATATTTTATTTCAAGTGTTCTTCTTGGTGTTTTGTATTAGAATCAAATTAAACAATAATAAGCGTGGAACTTGTTTTAAAATTTTCACTTTAAAAATAAAGAATTACTGGATATAAAGTTGTTACAGGTTACAAAAAAAAAACAAAAAAAAACAACAAACACACAAAAATATGGCCGAGTTTATAATTAGAGAAAATATTGATATGAAGAGAACTAAAGGACTTGCACTAATCGTTAAACGGAATATTTTGTTGTAGTTTTGTGCAATAAAAATGGAAAACTATTTTTACTTTTAATTAAATATTAATAGATTAATTATTATACAATATTACAAAACGAAAAATTATGTATTCCATGTTTTTGTTTAACTTGATAGTAGCACTAAAAATTATATTAATTGTTGGGCAAATTATGATGTTCAAAAAATAATTAATAATTAACAAATTTAAATGGAAGATACACAGAAGTTCATACATGGAACTTCATACAAATTAAACAGAAATTTTTTTTTTTTAAAAAGCTAAAATGCTATGGCAGAAATGTTTAATAAAATTTCGTATCCATTATCACATGCAGTGAAAAGGTTATTATTTTAAGCACTGTTGCATACTTAGTCACATTTATTGTATAAAGTTATAGTTAACAGTGTAATCACTGTCAAACAGATCATAGATGAAAATATTGAATAATTCAAATTAGACAATTAAAAAAATGTACAATAATAACTGACTTGAAACATAATGTGTACTCTTCATGAAATGAAATCAAGGATATTATTATGCACACATATTAAGTGTCAAACAGAACAGTTCGAACATAGTGTGAACGCATTTTCGAACATGATTATTTTGTAATCAACAATTGCAACAGTGGTAGTAAACAACTACAATACCTACCATATTGGAGGTATTAACAATTCAAAAGAATTATATGGATGTGCGCCCAATGAAACACTAATTATAATTCTAATTCTTCAAATACACAATCTGAACTGGCAAAAAATAAACAGTACAAAATTTTAAATTATCAATTAAAAATATAAATAAATTTTATTTTTGACTTGCTTAGGCTAGATGCAGACATGCAAATGTTTATTAGCAAATATAAAACCATTTGTGCGCTTTCATATACACTAATGGAACACAAATGTGCTTAAAATTACATGTCTACGGCTAGACTTAAGGTGGGCTACTAAACATTTTAAGTGTGTTAATATCTTGTTGCCTCTAAAGAGGGAGATAACGATAGATAGAGATAGGAATTACATTATTTTATATGATAACTAAATGAGAACTGATTAGGTCCTGTTAATGGGATATTTTTCACACTAGTTACACTAGTTTTTATTACACGCTGGGTGGCGCAGTAGGTAGAGCGCCTGTCTTTAACCGAAAGGTCCCATGTTCGATTCCCGACGGAGGCAAAAAATGCTTTCTGGATTTTTCGACCTGGTCCAGTACCCTTTATCATTGGGATAAAATAAATGATAAATAGTTGAGAGTTTTGGTTATCACTAAAAATAAAATGGAACTATGCTGTTATGAAGGCGAAGTACTCTACAATAGATATAGTTTTCCACATTTAAATTAGTCTATTCCACAAAAATTTTACAGAAAAAGCTATTGTATGTGATTGTGTATTCCAAATCTCTGTTTAAAAGCAAAAAAAGTGTTCATCCCATAGACTTGGAATTATATAAAAAAAAAAAAAAAGTTTCGAGGTAATATAATTTGATAAAGTATGTTTTCAAATATCAGGGATATTTTTTTTAAACCCACAACACTTTTTTAGCAAATTTTTGAGTAAATATATATTCCGGGTGTTCCAGAGCATACGTATAAGCTATTTTAGAGAAGGAGCCGTTATTTTAAAATTTAAAAAAAATTGATTAACTAAATCGAGTAAACTCTATCGATTGGTGATATTTTTAACATCCGGGAAGAATCAAAAAATGGTTTTTTAAGTTCAAAATTCACGGAAATTCGCCGAAATCGAGATTTTCAAATGGGAAGAGGAAGACAAATTGAGGATTCTACAACAAAAAATAAGAAACTTATATTAAATTATTTTCTTTTGTTTTCTCAGTATTTTTCTTTAAAATTAATAAAATAAAACATAAATCCTCCATAAATTCATAATTCAGCTTCTTCCCCTCTCAGAAACCTGATACGCATGCTCTGCAACACCCAGTATATTTTTTCTTATATGATAGCCAAAACTAAGAAAGAAGATGTAAAAATACAATACAAAACATAAATCTTCGTTTTTTCGTTGATTAGAGATCTGTCTATATATATGTATATGGAGCTTATTTAGATGAAAACATGTCAAATTATAACAATTTTTACAGTTAAATTTTGAAATTTGTAGAGAAATTAAAGAAATTGTCAATTCATAAACTCTGTTGTAAATCAAAATACAATTTCAATTTTGATCAAAATCAAAAAAATATTGAGTCCAATTTTTGAAAAAAAAAGAGACAGATAAGGCATAAACAAATAAAAATAGATAAAATAAATAAAAAAATAAAAATTTTTTCTAAAAAAATTTGAAATTGCAAAGCACAAAAAAAAATTTTAAATTTTAGAGATTTTAATTTTTTTGTGTTAATTTAAATTATACCAATTACTTATTATAAAAATATTATTAAAACCGATTAACTAACGCCCATATTAACAATTGAAATAAAATAATAATTCTACTCAGTGTCTCTTTCTATTAAAATATTTACTACAAAAAAAAAAAAATTTTTTTTTTGATTTTACAAAAATAAAAACAAAATATTTTGTAATTCTTACATAATTCACTTTAAATAATGAGATTAAGAAAAAAATATAGATCACAAATTTGATATAATATGTATTATGTACATATTTATACCTACATAGGCATATATTATTTTGTTTTTATTTTTTTTAGATTTAATTTTAATATCTGAACATAGTAATAATAAAGGTGAGATTTTAAAGATTTATCTTTAACACCAACTAAGGTAATATTCAATAGAATTATGTTACCAATTTATTTTTTTGGTTTATAGTGAATTATACCAATAATATTATATTTCTTGAACGATTTAAAACAAAACAAAAGCGAGAGTTAATAAAATAAAATCATGCTGGGCCCCCTTACCATTAAGAGTAGACAATTGAATTTGTGACAATATTGAAGAATTTTATATTATTTTGTGAGCCTCTACAGTCACTTTAAATATTATTTGTACATAGAAAAATTTTGTGGATACCCAACAATTGATTAAATTGTAAAAAAATTTCGCCAAATTTTGTATTAAATTTAAACAAAAAAAACTACAATAAATCATTTCGATTGTTTTGAAGAAAAATCTTCTTTGTGCTTTAACCTTATAGTTAATAAAATTCAAACATCTTTCTTTTGTGAGTCCATTTCCTATTAAAATTAAAGTAAATTAAAATAAAAAAAAAAAAACATTTTTAAATTTATTTTTGAAACACGAAGTAAAATTTATACTTATTTTTCTTCAATTTTTAAACTTATTGCTTGATTAATAAAAAAAAACTCAACATAACTGTACCAAACTATACTGATGTGTATCAACAAATTTTCGGATACATAATTTAACAACCCGTGTCGGGAAAATGAGTCGTGGATACACTGTAAATACACTGTCGTCAATATGTTGACGAAGTTGTCGATACATTTACGATGTCACGAATACATCACAAGTTTTTATGAGATACTTACTTAATTATGACCGAAAATGGACTGGATGTCTAATTGCCAAATTTTCAATTGTTTTTAGTTTCTTTAGTTCGTTGTTCAGTAAGTGCCGAAATAATCTACAAAATAGCTATGCTATTGGTTGAAACATAAACTTAATCAGGAACTAATGGTCAAATTTCTGTTATAGAATTGTCATAGAAGTAAGTATTATGTTCTTAGAAGTACTAAATATTAGATATATATATATCTAAGTAATGGAATATAAATTTGAAAAAAAAAAAGATTTGATACTAAAGATGGAAAATTTTTTGATGTTTTGAAATTGACATTTTTTCGCAAAATGAAATGACATTATTTAGAAGGAAAAGGTGTTTTTTTTATATCATTATTTATTATTTTTACGTAAACTTAAATATATAGATTTTTATATGTAAAATATTTGACTGTACGATTTATCTTTTCCTTGTGTTTTAAAAAACAATTTTATACAATTCGGTATTTGTGATATTGCAAAATATTTTTGAAATGGAATGTGGAATTTAAAACATTGTAAAAGTTTTTAATTTTTTTTTTACAGTTTTAGAAACGCAGGTAGTTAGTCACTGCTGCGATAGGCTTTTAAAAATAGCACTAATGAATGAATAAACTACAACCATTTGATATGTTGAATTTTCGATGTTTATTCAAAATTACTTATATGAACAAATAAAATTCGTCAAAGGTTACGAACACATCATCAATTACTAACCACAATTAAAAAGTGAAATTTAGCGTACTCATTTGGATAAAAATAGCGTAGAAAAGAGTTAAAGGATTCAAGTTCATTATGACGTGTTTAATGAAATTTGATAGATGCGTTTTTAACATTAAGCAACTTGGTGGCTACTTTCATTCTGACCAAGGTATAAAAACTTAATTAGTTTTATTTTTATTAAATTAGGATTTATTGAAAGCTAAGAATCCTTGACTTTTATATTGTAAAATCCATGTAATATCTAAAATGCATCATATTCCATATTGCACACAAAAAAAAAATTTGCAATCTAGTCTATTCCATATTGTTTAATGTTACCAGTTTCAAATGCGCAAAATAAGAGCAGAACACGGCATCTTTCCATGCTTTTTGTAAACTTTTCGTATAGAGTATAGCAAGGATATATTATTAGAACTTTTAATCCTTTAAACTTATAGTATTAATAAATTTAGTATTATTGAATATTTAGGAAAATCTACTTTTTATTATTTAAAATTAAAACTTAATTTTTTTTATTTTTTGTTGATAACTCTTAAAATGTAACTAACTACACGACCATAAGGCTTAGGCTAAGGTCTGAATCTTTCTATATATTAATATTTTCTCCAATAATGAATAATTCAATGGATAAAATTTTGTTATACAAATACATATGTATGTATATAATGTAAACATTATTTTTTGTTAATAAAGAAAAAAAAAATACATAATACTTAGGCACCTAAATTTAAACAGTTAAAAGGCATTTTAAGAAGTGCTTTTTTTACAATATGAAAGTCACGGAATTATTATAGTCCCTTAGAACTTTAATTCTATAGAACTTTTTAGGAATGAAAATAAGTGACGTGATATTAAACTTATTTTTAAAAAAAAAAGGACATTGAGTTTTCACAGGACTCGTGATAAAATTTATCAAAAGCATTAACATCAATACAAAATTTTAAATTTGGTCATTAACATTTGAGTCATGGATAACAACACAAAAAGAAGATTTAAACAACAACAACTAGCTCTGATTGTGTATCCCATCAAAATTTTCTATATACAAACAATTTTTTAAATGACTGTTTCTAAAGATTTTCATATTTTTTTCTTTGTCTCCAAAAGTATTAAAGTTCAAACAACACATTATATTTGTTAGTATAATAGAAATTCATTATTGAATTTAAATATGAAAAAATAATAATGGTAATAATAATAATAGAAATTGTACAGTAAAGCTTAAATACAAGAATTAAATGTCTGAAAATGGTTCAGAATTTCAAAATAAAAATAAATATTATGCGAGTATATAAGTCAATATAAGTTAAGGTAAAAAAAAAGAGTGAAAAGTCATATTTTACAGAGGGAACGCCTACTAACAAAATTAAATCTAAAAATCAAAACCAAAAGGAAGTAAATATAGTTGGCAAAATATAAATAATCAACTTGCAACATAATTTAAAATAAAATTGCGCGAAAAATACGTTTATTATTTTTTAAGCTGGAAAACTATATTAACAGTTAGAGAATAGTAAATAAAATAAAATGTTAATTTTTTTCTCTTTTTTTTAAGTTTATAAGGTTAACATGTTATGTTTTTAATTTTCTTTAATTTTTTTTTTTTTGATTATATTAAATTTTAAATTTATTTTCAATTTCTATTAATTTTTCAAAGTAATAAAAAAAAAATTAACCAATCCAATCATCTATAACAGTAACAATCTTTCAATGAAAATTAGTCTGGATTGAGTAGAGTAGGATTTACGGAAAATAAAAAAAAAAATTATACCTACATTTTATACCTATAACTATAGTAGAAATATAATTTTTATATTACCAAATTGAAAAAATTGAAAAAAAAATCTATCTTAAGTAATTGGTGAAAATTATTAATCGCTTATTTTTTACAAAATAGTCATACTTAAGTATATTCAATCGTAAATTTCAATTCAGTCTGTCGCAAGCACTGATGAAGACAGTGAAAGATTATTTCCCGCTCCTCGAAATTTGAGGAAGTTTGATAAAAATGGAAACTACTCAATATTTCGTTATAAATTGTTTTTCATCATTTAAATTTATCGTGGACACTATGTTTTTTATTGATTTATTTAAAACAACAACCTCATTATTTAAAAAAGTAAACATTTAATTTAAATCGGGGGTGTTGATGCGACAAGTTGACAAGGCAAATTAAAATTTTTACCTATTGAAATACCTTATACGTGGTGGGGTGTGAAATTTTAAATTGAAATTACATATTGGAAATTAAAAATATTTAAATTCGCCACGTCTCGTTTTAAATATCTATCATTTGAAAGAATAATAATGAAAATCGGTTTCGAAATGGTTAATTTACAAATAAAATGTAATGATTTATTAGTGAAAAAAAATTTGAATTTTAACTGCAAAACTTAATAGTTTTAATATTACACAAGTAAAATAATTAAATACGTTTTGCTACATAGTTAGTCCTCATCAGCTGATGCTGAAAATTGATTTTTCTTTATTCTTTTCCCAGAATACTTTCATAGAGGATACGAGAAGCAATAGAGCAGATAAGAACAATTTTTTTCCCGCCTGATTTTCAGTCGCTGAAAAATATTTTTATTTGCTAATTTTCAGTCGACCTACTTATTTGACAACTTTCATATTGATGTTAAAATTCATTTAACATTCCATTATCTCCAACATTCCACATCTCTTAACATTCCATGTCTTTCAGTTGTGTTTGTATTATTGTAAGTAATTTTGCAATTGGTAAAGTACTACTACTAAAGTTTCTTATTTTTCATCGTAGAATCAGAATTTGCATAAAAAAGTACCCCTTCCCATTTGAAAATCTCGATTTCGGCCAATTTCGGCGATTTTTGGTTTTAAAAAACCCTTTTCCGGTTCTTTCCGGAAGTTTAAAATATTACCAATCGATAGAGCACCATCGATTTAAATAATAAATTATTATTTAATTTTAATATATAACTGTTCCTTCCCCTCTTAAAAGGCTGATAGACATGCACACGGGTTTGAACCCGTGCTTCCCGGTCGTTACATTCTGATACTCGAGTGCTTTATCACTCGGCTACCGTGGCCAATGCAACAATTATATTAATAATTTTGTATTGGGTAAGTCGTGTAAAAATAAACTGTATAAAAACACAATCATCTACATTTTACAACAATAAAATCATAAACGTTAACTATAACTATAAGTAATGTTAGTTACCCAATTGCAAAGGTACTTCATACATTAGAAATATATTTGATATGGAAAAATCGTTTTCGGCAAACCGACGGAATATTTCAGTTTTTGCTAGACTATAACCAGTTGACTGCATTTCTGATTGCAGCACTGTAACATGTAGCATTTACATCACTTAGAGGCGAATTGGTTTTGTACTCTGTAGAGAAAGTTTAGAATAATAATTGATATTGATGAAAGATGTTTGCAATATAACTACTCCATCTTGGGTTTTGTGTAGACCATCTAGCTAGACATTAGATAAATCTAAACAGATCTTTCAAAGAAGTAGTTATTCCTCATTTTTGCTATATAGAAAATATATTTATTCTAGAGCATATATTTATGAATAAAAAATATCCAATTATGTATTAGCAGATTTTGCAATAATTATGAAATAATTAGCTTTTTTCTGTGCAATCTGATGATATATGAATCATATATGAATAAAATTTCTGAGAAAATTTATTTGGAAAATTAAATTAATAAGCATTTGTTATATATAAACGTGAATATTTATAATTTTTCTCATTTATGTGATTAGTTTATATACCATCAAAGAATTGATTACTAATCTATTAATCAAATTTCATATTGAACTCGTTATCTCCGTACTCCATAAATGGCACAGACAGCATTACAATCCACACATTTATATTGGTAATATGTAATTATTCTGTGAATATTTAATTGCTGGCAATACAAATTAAAAAGCTTATGTAGATCTGCAGTAGAACAAGCAAATAAAGATAGTAAAAAAAAAAGAAAAATAAATGAGAAGTGCATTCGACTTTTTATTCATAAAAAAAAAAAAAAAAAATTTGAATTAATTTTAATATTTTTCTTGATATTTATTAATTTATATGAATAATAAATAATAATAAAATTCAAATTATCTTGAAATAAAAATGTTATAATAATAATAATAAATTTCCATTCATATTATTTTCAAGTATTAATATTTACAACAACAATATTTTATTTATGAATATATAAGTACCTATGTATGTACATAACTAAGCCTGTAATTTTATAATAAAGATTTGTGTATAATGTTAATACTTGTGTGTTTTGATTTTTTATTTAAATAATGTTTAAAAATGAAAAATTGAAGCAAAAACAAAAGAAAAATTTAAAAGTAATAATAATAAATAAAAAATGTACACGATTTTGATCTTAGATTACATTTTAATTTAATAAACGATATTTTGCATAATAAATTATGAAATATGAGATAATTATACATATTTAATTAGATGAAATATTATTAATTCATAAAAGTAATAATAATTATATATATACCTATGTTTTCAATGTAAAAATTGATACATTGTCAATATAAAATGTGAAGAGTAGTATCATAAGTAAGCAGCATATAAAAACATCAAATATTAACAGTTAATAAAATTCAGAATAAATTAATTAATTAATTGCAAATAGACATATATAATAATTTTAAATATATGTAGTTATTACTATGTAGTTGATTCAAAATTTAGGAACTAACTAATTTAGGAACTAAATTATTTAAGGGAGACACATTTACAAAATTCAAACGGCTTACAATTTTAAATTCAAATTTAATTCAAATAAACTAACGATGCGAATAGATCGTTGTTTTTACAGTTAGTATAACGTAAACAATAAAAATATTCTCTCAACATTATAGTTAACTACATATGATTAACAATAAGCTAATGAAATATCTTAATATCAATACTATAATTCATGATCGCCAATATGGCTTCCGAGCCTACCGTTCAACTGGTGATCTTATGACATGCCTCTGCGAAAGGCTAAACATCAACTTACATCATTCTGGTGATGATGCTGTTGTGACCTAAATTATTTCAAAAGCTTTTGATCGAGTACGGCATAAGTGCTATAATAGCAAAATGTCATGCTATATGCCTAAGTCTAATTTTCACTAACTGGGTTGAAAATTTTCTCTCGAATCGTGAATGGGCCCGATTTCACTAGTTAATATTTAAAAAAAAAAAATTCTCAAAGCCTTCTGCAATATTTGCAAATTTTCGAATTATATCGAATTATATAAACTTGAGTCTCTCAACATATCTAGATTCGATCGTCTCAAGTAAATTTTTAATTCACCGTCATTTTTGTTTAAGCAGTGACTCTTCAAATTTATTTTAGTAATTATTTCCAAAGATGCATTTTATTTTTATGTACAGCATCTTGAACATTCGTTGATACTAAGTACAACAAATTTTATCCATAATTTTGCAGATGAGCTACCCCAGTTTACGCCAAAAGAACGATAATGGATGTCACGGTAATGGCAAAACATGACTTAGTCAAAATTTCCCACTAGGGTAAAGCAAAAAGACTTTAGTTCACCACCGTCAAAACTCAAATCTGTCTAATTACGCAAAACCTAACGCCATTCGAACCTATTCTAAAATTTCAAGATGAAAACTTACAGTGACTAGAAAACTTATTAAATATTCTCGGAATACGAGTAAATCAAAATATGTTATATCATCGATATTGCGAAAAGCTCCACAAAAAATTTTTGGCTAATAATTTAAAAAAAAAAAAATTTTTTTTTGTAACGTAACTAATCTCTTAAGCAAAAAAAAAAAACTTGGATAACCAAACAATGTTAGCCAAGATAAGCACCAAAAAAAAAAAACGTGTCCGCAAAAGAAATTAGCCGTAAGTATATAGTAGAAGTTGAATGAACTTTATTTTCGCCCTATGCCACACTGACATTTCAGGATAGTTAGTGGGGCATGCATAAGCCTGCACAAACATAAGATACGCATGCAGGCATGTACAAACAAAAAAATTAAATTTTTTGTTAACCACTCAGTTAGCATGTACAACCGACAATCAACACCATAATACTATCAGTTTGCATAGTAGGTATATTCTATATACTGTATATGCATGCATATTAAGTATATATATGGCTGTCTTTATTCTGATCAGTTCAAAATAAAGCTTACGATCGATTGTTGTAATGTGAAAATTTTTGCTGTATGTTCATCGAATATAATACAAAAAATCGATTGTATTTTTTTTTTGTCGATTATTATTTATTTGATCGCAAGTCTTTAAAGGCACAAAAAATTAGGTAACTATATTTATTTTAAAAATAAATGGAATCTAAAAAATGAATGCATTTTCTAGGTGGCACAAAGTTGCATTATTTTTTTGGAATAGCTGGGAGTAACATTTTTTTAGATGAAATCGAAATTTTGAAATGAGAAGAGATATTTTCCGAAAACAAGCGGATATTTATCGAAATCAAGATTTTCAATTGGGAAGAGGTATTTTCAATGCCGATTTGGATTCTAAGCCAAAATAAAGAACTTGCTCTAATAATTTTTTTTTATCACTTAAACTTTGTAGGTAATCAAAATTGTAATAACAGAATATGATGACAATATGAAAAACAAATTTTATGGTGTCCTAAAACAACAAACAATAAAAATGATTAAAACAAAAATATCTTATTTTTTGACGTAGAATCCGAATTTGCACCGGAAAATACTTCTTATTTGATAATTTCGATTTCGATGAATTTCCGGTTTAAAACGCCTATTTCCGGTCCTTTCGATAGAGCTATTTCGATTAAGTTAATGATAATTTATTCTGGACAACACCCTGTTTATGTTAATATGTAATAAAATCTACTTTAAAATTTAATATTAATCCAAAAATGAACTATACAAGAATATCATAACATCACGGTTTTTTCTTTACATTTTTTTAACACGGTGTAGACAAGTAGGGTAAATATGTATCAACAATATTATGCAATTTTGTATCTCCCAAAAAAAACTTTTTAATTACCTTTAATTTGTTAGTAATCAAATCATCCATCAATTATATAGTAAATGCATAACTATAAGTATATATAATGTAATAATACAAGCGTTATGCCTATTGGTGTTTTTTTAATTTTAATTATTATGTTATAACTATAGGTATACCACTACAAATTTACATACGTATAATATCACACTTTTTCATTAAATTATAATTAATTATTTTAAAATTGAATCAAGCAATTAAAAAACGATATAATTGTCACTCTGTTTTGTATCAAATTAAAAACAATAAATTAATGAAAATTAATAACTACAAATTAAAAAAAAATTTTTAATTGAATAAAAATTAATCACTTTTTTGTAAATAACGTAAAATATAAATTTTACTATTAGTTATATAGTTATGTTGGTATCCTTGTTTAATAAATGTTTTTATTATAGGTAAGTAGGTATAATATATAAATTAAATCTTAAATATTTATTAAAAATGTTTTAATTGAAGCACCAAATTTAATTCAAATTTTAACTAACTATTTTTAATTGACAATATAAATATTGGTGTTGAGAAATACGTTCGTTCAAATTCACGTTTTAGTTAAGATTATTTTATTATTTCACATTTAATTAAAAAGTTTATAAGAACGAAAATCACTTACATACAGGTACCGTCCTAATCTAATATTGAAATAAGTATGTTTATTTAATAAAAGTTTACTTCATATTTTAATTTTTATTACTCACATATTTTTATCGTCATTAAAGTTCCCCTGATAAAAATTTGTTTTTATTTTTTTTTTTAGATAGAAAGCGCATACTGTACAATAACAAAATAAATACTTAATTTATGATTCATAGATTAATAAATCGTCACAATAATATTGGAAGATGGAAGCACTTAAGGAAAGAAACACTCCTTTACAAAATTTAATGATAGTAAAATTCAAGCTTAAAATATTTTTAATTTTGTACGAGAACAAAAAATATTAACAGCACTCACTACATTAATTTTAAATCATTTCTATTCAATCATTTAGAAGTTCATAGTCTAAAAAAAAACTTTAATTATATTATTAGTGAATTCAAATAAAAAAAAAAAAATTAATTTAAACTCCAAGAAAACTTATATTTTTAAAAAATATAATATTACGAAATTATTAGTTTATATTTGAAACACATATTAAGTAAATGTAACTTTTATATTGTTTTTTTTTTTTTGTGGTAAAATGGTAAGGAACAACTGTAAATGTGGATTTAATTTTTCCCGCCACTAATGAAGGACACATTTTTTAAAATTCAATATAAAGGTAAATTACATACTAAAGGTTCAATATTTGTGTTAAATTTTATTAAATACATCAAAATGGAACAAATCACAGGACACAATAAATATATATATTTAAATCGGTTACAGAACAGTAAAAATTATATATGTAGTTAATTTAATAACTTACCCGATGTTCCACCATTATGATGGAAAATATTTCGATACAAATTATTCCAAATTTTTAAAGATTTTATGTCAACTCAGGGAAATTAAAAATAAAAACAATCACATAAACTTTTTATGTGTGTTTTTGTGTAAGTAATTTTTTTTTTATATATATATTTTGTTTTAAAATTCACCTAAATCAGGTAAGTAGATAGTTTGTTTAAATTTTTTTTTGACGAGAGGTAAGTCTTTAAATAAAATAAAAAAAATAAAATAATATTATTAACAAAATATAAATTAAAAAATTAAAAATAAAATGAAATTTCCGGTAGAAGAAATATCATCAATTTTAAATAAATATGTTTCTATTTGTAATAAAATTAACAAATAAAAAATCCACAAAATATTAAATTGAATATGACTATGTAAATATACCAATTCTATAGAATTAATTAATTAGTTTATAATTAATAATTTTATAAAATTAATGTCACAAACAATATTTAAAATTTACATACCTACATCTAACAAATTAGTCACTAAATTTCTTTAAAATTAAACTTATTCATCATAAACAAGATGCAATTCTCTAATATCAGTAAGTATATATATTATGTACATATATATATTTATTTAATTTGTATATATATAGAATACTCAAGTGTATATTATATAGTTTACAATCAAGCATTTCCTGTTATGATTTTTTTTTTTATTTTGATTTTGACTCGATATCAAGAATTTAATCAACAAAATATACAAATATTTTCTCTTATCAAAAATAACAATTTTAATTTTCTCGCTTATAAGGTAAGTGTAACTTAACTTAATATAATCATTTTGAAATTAAAAACAAAAATATTTCAATTAGTTTTAGTAAAAGAAAAAAAAAATACCTACATAAAAATCAATTTTAACTAACTACACAAAGTGATAAGTATTAGATATAACCAGTGAATTAAAATTTTATCAAATTCATATTTGATAGGAAATCAAATAAATTTAGTAATAAATTTTTATATTTTAGGATGAATCACTTTTTTTTTTTTTTTCTTACACAGATAATTCATATTCAAAGTACACATAATATTTACTTATTATCTTTTTTATGTTCTCTAAAAGAAGAATGGGATTGACATCGAAATTTTGCGCAAAGTCAGAAATGATTTTGATTACACTTATTAATGCAAAAAAAAAAAAAAAAAAGAAAAATATTTTTGAAAAAAAAAACTCAAGATTAGAATTTATTAAATTTGTATCAAAAATATTTCAATAAAATCAATATTTCATTATAGAAATTAATTTTAATTTTTGAATAAATATTATATATTACAATGTTTTGTTATATACTTCGAAAAGGACCTATTAAAAGTCCCTGAAAATGTATTTTTATACCAAATTGTATATTTATTCCTTTTGACTATACATATTTTAAAATTCTTTGATTACTTTAATCTAAAAAAGTCTTATGAAATTTTCATTACCTTTTCCAAAATTTTAACCAATTAATTTATTATCTTTTAAAATTTTAAATTTTCTCTATTTTCATTAAAAATGAAATATTGTTATATTGAAAGAATATGAATTACTAAGAATTTATTATTCACTGGTTACACTTCTGGCTGGCAGCCATTGTACTAATACAACTATATGAACTGAAAAAAAAAGATTTTTTTGGCGACTAGAAGTCTGCGTTAAGAAAATTGTTAAGTAAATTTTTTATATCAAACAAATGAAGTACTTACATTTGTTGTAATAAATTATAGTAAATGTTCCTTAATATTAATTTAATAAGTTTTTTTTTAATAAAATATTTTTAATTTCATCAAAATTTTTTTGTTTATAAAATTTTTGATCACAATCAAGACAATCAACACTTCAAAAAATTTATTTTTTTGTGGAAACCAAGCAGCAGTACAACTACAAATGTCAAAATTTATCATGTTTTTTAGCCTGATTTTAGTTTAGATGGTAGTCACAGTTAAATATTTTGTCGCACACCTCGTATTATTTGTTTTCCTAGAATTTTTTTTATATTTAATTAATTATTTAAAATGAGTTTCATTAATATTCTATTATATTTACTCGTATAATTCATTTGAGATTACACTTTGTGTTTTACAATAAAAAAAAATTATTTTTAAACAAATTTTTCACATGAAATATAAATTTTGTTATAAATTTTTTCCGCATTATTTCTTATTGACTACATTTGGCGCTGCTTTCGTTAGATAGAAAACATACATTATGACAACAAGGAATGTCAAATTGGAAAAAAATATCAAACGTTTACGTTATAGGTTAGAAAAGTTAATTTAAGATTTAAATAAGAAGTCGCAAATTTTTTAATCGTAAAAATAACAGAAAACACTAAATAAATTTGAATATGGGTTCTACTACTAAAAAACATAAAAAAGAATCAAAAAAACATAAGCATAAAAATAAATCAAGGTCCCGTTCACCACCAGTACGTATTGTTCGTAAAGTTATTGTTGGAGCAGACACTGTTCAGACACTCCGTCAACCTCATCGATCATCTGAAACTTCTTCTTCAAGATATGAGAGTCATCATAAATCACATAAAAATATAAGTAATTCTTCAGAATCTGATTCAGATTTGTCAATTATTGTTGTATCTGAAAACAATAGCAGATCGCGATCAACTGAGAAGGAAAAAGATCGAAGCGGCCGCGAAAGAGATCGTGAAAGACATCGGGAGAGAGAAGTTGAACGTGAACGTGCAAGAGATTATGAAAAACGTAGACATCATAAAAAACATAAGGAACATCGACATCGTCATAGACATCGGGATCGTAGCCGATCTGAAGTTGAAGTTGAATATAAAGACAAATCTGGCATTGTTAATGATTATGAAAGTGATAGTAAGTAAACGAATACCTATTGTATATATAAATTATATTTTGTTATATATTAAGCTGCGCAGATATTTATTTGAGAAAAGTGTTCTGTGTTATTAAAGCGATTTAATTTTTAAAACAATTACAATTCACTTTTCTTATCTGCGCTTTCATGTAAATTGTTTAAACCATCCCTTGTATTTCTCTTTTACAGATGATGACAAAATTTATTATTCAATAAGAGTGTAAAATTAAACAAATAAAAAAAAAGGTATCTAAAGCAGCAAATATTTTTTGGGGAAAATATGAAGTTATCAATAGAAATGTTAATATTCAAAATCTATTATGTTTTGAATTACAAAATCTTAAGATTTCTGTGTAAAATTAGGAAATTACTTCGCGTTATAATTCTTGTATTTTTTCATTCACAGGTTCTGATTGCGTAGAGGTACCTTTGGAAGCACCTCCTGCCCCCTTAATAACAGAAAAGAATGGAAGTGACAAAAGACATCGTAGTGAAACACCACCAGCACCGTCTCCACCCTTGGTTCGTTCTCCACCTCCACCTCCAAAAGTTTCTAGGGAATCACGTTCGCCCTCACCTTTGCCAGAAAATGGAGCAGGAGATTGTCTTTCTATTGAAGAAACAAACAAAATTAGAGCTAAACTTGGATTGAAACCACTTGAAGTTAGTTCTGGACCTATACAAAAGAAAATAGAAATAAGTTCCTCAGACAAGAACGATGGAAAGACATCAACTGAACAATTTTCTTCATACAAAGATGAATGGGGTGAATTTGTTCATAAACCGGCCAATAGTTTGACTAAAAAAGCAGCTGAAGATAAAATAAGAGAGAAATTAAAAGTAGCCAAAGAACGCAGAACACTTGAACAAAAATTGAAAAAGGTAAGTTAGGTTTGATTAAAGAAATTTTGAAATTATTTTAATTTATGATATATTTTAGACTAAAACTTTGGGAGAATCAGATGAAGAAGTTGATGATGTTCATAATTGGCTAGAACGTTCAAAGAAAAAAGAAACTCAAATAATTGATGCAAAAAGACGAGCAAAATTACTTGAAGAAATGGACAATGAATTCGGAGTTTCAGATATCATTCAACAGGAAAAAGAAAGAAATAAAAATAAAGCTTATAAGAATAAAGATTTAAAAGGATTGCGTGTAGAACATGATTTGGATGAGTTTCAGGAAGGAAAAACTGTTATTCTTACTCTTAAGGATAAAGGTGTGTTAGATGAAGATGGTGATGCTTTAGTGAACGTAAATATGTTAGATGATGAAACTTATCGAAAAAATGTTAAAAATAAGAAATTGAATCCACAACAATATGGTTATGATGTATATGAGGAAGAATATGATAGATGGGGTAATCCAATTGAAAGAGGAGTTTTGGGTAAATATGATGAGGAAATAGATAAAGAAGCTAGAAAGAAAGCGTTTACGATTGGTGATAGTGTTGAAGAAGAAATTGAACACAGAAGAAAATTGTTAGAAATTAAAACCAAATTGTCTGGGAAAAAATTGGAAACTTTGCAAGATACAGCACTACAATTGGCTAGAGATACATATAGTGAAGTTGAATTGGCGAAATTTAAAAAACCAAAGAGAAAAGTTAAGAAATTAAGACAAAAATTTAAAATTGATGATTTATTACCATTACCAGATCAACAAAGTTCTACCCGTGACTTGGGTTCAAGAAGAAATAGACAAAAAGGCTTATTAATTACAGATGATACGACACATACAAATGAAGATTTATCTAAGTATAAATTAGAGGTCGACGATGAAGATGATTTAGCGAGATGTCTTTCAAAAGCAAGAAAACTAAAACAACAAGAAGCACTTATTATTAAACCTCTACCAATTGATCCAGAATCCTTCAAAACAGAAGTTAAAGATGAAACAGTTGAAGATGATCCAATGAATGGAACTAAAGAAGGTGGTTTTATAACATTGAATGCAACAGCTGAATTTTGTAGAACTCTTGGTGATATTCCAACCTATGGTATGTCAGGAAATAGAGATGAAGATTCAAATGATATGATGGTAATATTTCTATTATTGTTTTACTACATTCATATTTAATTTAGATATTAAATATTTTGTTTTTATTAGGACTTTGAATTGGACCGTGGAAATGATGAATTTAGAAATATTGAAAGTTCTTCATCTGGTGTCACTGGAACATGGAATTCAGTTAATCCAAATTTGAATACACGCGGAATGGATTTAGAAGAAGATGAAAATTCTAATGATATAAAAGATATTGCAATTTTAGATGAAGAACCGGATGTTGGATCAGGAGTTGGTGCTGCACTACAATTAGCTCTATCTAAAGGTTATTTAGAAAAAGAAGAACATAATCGTCCAAGTAATGCAAAAATGGCTCATTTACAGGCAAAAAATTATACAATTGATGATAAATCATATAAGTAAGTTCTAAATATATAAAATTAAATAATATAAAAATGTATAATTAATTATATAACTTATATTTTAGTGAGGACGATAAAGGTTATAATCGTCGTGATAGATATCATGGACCTGTGTCTGATTTTAAAGATAAAGATAATTTTAAACCAAATGTAAAATTAGAATATATCGATGATAATGGTCGAATATTAAATGCTAAAGAAGCATTCCGTTATTTATCACATAAATTTCATGGAAAAGGACCCGGTAAAAATAAAATTGAAAAAAGGCTAAAGAAAATGGAACAAGATGGCGTGAGTCTGTAGCTTTAATTAAATTTATTTAAACGAAAAAAACAAATTAATTTTTTTTTTTTAAATAATGGTCAATACTAAAAATATTTGCTTGTTTTTTTTCTCGCTTTCTATTTAGTTAATGAAAACTATGAGTTCAACAGATACTCCACTAGGTACTTTAACTATGCTACAACAAAAACAGAAGGAAACCCAACAACCTTTCGTGGTTTTGAGTGGTGGCAAACAAATGCATCAGCATATCACACCAACATCAATTTCAAAACACAAATAAATTATGCATATTTGAAAAGTTTAGGCTTAGCATCTAGTTATTATTAATTATTTTCCATTTTAAAGTTACTTTATTATAAGTATAATAATATTGTAATTATTTTTAGTTTAATTGTTCAGGTAATTTTGGTCAACTAAAAATGATAATTTAATAATTTAATACTGATGAATTTTTTTATTTAAAATTTGAATCAAAATAATAACTTGTAAATATAATTTATGTTGTCTTTAGAAAGCCAAATAAATTTTTGTTAATATTGGAAATGTAAACAATTCCTTAACTAGAAAAAGTAAAACAAAACAAATCACTTACAAGTAATGCTAACAATAAAAAAATTATTTTATTATAAACAAACAAAAAAAATTATCTTGGTTTAAAAAAAAATACAAAAAGTAAATTTAATTAAAATCTATCTTAATCTGTTTTAATCTATTAGAAATAAATTTTATCTCCAATCTTTGAAGTTGTTTCTAGTTGATTTTATTGAAATTTTAGCGACCTTAAAGTAATCTAAAATTTTAAAGTATTTTTAGGATTAGAAATTTCCAATTTATTTTTATTTATATTTAAAACAAAAAAAATACTTACAAATAAAATTTTTTGTAATTTGATATATACTAGTATCCATTTCTTTTAATACTAGTGGTTGACTAGGATTTACTGATGTGCATTGAATTAAAGATTCATTTGTTGTTACTGTAATTTTAAATGTTGCACCCAAATATTTGATACCTAATAAAACAAAAGAGAATGGAAAATCGAAACATTGTTTTAAGAAATAAAACATAAAGAGATGATGTAAAAATAAAAATTGAATTATAAAAAAATGAATATGAAAATTGATTATTTTTATACCATATGCACTTCGAAAAGTAAGAAATACGTTTAAATATCTTAGCCTTTCAGTAAGAATTGAATTTCATAATTTGGCTTTCATTTACTTTTAAATGAAATCTTTTAATTTACTCAATGATCTGACCATCAAATTTTATTGTATAACAAAAGTTATTTTACTATCTATTATTTTTAGATTTGTTTTTATGATATATAATTTACAACTTTTTACAGCCACTTAACATACCACATTTATATTTCCAAAGCTGCAAAACGCTGCTTCTTAATTAATAAAACCCACCAAATCAAATTTTCATTCCCGTGTTTAATCAAAAATTACTTTGAACATGTGCGGGCTTGTTGAATATTTGAACGTAATAATGTTGAACAATAAAACAAGGAACTATAGTCAGGGAGCTAGTAAGAATAGAATGTCAGAGTAATACTAACACAAAATTCACTAATGCATAGAAACAACGGCAACCAAAAAATATTGAAATAAATGGAATTACATTTTTTTAAAACTCTTATTTCAAAAAACAAGTGGACTTTGATGTTATTTATCGCATATCCTACTCTTACAAAACGAATCTAGTTTTACTAAACATAAACCTAGTCTTACTAAACATACATATCTAGTCGTACTAAACATACATATCTAATCTTACTAAACGTAACTAATTTTAATAAACGTATCTTGTGTTGCTAAACGTATGAACGTATCTAGTGGGCCAGATAATAACCGTGAAACAAATTCTCGACAAGTGTTGGGAATTCACCGCTCATTTAAATCATAAATTTATTCACATTAAACAAGCCAGTATTGACTGTAACATGTTACTCAACATTCATGTATAATCTGAAATCCCATATAAATAATATATGTATGACAAACTCAACTCAACTATGCAAGTGAAAGTACAAAATAACTTCATGAACGCTTTCAATACAAGATGCGGTGTAAAATGTGCATTGCTCCTATTTTATTTAATTTAGAAGACAAAATCTTTAGCTAAATATCAATGAAAGCAAAATACAAATTAGTCGCAAGCACTGATGAAGGAAGTAAGTTGCTTCCGAAATATCGATATTTGCAAAATAAATATAAATGATAAGTGAAAGAAAACTCGACTTTTATACCATCATTTAAAAAACAAACTTTGAACAAACTTACGATCCGAAACAAAACAACGATTGAAGATTATCAAACTTTTATATTGAAAATTCACTAAATTTCACATAGCTTGGAACAATTTCATCAAAAGATGGGAAAAAAATTTACAAAACACAAGAATAAATGCTAGCATCATAGCGAATAAGTTTCATCCATTTCTCGGTTCTTCCAATATATAAAATGCAATTCATAGAAACATGAAAATCAAAATAAATAAGACAATAAGAAATCCAATTCTGTGCTATGGATGGATGTGAGGGCTAGAAGTTTACGAAAACAAATGAAAACATTTACGGAATATTCAGTGGGAAAACCGTATTAAGCTTTAGCGATGCAAGGACTCCGTAGGCATTTCACTACAAGGCCTCCATACATTTCACTACAATAATTTTCTAATTGGAAAAGACGCTATCTTAAGATTTGTGGCGTGAGTTATATGCAGCCAAGGTCCAAATTGTGTACTATCTCGCCTCGCCAATTATGATGTTGATAAAATGACTACATTTGGATTTCAAATGACTTACATCTGAAGTACAACTGGACTGGAAAATCTATTTAAAGCACTAATAAAAAAAGTAATATGTATATGAAATGAAAAAAAAGTATAATTACGAAACACTTGACAAAAACTGTAAATTAAAATAAAAAAAGAAATTTGTATAACATTTATAACAATTTACGTAGGCAGTAACTCTAGGGAACTTATTACACTCATTGTTGAGTCTATCAATTAAAATGTGTTAATTGAAAAGTGTTGTTCTTGTTAGTGATGAAAATATGATAATAAAAAACCACAATTTTCGATGTTTTGGGACTGGAAACCTTAAATTTACATAATTTCTTTTTCAGTTTTTTGATGAGTACATTTTTAAAATAAAAAAAAAATCCAAATAATTATCAGATTAGATTTAAAAACCCACCCTCTGTCTAATAAAAATAATACCACACAATTTATGGTTTTGTTGATGATTCCAAAATTATCCAAATTGCTGTTGATGATTGTACTCCACTTCAAAATGATCTTAACAATTTCGCCGAAGTTTGCTCAACTAACAAACCTCTAATTTAATGCCTCTATATGTCAGGTGGTTTATTAATTTCCGAGTTGATTCGTGGCCTAAGTGTTATTCTATAAGCACATTTCAATTTCATTATTAATAAAGCTAACTCTATGCTAGGATTTATAATGCGCACAAAACATTTATACCCATCACATAATATGTTAGACCGACAATTGAATATGTTTCGTAAGTTTGGCATCCATATTGTAATGTTGATATTTCACGTATTTAAGCAGTTCAGTATAATTTTTTACGCTTTGCACTACGTGACTTTTTCATGGTCTTGACCCTTGTTATTTTCCACCTTACGAAGATAGGTTGCTTTTTATAGACTTGAAACCGCTCCAACAACGTTGACTGGTGGCTGACATTATGTTTATCTACCAAATTATTGCTGGCACCTAAAATTAAAAATTTAATAATTTTTAGAGAGAATCCGCGTAATTAACGTTCCGGCGTCAACCTGTTTAGTATTGCTAATCATAGTATTGACTACGGTAAATATGAGCCTATGTCTAGAATGTTACGTGCGAATTTAACTCAAGAGCAGCCAGCAGCTTGTTTTGATACTAACCTTAATAAAAGAAGCTTAATATTAAAGCTGTATAGTCGATAAGTAGTTATTGTAATTGATATTTGGTCTTCTTCTACTTTCTTTTTGTATTTGAATTTATCTTTTTAACATTCTACTAACTACAACATGTTAGCAATTTTATTTTTATCTCTTACTAACATTAGCTATGAACGGTGATGGATACTAACCTACTGGATTATCATCTCACTGCTAAGCAACATGATGCAAGCTTTCTTCTACAATAGACGTCTGATTTACTTGCTCGAACTAATATTAATATCTGACAGTATATCTCAGACATCGATAATAATTTTTTTAAACCGAATATTCATAAAATTAATATGATAAGGAAAACAAAAATAAATATTGTGTAATTAAAACAAATAATGGTGCCTAGTGAAAGAGTCAGTTACAACCAAAAAAATAAAATTCTAACAATAATTATGTTATTTTGTATATTTAGTTGGTGAATACAAAGCATCATAGTAAAAATTCCTAGAACGGTCACTCTAGCATAATTGGAGGGGGATAACAACACTTAATGCAGTGAACAAAATACTAGAATTAATCATTCGTGATAGAATCAAAGAGCATAGTAGAAAGCAATATTTGAAAAGATTGAAGATTAGAAATAAATAATACACCCATTGAAGAGGTGGAAAGTTACAAATATCTAGGCAGGCATCATAGGTACAGATGGAGGAACATGAAAGATATTGATAACAGACTATTCAAGGCAAGAATGGTATTTGTTAGAATAAGAAGTATCTGGAAATCCTCTCAGATCTCAAGAAATACAAAGCTGAGGATTTTCAACGCCTGTGTAAAATCAGTACTGTTATATATATATGGAAGTGAAACCTGTCTAACCACGAGCAGACTTACAAACAAAATACAGATTTTCATAAACAAGTGCCTCCGAATAATCTCCCAGACAGAAATCCAATTCTGATCAAACAGAATATCCAACAGCCAACTCTGGAATATATCAAATAAGAAGGAAAAAATATAGATGGATTGAGCACATAATCAGGTGACCAGAAAATATGATTGCCAGAGAAGCTTTAGATGGGTAACCAAAACGAAAAAGAAACATAGGCAGACCGAGAAACAGCTGGAAAAGAACAGTATTGAAAGAAATAGGGAAAATAAATAGATTATTGTCGCAAATTAAGGCCATAGCGCAAAATATATGAGAAGGTTTATTGGATGCCCTAGGCTCCTTATAGGAGTTATAAGGAAAAACAAAAAACACAAAGCATCTATAACCCTAAAATTATCAATAAAAGGCGCCTCTCATTCAGACAATCATCCTACAGAATTCCATTTTAAGATTTGTGGCATAGTCATTGCCCGATTATCACGTTACATAACTTCACCCCTGATTGTAGTATTCCATATTATTTTAAATTCATAACAATATATTCCATTTCATAATACAATTTACTTTTTTCAATTTAATTTCTCAAACTTCAACAAGAAATTATTCAAAATTATGTAAAAAAAAAAAAATAATATAAAAAACATACCCGATATTGAAAATTTTGTTGAACCAGGTGGTAATTTAGGTCTATTTATTTCCATACGATCTAAATAGATACGAACACCAGCATAACCATTTATAACTGATTGTAAGAAACCACCAGCACCTGTTAGAAAATTAACAGCACCTGAACGTTCAGGAATAACTTCACTCCATACCTAAAAAAATATATCGAATTCAAATACATAAGAAAAAAAAACACAAAAAAAAAAAATATATAATATATATATATATTATGTATATAACAATTATTTAAATATTTTTCTTTGTTTTATTAAATTAAAATAAATAATTCATTAGAAATTGGGATCAGTATGAAAAAATTATTTTTCAAATTGAAAAATTCCCTTAAATAAATTCAAACAAACCTGGAATGGTTCTCTAACATAATTTTTATAACTTTTATTAAATAATTCTGCTGCCTTATCATAATTTTCTATATCAATATGATTGATTGTATGCATAACCCAAGTCATTGCTGGACCACTTTGTCTTGTTACCTTTTCATATATTCTTAAATCATTGTGACGTGTTGAACTACAATTATAGTGTACATATAAACAATAATAAATAATAATATGTAAAAATTATATTTTTAATTTAAAATTCTGATTTACTCATTCATTGGATACATCAAAGGATATCCCAATAGAATTGTATCAGCTTGTTTAATTGGTTCACCAATCTGATATCCTTCATATTGTGGATGAAAATCAAGTGTACTGTTATATAAAATTTTCAAATTATGTGCGATTTTTAACCATTCTGATCCAGTCATCTTATTGTTATTATTAGAACATAAATTTCTTGCAAAACTATATTTTAAGGATATTAATCGTAATCGTAATTTAAATAATAGCATTATCTATAAGAATTGAATAAAACTTACTCGGCAAATTTTAATGCATAACTAACCATAACATTTGTATATACATTGTTTGTAACATTAACATGATCTTCATCAGGTCCCATAACATCTAAATGAAATTATTTTTTTTTAAATAAATAATTTTATTAATATATAAATTTACTTTTAATATCATATTGTCCAGTTAAGTTATCCTTTTGAACACGACTAACCCAAAAATTTGCAATATTTTCAGCTAATGCTAAACCTTCATTATGTAACCATTCAATATCATTTGTAACTGAAAAATAATTTTGCATTCCCCATGCAATATCAGCTGTAATATGATGTTGAAATTCAGCTACTTCAAGACAACAAGGATTCGTTGTTTCTGTTCCAGTGAATGCACTTTCCCACGGGAATCTAAATTAATAAACAAAATAATATTCATAGTTAAGCCATAGTTATTTACATTTATTATAATTTTAAACTCATTTAAATTGTTAATTAAAAAAATAATATATATATATATATATATATATATATATTTACTTTGCACCCTCATAACCATCCTTTCTTGCATTATCCTTTGCAATATCTAACATTCTAAAACGATAATTTAATAGTTGACGTGTCCATCTTGTATCAAATTGTGTTACGGTTGGTAGCATCCATACTTCAGTATCCCAAAAATTATGTCCTTGATAATCAATTGCTCTATTGTCACCGCCACGACCAACACCTGTTGGACTTAAACCATAATATGGATTATTTGGTTGGTTACTTTCGAATGATGGTAATGAGCTTGCCAAATAAAATATGCTGCCGTAAATTGTTTTAGCCTAACATGTAAAATGAATTAGGGTGATTTTAGTTTTAATAAAAACAAAAACAAAAAAAAAATATAGTGGGAAAATATTTTTTTTTTGTTTTTTTATTATTATTGTTATATTATGTAAATATATTTTCTTTTTTATTAATAATAATTTTGTTTTATTACCAATTCTTGATTTCCAGTAACTGATATCGTAAATTTATCCCAAAAATATTTCCATTGTTCAGCATTTGATTCTATAAGTGATTTTGAGGTGTATTGAAATGCTAAGGAGGAAAAAATGAGGAAAAAAAGTTTTGTTAATAAAAAATGTATTAAGGATTTTTAATGGTATTTAGGCAATCAAAACAAAATTTAATATCTTCCAGGATATCCTGCTAAAATTTGTGTCAGTCGTTGCAAATGTTAAACATTTTTCAAGTCGGTCACTATTAATTGTTTGATTGGCAAAATATAATTTTGAAGCGAATATTTTTAAAGCATCCCCTCCAGTTTTAAAGTTTCTGCAAAAACAGTAAATATATGTATGGTACTGTTTTTGGCTCTTGATCTCAGTACTATAGTAACATAGATGAAAATAAACGAGTTAATGAATTGGCTAGTTATGAAGTAAAGGATTCGTCTGTAGCAAGACTAAGGGCAAGGTGGGTTAGAGTAAGTTATTTGTGTAGTTTTTCGGAAAATACGACCTTAGTATAATATCAATAAAATAAACCAGCTTATAACCAGGTCTATTTAGTATATTGGCGACTCAAGTTTGAAAGTGATCAATATTGGTCTTAGCGGCCCAGTAGAATTAAATCATTTACAATTGCAACAATATAGCGAGCTAAACTCTTTAAACAATTCCTTTGTGATCTTCCAATTTCTTTAGCTTTAGGTAGAGCCAGACTTTAGATTTATAATGTTCTCTGATACAGATTTCAATCGAATTTTCATCGTTTTTTGTTTCACAAACAAACCACAGTTTCTTTGTTTGTAATTTGTTTCGTTTAGAAGATTTTCCCAATGATAAGTTTACTTGTAAATTGTTTTAATTGTTTATTGTTGTTGACTGGTTTACAAACCATATTACAGTTTTATGGGGGCTAATAAAGCCGGATTAACTTTTCGTTTCAAATATTTTTATTTGTATGCCTTTTTTTACATGTCCTTTAATGTTGGTCATAACTCTGTTGATGAACGTTATGCTGGTTAATTTTATTTTGTTTTTCAAACTGTCATCTAATGTCGTAGTCTATGCTGTGATAGCAATCATATCATCGAGGTTGTAGTTAAAGCTCTTGTTACCTCTTTTATGTCAATATTATTATCATCAATTTGTTGTGATTAATATAATCCCTTTGGTCTTACTTATTTACGATACGATTATTGTATATTGATTTTTTGTACTGTCCACTAATGTTTAGTGAATATTAAATACCTCTGGAGACTGCGGTGTATGATGTTCTTATCGCATCAACTAGAACAATGTTAAAAAATATTGGGGAAAAAGAAGAACAAATTTGCCTGATTCTTTAAAATTTTAGATTTCAATTGGTACTCGTAAAATAGTACTAATGAGTAATAACAATAGTTGTAAATGCAGAGCTTGTTATGTGTATTGGTTATAGGAATAATTTAGGAATTTCAAAATGTAGAATTCATTAGAACTTATAGTTATAAAAGAGAAAGAAAGTTTATTTTTTTGTTTTTTTTTTTAGCTTTGATACCTTCGGTGTAACATTTGGAAGTATTTTTAATAAATGTATAGCTAAGTAGGTATGTATAGCTAAGTAATAAATGTATAGCTAATGTAACATAGGTATTAACCTATGACTTTTATTCTTCTACTAACAGCATGTATCTGGTTTAGTTTAAATTTTTTTCTAATCAATGGTGGTGATGTTTCACTAACCCTACTGGGTGATGACTTATTTCACAATTAAATAAAGCAACCCTTCGTCTAGTAATAGACGTCTGATGTGCTTGCTCTAAGCATAAATCTGACAGTATAAATGCCCACAGCTTTAAAGATAGATTTTTAAAATATTTCATAACCATTTCCATTTTATGCTCTCTCAAAAATAAACAAATACAATTTTTACAGTTTTTCAGAATTCGATCTGGTTCGGGTAGCTGTAATAAGACTTCTGGCACATTTTTTCTTTTACAATCAAAATTTAAATTAAGATAATGCTTTTAAGAAATTTCAATCAGTCTCTAAATTGTAGTTAATAATAAATGTATAAGCATTTAAAGAAGGTAACAATTCAAACATGCTACAGATTTGGACTGAATAATTGGACTTATAATGTGTTCGAAAAACTTGTATAGTGTATACAACTTGTAATTTATGTTTCTGAAACCATTTTTTTAATTTGGTTCATAAAAAAAACTTTATTGAAGTAAATTTTATATATTTTTTGTTGAACCTGGAGAACACGTCGGGTGCAATTAATTAATAAAAAATTTAGCAAAAAACTTATTTGGCAAACAACACTTGGTAAACAAACATTTTGACAAAATGAACACTTTAAGCAAAAGAAATCAAAATGCCCAAATGTTGCTAAAAACTAATCAAAAAGCAAAAATCAAAATCTGGTGATCTAAAATTTTTTAAACGAAATCTTCAATACTTTGGTGCATAATTCTGGTACGCCAGACTTGCAACATTTTTTTTCTTTTGCAAACATTGTTATTAAGTTTGTTTCAGATATATGATATTCATATAGGAGCCGAAACCTTCATGGTCTTGAGTTCTAGAACGCCAGAGCTTTCGCTAGACGGCAAATTAACAAAAAATTTAAATGGGGTAAAATTTTTTTTTGTTTTAGTATTTTGGTTATGCAGATTAATTTTTTTTTAGACCTATAAAAGTATCATCATCATCATTGATCCTCGTGGGCAGATAGGGCAGCAACAAACTTTCTCTATCGAACTCTGTGTTAAGCAAGCGATTTGAGTTCACTGCAAGTTTTTTCACATGCACTTGCTCGGTTAATTACTGTTCGGAGTTAGGTTGTTTTAGGATGACCAAGTTTTGTTTGACCCTTCAGACTCCATTCAAGAGCTGCTCGGCGAAGTGTGTGGCTTATCTATTTAAACTTTCTGCTTTTAATCATATCTCTAATTACTAATAATTCTTGTTCATTCCTACAATTCCTTGTTTGGAATCGCTTCTGGGCAGAATATTTGGAGAATCCATCTCAGACATTTTTGTTAGCAAATGTCTGGATGCGCGAAAGGATTCTTTCCGTTATTTTCCATGTTTCGCATCCATATAAAAGAATTGAGATATCTGAACGATTTGAGGTTTCAAGTTACGTGAGATGTTCTGAGATCTCCAAAGTTTTTTCAAAATACCATACATGCTGAGGGTGACTTTGGACTACCAAGATAACAGAATGAAGTTACGTTTTCTACATTCTCATCACTAATCTGTAAGTTTATATGGGATTGCTGTTGAGTCTCATTAGTTTCTGTTATACATGTATCAGCAATCCTACTTGCATATTTGATTAGTGACTTCAGCCTGTTTTCCAAACCGTTTCTGGTGTGAGTGAGCAAGCAAATATCATTTACAAAATCGAGTTCGTGAAGGTCTCTCGCGGAGTCCATTTAATACCCTTTTTGCTCCACGATTTGTTTTCTTCAACGTCCACATCCAGAAAGGTATATATATGATGTGAAAAATTTCTAATTTTGTTTGGTTTTATACCAAAGTGTAAGCTGAGCGCTCTCCGTAAGAAGTTAACAGATTTGCAATAAATTTCATTATTCAATCTTCGCGACACGACAGTGTGGTTCTGCTCTCTTTTCTAAGTTATTCGTAACACACATTAACAACTTTATTTATTATAGAAAATTTAAAATTAAGATTAAATATTAAAATGGAATAAATTTAATGAACATTAAATTTTCACAACTATACAAAAATTTAGACTTAAAAAATACAAACAAAAAATAATATTGTTTTTTAAGAGAAATTTTTTTTCTTTACTTTTTTTTTATCAACAAACTGATTTAACAACGCGTAAACAAAAATAGTTATTTTCATATTATTTCATATAACCATTTTTATAATATTAGAAAATTATTATTACAATATTTTCTAAATTTAAAAAAAGAAGCAGAAAAAAATAATATTCAACTTACCATCTTTCATTTCCTGCTTGGCTACACTGCAAAGTTCATCGACAGCCATTTGAAATCTGTAAGAAGCTGATTGTTGTTCTTCATTTAATGTTATCTCTTCTGGAACATGATTCCATATACAACAGATATGCTTCTTTGATTTTTGATAATTTTCATCTTCGAGCTCTTTTGTATAACCGCGCATTAAATGAAGCACTGTTGTGGCATCATTATTAGCACCGTTAATACCATTAAATTGTATACCTTCTGTACAAATCACAAATACAAAACAAAAACAAAAAAAACTGTGTAATATAGATTTAATAGAAAAAAATTTTTTATTTAAAAACAAAAAAAAAAACTAACGTAAAAGAAAATAAAAAATTTAAATTAAGAAAACATCAAGAATTTCAAATTAAGTTAACAAAAACTAAAAACAGAATAAAAAAAGCATTATTTTTTATTTAAAAAAAATAATAATAAAAAAAATATTACTAATATTTTAGATATAATATATTATGTATGTAGTACATAGACATTAGATATATCAGAACAACTGAAAGAATCCCATCTCCCTGATTGCAAAGCAGGTGATTTATGATTCTAGATTGTTCGTGCTTCAAAAGTGTTTCTTGTTATTGTTGTTGTTGTTGCTATAATTGCTTATGTCTTATATAAATTCACATTACTTATTCGGTGTTTTTGTTTCGGTCTATCTCACTTTGGTTTAACACTATATAAATTCAATTTTACTTAATTAGCATAACCATTTTTGTTTTATGTTTTTTTGTTTTTAAAATCTTTATATAAATCTCCTACTTTTTATAAAATGGTTGTACATAATAATTAGTTTGAATTATGTATAAGGATTTGGTAAAGGTTATTTTTTGTGAGTATAACTTATAAGAATCCAGAATCTGACTGAGCCAGGTAATTTTCGAAAATGGACTTACGAATTTTATAACTTGGTTGCTGCTATTTCAATTTAATCATTAATGATTTATTTTTTCTTTATTTTGATCCACAATTACGAGATGTGGTCACAACCGATATGTGTAATAGGATAATTACAGTGTATAATTACTAACCGTACTTCTTCCCTTACGTACGAATGTTCGTGGATAGTTTTTTCGAACATTTTAGTTCATCATATTTTTGCATTAAATATTTTTTAATTTTTATCTGAAGTCCGAAGTAAAAGAAAAGAACAGATATAAAAGTTATTAATATGTAAAAAAACACCTATCCCTGTTGCTAGAGAGGGTAGTATATTAGAAATCCTTTCGGAAAGGAGCAATCTGGCCACAACTCTAGCTACCAGTTGTTGATGAAAATTTAAATTGGAACTGTCATGTGGATGAATTAATCAAGAAAATACGAAGGATAGCTGGGATATTTAAAGAAATTGGAAAGCGGGTTCCAAAGAAGCTTAGATATCTTTTTTATTCTATTTCACAGTGTAATATACTATGGTGTAGCTACCTGGGGAAACACATACGCTAAGAATATAATTAAATTACAAAAAATTCAGAATAAGACAATAGAAAAATCTCTATGAACTTGGTCTTAGAACATCTACCAATCGTATACATCAGCAATACAAAATCCTTAAAGTGGAAGACAGCAGAAATTTGGCTCAAACATTACAAATACATGCAAATAAAAAATATAAAATCGAACACAAAGCTAATTACTAACAATTAAATGCATAACTACAACACTAGATCGGCAAATAATCTGCGTATGATCTCAGGACATAACTCAATAATAAACCAGTCAATTAAACTCTATAATACAGTTCCAGGTGACGTTAAAGCTTTATCGTACAAAAAATTTAAAAATTCAGTCAGAAATATGTTATTGTCTAAGTATAATAATGAGTAAATTCAATATTAAATATCAATATCAATCCTAGCTCAATCATATTATGTCAACTAATTTTTCTTTTATTGCTTCTTTTTATTCTCTTTCTTTCTTTTTGTATATTATAAAATTAAACGTATTTCGATTTATTGTTAACTTGCACTTGTAACATATTTCGATTTATTGTTAACTTGCACTAACAACTTTTTGTTATTGTTTGCGTCAATTGTAAAATCTAATAATTATATACACCTTATACGAGCCATTAGGCTCTTTTAGGTTATTTGAATAAATAAATAAAATAATTTGTTGCTTCGCAAAGATGCAACAATAGCTTCAAACTTCAGATGGTCAGTTAGACCAGACTGCAACATCTCAAGGCAAATATGGTGCGGGTCATTAAGGGTCATTGTCTGATTGGTAAACATGCCAGAAGACTGGGACTCCCCTCAAACGATTTTTGCAGAACATATAGAGAGGAGGAGGAGGATGAAACTGCCCAACACTCTCACTGTCCACACTCTGTTCCTGGCCTGGTCATTACCATAAAAGGAAACCCCTTCTTTCTGGACTCGTTGGGTGACCTTGAAAGCATTAATATCAAAAATCTTCACCGCTTCGTTAAAAGTTCAAATTGGTTCAACGAGGTCTTACGCGAGGAAAGTTCCCGTGGTATCACAATGAACCTTACCTGTCTAAGTGTGTCGGCGTACTGCCGGCAGCCACTACTACCTACCTACCCACACCTATCATTTGATTTAATCAATGCAGATCAATCCCTCAAAAAATCGTGTAAATCGAAATTATAGTTTTTAATATGAAAAACCGTGTAAATCGAATAAAAAATGTGAAGTCTTTTATTTAAATAATTAAAAATAATTAATTTCTTTAAACATATGTTTTAATGCCAGTCCCTAAAAACATCATTATATGTATGTAGCAGATTAACAATCAACCTCAAAGTTGGTAAGACTAATTATTATTGTATTGTTTGTATTTAATATTTTTATACTGTTTGTGACACTGTACTTAGATATAAGAAAGATAATGAAACTTTTACTTTGTTGAAAACGTATTGTACATAATATTTAAAAAATTTTAACCGTGTTTTTTATATTTGTTTTTAAAAACCGTAAAAAAACAGAAATCGTTTGAATCGAGAAATTGAATTTTTTTCTAAATATATTCAGGTTTTTTTTTTTTAATTCAGAAAATTTTATTTAATTTTTATTAAATTTTATCACTGCATCAACAGCTGGGCAAATTTTCATTATCGTACTAGACTATACCCAAACTAAAATATCCTGGCAGGCTCAGACATATCTACTTTTTTGCTAACGCGATTTACACTTAGAACTCTTTACCATTAGTCTTCATTAGAAGTAAAGATTCAATGATCAAATTTTGTTAGCTCTCTAAATATTTGTTTTTTGTATTGCTGCAACGCAATTTATTTGTGTTCACAATTAAACAGGAACACACAACTAATTAAGAAAACAATGAAATATCAAAAGCTTATATTACAAAAAATCTTTAGGCAGCTTGCAAAATTTAATTGTGCATCACATTTGAAAATGTTGATGTTTTTCTTTTTTTTTCTTTTTCTTCAAGAAAAATTTGAATTAATTAATTTCTCAATAACTCTAAATAAAGTCTATTTAATATTCAGGTAATAGGTTTTAAGATTTGCTTTAAGAATTCTAGTCTATATTGAGTATAATTAAAAGAGCTAGTCACATAAATAAATAAATAAATATAGATTTCTAACTATACATGGATCTTTATCAGGTCCAACAACATCTAAACAGAACCTTGGAATTAATAACCGACCAACGCTACTGGAACTCATTAGAAGTACAATAAATATAGTAGTATAATTACCTACACAGCTCCTAGTTTGAATTTGAAAAGCTTTGTAACTCATATACCGGGTGTTCTAGAGTATGCGTATCAGCTTTTTACGAAGGAAAGGCCGATATCTTAAAATTAAAAAAAATTTTATAAACTAAATCCAGGGTGCTCTATCGATTGGTGATATTTTCATTTTCTGGGAAGGCCGAAAAAGGCTTTTTAAGACCAAAAATCGCCAAAATTGGTCGAAATCGTGATTTTTAAATGGGAAAGGGTATTTTTTTTGCAAATTCGGATTCTACGACAAAAACTAGAACTTATGTTAACTGATTATTTTTCTTTAAAATTAATAAAAATAAAACAAAAATGCTCAATATTTTCCTTTGGTAAACTAAAATTAATAATAATCATTTTTATAAATAAATTTGTTTTTCATGCTATCACATTTTTTATCTCAGTTTTGGGTACCTACAAAATTTAGATTAAAAAAAAAAAAAAATAAATTAACTTTCCAAAAGTTTCTTATTTCTGACGTAGAATCCGAATTTGCAAAAAAAAAGTACCTCTTTCCATTTGAAAATGTCGATTTCAGCCCATTTCCGTGAATTTTGAGCTTAAAAAACTCTTTTCTGATCCTTGCCGGAAGTTGAAAATATTACCAATCGATAGAGCACTCTCGATTTGGTCAATAACATTTTTTTGAATTGTAAAATAACGGCTTCTTCTCCTCGTAAAAAGCCAATACGCATACTCTGGAACACACGGTATATATATTTCATAGAAACCACTATGTGAGTTATAAAAACCAAATCAAATTTCTAATTTCTGATATAGATGATATAGTTTTACTATATCTAATTTTAAAATTTAATTTTGATTCTACTTCTTTCATTTTCAAAATTTTAATACAATATCACCATATAGTGAGACCGAAAACTACGCAAAGCTAAGTAGATAAAGTAAAGTTAAGTTCTCACAATATATTTATCGATTAAAATTTGATTATATACTGTATTCAGACTGACTTATATTTTTAAAATTATGACCTTTTATATATATTTTATTAGCTTAATAAGGTTATTTTTATAAAGCTCATTATGGTTAACAAGCTAAATAAATTAATGCTATATCTCCTTTCTAGATCTGTCACTGATGTATCCAGCTAATATATTATATAATAATATTAATTAATGAGTTAAGAAGTTATCAACAATACGAAATAAACTAACATGTCAATTTTTTTCATTTTAATAAGAACAATAATATATATATATATACATATATGTATGTATAAGTATTTTAACATACATTGTACAACTTACCAATATTATCGTTTTCATTATTTTCATCATCATTATTATTATTGTTATCATTATTATTACTATTGTTGTCATAATAAATACTATCTTCAATAGAATCTTGTCCAACGCCTTCTTGAGGTTTTATAAAATTATAAATATCATGATGACGTCTCAAAATATAATTATTATTGTTAATACTGTCATAATTATCTCTATTGGATGATGATGATGATGATGATGATGACGATGATTGACTTGAAGCAAATGGATTATCACCAGTATTTATAGTATCATCATTTTGATTGGTTTTACTACGTTTACTTCTTGATATTGTTAAATTTTTTATTGGTTGAAACTCAATATCATCAGTAGTTGTACCTGGTCTTTGATGAATTTTTATTTTAAGTACACCTAATATTTATATAGATTGAACCAAAAGGATCAAAATATTAAAGTAAATGTAAAAGGAAGAAACAGAAAAAAAAGAGATTAATTATTTTCAAGTGATATTATTATAAATATAAGTAAATAAAAACGTTAGAAATTATATTCTAAGAGTTAAAATAACAAAAAGAGATAAAAAATGGAATTACACAAATTTAGGAATATTGGATGACCACATACAGGGTAATATCAGGGTTTATTCACTATATACTATATGGTACTATTTTTATCAAGAAGGAAAGTAAGTTTGTTGAATTTAACGAAAAATAATTTCTACCACCACTTTAGTTGAAAGCATAGAGGGCTTTTACTTGACATTATACCATCGTATTCCATTTTATATTTGCTTTTCTTGTTTCTTTTACGTTGGTTGAAGAACATAGAACATCTGAACACTTTTCTGGGCAACTGAAAATATCCTCCCTTTCGCAAGTAATATCGTGTAGTAATGAAGCACAGGCTATTAATCCATATTTTTTGGTACGTCTTAAATTATTATAACGATTTGAAATATATTGATATTTAACTTACTTCTAAACAGAAAAGCAGATGTTAAAATAGATATGCAACTTAGAACACCCAAAATTTTTGGCGAGAACTCTACTAGATCTAACTAGAATAGATTTCTTTGAAATGTTAAGCTATTGGTTTAGAATATCCTATTTTGTAGTGGGTAAAGCCGTAAAGGAAGCTCAAAATGTTGTAAAATTTATTAAGGATCAATGACTAACGTGAGTCTCTTTTTAAATGTTGTATTTAATTTTGTTTGATAAAGCACGTGCAATTGTTGGGTTTCATTAGGGCTATATTAAACTAATAAAACTTATAAATTCTTAGAAGGATTCTTCCTCGTCTAAGCAGAGTCTGCATCTGTCTCGATCTACGAAACTTGAACAGATGCTTGTTGAAGGGACCATGACCTGTGATAAATCATGTCAGCATTCTGACATTTGATCTAGGCCCCTTGATTATCTGATTCAGTATCTAGTCCATTGAATCTGATATTGGAAGATATTATTTTGATATTTCCTGCTGATCTTGTTGTGTACCCATGGTATTCGTTGTTTCCCAAGTATGCCTACACCGGTTTTCTCCCCTATTTTTGAGCCATCAGTATATTATAGCTCTTATTTAAGCTTCGACTTCTACCATTTTAGGTATATTGGTAAAGTTAAGTTCCTGCGACAATCATTTGCTTTTGTCACATAGTCTGACATTGCAATTACTTCGGTTCCTAGTTCCTAGTTTAATTCCCGAATGTGGAACCAAATTCCATCTTATGTGTTCCCAAAACATGACAAATTCTATATTTATGACCTAAATAAATTCAAGACGAACATTAACACCTTCGTTCGTAACTGTCCTCCTTCCCCTTTACCATCCTTCTTTCCTAATTTTCCTTTCCCACCCTAGCCAAACGTACCAATTGGTATAAAAAGTCCCCTAGTGTTTTGGCTATGTATAAAAAAAAATGATGTAAGATCATACGGTGTCCTGATCTTTTGTCTTTGAAGTTGTTTGTTAGATGCAGCCTTGTTGCTTTTATTCCTGCTCTCTTCATCAGGTATAAGCTATTTTTCTAGCAAGCTATTCTTTGTATTTTAGTAAGCTTAACTCATGCTCTCGTTGTTTCTATTTTTGGCCACCTTGAAAATGTCTCGTAAGATATCATAGGTTTTATTATAGACTTGTAGAGCCATACTGTCATCTGTGGGGATAATCCCCATGTTTTTCCAAACATACTTTGACATGAAAAAAATTTCTGTTAGCTTTTTTTGTTCAAGAATCTATGTGAGGATTCCATGACAGTTTGGTGTCAAGTATTATTCCTATTATTCCTAGTTTTATTTCCTTTACCATGTCGACAGCAACTACGTCCCTCCAATGAAGGTGGTTGGTAGTTTACTTTTCTTGGATATGTAAAAATGATGTTGTTTATTTTGTGTGAATATGCTAAGTAGCCACTCCATAGTAGTCGAGTAAAAACTTTTTAGCTTCCTCCGCTTATTGGATTATATTGTAGTTGGTGTTATCAAATGCACCTTGTATATCAACAAATATGCAGAATAACATCTCTTTGTTCCGAAGTGTACAAAATTTAATTTACATAACTTGCCATTTGAAAATAAAGAAAATGTTAGTAGTTTCGCTTAAATAAAATATGCTGAATAAGAATTGAAATATGTTTTTTTTTTAATAAGACACATCGCCACGAAAGTGTTAAATTTTGTGCATTTTTGTAAATTTCATTTTGAGTTACATTTTTTTGACCACAACAATTTTAAGACTAAAACCGAAATTTAAGTAAAAGTGAAAGTAGATACATGTATTATAAGATAAATATATTTTCATCACTGTACTGTGTAGTGTTTGAGAATTGTTATGAATTTCGAAAACAATTGTGTCCTTCATGATAATTACTTCTAGAATGAAATGAGTATATATTATTATTATTTAATATTAATATTAATTGTTTGGCTATAACATGAGTAACAAGAGTTACAGTAAAATTATTAGTTTTTTTTTTAATTTGATTTTAATTTGTTTAGTTTTTCTCAAATTAGATTTCTAAAATTTATAATTTAAAGTTGAATTAGATTTTTTTTTTATTTCTAATTTATTTGCTATTATTGGTATTTAACTGAGAAAGAAATAAAGAAAACTCTTTGTCTTTAATATATACTTAAGATAATTTAAGATAAGTGTAATTTTTACCCAACTATTTTTTTTAATGACAAAAGAAAAAATATCAATTTACTAGCATATTATTATTTTGATTGTACTTCAATAAATAGGTCTACTTAATAATTAAAATATCTATTAGAATTATAAAACAATGGAAACTCCCAAAAAAATAAAAAAAAATTAATTCTATAATATGAATTTTTTTTGTATAATTCTATTGTTAACTAGATTACACATATTTTATAGTCAGTTTTAAGGAGGTCACAAAAAGTTCATATAACGTTTTTAATGTCAATCATGAAAGTAAAAAATAAATTATTGTGTAGGTATTTCACCATTTTTGAATAAATTTCAATTGCATTTTCTCTGAAATCTATAGTTTCTATCAAGGATGAATACTAGATTGATAATTTTTTCAACATTTAACAAAAACCATGTTACAAAATACATCGCAAAAATGTACGCATTTGTTTCACGATGCGTAATTTAATTTGTACCATATAACAAAAAACGCTTCTTAAAACTATGATGCCATTGAAAATATATATCTACATATATGCCCAACTTTGATAAATTTAATTTTTTGTCAATATTTTTAATGTGTAAAAGAAAAACTTTATTATAAGCAAAAATATATCTGCCAAGGCTACAAATTTTTTAGAATAGATATTATGGAACTCCAATGTTGTAAACTTTACTATTAATTTTGTAATTAACTATAATATTCTAATTTTATTTATTTTTAAAACTAAATGTAAATTAACAAACAATTAAACCGCCTTCATGAACAAATTATCAACCGGATGAAAAAAGTAAAATAAACGTCAAAAATGTTGGTAAGTAGCACACCATGATACCACTGTTGCTACTGTTGCTATATGCGCTCTACATGGTGTCATTTTTTCTTGTGCTATCTACCAGATTGTCATCGTGTTTTTTTTGTTAATTCAAAATATTTAAAATTAAAATATTGGCGCTGAATTATAAAAAAAACACGATTTGGTAAGATTTTCATGAAAAACAAGATTAAAAAAAGAAGATTTTGAAAAAGAAAATAAGAATAGACGAGATTTCCTTGGTAACATCATAAATATTTTCTCATCTTGGATCTTCTTGGGTTATCCATCTTGTTTGATGAAAATTGAATTTGATGAAAAATGATCAAATGAATTTATAGATGTCAGGTATAAATATTGAAAATTTTAAACAAACAAAATATTCGTAAATAAACTCGTATGTCCTATAATTAAAAACTTTAAATTTTTTTTTATTAAATATCATCTTAGAAAATTAGATTTTTCCGATAGCGGCTTATTTTTAGTTAGCATGTTCCATTTACAATTCCAAATTATATTTTTTTAATTTTTTTTTCTTCAATGTTTTCTAAATTGTAATTATGTTAATGTAAGTAGTTGTTGAAATCATCTTATTTCTTTTCTTTTCTTATTGTTGATTTTGGAAATGGTTATAAAAAAGGGGTATTTTTTCATATAAGTAAAAAATTTAATCATTTTTTTTTTCCAGCGGAAGTTCACTATAAGATCTTTTCTTTCCTCTTTCTAATTTAGTTAATTTCACAAAATAAGAAAAACAAAAACAAAATAAAAACAAAATCTGTAAATTTTTTAATACAGATCAAATGAGTGCTTACGAAGTATAGCTGATGCTCTTTGATCAAAATTTTGTGATAATGGATACATTAAAAATAGAAAAAAAGGGAACAAAAAAAAGGAAAAAAAATTTTAGCGGAAAACTATGTAATTTGGGTTGATTTCTAACAATTTTTGTTTTTATTTTGTTTGTTTCTTAATGTCCATTACTATCTACTAGGTAGATATCTCTAGTGGAATGGTTGTGATGAAAAATAAAATTAAAAAATTTGAATTGTTTTCAAAATATCATTAATGTACATTAACCTTTTGTTTTTGTGATATTATTAAAGTTTTAATAAATAGGTAGCTGATAATTTGTATAGTATAAAAACAAAAAATTAATTTTTTTTTTACCAAATAACAAAAATTCTTTTGTTGTAAATTTAAAAAAAAAAAACATATATTTTTATATTTATTCTTATCTGTAATGAAAAACTTCTTTTAGCCTTTTGATTTTTATTTATATGCAAACTATGGACAAAGAATTAAAAAATTTTGAGACTCTAAAACAACAATAACACAAACAACTTCCATCATTAAATGAAGAATAATTCTTGCATACCACCGCTACTACGGTTTGTCTAAACAACTGTTCAAACTTTTGTCCCGAACCAAAGAGCTATACTGTACAATCTACTCTATCCTATACTCAGCCTACCGACTTTGCTATATATAGTTCTTAATCTATATATATATATAATTCTTATCAAAATCTAGTTGAGCATACATTTTGTATTTCCGAAAAGATATTAGCTAGCTATGATTTCTGATTGAATTTTTGATTGTGTCTGACGAAAATATTTGAAGGTGGACATTATATAACTCCGCACTATATCGACTAACAGAAAAAACTTTAATTAAAAAGTTTTCACTTGGTAGGCTTAGAAGAAAATGAATGCTTCGAAAATATTTGAATCCAAACCGTCCGGAACGCGTTGTCGAAATAGATTACATCTTTGTTGGCGAGATGAAGTATTGTCGGAAGTGTTTGCGGATATGATCCTAATGAAGACAATCCGCTAACAATTTATCCAGCTTTTCAGCTTAATTGCAGGTTGCAGTATTTTGCTATTTCTTAAATTATTTGAGTTAATTGAACACTACCAAATAGCAAGTCGGAAATTTTTTTTTTAGAAGATATCCTGCTCGAATAATTTGGTTTGAAAATACCAATTATAAATTGTTATTCAGTTACAAGAGTTAGTTCTATTATATATTTCTCGAGATTGTACTTGACCAGAAACTAAACTTTCTTTAAATGATTTTTAGCTTTCATTAGATGATGGTCTGAAAGAATTTACCTACGGCCTACCGTACGAAACATTTTTTTGTTACATATGTAAAGCCTTCTCTTAAATATGTCAGCCAATTATTTTATTTTTATTTGTTTATAAATTTCTTTATAAGCCCTTCTTCTCATCACATTAGGGTTGACCAAGCTACTGACAAAGCTACAAAAAAATATAAAAATTTTAACGTGAGAGTAATTTCGGTGTTTTTTTCAAACTATTTTTGCGGTATCTAAATTCTAATATTTTTTTTAATATACTTGTATTTAGATAGTTTTAATACTACAAATTTTGTTTATTAATTGAATTGTTTCTAGAATTATTCTCCGTGGTTTTGTAGATTATCTTCTATGAAAATTTTAAGCCCTCTTATACACCCTTTTATAAGCCCTCTTCAAAAAGAATGTTTATTATTATTAATTGGCAAATTTTGGTCACAGTTGCAGATCGGAGAACTATTTGGAGATTGATTTTTCTAAATAGATGTGCATAAATCTAGAATGACCAATCCTGAGTGCCGTAAAAACGATTTTAGTTTTTCTGCTGGTTTGTTTTATATTTTTCCATTTGTTAATGGACAATTTAATCCACTTCACTTTCTTCATACATTTTGACACCATAATCATTATGTTTGTCCAATAAACTTTTATAAACAGCTTTTTTTATAGTTCATACAATATACTTTGTGTTATTCAAGTGTACTTAGACAATTAGTTTTTTCTCATTACTTGACAAAAATTGAATAAAATTATTCGATTGGAATCTGTTCAGCGAAAATTTGTACGTTTTGCATTAAGAATTTTTGTGATAAAACCTTGATTCCGACGTTATTTCCACGTCAAAGCTATTAACTTACAATCATTTTCTGCCTATCGAATTATATCTATCTTTTAATCATTAGATTCTCTCCTACAACAAGTTTGCTACTTCTCATTTTTCTTTTATTAACATTTCTTTCCACCTACTGGAATATGGCAAATTTTTTGTATTATCAACAATTAAGTGTTTTAACTCTTAAAAACTGTTTGCGTAATAATCTATGAACGTATACGGGATGTTCCAGAGCATGCGTATTAGGTTTAGTTTCTTATTTTTTGACGTAGAATCCGAATTGGCATAAAAAAGTACCCCTTCCCATTTGAAAATTTCGATTTCGGCCAATTCGACAATTTTTGATCTTATAAGAAATCGATTTGCGGTCCTTCCCGGCAGTTGAAAATATCACCAATTGATAGATCACCCTCGAAATAGTTAATAAGTTTTTTTTTTAATTTTAAAATAACGGCCTTTTCCCTTCTTAAAAAGCTAATTACGCATGCTCTGGAACACCCGGTATATGGGTGAAACTATTACAAACATTTTTTGTTTTGTTTTGAGACCTAATTTTTTAGTGTTTTTTTTTTCATTTTGTTTTTTTCATTTACACATTTATTTTCTTTCTTTACTTGTATATAATATTTACTTATGATTTTTACTTTTCTTTAAACAGTTAGTATCTGATGTTATGTATCTGATTTAGTTTTATTAAAGGTAGCGGTGTTTTACTATTTAGTAAGCTTTCGTTAATTAATAGACATCTGATGTTTTTGCTTTCAGAATTAACTCGACAATATTTAACAACAAAAATTAATTTATTAAGGAACTAAAGTATCTATTCGATAACTGTCACAAATACAATCCCAAATGAATTATTTCTCAATGTAAGTGAACAGAAATGGAATATATAAACTACGAATAGACTCTGTTCTTACTAGATCTATACAAATATTTCTAACTATATAGAAACATTTTAAATAACAAATAAAATTATAGTTTAAAGTTTTTAAATTGCTTAATAATGCCTAATTTTTCTTTTACGATACATTCTTCTTTAAACTTCCCGTTGAGAAGTATTGTTGGCCATACAGAAGCACGTTATATAGTTTTTAGTTAGTTCAATTCAAAATGATTCATTTATATATTGGATTATTATCTTACGTTATTTATTTAATATATATTTTTGCAATATCTTTTAGAAATTAAAAATTAGCAGTGTACGTATTGATTTTGTCTTAATACAACACTATGCTTTACCATATGTTTTTAAAGCAAATAGCATTATATGATGCTTAATACTAATTAAATGATTATTTATTAGCTAAAACAGTAAATATTTATTAATAAAATTTGCTATATTTAATTTATCACCAGTAATAATTATTAAATATCACAAAGTAGAGACTATTTAATGTATTGACTATTTACTGTATTAATAATATGAATAAATATTTTTATCAAAATTTCACAATTTCAATATGTCGTAATAATTTTCAGCTGAATATACAAAAATTATTTTATACTTACATATATAAGTACTTATTAATTTGTATATATACTATATTTTATTTTTAAATTTAAGAAAATCAAAACAAATAATAAATTTTTATTTATTAAGACTATGTCACTACTACAATATAATATTATTTATTAAATAAAATTATTATATACAACCACTTTAATTCTAACATCATCACATATTTAAGTTTATTTATTGCAAATGACGTCATCATTTTGCTATAATTTTTTCAGTCATATTTTTTCTTATTTTAATTTTTTTTTATTTGTAAGCAGAAAAAAAAGTTCAATATTCTAATAAAATTTATTCTCTATCTATATTATTATTATTAAAATTAAAATATATACCTATGTACATTTATAGAAATAGAAATAATTGGTCAAACCACGACGGCGGCAAAATTGTCTCATCAAATAAAAAAAAAAGCTCTTATCGTTAATGAATCTAGGTCAAATTTACAATTTCGTACAAAAATACACAAAAAAAAACAAAAATAAATATTGACATTGAACTTATTTAGGATTCATCAAAAAAATTATATTAGTGACTGGAATTTAAATATTATGCAACAATTTAATATGAAAAAAATGTAGTGGATGATTATTATTGAAATTGAATAATCGACCCGGGTGTTCTTATAACATATCATCACCATCTTCTTATTGTGTTCTTACATAGTATATATTTTAATTAAAGCAGGGGTGGGGTGTACAACAAATATAGAAGCTGGATTTTAGGTTTGAACTGTAATTAATAATTTATTTATTTTTTGAATTTAATTTTTCATTGACTTATAAATAATTTCATGATTGTTTTTGCTGTATATTTTTGATTATTTTATGATCTTAAGTAGGTATTTAAATATGTTATTTAGGCCTATGTCCTAAAATTTGTTTTTTTTGGAAAGAAAGGATGTGATATTTTCCGTTTCGCAGTCATTTCGGTATATATATTTTCCGACGAAATATATATTTCAAATACTCGCAAACATTCTTTACTGTTTAATGTAAGTGCCTAACATTCATCCTATTATGTTAGCAATAGTATTGTTATATATCTAAATTGTAAAAACTTGTGTAACACACTATCGTTCCACATTATCGTTCCACACACAGAGTTAAACATTTTCTCAACATCAAATATATTGGGAATACAGTTGACAACTATGGCTGAACCAAATCTATTTGTATACATTTTAGGGCTCGGAACATTCTTACAGTAAACAAAGTATTTTCTAAATTAGTGCATTTCTACATGTTATTTAATTTGATTAGAATATGTAAAGTTTGTGTTTATCATTTGGGTTCAATTTGGAACTGTAGGTATACTCAAGATATGGAGACTTAAATTTTTGCCTTTTTTAAAAGTTTTTGAAATTTAGATCAGACTTTTTTTTCAAAGAAAATATAAGAAAAAATTAACTATAATTTGGAAGAGCAGGCTGAGATCTTAAGAATGAGGTTGATTCTATAATATTCAAAAATTGGAAATCGCTATTATTTTTAATTTGGAAAATTTACATATTTTTAAAACAAGAATTCAAAAAATCGAAAACTATTTGCAAAAATACCGTTATTAAAAAAAAATTAACAAGAAAATTAAAGGTAAAAACTGTTTTTTTAAAGTCGTCAAAAAAAAGTCGTTAAAAAAAATCAAACATTTCCTTTAGAACCACAAAACTGGAATAGAGTTCGAAATTTAACTAACGTTTCACATTAAGAATGGTTTATAATATCCTCTATTGGAGCTGTGGCCAGACTTTACTTGATGAAGATCGACCCAATCTGAAAATTAGAATGCAAGATCGACTAGATTTTAAAGTAAATTTTTCGGAATATTTATAGTTTATTTAGTTCATAATCATAAATACTAAATAATAATTTTTAATATGAATTTAATATTTGTTCTTAGATGTTGACGCATGACATTGCATGTTGTCAGCAAGCTGGTCAAGTATGGCACATAACTGGTCAATCTGCTAAGTGTAGACACATTTTTAAATGTTCATCTGTAAGTGTGCTGCGGTATTTCGATTTTATTATTTTCATATGGGAAAATGCCGATTTACATAAATAGGTGGAACCAGAAGTACGCGGTCAATTGCAAAGCCTCCCTACCTCTTAAACTTGGATATTTATCTTCATGTAGCAACAACCAATAACTATTTTCAGAAGTTCTTGCTTTTATAAAAATATCAGAATTAAGGGCTATAATTTCATTTTATATTTTTGAAGAATGAATATCAATAGTGTAGTCTTGTATGATAGTATTAAGCATTATATGTACTGAACTATTCTTTTTTTATATTTTGATGATTAGACATCTTCTACAGACCTAAGTACGGTTAGAATTTTTATTTTTTTCATGTACCTACTGATGATGAAATTTTATTTCATTTCTATAACAAAATTATCATTAAATACCCACATCTAATTTCCTCTGATGATTTTAAGTTTTTATAAAATTGGTGGTAAACTAACGGTAAAAAGTCAAAAAATAAAATAGAAACTTTTTTTTAAATTTTTACTACGCCGATCGACTGAAAAAAATCGAAAGATCGACCGTTTGGGCGACCCTGCTCAATTGGTTTCAAATTCAAAGTTAAGTAGCGTTTACACATCATTTTTGATTTGATATTGATTGTGGATTTTGTTTGTAGATTTTGTTTGTGGATTTTGTTTGTTGATTTGGTTTGATCTGAAGAAAATCTGATGAAAATCTGACGTGTAAATGATGTTCAACAAAGCTTGTTATAAATCTTTGTTTGAATAGAACATTAAAAAAATGGATACTCTATACTCCTCAAGCATTTTTGAAATTAAAAATCGGTGTGAAAACTAAATTTTTTTCATTAAATCGAAATCAACTCTTGTCAGTTGTTTATTTCCAATTTTTTAGTCTCTTACTAAATTTCTTTTCAATTTTATTTATTTATTTACACCTTTGGAATTTGTAATTAAAATTTTTAAAATAAAATTCGATGTAATGTTTGACGGACAGAAATGTTTTATGTGTAAACATTAGGTCAAACCTACATCCCCAACAAAATCCACAAACAAAATCTGATGTTTGTCTTTGAGAGTATTTATAAAATTACAATATTTTCGTTTTTTTTTTAAACAAACATTTTTTAATAGTCTCTATAGTATGTAAAAAGCATTTCTAGATCGAATTTTCAATAATGAACGCACGAAATACTTTTCCCGACGATGACAAAAAAAAATGCTATATGGGCTTTCCGGTCTGATCCTTTGTAATTGGAATAAAATAAATGAGAAAAAAATGATTGAGAGTACAATCTGGTAAACCACCTAGATAAAATGGAACTACGCTATTTAAAAAGGCTTAGTTCCCGGCTATAGTAGTAGTTTTTCACATTTGTTTGAATTGACAAGCCAGAAATTTATTAAATAAATACCTAGGAAAATATAAAGTTTTATAAATTGCAGTATCGCACGGAAAGGTAATTCAACCTAAATGACAGTTAACAACATAAAAAAAAATTATCTCTTTAATAATAAATAATTTGAATAAAAGGAAAATTAAAAAAAACCCACAATAATAAGAAATTAAATTTAAAGGTTTTGACATTTTTTATATTATCAATAAAAAAAATTAAATTAACTGAAGATAATAGATATAAATATAGATAATTGATTAACAGATTCGCCTTCACTTAATTTTTATGAATTCTGCTGAAAAAATCATTTGATTTCTGAAATTTGTAAGTCATCTAATAGAAGCAATAAATTTTGTTCCTATCTAAAGTATATGTTAATTTTGCGGGAATTGTCGTAGTTTTTTTTTGAGAAGCATAGAATCATAATCATACATTATCTAAGAATTGTACAACAGTTAAAAATTCGTTAGTTTTTGAAATTGTGTCATATATTGTAGTACTTTTGAGTTTTGAGTTAAATTATTAAAAATCATTGCTCAATATAAAAGAACACTTATTTTTTAGTACTTTTGTAGAACTCGGTGACTACTAAATTAAATTTTGAAAAAGTGCGGGAATCGCTGCCATTACGATTTCAATGGAAAAAAAATTACGGGGATTGCCGCAATTAAGGCGAATGTGTTAAAATAGATTAAAAAGTAATATTGTAACTTAAAATTGATTTCATTTACACGCATAAGAAATATTAATTTCTCTTATCTTATTGACAAAAATGTATGTAAATTATATTTAAATCAAATAAATAATATATATTAAATATAAATTAAATGTTGAAATATAAATAAAATTTACAAGAATTTTAAAATTACGAATAATAATTAAATTGATTAATAACTGTTATAATTTGAATTATCTGATATGACATTTAATAATTTAACATATTCAAAATAATATTTATTGTATTATTTTATTATAAAAAAATAAATAAATAAGTATATATATACAATTAATCGGATAGTCATAACCAGTAAAATCGATGTTTGTAAAATAAAATTTAATCTACATATATTAGTGTAAGAAAAATTTGATTTTTAATTACTAAATTAAATTATATCACTTAAAACAAATCTGGATTATAAAAAAAAAAAACAAAACAATAATATATAAAATAAATAAAAATAAAATCAATTTACCTTTAAAATTTAATCTATATACATAAATTTGATTGATAATAATACGATTAAAATAGCGATGTGGAAAAATTAATTGAATTATTTTTACATTTGAATTTTCATATTTAACTTCAAATATACCATTTTTAACATTCATGCTATATGATTTTTTAAACGGTAAATTATTATTATCCATTGAAATGCTTAAATTTGCATAATTTGGTATTCTAGCACGATGACTTAATCCATGAATACCACTATAGGCGCCATTCATAAATATTGAATTACCGAATATTGTAAAACCGATATGCCCATTTGCTAATGTTGGCATAAATTTCATATTTGTTGGTAAGGTTTCCGTATAAAAAATATATGGTGGTGGTGGTGATATTTCATTTTTATCATTTGAATTTGGTAAATAATATGTTTTACAAATTTTTATTATAAATAATATTAAAATTAAAATAAAATTAATTTTTATTTTCATTTTTTATTTTTTTATATTAAACTGCGGGTTGATTTCTATTTTTATTTATTATTTTTTTTTTTAAACAAACACAAATTAAGTAATCATATATGATTTTACGGAACTCAACTCATATGAACAATATTCAATTAAAAAATACAAAAACCAACTGAATCTGAATTTGTCGATACTTTATCAATTTATAAATTTTTAAATAATACAAAAATTAAATTATTATTATATGAGAGTAATTTGAATTTTTTTTTTTTTTTTATATTTATGTAGAAAAAATTATCGATATATGATGTCTTGGTTTACGTCGTAACCGTTATATTTATATAAAAATAATTTTAATAATCGTAATTTGATTTTAAATTAATATTAAAAATTGTATGACTATACATACCTATTTATATAACAAAATGTTGGATACTGGACTGATGACAGCTATGTGACTATATTGAATGTTCCAAGGATTCCATGCTATATTTTTCGTTCAAGTATATTATGTTTAACTCCTTATAATAGATTCTGAACGGATCCATAAGACTTGCATGTATTGTGATGTGAACTGATATGAATCGTTAGTATAAAATTCATAATTTGAACTGTGTTGTCTGATAGGAAAGCTTGATCTAAAAATTCTGAAAATAGGTTGCTGCGCCCAGCTTTATAAAATTCTTTTAATGAAAATGGAAAACATAGAAAAATATGTTAAGATAGGATAAAATCAAATTGAAGGAGCAATAATTTAAAAAAAATTGTCTGCCATCTAAGCCATCAATTTCACATAGTAGTTTCATCTATATGAACCGTTAAGTCAATGACTATGAATAACTGCTCAATAACATATTTAAATCTTGTAACTATACTGAAAACTATATTTTTCCATTTGAGTACTCAACTTGACCTAAGTTTTAGTAAAATGGTGAAATATATATACCTATACTTTTATATATGCAATGTACTTATTACTTGCTGCTCCTGCAATTTTATTTTTTTATATCATTCGCACTGTCATGAAAAAGTACCACAAAATACTTTTTTTCATTTCTTCTTAATTCGTCAGTAAATGGGTTAGACATGCATATGACTGAATGAAACTGATGAATGAAATTATTCCGAAGTATTTACAAGAATGTTGAATCGCCTACCAAAAGTAACTATCGATATAAATCTAAAACTAAGATGATTTAACTGATCTCATATATAATGCAATGTTAGCAAGTTTGCAAATACATAAATATAAGAATGTATATATAGAATGTATAAATAACTATAAGAAACATTGCTTTATTGTCAAACGTGCAAACATTTAGATTGTTTCGATTTACGTCGTTTTTATTTAACAGAACCAATTTAAATATAATATTGATACCTTCTTGCATGTTGAATTGAAATTCAGAGGAGAGTACTGAGAGACAATATTTGACGTATTTAATATAATACACATATCTATCAATTAAAAAGAATAAAAAATTATTTAATTTTTGATAATAATGTGCTACTTGAATAATAGTTGAGCAGAGAATATTTAAATATTTGACGATAAAAAAAAAAAAACAAAACAGAATTGGAACGTCATAAAAGTTATGGGAATCTTCTCTATTATTTTACGTAATAATAAAAAACTTAGTCAGATTTTAAGTAAATTATTATTAATTCATAAATTTTTTTGTACTGATCATAGTTTTTACTGTCATTGTTATGAGACAATTTCATATTACTGTTGCCTCACTATTACTGACGACTATTCTTTTTGTCTGTTTTTAAAAATTGAATCATTGATATTTTGCTTAATTTGGCACTCAGTAAAATTTTATTAATTCAGATGTTTAAATTGTTTGTGGTTTTTTTTTTTAAATAGACTTAGCAGAAATATTGATGACACTTTATATATATATATATATAGATTATAACAATAAAATGACAATATCTATTATTTATTTTGTTAAATTAAAACTTTTAAATTAAAATTAATTGTAGTCAACATTAAAATTTCTATATTTAAATCAGTAAAAAATTATTAACTTTAAAATTTTATAACTATTAATAGAAATATATAGGGGTATTAATATTAGAGGTATTAAAATTTTAAGATATGCTACTTAAGAGCTTAAATAAACGATACTAATACAGAATGTGCCAAAAAAAAAAGTTTAGTATAAAATTTATTCTTATATACTAAAAAGAGAAAAGCTGAAGGTAGATGACTGGTGGCAAAGAAATTCATAAAAGCACTGGCCATGAAGGGATTAACAGTTAGTTAATATCATGTGTCAATTGGAGGACATGGTCTTTGAACCGGACACTTAACAATGAAGTGTATAAGAGTTTTCTCTCATCTATATTGTTACGGCTGCGTCAGTGGGAATGCTATTCTCCAGTGACCCATACTCTTCGCTACCACTCTTGAAATTTAAATATGAACCTTGTTAGAAGTGGATGTTTGTTTTTACTGACATTATATGAATGCCTGAGATTGCACAGATGGTTAGGTGACACTATTTTAATCAAACAATTTAATATAATAAGAAAATAAAAAATTGACACTATAAATGAAATAAAAGGTGACACTATTTTGGGTTTGCTTTTGCTAGATGGTACGATTCAAGGTTGTAGCAAGTGAAAAAAACTAAGAGCTCAAGTTTGGTTGGTTGGTTGTTGTGTCCGTTGCACACGCTCCGGTCCGTTGCACACCCTCCCAACGATTTCTCTTGTAAAATTCACTAGACTCCAAACCATCTAACAACTGTTATGAACTGAAGTATTTCGATAATTTTTTTATTTTTTACTTCTGAGAAAGTTTTCCAGTAGTAATCTTCTGGGACTCAAACTTTTCTTGCGTTGAGCTGACGCAAAGTAAATAAAAAACTATTTCCTCTTCACATCATCTACCAAGGTTGTTTTCTACAAATCTTAGTTTTGCAGCAGTAGAAAATTCTTCTTCAGTAGGAGATGTCCTGTTTATATACCCTTGGCTTAGAGTTTCGAATAAAATTTGATTGAAAAATATCAGGAAAAATGGTCAAACATAATTAAGAGTTGTTATTGGAGATAAATATGGTGCCAATCATGTTGCATCATTTCGTAAGGTGGTGGTGAAAAAAAAAATTGAAATTATCTACATTAAAAATATATTTTTAGGTTTTATGACAAGGATGCAATGAAACTGGTTTGTGTTGGTCATCTAAAATTTAGAAACCTGTTATTGTTAGCGATAATATAAGTTGAGTGTAATATAACTTTCCAGGCATTTAAGAAAAACTATGGTATAATAAGTTGCGTTTTGATATTTATTAGACACCTTCTTAGGTTTAAATTTATTTTAAGTACATTGTATCTGCGCGTGTAAATTATTAGATCCAAAACATACAAATGGATGTAAAAAATGAAAACTACAAAATGAAAAATAAAAAATTTACGAATATTCAGTAATCAAAATACAAATTTCAAAATTCGTTACATTTTACAAAATTTATTAACATTTTTTTTGAAAAAATCAAAATTTTCTGCGTTTCTCACTTTTACTGGCAACTGATTGAATAACTGAGACTTTTATGAAATAAATTATTTTGTGTATTACTCCTACGAAACATTGCTAACAAATTTTCCGATCTCAAGCTGTAATGACTTGTTTCTCTAACATATCTTATTAGATTTCCCAAATAGTCTGGTAGCATTATTTTAAAAATAAACACCACAATATTGAAATTGAGTCTTTTGCGTACTGAAATCCATTTTAATTGCTCGAGGATGTAATTCCGGTTAGTTTTTTTTTAGGTCAGCACTATTTTCTTGCTATATAAGCGAATTTTCAATTTTGAATCTGTTGGGAAAATCGTTCTTGTTTGCTTACGATTTAGTTGTTGTGTACATTGAAAATAATGTTAAAGAAAGAATAAATCAAGACATTATACACAAATGGATGTCCTTACACAAGCTCACGGCAAATGTTAATAAAATAAAATATTTAATAGTTAAATCTATGAACGAAGACATGGCCATATACTATAACAATATTAGCATAATAATAGAGTGTATGAATATAAATATCTGGATATTTGGGTTGATGCAGATTTAAGCTGGAATAAACAGGTTAATGAATTAATTCTGAAGATCAGACGAATAGCTGGATTATTTAGAAAAATTGGGAATCATTCCATGGCACTTTCACATAATGGAATAGCAATTTGGGGTAAGACATTTATAAAAAACTACAGCCTTCAAAAAATGCAAAATAAGGCCTCAGAACTTCAACTGATTATATTCATAAAAAATATGAAATATTAAAATTTATAAACTGTAAAGAAAGAAGTAATACAAATAAATCAAATACATAATAATATGAGGAATAACTTAATAAAAACAACACCAACCTGGTGTCAAATAATGAGGTACATGAACACCCAGAAGCGATAATAATTTACGATACAATGCAAATGGTGATAATTTGAATGGTATAGAACCTGAATACAGCAATAATGTTATATAATAATTTGCCATTCAGTGTAAAAAATATGTCCAGTAAGAAATTAAAAAAAAAACTTGTAAAATAATGTATTTATCCAATTATTATTAACACTGAATACACTTTTGAATATTTTTATTTTTGATATGTTAAATCACATATATGTATATATACTCTACACGAGCTACATAGCTCTTTTTGAGAAATGAAATAAATAAATAAAAAAATAAAAAAATAAATTTGGTCAGATCTGTATTAATTTTAGGGTAACAATCGTCCACATTGCGATTTACTGTGTAAAGCAGAGTATAACTCGCCAAAAGAAAAAATTTGCAATCCTGTATGCACAATTTAATATCGTTTATATGCAGCAAAACACTTAACACTCCTAATATTCCACCTGGCGGCACTCCTTTATATATATAAAAATTATCCGATAATTTACCATCCACACATAAGTCTTTTGTTTTCTGTACTCAAGGACATTTTTAAACCATTCAAGTTCTATATTCATAATACCATACTCTTTAAATTGGACATCAAGATTTCAAGGTACACGGCTCTTTTAAAATCTAGAAAATTTGCAATAATTACTAAATTATTGCCTTTTGTCAGTTTCCAGTCATACAAAACAAAATTTAATATGCTTTACTACACATCTTATTTTCATTTAAGTACTGTTCTAATTTACTACTTTTCATGTATTGACTCTATATTAATAGGTTTATACTGGCTCTGTTCTTTGGGATTTTTAATTTTAAACGAACAACAGTTTTTTTCATATTAAAGGGAAAATAAACTGCTTCATTCAGTAATTTGTAATTACCTAGATTTAAAATTTTTTGGGAGGGAATCTGTCCCATATATCATCGCAGCCGCAAATGGGCTTATTGTGATAACACGTGTTTATTAGTTAATTGTAACTAGTGTCTGAGTAATTAAGAATACCTGATTTTGTGATAACACTCTGGATGTTCTTCAATGATATGCTGGGTAGCTCCCATTGCTCGGGGAACGCTGTTCCCAAGTGGCGAAGTTTGCTGTGATCCCTTCGCATTTACAGAACAGATGTTCAATAGATTCTTCCTCTATTTCGCATATTCTGCACAGGTTTTTGTCTATTAAACCTATTTTAAAAAGGCGTTTCTTTATTAGGCAGTGGCCTGTTATTATTCCTGGCAAAATACGTACCTAATTCCTATTGAGGCCAAGAAGAGTTTTGGTTTTCTTGAACGATCGTTTAGGCATGAGCATTTTAGCTTGACGACTTCCAGATACGTTGGCCCAAATATCCTCAGATTTTTTCTCTACCCAGTCTTTTAATTTCGTTTTCGTTGTGCTAAAAAAAATCCCACAGAGCGGACTTGGCCCTATGATGATGTCTTTCCGATGCTTTCCTTGCTATAAAATCCGATGCTTCGTTTGCTGCTATGCCAGAATATCCTGGTACCGATATTATTGTGACATTATTTGTTTTTGTCAGGGTTTTAAGTATTTCTACACAATCCCATACTATCTTTGATGTGATAGTATATGATTTAATAGCTAGTATGGCTGCTTTGCTGTCCGAGAGAATGTAGATTTTACGTTTTTTGTAATTTCTTTTTAAATTCTCTCGTACACAAAGTTATATAGCATGTACTTCGGCTTGGAAAACTGTGTAGAATCTAGGCTTGAATAGATATTGGCCTTGAGGCTTATTCCATATACTCCCGATCCTACTCCATTCATTTTCTTGGAGCCATCAGTATACCATATTATTGATCCGTTGTCGAAAGAGGATGGGCAAGTTTCCCACGTCTATCTGTTTGGCAAGATTATATTTAAATTTTCTCAAAATTATTTCTTGGAAAGCAGGAGTCGAATAACGCTATCGAAAGCGTATCATCCTTCTGGATTACCTAATAACTACCTAATAAACATTAAACCACAATTAGTATCATATTCTTGATCATAGAAATAAGTGAAGTCAGCATTTTCAAATCATATATCTTTCAAGTAATAAAACAACACACTCACACACACTTAAAGACCTATAATATCATAAATGCATTATAATATTTTTTGAATACCCTGCAATGTATTTTGTTTTTACCATGTAAATCTGTTATAATATTGCTCAATATTATCAATTTTTATTTTTGAATTTTATTTTTTTTGCTTTTTTTCTAGTAATCCGGTCGTTTTAAAATTAATACTATAGATAAGTTAAAGTACTACAATTTTTTGTTTTTTTTTAATTTTATTAAGTCTTATCTGTTGATTTGGAAAAGAATGCAATAAAGGGGACAAAATTATTTAAAAAAAAAGATTAAAAAATAAGAAATTTCACTTTTTAATAATATGGTATGTATATGCAAGCCTGAGTTGGATTTGAACTCAAAATCAATAATATTAATACATATTTATATATTATACTTTTTTTGTTGTAATTAAAAGATTATAATAATTTAAAAAAGTAATTTATGATAGTAATTACTAAAAATTTAATTTTAAATACATTTAATTTTTTATAAATTTGAGAAATCCTAATTTTATTTGATTAGACATACACATTTCAATTTTATTTTTTAAGTCACTGTATTTTTACTAAAATTTTATAAGTCACTAAGGTGCCTATTACATACATCATTCTTTTCATCAATATTATTACCAATATATTGACAATATATTGATGAAAAGAATGATCATCGATTACACATTAATATTGCACTCATCAATCATTTTATCCATATTTTGACATTTTGCAATATTGCAATTTTGGCATATTGTGGAAGTGTTCTGAAATATATTGATAATTTCGAAACAGAAATATTGAAAAAATAATTTCTGAAGGAATGTTTTGGATTTCAATTTAAATTGAATTTTTAAAGTAAATGGTGTGTACATATATATCAATTGTTTTTTTACAATAATAATTGCTATAATTATTAAAATTAATATAAAAAGTATTCTTTTTAGAGTTACATTATAAATTAACATTATAAGATTATCTGAGCATTCCCCAAAAAGCCATTTTTTTACCTCAGCTGATTTTAACAGCAATATTGATGAGAATTTTGAGAGAAATTTTGATTAGGATAGAACCACCATCAATCAATGATCAATATATTGACAATATATTGACCATTGATTAATCATTTATTGATGTGTAATAGGGGCCTAAGTTTTATAAAATTTACGTTAAAATGATTTTAGAAAATTAAACAGGGTAGTAATTGAGTATTAAAATATTTCGTTCAAATTAATGATTTTACTAAATGACGAAATAAGGTAGAAATAAAAAATAAATTAGACAAATTCAATGTACTTTATAACAATAGGAAATTTATATCCCAAAAAACAGACAAAATTGCTTTTTAAGTTTAAGCCTATAGACAATAATTCCGAACAGAAAAGCTAATAGATAAATTAACTAACTCTAAGCCAACCGGGATAGATTGAGAAAAATTGTAAGACGAAAGCGGCTATTTTTGGGGTTTTAACCAATATTCAAAATAGTCTAGGGAATAATAAAAAGATAACATTGATGTTTTTTGATCTCACGAAAGCTTTCAATATGGTAGATAGGAAAATTCTCTTACGCCAATTATGAATAATGGAATATATTATGAATATGGAATAAGTGGTGTTGAACGAAAATTGGATAGGAGCTGAAAACTAACTGAAAGGAAACAATTTGCATGTACAGAACATCACATAAGTATAATCGAAAAAACGGACTGTGGCATAATACAGGGTAGTTCGATAAATCCTACATTCTTTAATTACTACATAAACAGTTTTACCGAACTAAATCTACAGGGACAACCGTTTCTATATGGTGATGATGATCTTGTATATGAATTTACAGGTAAACATGAATTAGGACCTAACCACAATATATAAATGGATGTGCAAACAAAAATTGACTATAAACATTAATAAAACAAAGTATATATACTTTAAGTCTAAACATTTTGAATCCTTAAATCAACGACATATATGACAACATGAAAATTCAAAAAAAAACTGACGACTATAAATATTTAGGAGTTGTAATAGATGCTGAATTGAGTTGGAAAAAAAAATAAAAAAATAGAACAATACTAACGGTAAGATTATCATTGTACTGTATACTGTATTTATTGGAATTGTTATTTTCTTTTCAGTTATAGCTATTTCCAATATTTTTGACATTTTTCGGTAAATTCTGGGCTTTTACTGCTTTTTATAACTTTGGTAATAACGGAAAATTATAACAAAATAAATATCTCAGTTCAAACTCAGTTTTAATTGTTTTTAAATTGTTTTAATTGTTTTTTTAATTGTTTAATAAAATATTTTCTAATAAATCGTAAATGTTTTTCGACTGAACAAATATTTAACATCAGAAACTTAATAAATAAACGTCAAAAGTTTAAAATTGTGTTCCATAATGTAAAATTGATCCTCAATTATTTCAAATGTAGGTTTAAAGGTGTTCGATTCATATTTTGTCGAGTTTTTTTTTTAACTTTTAAAATAAAATATTTGTGTTTTTTTTTTATTACTTCGTATGGTCCGTTATATATGGGCTGGAGTAATGGGTAACAGAGATACGTCATTTCTAATGAAAATGTAACTACAACCAGTAAGTGATTGGTGTACAAACATATTTTTATTTGAATGATTTGATGCTGAGATATTGGTTGTATATTCTCGTAGACTTCTCTGAAACTTTTAATAAATTCTTCTTCGGATATTTTCGGTGCTGAACTGTTGAAAAATTTACATGGTAAGCGCAAATTTATACCCATTGATTATCATTTCGTCAAACAATTTGTTTTTACCAATTGTTTCTTAACTTTGCTTTAAGGGCAGTTTTTAGTGTTCTATGCAAACGGTCTATTACTCTGAGGATAATATTATGCTGTGTTACAACAACATTGAGTTCCAACAATATGTTATTCAATTCTGAAAATAGTTGCGACTCGGACTAACGACCTTTATTGATTGTTATTTTTTTTTTTTACCCCAAACTTATATATTTATAATAATTGTGAGGTATTTAAGTACTGAAATTTAAATTCTAGAACCAGTCAAAGAACAAGAAAATTTTATATAGACATTTTTTAATAATAAAAATTTATTGTAAATAAAAAAAAAACAACCAAAGGTTGACGCAACAAAAAACCGTGAGTTACCCTAGTTGAAAAGCAAAATGCAGGAGTGAAATTATTATGCTCTTTATTCAAATTATAATTTTTTTTTAGTCTATTTCCAAAAATTGCAAAACAATGTTTTACGGTCAGTGGTCAATGCACCTTTGTTTGTGTCAAATGTAATACAAAATGACTTGCGAATACCACTCAGGAGAAAGTAAAAATTTTTGAAGTCGTAAAATTATCGCTTCAGAAAGTTAACATAATTCAACAATATTATTTTATAAATTATTTATCAAATTTTTATTATACCTATTTTTATTTTTGAATTTTTAAATATTTATAAACATTAAAATCGCTGATTTCGTACACATGTCAATTACATTTTTTTAAATTATAAATGTATATCACTTATTGAATTTAATTTTTGCATATCATACAGAGTGTGAATATTAATGAAATAAAAAAAAATCTATTTTTATTCAATTCCCCTTCTAAAAGGTAATAAAATGTGAAATATCATATTTCAATAATGTCTTAGGTTTTTTAAACATTATTATTATACCTATACATACATAATGTATAAAATAATCTAGCATAAAAATTACACAAAATAAGTTTGGTGCAAATTTTAAAACAGTTATTGAGACATTTTGGAATTGTATAAAATTTTGGAGTTAATTTTATGATCGATGCATCCAGCTTAAACCACTTAGTCATCTTCCCTTATTTTTTACCCCATCATCCTGTTAACCTCAGAATCCCTTAAAAACGATCGGGTTTCAATCGTGGTATAGTAGAAAGGGTAGGGAATAAAAAAGAGAAAAGCCTTGAAATGCATTGGAAAATAGTGGATGTAGCAAATAAAGGTGGAAGATCCATGCTCATATTGAACTTAAAAGGTATTTTCCGTAAAAATGTATACCGATTACAATGAGTGCCATATAAAAAGATGAGAAGTACTCGTCAAGTATGAACTTATAGTCTTATTACTAATATTTCCGAAAATTCCAAAAAAAAACCAATTGATAGCATTTTATGAGACACGGCAATTGATGGTACGTCCCCAAGAGATAATCATTACAAAACTTTACAAAACTATCAAATCACATGAATAACTGCCATAAGACTTTTAAAACCAGCTATCAGAAATATTTCTAAAACCAATAGTATTACAGACATAAAAATACTGACAATAAAAATAAAATTACTGAGTTTAAAAATTGATTCGGGTCGGTGCCATACAGCCCCTAGCACCTATCAGGAATTTTTTAAAAGCCAATTGTATACCAGGCATGAAAATTTATTACATATTATGTACTCTTTCAAATAGGATAAAGAAAAACAACTGTTAGTAACTTCAAAAATTGATTCGGGTCGGTGCCATACAAACCCTACCACCTATCAGAGATATTTCAAAAGCCAATTGTGTACCAAACATGGAAGTTTATACAACGGTACTCTCTATCAAAAATAAACAAACACGCATTTTAGAGTTTGTCAAAATTCGGGGTGGTTCGGGTAGCTGCCATACAACTTTTAACAGCTATCAAGAATATTTCAAAAACCAAATCTGAAAATTTACAATTAGGTCTTTCAAAAATAATGAAATAATACGACTGTTACCGATTTCGTATAAATGACATTTGCAATAATTTAACGAATTTAATACAGCTTGGTGAAGGAAAAATTTCAGAAGCTTTAAATGTCAAAATTGAAATAGCAACGAAGATTTAACTGAAAAAGTATTTCCAAATTTTAGGAATTCGTATAAAAATTTTGTATGGCTATGTGAAATGGCTATGTTAATTAGCTTAAAAAAATGTGTCGTTTTACTAATTAGATATTGCAGACTATTCCTGGGTGTCCATGCATTTACAATTCGATAGATACAGTTATCATTAATAAAATGAAGATGTTAACCACCCAACGGAGTTTCTTTATTCATTGGATTTGATGGGGTTTCCTCCTCACCAATTGGAATTAAAAATAGCAGCTCCAATACAATTTCTACGAAATTTGAAGCTGCCAAACTAGATTAATAATAAGAACTTTACATCCTCAATTCATCCAAGCACAAATTTAAACTGATTGTAGAGAAGGCGAACATATTTTTATTCTTAGAAACCGCTAATATCATTAGAAATACCGTTTGAGCTTAAACGCCTACAGTTTCTGATGAAATCAAATTTTGCTATGTTCATTAACAAATTGCAGGGACAAACTATAAAACTTTATGCTCTTCAACTGAAAGAAGATTTTTTTTTCTTGTACTTTTTTATAGTTATAAATATGGAATGTTCACGGGTAAGAACCACAAAGAAAGTGTTTGTTTATACTCCATCAGGAAAAACTCGAAATACTGTTTACACGGAAATATTGTAGTTTATGTTGTAGTATTGTTGATTTTGTTATTTTAGTGAAAAAAAAAAAAATATATTAGAATATTTTTGATAAATCAATTTTTTTTAAATTCGGTTCATAAATCAAACTTTATTGAAGCAAATTCTGTACATTTTGTGTTCCAGCCGGACAACGTCGAGTAATATTTTTAGTAATTTATAAATTATAAATCCCAATGTTTAATATTGAATAATATAGAATAATTGTCAATTATTATCATTGAACAGGTCCAGAGATATTTCAATTCCCATTTGTCTAATCCAATTCAACTATGAGTATGACAGTACGATATTTGGCGAGGCGGTTATCTCGTAAGTTGAGAAAATTTAATTTTATTTTCCAAGTAGAAATGTAATAAATAGCTTGTATGGATATAGAGATAGACAAAGAAATTAAAAGTAATAAAAAATGGATCTACTTAGCTGTCAAATGAACAGTTTATCGGTTTTTGTACAATTGTACCTCACCAAAAAAACAGTAAAGAAAAAACATTGATTATTGTACTAACATTTTGAATTTCGTATTAAATTACCAAGAAATGGTACTAGGTACTAGCCAAGGTTAAAAAGTACCAGATCCGACACACTGCATTATATTTTATACAACTTAAGTGATTTTCAGTAAGCGTTTCTAAAAGCTTCAATTTAAAAAAAATATATAAATTTACATAATCGAAGTTTAACTTTTTTTTATTTTTTTCTATTACAGTAAAAAAATGGGACCCTAGCTGCCTTTGCAAAATTTAAGCCATTTAAAGGCGAAGGAAAGAAAAAAGAAAGATAGTAAAGAATAGTAAACAAAATTAGAAAATAATATAAAAGAATAGAGTAGAATAGAATAGAATAGAATATAAAAGAATTAGAATAAAATAGAATAGAAGAGTTGGTACCAAAATTGACGGACAGGTTAAAAGATATTTATTTATCCGTGTCTTGAAGACGTCTAAGTTATATGTTTGTGAGAACACAAAAAAAGGTAGAGTGTTCCATAGTTTAGAAGTTCAGTGGATGAAAGAATTTTTAAAGTTCTGGTTCGAAAAGGTTCTACTACAATTTTGGGAGAGAGGGCTACCCTGAGAGTATTACACTGGAATGGTTGTATTTTGGACATAATACTTTTTATTAAATCGAGCAATTACCTAAAAGATATTTATAAAACAGAGTGACTGCTCCTACATTACGGCGTTGATTTAATAATGTTAGGTGTTGTGTAACATCTCCATGATAATTTTAATGGCTCGGTCTTTGAGCTTATCTAGGTACTGTAGACTAGTATTAGGTGCATCGCACCACCCCTATTATTTGAGTTATATTCAAGTCGAGAATGTATGTCTTTTATAGTATGGGTTTTTGACACATTAAATTTCGTCCTATTTATATTTCCGTAGTCATTTAGTTTTTAAAGGTCGCTGTTTAGAGAACAAGAAATGTTATTGTGTTGAAGTCTGTTTAGAGAACAAGATATGATATGTGAACTGAAGTCTGGACCACTTCAACAGATTTTTTAAACGGGTTTATCAAAAGATGGTCAAAACAATTTTCCGACCCATATGTCACCAGAGCTTTATATTTGAATACGCGTCCCTTGAATACGTATGGTCACCTGTTCATCAAGTTCACATAGACAAGATTGAATCTTTTCAACGTAGATTCGTTCGTTTCGCTCTTCGAGGTCTTTCATGGCGAGATCTATATAACTTACGCTCTTACAGCAACCGCCTTAAACTTCTAGGTCTGCAAAGTGTTTTTAATCGTTGTAAAGTGGCTGATATTATATTTTTTCGGTTGATATTATATTATATATTACTCGGTTGGTATTTTAGAACACATAAACTTCAATATGAACTTTCGTTCTCTTAAGTATTCTGGCCTCTTTCGATTAAAGTTTCATCGTATGGATTATGGCAAGGATGAGCCAATGATAAGAATACTGTGTACCTAACTCTAATGTCTTCGATTTTCATATTAGTAAGTCCAAGCTGAAGAATCTGCTTTATTCAAACAGGTTATAAGTTTTTGAAGGACATTTAATACATGTAATATACGTAGTTGTTCACGTTGAATCAGTAGTATTTTATATTATTAATATGTACTTACATATCAAAATAAAGAAAATTAAAAATCAGTAATGATTAAATTGAAATAAGTGTGTATAAATTATGTTTATTTCTCAAATAAACAAATAAAAGGGATCAAGGTTACTATCAGAAGATCATTTATAAATATTCTAAATAATGTTGGAGAATGAACTGAGCATTGACGGGCACCAGCATTAATACTGAATTTTTAAGATATAAAGCCATCCAATACAACTTGTATATAACGGTTTAAAAGAAAATTTTCAATTCACATATTGAAAATGTTTCTCAGTCCAGGTCCCTCTAGTTTTCTGCAATTAAGCATGCCATATGCTATCAAAATCTTTGGGTATATCTAAGGGCTATAGTTTTGGCTTCATCGTATTTAACATAACGACCGGTAAAACGCATTAAAATGATTTTTTTTATTTTAATTTCTTAATACGAATTATTATGGAGAAATAAATAGAAGAATTTGAATTGAAATTTAAAAGATTTAGTAAATAAATAAAATTCTAATGAAATTTTGAGTAATTTTGGTGTTTGTTTTAAAAAAAAAATTATATATGTATGTATATATGCAGCATATACTGATTTAAAATATTTAAATATAATATTCTAATACATAAATTAAAATATTTAAATTGGTATTTTCTAGACTCTAATCTTTTTTAAGAATTTAAAGTGATTTTGTTAAAAATTCAATTAAATTTGCTCAAAGCATTCAAAGTGCTTTGTAAACAAATAGATATTTTGTTGTTGTTGTTATTATTGTTATTATATAACTTTCTTTATTATTACAAAAAATAAAAATTATTGATAAATTTCCTGCAGAGTAATCAACATGATACTTACATGTATTTGGAATATACATATTAATATGTATTATACGAATAGAAGATAGAATTTTTAAATTAAAGCTCCTATTATAAAATTTTATTTTAGAAGATATCTTAAGTTAATCCGTAAATTCACTAGACTTTATAATAAATTTCTTTTTAAAATAAAGAATAAAATCTTAAGCATTGATTGAAAGAAAAACATGGAAATAGCAAAACAAAAAAAAAAAACAAAAATCACTTAAACAATTTTATTGCTTTGAAGGAACTGTGAATTTGAAATTACATATGTTTAAGGTGTTCATTGTAAATTCGTTCAATTCAGAAGAACACCTGCTTGATTTAAATTCGATTTGAAATTTAAATTGAAATGAATCGGTATATTATGGAACACGTGCATTTTTTTCTATTTTTTTTTTTTCTTTTTTTAATTTATTTGTAATTTCAAATAATTTTTTTTAAAGCTCACTTGAGCTACGATACTCGCAAGTCGCAATAATAGTATTAATGTCTAAGTGGTTCATTCAGCACCTCATTATTTTATTTGACTAAATTCCAGAATATTTTCACTCCAATCTCTCTTCTTTTGTTTGGTATTTTGTGAAAAGTGTGAGTTATGTGTATGTTCACGACGTTTACATTAGTTAGTGTCAGTTCTAGACGACGTCATTCAGAATTTATTATGTATATTTTATTTAATGAAATTTAAAATAAAAAAACTGGCTGTATGTACTGTCAAGGCTAGTTTTAATGTTTATAAAGAGATATTTTTTTAGTAAGTTGAAGTAGGCACAGTCACAAAAAAAAATATTTTCTAAATTGTTTATCCAAACTACTCAAACTATTATTGTATTACGATTTATTTTAAATTTTATTACATCAAAATTTCATTCAAAATAGTGCTTAAATTATAATTATTTAATACAAGTTCATTAGTTCATTAACTTGTTGATTCCACTTGAAGCCATCATCTATTGTCAACACCAATATATTTGTAGTAGCTCTAATAAATAACGGTCAATATTTCTAATATGCGCGACTTTATAAAATTTAAACCTTTCTATTATATTTTTTATATCGAATATGTGCGGTGGTACAAAATTTATACCACTGTATTCAAATTGTTATAACTACCAACATATTTGTAGAAGATAGCTCGTTCAATTAGATTAGAGTATTGTTATATGTTACCGATATTAGCATTCTTTGCTTTAATTAGTATATTTGGTTTTGTTTTTGCGTTCACTGAAGTGACACAGAAGTTATGTATTGACATCCAATTGTATATTTTATGCATATCTCCTGCAATTTATTTGTTCGGCAATATCAATATTGTTGTCATCATGTCCCGACTCTTTAATAAGCAGTTATACTCTTTCCCGACAACTCTACATTCATATAATATTCTCAATAAAATACGTCTATCGAAAGAATCAAAGACTTTCATCAAATCAAAGAATACTTTTTTTTTTTTTTAATTTCTCAATAGGTTCTCACCAGCAAATCACGATGTATGACATTATTATTGACAAACCAAGGCGCACCAATCTTAATCAATCTTAACTATCAATCTTAATAGCTTTGGCTGGAAACGCTGTAATATATTTGAGTGGCTGGAAATCAAAGAATATTAGACCTACTTTTTTCCGTTTAGTAATGAACTCTTGAGCATAGTAAACTACAAAAAGTGCTGCATTAGTACTAGATTGCTACATGAAACCGTATTGTAGCTTCCCAAACAAATCATTCTTGTTGAGATCACTATGTAGCTGTTTAATTATACTAACATAATTTTGCCAAACACTGATGCAATCGCAATTGGGCGAAAATTATTTACATCTTCTTTAGTACCTTTGTAAATTGGCACTACCTTATTTATTAATGAGTCAGGTATATAACACTCTTTCAGAGAGCCATTCATATTTGTATTGCTTTTTTGAGCTCATTTTTCAGATACTTAACTATATTAGGATTATTTCTTCTACCCTTGCGCTATCGGTTGATTTAAGAGAATCTAATAATTTAAAATTAAATCTTACTTTACATCTGCTTTTTGGTACTTAAATATAGTTAAAGTTTTTTGTCATATTTTATCCAATATTGCCACAGAACTACATGACCCAGAGCAACGTAAATATGATCGTTATAAAAAGCATCTTTTGAAATACAAAATGTATCTAAAAGGTCAATTTCATCAAAATGCGGCAATAGACTAACGTTTTCCCATTCACCGACATAGTGAATATTCCAACTACCTGCATATTAAAAAAAAAGAATATTAGAGAGAATAATAAAAGCTCAGATTATTAATTTTAAAATGGAAAATTTATTGAATATAGGTTATTGGTAATTGAGTTGAGTTGTGCTACCTTTAATATAATTTAAATATTATTATATTAATTTATTTGATACGAAAAAAAAAATATTTTAAATTGCAGTAAAAATTTTATTTTGCATTTTAAGTAATAAAAAAAAAACATTTTTTCTCCCTATTTAAAAAAAAAAAAAAAAAAAAAACAAAACAGAAAAAATTCCAAGAAAAGTAATTCGAAACGCTTTAAACGTTAAAGAATTTTAAAAGCAAGAGAGAAAAAAAGAGACCCCTTATTTACCAGAAAACCTGAAAGAATGTTGAACATTTTCCTTGATACGGATTGTTTCTAGTCCTATGTAAGTACTTGTATGTATGTGTGTATGTACAAATGAATGTTTTCAGTCATTTTAAAGTAAAGAAAAATTTCCATCTCAAGTTGAAGAAATTATTTTTTTTTTTCTTTTCTATATCTGTAGATTCTATTAAATAATTCTATCTGAAAATAATAACAATAATCATAATAATAATAATAAAAAAAAAAAACAATAACATCCGAATAGTATGGATCTATGAATGTAGAATTGTTTTTTTTTTTTTTTAATTTCAATTACATTATGATAATGATGATGATGATGATAATGTTATATTATAGAGATGACGATGACGTTTAAAATGATTGTGGTGTTGTGGTGTCAATGGACGTTATGATTTAATTGATTTTTTCCGGTTGTTTTCATCAATATAATTTACCTGGTGTGCTCAATAGTGCAACAACAAACACTATAATATATTTTTTGTTTTGTTTTTGGTTTTTTTTCCTAGTATTCATAACTCGCATATATACAATTTGAATTCTGATGAGCTTTAGTATTAGATTTCTATTTAAAATGGTAATTATGAAATAATGTATACAATTGACGAATTTAATTTATTCGGATAAATTCAAATAATAATTTTATTATGTTGTATCTAAACCTACTTGACAACCATCTTCAAATATCAAAATTTTTTACTAACATTTTTTTTTTTAATAATAGTAGAATTATTGCTAATCGAAAACAATAATTTTTAAATTTTCTGTGATTTGTTGTTCTATTTTGTACGATATATAAATTTACGTAATCATAGATAATATTTACCTTATTTTGTTGTATTTTTACAGAAAGATTATAGGGGGTTATGATGGAAGATGTAAACGTACAAATATATACCGTATGGTGATAAACGTTCTAATATTTGGTATCTTTATAAATGCGATTGAAATTGCATTATACTGAAGATGATAATTTGAATTCAAATTGTTTTGACGGTTTTATTGATTCATGTTGCAAATTGTGAGACCTATTCTGTAATAAATAAATAAATAATAATCATAAGAACAATAATAATAAATTTTTAGTTTTTGATTGTCTACTCGCCAATTATGTTTAATTAATTTTCGTTTTATAAGTTTAACTTTTGCTATAATTTCAATATTTTTTTATAGTCACTATACAATAATAATATGAAAAATTCTAAAAAAACAAGTCATCCTATGTGTATGCAAATTTTGTAAATTGAATTTTGTAAGCATTTTTTTTTACCATAGATATTTTCATTTAGTTTGCTGTATATTGTTGAGACAAATAACAAAAACATTAATGTGCAATCTTTGGATAGACATAGCATTTGCTGAACCACATGATATAATACTTGGATTACTGCGGTTTCAGTTTTTTTTTTAAACCAAAGGGTTATTCAACATCCTGGTTTTATGTATCAGAATTGCACCCAGTCTGTTGTTTGAAATGTTTGACGAAGTCGATCATCACCTTTTATAAGCTATGGATAATTTTGCAAAACTTTCGGCTGATCATAGGCTCATATTGCCATTGCATAATAATCCAGTACATTCTACAAAGATTCTGCAACATGGTATAAATAAAATTCAGTAATGGTTAAAGAAGTGGAGAATCAGAGTGAATATAGTAAAATGAGTACATTTACCCAGAAGTGAAAAACTTGTGCGATGGTGGTGTTAAATAACGAAGTATAGTCCCACAAAAAAACCCGTAAAATACCTGTGCAGAGCATGCTTTTGGATAGAAGACCTATATGGAAAATCCATATCAACATTAACACCTTTAATTCCTCAACTTCTTATTACTAATCTATCTCCCTATTTTTCTTCCTAATTTATCCTATCCCATCCAAGCGTCACATAAGTGATAAAGGTATTTTCATAACGAACGCTTTGGCTCTTTATAATAAAAAAGAAAAAAAAGAAAAATAACTGGGGTTGAAATAAAATAAAATGTATTGAATGATGAGTTGTACTTCACCAATGTGGCTGGAGAACAAGCTCCTGATTTATAAAGCAATTTAAAAGCCGATTTAAGCATACCGATGTAGGGAATATCCACTTTCCAGCAACTCAAATATTGAAATATTACAGCGGTTCCAATCAAAAATATATTACGATTAATAACAGGCGGACCGTGGTTCTTTAATAATGATATTATACATTGTGATCTACCATTGTTAGGGTCAAGTGGTGTAAGTCGTTTTTAGTGCTATAGCCTTCAAAAGACATTAGGAGCAATGGGTAAAGGGTCCAGCAATAAAATGGAGCATAATGTGCACATATCATGGATGGTTTACCATTGGGTTCTCGTACCCTCTAGCCATTATAAATGTTGCGTAAATATAAAAAATTGTCATACAAACTACTGAATGTCTACTTCACAGGCAGGTTGTATTATTTTATTGGAAAATAAAAAAAATAAATAAAAAAACGATATCTTTCGATACCTTTGAGTTTATGCTATAGAAGCCGTTTTTATAGATTTGCACGTTATTATTGGTAATATGGGAACAATTATTTTCAATTTATTTAATTAAGTATTTATGCTGTCAATTGACCAACTAGAATCGTCAATATTTTAATTACTTGAGTTCTGTCTTTACTAGTATTCATTAGATTTCACTAGTTCATCTAGATCGTAATCAGTCTATCTTCGTACTTATATTCAACGAATTATTCTTAAGACTACTACTTCCATAAGATACACCTGAGTTGATTTATTTGTGTGAGATTTAATTCTTCATTTCTTCAGCAGTTTTTCTTCATTTTATTTTCTTGTGTTTGTGATTTCTGAGCAGCCCTCATTAGATTTTCATCACTGAACTGCATGTCATGTATCATCATGTGTGTGTTTTTAAACATATTCGGTTGTTGTTAAATTTGCTGCGAATGTTGAATACATGCCTAATCTTATCACCGAATCCTATAGAATTGAAGTTTTTAGGACCAAGATGGCTACTAGAACTGGCAACAGGTGATGTTATCGTAACTGATCTAAAATACACATTTTAATTTCTAACTGTTAAATATGAAGAAATTGATTTCGGAAGTTTTTGAGGTTTTAACAGGGTGATTCAAAGACAATACATCAGTAATAAACTGCTACTTTCAGCTACTATAGAATTAATTAGATCAGTAGTTGTTTCATTTAGTTTTGTAGCAAAATAGATTATAAATGCAGCCATATAAATTTTTTTCAAATAATTTGGGTATACAAGAGAGCTTGGAGTTCTTTCTATAATATTGTCTGGTTCGGAAAGATTTATAAGACCACCTAAAATTGTCTAACTGAGTCTGACTTTTCTTTAATGAATTTTGGTTGTCGAGAAGCAGAAATACTTCTACATTTCTATGATCAATAAGTCTTTTTTTATGACTTTAATATAATATTTTAATTTGTCTTATTGATAGGTACCTTAATAAAAAGAATACTTTTTAAAATAAAATTCAAGACCTCTATACTCTATATGTCTATGTATACCTTCTGTCGAAGAAATCTTTATTTGCAATTAAACTTGAATTTGCTGATTTGTAAAAAAATTGTAATTTGTTTATTTTTTTAAGTTTTTGTGTTATCTTTGTTGTGTGCAGCAGATTTCTTCAATTTGTTTTTTTATCTTGTTTTTCGTTTTTTTTTTTATTTGTTGTGAAATAAAATTTTTCTCATAATTTAAAAATTTGCTAAAAGAAAAATAAATAAAATTAAAATAAGGAAAAGTGCCTGACATTTTGGCATTTCGTCTCTTCAGTTTACAAAAATCACAAACACAAACCATACACTCTAAATGAGCAAAAAAAAACAGAAAAGGAACAAATTTAAAGTTGACAGAGAATTAGAAAGGAAACCTTTTGAATGACTTAAATGGCAGATACACATCTATCTATCAAGTATCAAGGTATTGATTTGAAGTGCATTGAGTTATGTAAATTTTTAGTTTTTTGCTTTTTTTTCAAATGTATCTTATAGTTATATTGACCAATATCGATAAATGAGTAAGAAAACATATTACAGAGAGAGGAAATAATGTGGAAAATGAAGTGGAGAGAGAGAGTACGGAAATGTAATGATTTAAGTTATTATTGTTACTTTTATTTTATTTTAATGAACGTTAGGGCATTAGAATCAGTTCAAGTTTTTTGAAATTGTTCGAGGCATAATAATTATAACCGGCATGAAAAAAGAAATTATTTCAAATCATTTAGAAATGATCCCATAGATTCTGTTTGTGTTAAGTTCAGGAAATGTTTTTGATTTTAAAAAAATGATACATATGTAATATATATATATATATTTCAATTTATTGGTCTTCTTGAGAATTGTAATTTAGTATTCTTACTTTAGAATCAACTTTCGTATTACTTCCTTTTTTTGACATCCTGCTACACTGAACCAAAAAACTATGATAAATTTAGTCAAGTCGGCTTGACCAAAATATTTTGTATATGGGATTTTTAAACTTTACTTAGCCAAGTTTTTTTGCAATTTAAGTCTTGTTTTTTTTTTATAATACAAACTTTGGTATATTTTCTAAACAAAAACGAGTTAGATTTAAATAACATTTTAATCAAGTCAAAAGTTGAGTAAGATAACGTTTAGTTGAATGACAGAAGTTTTACGATAAATTCAAATAATTTTTATTATCCAACATCATCAACCGAAAATAGACTAAGGTAAAATATTTTGTTACAAATTAATAAATTTAAGTATTCTTAAGTAATCTTAACTATTTTGTAATTTATATTTTACCAAATTTTTTGTGAATTGGATTTAAACAAGTACTGTGCTTGGGAAACTTTTAAAATATTATGAAAACAAAAGTATATCTAATATCTGACAGACAATACGGTTTTACCGTTTACCGTTTTATGGTCAAAAGTGACATGATGACTAATTTGTATGAAAGGCTACATATCCTTTTGCACAATTTCCTTTCCAAGCTTTCGATCGAATATGATATTCGGCATAATATCTAAATATCAAACTTTAGGTCTAAGGTCTGTATTTTATCAATGGATTTAAGGTTTCTTTCGAATCATTCGATTCGTGTCTAAGTAAACGAATTTACGTCTAAGAAATTTAATATAAATGCTGGTGTTGCGAAAAGATTTCTTGTTTTAGTTAATTTCGTCTTGTTTTTGTTTCAATGATATACTCAACAAAAACCTTCAATCGAATCCATAGCATTGCAGATGACAGTAATCTGCTGGCACCCATTAATTTACTTTGCAAATATAATGCTATAAAACTACCGAAGTTAAGAATAGAAATAATGATGAACTTGGTTAACCATGATTTAATAAGCCGACTGAGACAAAACGAACCGAGTTTCAATGAACTCCTCAAAAACTCATAACTGTTTAATTTCACACAATGTACTAAAATATGAGCGGTATCTCTCTTTCCGAGGTGTTACTACATAAAACTCAGATAGTCTCAGCATTTTAGGTAGGAGCGTGAAAAATAACTTGGAACCATCATATTTTTAACATCGAGGGCATCCAAATGTTTCTACTTGAATTTATGTAAAACTTTCTTCTCATCGTCGGTTACTTATTTACTTGCTGGGCGCTACAGACCTTGAAGGTACTGGGGCTGCCGCAAATTGTCCTCCACTGATTTCGGTCACGAGCGGAATCTCTCCAGTTGGTGATTTGAAGTTTTTTTTATATCTACCGATACTTCATCTCTCCAAGGAAGGTGTGGCCTCCCTCGACATTCGGTTACTTCTTAGTATTAATAAAATATGTATACGACCCAGGAAAGAATACAAATCAAATTTTGACGCTTGATGACTGGCGCTTCCCTTTTAGCTTTAGACTACCTTGACTGCGTTCAAAATTACGGAATTCATTTCATTGGCGAACCAATAGTAATTCGTCCTTAACGTTCATTTGTTATCATCTTATAGTAGGAGCGATTTCTCTGTTTTATAGATACTTTGTAGGTATACGGATGCATGCCCAGTAAAAATCAAAGAACTTCCTCCTCTTGAACTTTTCCAATGCAAAACAAGAGGAGCCGCAGATATCTTCCCCTACATAGTAAATGCAGGTTACATAAATTCATTCATAGTCCGGGCTTTACGAATGTGGAATCATACCTCTTAAGGTGTGTTCATATGCAAACAACTATAACTTAGAGAAAGCAAAGCATAAATAACCTTATTCCACAAATTCCTGCTAATCCTTTCAATAGCTTTCATTTTTCTTCCTACCATTTCCTATTTCAACCAAGCGGTACGTAAGTACTCATGTTAAATCTTATTACTTGGCTGCTTATAAAAACAAAAAAAAAACTTTTAAAAACCATTAAAATAAGTAAAACAAAATAGTTGAGACTCAAATACACCAATGAGAACTAGGTTAAAATAAACATATTTTTTTTTTGTTAATTTCGGTTTCGGTAAAAAAGTTTTTCGCTCGGCGCTGCAATTCAATGTCGACATTCTTTCTTGTTTCCTCAAAATTAATTATCTTTGAGTTTTTAACAGTAAAATTTCTTCTTCTTTTTATCTTTAATTCGACATTTATAGTGCCTGTTTTTTCAATATTTTTTATCCTCAATTTTTTCCAGTCCAGTATTTATACCATCTTTTCCAAGAACTTCCTGGGAGTCGCTTGATATTGAGTTAACTATTCGTAACTGTCTTCACTAGTCAACCTTCTAACATTCTATTTACATGGTCTCTCCAGTTTTTACGTCTGTTTCGACTTCAACGGACAATATTTTGAATGTCAATGTAGAAAACAGAAAAAGGACATTATTTAAAGTTTTCGAAAATCAAAATTTTGAATTATGCATGATCTTTTGTGCAAAATATGTGTTTTATTCGTTGTGACTGCTATTTAACTCTATCAGGGGCATAAAGTGAATAGTAAACATTTTTTGGGTTTATTTTGTTTTATTTATCCAATTTGAAACTAAAAATAACAATATATACAAGGATATTTATATGGAGGAAGTCTTTGTATGATCATCCCAAGGCAAGTTTGCGTTGTTTAGACCTTAAAAGTGCAAACCTTAAATTTTTTTTTTGAACAGCTTCTATTCTTTGTATATGTGAATTATAAAATGGAGACCAGACCTGACATGCATATTCAAGATGGGGTTTAACAAGGCATGTGTACAATGATTTAAACATGTAAGGATCGTTAAACTCCTTTGATCAACGTCTTATAAAGCCCAACATTGAACTAGCTTTATTAACGATATTATCGTAGTGGAGTTTGAATGATAGTTTATCATGGAAATAAACTCCTAAGTCCATAATTGAATTAACCTTTTCTAAAGTTTCGTTGTTTAGAGTATATCTAAAGCTAAATGGTTGGCTTCGACGTGTGTAACACATGAGTGCACATTTACTAATGTTTAGTAAAAGATTGTTATTAATGCACCAAGTATAAAATTTATCTAGATCATCTTGAAGCATATAAATGTCTTGCATCGACGTTATTTTTTTAGAAAATCTTCATATCATCAGCGTAAATTTTCAAATCGCTATTACAAATTATACAAGCCATATCATTGATAGCAATAATGAACAGCAGTGGTCCTAAATGACTATCCTGTGGAACTCCAGAATTTGATATGAATGGTAATGAAAATGAAGAGCGGAATAAAACAGTATAGCTGCTATTAGTAAGATATGAGTTGACGCATTGTACGAATTTTGCAGGAAATCCTAGTTTTTTGAGTTTAATAAAATAATACTATGGGGTAAAACATCAAATGCTTTACTAAAATCGGTGTAAATTACATCTTGCAATTTGGAATCCCACTTCTATATTGATTAAAAAGTTTGATGTCGATTTTATAAGGTTGGTCACTGTTCTTTAGAACTAGTTCAGGAACCCATCAGGTCCATATTGTTCGCCAGGTTATTCAGATATTTCTTCACAAGACTATCATCAATAATGATACTCTAAAAGTAGTTTTTGGATAGGTATCTACGTGGGAGAACTTCATCAGCCATGAAAACTGTTTTAGGGTAAGAAGCGGAGAAAAATTCACAAAAGAATTGAGATATGGTTTTAGCGTTCTTACTTTGTTTCCCATTGAATTTCATGAAAACTGGGTACTCATCGCTTTTTCTTTTTGAGTTATGTATATATATGATATGCTTTTGATATGTATGTATATTATAGAAAAGTCCTGTGTAAGGACATGGTATCAAAATTATATCATCGCCCAAATAAAGTTACATTTACTGATGAAAATCATTCAATCTACTTTTAGTGTTGCTCAAGTACAAAAGAATTTTACACGTTGATCACATTCAATTCTTTCGTCTTTGATCATCTTTTTTGAGTATTTTTCAATTGATCGAATTTAACAATATTATTCATATACTGATTATAATCAGCTATTATATACGGGCATGTAATCTCTTTTTTTTTATTCCAACAACTTTTCACGGCAGAACTGTTATTAGTTTATATGGGTCATGACAATTATACAATAAAGTGACTGTTCTTTTCTCTTTCCACGTCAGAAATAGCGACCCAGAATCGTTTGTGCGCAACTCATATTCTCCGAGGGATAATTTATTATCATCCTTCAAATCTGATGGCAAAAGCTTTCTTGTTTTACTTGGACAGTACCGTAAGCATATATTTTTTTCTTTCAGTCTTATGATAAGATTATGAGTTGTAAAATAATTATCGAAATAATCTTTGCAATCAAATGGTGAACTCAAGTCTAAAACAATATTTTCTTCCAGATTTTTCTCAACTTCAGTACCTTTTTATCCTGTATATATATCATAGTTATAGCTCTTTTATCACAACACAACATTCAAATTTCATAACTCCTATTTATTGGCCTTTTTGGCATATATTGGTTGAGTGAGCTACACCCTTTGAAGCAGTGCCGTTCCTGAGTTGCTCCCGCTCAGGTGCAACAAAATATTGCCGCCCCTATTCTTCTTGCTTTTGTTGAAGCAAAATTATCAATTACTTGAGATAAGCTTAAATTCTCACAGACATCTTTTTCTATTGATAACAAGGCAAGATTGGTTATTCTTTCTTGCGACATCGACGACCTTATTCAATTTCAAACTCAAATTTTTATATGAATACTAAAGTCTGAAGAAGAACAGAATTCAGCAATTTTTAATACATGAAAACCATTAAATTTTATGTACTTGGATCTTCACAGTGTTTCTGGTAAAACAAAATAACGTTTTGTTTGTTTCTACTTAATTCGACAAAGTTTTTTTTTCCAGCTTAGTAGGTACTAAAAATTTAAATCAAATTTTTCTTAATTTTAATTTTATTAAACTTTACTTCGACTTCGCCGCTCACTTGCAAGAGCACCTTTTGTACCCCCGCCAGGAACGGGCCTGCTTTGAAGTTAAAAGCAAGTAGTTTCGCAGAATCAGCTAAGTTGCTGAACGTTTTTCACAACGTATTTGATGCTTTCATTGAAAACAGAACAAATATATTCAAGATCAGGTGGTATTTCTGCGATATGCTCATCATCCACCAATAGACACTTCAATATTTACTTCTCCAACAAAGATTTTGTTTTTATTATGTTCGAATCATTCGAAGAATTATTTAAGTAATCCAAACACTATAGGTTTATTATGAAAAAAAAATTATTTACCGTTTGATCTAATAAAATAACGTTATCAATATTTCTAATATGCGCGATGTTATAAAATTTATACCACTTTATTACATTTTTTATTTCGAAAATGTACGGTGGTACGAATTTTATACCACCGTATACAAATTATTGTAACTTTTGATTTTCGGCATTAAATTTGATCAAAATTCAACTGCTCGTTCTAATACACAATTTTTAATGAAATTTATATTATATTTAGCAAAACACCAAAGAATCGAAGATAAACAAAATTATTCTGGAAAAAATGAAATCCGTTATATCTCAACTTGACTATAATGAAAAAAACTAATAATGCTCTTTTTTATTTTTATTTTTGTAATACGCAGTAGATAGAAGTATAATGAAATAGTTTCTGATTATCGAAATGGGGGAGAACTGTAGTGGTATATAACATATAAACTAAATAAATACGCAATGTAGTCCATGCATTATCTTCATTGCGGTTATAATCCTGTGAATTACCGCCCTTTAAAGAGTTCACATAAATTCACAGGATTATAACTGTAATCATGATGATGCATGGATTATATTGCGTATATATTTACTGTTATAGATAACGGTTATGTATTCTACAAATCTGTATACCCTACTTATAAAATTGGTATATTCACTCGTCTTCTTATCACCATATCCCATTATGAAATCAAAAAGTAAAATGTTATTATTTCCTACAATGGAAAACAAAGAAAATTGTGCCACTTCTGTTCAAATCATAATTTTCGAAATAAATCCAAATTAAAAGAAAATCTCTTAATAAAATCAACACAAAAAAAAAATACCCAAAGAATACTAATTTTAACTAAGCAAATTAACTCCCTGTATTATTAACTGTATAGGTATACTAAAAATGTTTATTTCATAAAAAAAAAAATTATTGTCAAATAAAATTATAAAAATCTGTTCAAATTAAAAAAAAAAAGTACAACAACGACAACTTCTGTCGAGATTATTTCATTTTTTTTTTTGTTATTTTGTTTTGTTGTATTTGAAACTCAGCACGACATATTTAATGAGCAAATTACGAAATAACCCCAATCATTAAGATGACAACAACTACAATGATGATGATGAAAAATCATGGATTACTGTGAAATGAACCCAACTTCTGGGGAAATACATTTAAAACTGCGAGAATTTTATTATTTTATTGTTATTTTTGTTTTGCTGATTGTTACTATATTTTTTTTTGTGTTTTTTTTTGTTTGTGTTGCAGTTCAAAATTACATCAGGTTAATGGACATTGTGAGAAATTTTCTCAATATTATGGAAAATTTTTTAGATGAAAATTATAAAAAAATAAAAATGTTTTAGTTATTAATTTATCATCATGCAATTGAACTTATTTTTCTCATCTTCATTCATTTTTTTTTTTAATAATTTCATTATATTTTATTTCTTTCAGTAATTGAATCAATAACGAAAATAAAAATGATTATAATTTTTAATATGGGAAATTAAGTCTCAAAACTAACTATAATAATGTTGATAGAGTTTTTGAAAATCGATTAATATAATATCGTTTTTATAATATAATGCTCGGGTTAGTTAAGACTGATAAGATTTTAGATTTTAGAAAGTGAAGTAACCTTAAATTTTTTTTTTATGTTCTTACATAGTAATTTAGGTAGAATTACATTTTCATGCATTAAACACGGTACTGATAATTTTACTACGTAATGTGTTTTATATTAGTAGTTTTAAGAGTAGTCCGGAAAGGCGTTCTTGTATGGAGATGATGTAGTATATTCTGGGGACAACTATATAAATCTTAAAGTAAAAATTAATCGAGAAACACACTCAATTGTGAGATATTACTAAAAAAGTAGATTGGAAAATTATTTTTTTATTTATTTATTTATTTTTTAAACAAATAAAATTCAAAAATAAAAGCAAAACAAACTAAATTTACAAATTATAATAAAACTACAAATAAAATAAAAAACTAAATACTCAACTATGACGATGAAATTCAATATGTCAAAACAAATATATAATAGATAGCTTCAACATCTACAAAATCTTAAACTATCCATCATCTCAAGCATCTCAAGCATAGTCATCTAAATTATCGGTGCGTTGGTACACACCTTGTAGCAAATGGAAGAGAATTCCACAAGGATGTTATTCTAGCAAAAAAAGACAGATGTCTTAATCTACTTTGATGACGAGGAATATTTATTGAGAAGGATCTCGAGGATCTACCAAAATCGAGTTTGTTATAAATATAAGAAGGAAGTCCAGTATATATTACATTAAACAAAAAACAGATATATTTAAAATTTAAATAATTATAGTTTAGTATACACTTAGAGATCCTATCATATTTGCGACGATTTGTGAGATACCTGGTACATGAATTGAAAATAATATTAAGTTTAGAAACATCGTTAGCACTCATCGAAGAGTTAACTATATCACAATACAAAAAGTATGGCAAGATGAGAGACTTACTAATCTGTATTTACTTTTTTTTACACTCTTGACAGTAACTTAGGTAGAATAACCTTTTCGTGCTTAATTAAGTACGGTACTGCAATTTTACACTACAATATCTACAATATTTCGAGTATTTATTTATCATACTGGCTTTTGTACTCATTAAATGTGAAAAACTACTGCTTTTGTCAGGAGCTAAACCTTCTTAAGTAGCATAATTCCATTTTAGTTAAGTTGTTACCAGATTATACTTCTTATTAGAATAAGAGTAGAAAACTTCCAAATTTTGCGTAATAACACTTGCTTTGCAATTCGATTATGTAATGTGATCGGGCCAACCTAATTTTTTATTAAATACAACAACAAAGGTTTTAGCATGATCAACAAATGGAATATTTTTATTATTCAGTATCAGAGGTAGGAAATTATAAGGTAAAGTTTTAAAATATATCACAATGGCTTGTCCATTGAGAAATAGCTTCCAGCTCAACATTCAATTTGACTATACATATAATTTGTAAGCTGAGCAATGGGGCAAACAATATAAATCGGTGCATCATTTGCATAAAGACGGCAATGAGCTTTAGATAAGTAGTCTTGAATATCATTATTAAATACACTGAATAGGGAATACCACATCAAACTTCAAGCTGATCAGAAGTAGATTTATTTAGATTCAAATTGAGAGCGATTAAAAAGATAGTTTTTAATTAAGTTAATAGCAGATGAATAAAATCCAAAATATAGTGACAGCTTGCTATTGCTACATAATAGATGATGATTGACAAAGTCAAAAGCCTTAGAAAAATCCAATAACAACAGAATGGTAGCATATTTTTGTGTCAAGAAATAGTGTCAACAACTTCAAGTAGAGTATAGTTATTTTATAGAGTAGTCACATTTAGTGATATTTTTTTATAACCTCAGAATTAAATACTTAGAGCAAGCATATCAGACATCTATTAGAGGCGAAAGTTTGCTATATTTTTGTGTAATATTAATTGTCATTATTTAGTAGGGTTAGTAGAACCCAACCACGTTAAATAAACAAAAAATAAAAATAAAATATTTTTTTAATAGAGTAGTTATATTACCCTTATAGTAGAGTAGATAAAACATACTTAAGCTTATCCCTGGAAAAATAATCATATTTTACTACTGCTTAAAGGTAAACATGAGTGTATTTTATTTACTTTTACTAAATCTTATGAAAAAGTGTAAAAATGATATATCAGATTGAAATATAATTAAAACTATTTAGAAAAATTTATTTTTTAATTCATTTAGTGTTTTCGAATTCAATCATTTTGTTTGTTCCTAAATCTAAAATCTAAAATCTCACTTAACTGTGATTCTCGTATATGTATATGTATAATATTTATCATATTCCGTAATCCGTATCCAGCATATTCAGTCAAATGACATAATACAGACAAATATATAACTAACACTTTGTCTGTGAGTATCTGGTGGATAAAAAGGCGTCTGCAATTATCCAACGATTAGATAATGATTTTAAAGGCAATAGATTTAAGACGGTGTTAATAAGGTTTTAGTCTTATAAAGTCTTGATAAATCACTCCAAGATAAAAATCTTTGTGTGAAACGTAAAAAATTTCGCTGAACAGATTCCAACTTATTAATATATCAGTCAAGTAATGAGGGAACATACTTGACTGCATATTCATATACATATTATGTAATGTAAAGATGTTTTGTAAGCTTGAAATTTGAGTCTATAGTTGGTGCCATATTTATGTAATATTATAAGCAATATTTAATTGGTGTTCGATGACTTTAACAATTATTTTGCAATATTTGTATGATGTTGATGTGATTTTGTTGTGGGATGATTTTATTATTTAAAACGTTTAGAGTACTTCCAAACAAACAATTTTCAATCTTTGAAGCACTGAAAATTCGAATATTTTTCAGATGGTGAATCTTCACCATTTTAACTATTAATAAAATGTATAAAAAAGTAAATTAATTTGATGAAAGTTTTTTTTATTAAAATTCTTTGAAAAAAATAAAAAATTCAGATTTTTGAATTATACTTTTTCCGGCCATTAAAATTTTTTTTTACTAATTTATATCGATGTTATTATGTAACTCATACAATAACTATAGGTAATTTTGGAATTTGAAAAAAAAAAAAATTTATCTACATTCCATTAGAAAATATTTTTACAACCGGTCAAAGATTAATTAATATCGTTTACATAATTATTTTAAATAGTTGTCATATTTTTAAATTTAAAATCATTTTTTTTTTAATTTAATTATCAAGAATTATGAACAGATAGAATTTAATTCAATTTCACACCTGTGAAAATTATATAATTATCATAAAAATTATAAAAATGAATTGAAATTTTAATTTCATATTAAATTTTATTAATTATATTCTCTTGTCACCTTCTGTATTGTATAGATATTTTTGTTGTTGTTTGTTTCAGTATATTTGTACGAGTATTATGTATCTATATTTAATTATGTTAATTCTAGTTAAATATTTTAATGTTTAAAGTTCAAGAAAATATTCATTATTTTTATGTAAATTATTTAAAAGTTAAAAAAAAAAAACTAAATTAAAAAACAGTGAAAGAATTTTCAGTAGAATAAAAAAAGAAGTTTATCGACAGTCACAAAACAAAAATTCACCCGGAGTTTGTTATCATATTATTATTTACTTGCTTTAAAATATAAACAAAAAATTAAAAAAAAAAATGTAGGGTGGCGAATTGTTTTTATAAGATATCTTTATTCGTTTTTTTGCTGTTTATTTACTAAAAAAAAAAATGGTGTGTTTTTTTAATTGATAGTTTTCATTATTTTATAAAATATAGTTGTAAGTAGTTATGTACATGAAATGTATATAGAACCCGTATAATTATCTAAAATACAATTGAAATATCTTTATAAAATAAAGAGGACTTTAAAACATTAAAATTGAACTCATAAACTTCTGTTTATATATACATACATATACACACATACATACATATATAGAGAAATTGTTTTTGTATTTTTTGTGTTGTAATTGTTATAATTGTTTTTTTTTTCTTTTTTCTTTAAAACAACAATTTTTCTAAGTAATTTTAAATTGGTTGTTATGCTTTATAATTTTTCACCTTGAATTCCGTTCCACTTAATGAGCACAGGTTCATATGGAAAAAAGTAAAATATAAAAAAAAAAAAAATAAAAAAGGAAACGCAATGGTTAAATTTTTTAATTTTATTTTAATTATTTTTTCATTTTTGTTTTTGTATATTGTCTCGTTAAATTTAGTGTTGCCAATTTATGGTAGAAATTTTAAATTTAATTTTTTATGACAATATATCTAATTTATTGTAATATTACTGCTTGATATCTTATATAATATAATATACAAGAAGAACAACGTGGTGAGTAAAAAAGCAAGAATAATTTAATAGTAAATTACACCACTAAAATATTAAAATTTTAGCAAGTTCTTAGTGCTGAATAATTAAAACATTTAAAATAGTTACACCAAATAAATGACGGTTATTTACGAGTTGAGCGACATCTATACTCTAAATAAGTTTCAATCATTGACCATTTTTAAAAAGGCTTCATAAAAATTCATTCATTTTAAATAAAAACACACGAACTTATAGAAAAAAGTATAAAAACAAAGACAAAAATTGAAAAAAAAGAAACAGAAAAACAAAAATCAGATCAGATCATACTCTTCAAAAATGATATAATAAATTTTAGTTCATTTGCTTCTGCTATTTAAGAAAAATATATACAGTAAAACACGGTTGTAGTCATTCTCTAAATTTCAGTAATATTTGTGACTACAACCGTTTTGTGACTGTAGGCAAATATATCAGACAGTTCAGACAAGTTCACAAGATGCCCTGAAGCATTGTTCAGTAACAACAACACTTTATTGTCAAGGCTTTTCTCAAGCAAGTATAATTTTATTTTGGAACAAAAGTAATTTTGTAACCAATTCTCTAATGAGCTTGAAGTCACCCAAGTTTTTTTATTGGACCTCCAAATAACAGGCAAGGAAAGTTTATTACATCCTTCGAAAGTTAGTGAATTGTCGGAGATATAAATCAAGAGTGGCTTTAACTTCAAATCCCCAGCAACATTGCCTCCAAGAAGAAGTGCTACGCGCTTTTTTGCCACTTTGAATCCTGGTATAGATTTTTCATCCATAGAAGTAAAAGTTCAATCTGGCATACGTTTCTAATAGATGCCAGTGTCATCAACGTTGAAAATCTGTTCCGGAAAGTATTTTCTTTCTTCAATAATATTTTTCAAAATGTTGTGATATTCACGAGCTGCTGTAATATCAGTACAATCGACCTTCACAATGCAAAACAACTTTATAACTACGTAGTACGTGATTACAAAATTTTCTTTTTTGCTTACAAAAGCATATGAAAGAGAAAGCAGATCGCATCGCCTACTACGAATCTACGATTATGCTTATAAATTATTGCGTACATAAATAAAAAAAAGCTTTTTTTCTAGGATTTCTTTAAAATGAATTTTAGGATTTTTATGTTTTCCGTAAATAGACATTTCTTTTCGTAAACAGAGATCTTGGTTTTTAATTTTTCAATTCCGAAATTCCGTAAAAAGAGTTTCCGTAAAGCGAAGGATGAGTGTATTAAGATTAGAGAGATATGTCTTTCGAGGATTCCCACCTATCTACAGAAAAAAAATAAAAAAAAGATTCATATACATTGATATGAATCAATGCTGATGTTGTTATCCAGGATTTTTTAAATAAAGTTACTATTGTGCAAATGCACTAGTCTTTCTAGAATAACAAAAAATTGGGAACTTCGTAATCAACATAATATTAGAATTACAATTCTAATTTAATTTGACAAAATCCCAAAAATATATTTCAAGGCTCAAAATCTCCAGTAAGATAAAATGTCCAAACAAAATCACGAAGTTTTGTTTTGTGTAGCGTCTGTTATGTATAAAATAGGAAATATCTCCTTTTTACAAAATTAAAAATATAGTGTTTTGTTAGTTGGAATTCGTTTTCGAGGATTTTGTGTTTGAGAATTGTGCCTTTGAGGATTTTATCTTTGGGGGTTTTCCCTAAAATATTTTACTTAGGAAGTTTTAGCTTGGAGATTTGTCTGGCGGATTTTGTCTTGGGCGTTTTAGATACAAATCTTAACTCGTACAACTAATAAATATGTCATGGTTACGGAAGGTTCTATAGCAGATGGAAAACAGCAGCACTTTTTTTTCCTTTATTGAATTCATATTTATTTACCTTATTTACAATGTAACTGTATCTAAAAAATAAATGTTGACCTCATTAGCGCAAGTCTATGAAACCAATAAGGTGAAAATATGAAGTATATAGGCCTTAGCATAAGCTGCATGGCCTTATCAGTTAAATTTAACTAAGTTAATCAAAAAAGCACAAGAAAGTATTCAAGAACTTTGTTACAAACATAAAATAAGAAAATATTGGATTGCTGGATAGATTATATGCCAACATTATGCATAAATCATACATTCACAATTATTGCACAGTATATTTATTTCATCATTATGTTTAATCTGTAAATTAAAATAAGTATCTACGGCTACGGTACAAATATCTGAAAATTTTATGACTGCTTTTCATTATTATTCGTTTAAATGATAGATATTAAAGAGGAGACGTAGCGAAACTAAATATTTTTTAAAATTTTTAATTAGAATTTTTCATTTAGAATTTCATGCCATCTATAATAATATATACACTAATATCTTAACATACAAGACTGTTATACTATCAAATTGGCGTAGTTCCCTAGTGTACATGTATATTTTTTTTCTGGCCAAAATTAAATTCAAATTAAATTTTTTTTTAAATAAATTATTATTTACTACTTATACGGTTGTTGTCTAAAATAAATAAAAAAAATAAAAAAATTATATAGATAGTGCCAAATATAAAATTAAAATGATGGTAAACAATTCATAGTAAAATTTACTTAAATTTTTTGTCAAACTTCCTCGAATTTCGACGAGACAAAGCATAGAAAACAAAAATGATTAGTTATTTATAAAATATTAAGTTTTTATAGATATGGATTTAGATGAGAAAATAAATAAGTTGACTGAACAATATAAACTTTAATAATTTCATTATAATTCCATGTTTTCTTAATTGATTGATATAAGAGTTAGTTGTTTTTTTTTATTTTAATATTAGCTATATCTACTTAATTAAAAGGAACTAACAACATATAATCAAATATTAAGGCTACCTGTGTTTAATATTGTTCGCCAATGAATACTTCATTTTTGTCTGCAATGTTTTATTTATATTTAGTTTAGGTTTGTTATATTAATCCACAATGGACAAAAAAGAATGCAATTTAAAACTCATTTTTAAAAATAGCTGGCAATACTAAAAAATTTTAAAAAAATTATAACTCTTAGTACCAGTATTATTTTATTAATTTTTTTTTGTACTAAAATTCATCTAAATCATTGTATATTATCTTTAACAACTATTCATCGCAATAAAATAACAAATTATATGTTTGTTATGACAGTCAACTCTCGCTTTAAATTAATAGAAAAAATAATTTTTTTAAAATAATTAATTTAAAATTAGTTAAAAAATTTCAATTAACATTTTGTTTTTATGAACTATGACTATTCTCCATCAAAATTGTCATTGGAATTGGATAGCGAACTAGTTTAGTCAAATCAATAAGATTTAATAATTATATTCTATAAGCTTTAAAAAATAATCTTCGTCCAAATTACTGTGACTTTAGGTAATAAAAGGGCTTAGAAATAATAAAATTTTAATATTTACAAGCAATAAATAATCCCATTTTTTGTATAGTATAATCCAAATTTAGAAAGTATATCGCATATTTATGATGATTTAAGATTATAACTTTATAGTAAGCTAACATTATCATATTGAAATACACAAAATCTTGTTTTGAGGCTACGATATTAGGATGTTGCGTTTTTATTATAGTATATTTATATTTATCAAAACGACTAATTTGATATTTTTTTTTTGTATGGTTTGCCCCTCTTTTCTATAGTTATGTAAGTAATGGAAAGATATGCTTAAAAGTTATATTTTTTATCAAAATCAAATTAAAATTGGAAGCCTCTTATCATATTTGCCCATGTTAATTCAATGTCGCGTATACACTATAAGATCATGATTGATATGGAAAATCTATAATTAAAATAGACAAGCTTTAAGGACCTGCGCAGTAGACATCCTCTCATTTTATCTTTGAACTCTAAATATGTAAATAAGTTGTTAATACATCAGAAATACGCATGCGGGTTGAAAAAATTTATATTTTGTTTTATTTGTCATTCAACATCTTATTATTAGTATACATAATTAATGGAAATTTATTCTATTATTTTTTTTTTAAGTATAACTGTCTCAAATTATTGTTTCCTATATTTTGGTTATTTGTAATAATCATGTAGTTTTGGTTCAAAATATGTATAATGTATATTTATTTTTTTCCCTTTTTAATTACAAAAATATTTTATTTTTAGTAATTTTATCCACTGATTATAGTGAATAGCCACTCAAGAAATATATCGGAAACGAATCAGTATATTAGGGAGGTGTATTTATGTGTCCAAAATAAAACTGACTAACCTCAAAACTTGTCAAAGATAGTAATATATGAGGAAATGTCAAAGATAATATTATATGAGGAAGCTAAAGGCTGCCTGTTATATTTAGCTCAGTGTACTCGACTAGATATTGCGTATGTAGTTAACAATGTTTCTATATTTAATTCGAATCTAGAAAAGTTTCATTGGGCCCTCACATCGAACTAAAATTTAACAAGAACAAAAGTAATATTTATTTTCGGGTTTTCAGATGCTGATTGGATAGATTTGAGGCGTTTCATGTACAAGATACACGTTTTCACTTTACATGGTGGCGTTATTGCTATTGGTTCTATTGCTGTAACACGAATAGCACTATCATCTACAGAAGTGGAATACAAGGCCTTAGTAGCGGCAACTCAGGAGGCATTATATGTTTTGAGTATACCCAAAAAATTTCCAAAAAAAATTAACCAAAAAAATTAATCATTTTTAAACATCCACTTTATTTAAAATTCTTGACAATAATTAATCTAGTACTAGTTCAATGGAGCACATAATGAAGAAAGGGACACATGTTATCTTCTTTTTAGCAAAATACAATAAAATTTACACTAAAAATATTACTCAAAATAAATATCACTCAAAATTGTGTTATACGAGTTTATATAATATTAGTGAAGACTTGATAAATGTCAAAGTGATAAATTAATACAGATAATAAATAAACAAGGAAATGGACAAAAAGCAAGTAAGTAATATTTAAGTAAATAATTGAATACATAAATATGATTTATACATTCCTTTTGATTGTAGGTTACAAAATGGTGCCAATGAACATCGCTGGCTGATGCTGATGCTGCACTTTTAGGTAAGTGTTTCATTTGTAATGTGTTAATATTTGATGTACTCCAAGCGAATTCTTTTCGTTTCTTTTAGATGCTGGTTAATACAATAGGATATTGCAGTATTTGAAATTGATTGGATGAAACATTATGGCTAAAACAAATTTAAAAAGAACTAGGGCCTGGAAATGAATCCCAAGGTGTTGTAATTCATTGTGATAACCATGTAGTGCCACATGACTCTGCAGTAATGAAATTTTCATACACTGTCAAAACGGTCTCCAAACACGGCCACGGTCATGCACCTATTTCTTATAAAATCAGTATTATGTCATGACATTGGCATGTTAACTGATAATCTTACAAAAGGGGTAACAAGTTATAAACATAAATATTTTTTTTTATTTTTTTTTTAATTTATTTTTTATTAGTTTAATATTAAAAAATTATTAGAATATGATTTTTTAAATGTCCCAATTCGATCAAAAAATTCTTTGGATTAATTTTAATGGTTGAACATGAATTACGAAATTTCAACTTATATTTTTTTTGTTAAAAATTTGGTTTTGTAAATTCATGTATTTTGTGATGTTGGATTCCACTTTAATGGAATTTGGTAATTTATTCTAAAGTTGCAAACGTCTGTACATTAAAGAATTTTGAATTGCAGTTTTATTAAATTTTTTAAGTCTAAAGTTGTTTGCATTTCTGAAGCTATACGGCTTGATATTCCTGACATACTGCAGATTTCTAACTAAATAAGAAGGAAGTAAATTATATTTTATTTTGAATACAAATATTAGAATTTGATAACTAATTTTTTGGTTTACTGTCATCCATTGTAAACTAACAACTTATAAATAAACAAAAATAATTGAATATAAGAATATTTTGTATTATTACAACAACAATAATAAAAAATTAAAAATGTTTGATAGTAGTAATTGCAGTAAAAATGTTAAAGTTAATTTCATAAGTAGTTTTAAATAGTCTTTATATATAATTTTTATAATAGAATTAGTACTTTTTTGTTTTCTTTTTTATTTTTTTTTTTTCGTTTTATAAATTTAAGCATTGAAGTTTATCTTATTTTTTAAGTTTTCCTATAATGTAATTTATTTTATTTCATATTATTGACAGTTCCATAGCTTTTCTTTGTATATTAACTTTTATTTGCACTTTAATTTTTTTTTAAATTTTAAGATCAGACAGCCTAGGCTAAGATCTACAACTTACAATTTAGTTTAAAGTTAATGAAATTTTATATTAAATTAGTATGATTGAAATAAAGAAAAAAAAAAAAAAAAAACTCTTCAACATATCTAAAACGGTTTGTATACAGTTAGTCAAATGTTAAATTGCAAAACGACAATTTGGCTAATATCTTTTAACAAAAAAGACATTTCGCAACTTTCCATATTTGACATTTGACATATTTGACCCTTTTACAAATGGTATTTTGGCATAATGAGATACTTCGCAAAAAGATATGTGAAAAGCATATATTTTGAAAATAGTATTTGGAATTAAGAAAAATTTTTGCAGAATATAATCCTCCTAATTCAGATTCTCTCATATACATAAATATGTATAAAAATTCTGTAAAAGGCGTAAAACTCTGATTTTGAATTTAATTCTAAAATCCTTCCTAATTCACAATCTCACATATACATATATATAAATATTCTGGAAAAAGGAAAAACCCAGATCTTGAATTCAATTTTAAAATCCCTCTTAATTCGCAATCTCACATATATATAATATATATGTATATGTATTTTTGAAAAATCGTATAACTCTGATTTTATTACCATTATTTGTTTTTGAAATCATCAAAATTCGGCCGATTCAAGATTTTTTTTTTGGGATTTTTTCTCAAGATTTTAAATAATTCGGAATTTTTATTCGGGATTATTTCATTCGGGATTTTTTTTTCAGTAAAATCTCATAGACCCACTCTATAGTCTATTAGAGTTTTTGAATTTTGCGTGATTCTGGTTGGTTCATTTATTAATTGCTTTAAGCTTTAATCAATTATCCTATTTACCATATCACAAGATTCTACTTTCAATAAATCAATATTGAAATCACCCATGATTAAGCAATTCTTTTCAGTCTCAGTATAATTTCTATACCATTCACCAAGAGTACCTATCAATAAATTGCCTAAATGAATTTTCCGGTGCAGGAGATCTGAATAGAACTGATATCAACCAATTTGTTTCACTTAAAAAAATTTTAACAGATAAAATCCATATAAACCTAGTTTTAAGTGAATATATTATGCTAAATTTTAGCGATTTTGTTAGATAAATAGCCACACCTCCAGTATATCTAGAATGCAAAGTACAATAAGCTACATTATAATTTTCAATCAAAAACTCAGACTCTGTTTCTTCTGTAATATGATTTTTTTATAATATAAAAAAAACAAAATTGCTATAATTTCAAAAAATTAAGGTTAGCTTAGTTTTGTAGAAACTGAATTAATAATTTATAGCTCCAAATGTTAAGTAGAGATCGATTAAGGAAGGATTAATTAATAATTTTTCAATAACCTTATTTTTTAACTCTACTGTAATTTTTTTTTTTTATAGAATATCAAATCTACTTATAAAGTTATAATCATAATACGACAGTTTAAATCTAAATAAAAAAAAAACAAAACAGAAAAAGTAGTAGCTGTTATTATTTTTCAGATGAATTAAATAAATTCAATTTAGATTTTTAATTTTAAAATTTCGTTTTTAGTTACTTTTTATTTATGCATATATAATATATATTTGTATAAAAATTTGTATATATATATAACATTAGAATATTAGCTTAAAACAAAAATAATAAAAATAAAAAAACAATAAAAATTGTTTATTGTTTCGCGCAATTTATTGTTTAAAATTTACGCCGCCGAAGAGCCACGTAATCTCTTACTATTTTATTATATTTTTTGTTGTTTTAGTTATTATGTAATATAATTTTTTATTTTAAAATTATCATCAATTATTTATTATTATTATTACATATTACTAATTCGAAATTACTAGAATTATTTATTGAATATTGTATAATTAATTTATAATTACAAATTTTGAAAATAAAATAAGAAAAAGTTAAAATTTAATAATTATGTAATTTTTTAAGAAATAAGAATATAAGTATTTCTTCAAAATAACTAATATAACATAAGTAATTATGTAGTCGTAATTTCAATATATCAGGTAGGTGGAATATGTTTTCAGAGTGAACTGAGAAAATAAGATTTTTACTGGTAAGCTGCCAAATGGCGGGTGTCATATAGGGTTCCAAAATCAAAAGCAAGATGACTCGATAATGTCAAAAATGATATTCAGAAGATATAAGATATAAATAATTGGGGACGATCTGCTGAAGATCTGGTTATCTATAGAAAAATCGTCAAGAATCTATTTATATTCTATATTTTACACTAAAATCATTGAAATGTTGCTGTATACAAATTTTGGCTTTTCTGAGGGAGATGCTGTGTCGGTGAAGGACCTAATGACCATATCCCGAGAAGGATAGCTCGAATTGCTAGCTTTTCAAAAATATATGTCTTTAGTGGCGCGTCTTATCTTTTAAGGACAAAAAGGACATTTGAAAGTATCCTTGTTGTTTTGATGTTTTTGTATAAAAACCGTTATATCTGTTGATCGATTAGACATATATATAATACATATCAGTTATACATTCTAGAAAAATAATGGTTTGGAGCATATTTTAACATTAATTTAATTATGATTGGTGCTTCTGTTGTGGAGATATTGTAGTTCAAAGTAGAAAATTTATGAAAAACAAAAACAATCTTTATTTTCTTTCTTGCAAAACCAAATACCTCAAGATTTTACTATAAAACCCTGCCGATATTTATATGCTGTTATCTATCATTCTGAAGTATATAGAAAAGGTATCTTTTTCTATATACTTCAGAAGATTGTAAAGTAAATCGTAAAAGGCCCATTACTAGTTTCATATATAAAAAGGGTAAAAAAAAATAAATGCTATAATAATGAAAAAAAATAGACCTTTCCAACGGTATATAAATTTTGGGGAAGTTTATGATAAAATCTTGAGGTATTTGGTTTTTCAAGAACGAAAAAAAAGATTGTTGTTTATTTCCAAAATTTTCTACTTTGAACTACAATATTGCCACAACGGCATCACCAATCTTCATCAAATAGATGTTAAACTGGGCTCCAGATTGTTATCTTTTCAGAATATATAACTGAATATATATATATATCTAATAGATCAACACATATAACTGTTTTTATGTAAAAACATCAAAACAACAAGGATATCTTCAAATGTCCTTTTCGTCCTTAAAGATAAGATGCGCCACTAAAAACATACATTTTTGGAAAGCTAGGAACTCCAGCTATCCTTGGGATATGGTCATTAGGTAATCACTAGACTATTGTCAACTGGAAAATCACAGCTGGATTTCATAGCTTTGTAAATTATTAAATTTTTGTGTTGTGATATAGGATAATTGGATTCAGCCAGCCAATATATTTTTGTATAATTTTAACCAAAATTGTTTTCTTTTTTTATTAGTATATAATTTTTTAATATATGTAACCTATCTAAGGATTAATCAGATATTTTTGTAAATTATTTTGGTGGAACAATTTGATTCATTATTATTTTATTTTATTTTACTTAACACAAGCATATTAACCCTAATTAACCCACGTGTATAAGCGAACATGAAGTACTGCGAAGTGGCACTGAGGCATATATTATATAAATTTTTTAGTAAAATTATGAAAAAGAAGCCTGTTAATAGTAAAAAATCTAATAAAACAATAATGCACACACAGTTGAAAATTTTTCAATCATATATTTTTATTATTCACCAAATACATTAAAAAATAGGTAGAAACGAAACAGAAAATGAGCGCTTCCAGATTTGTATTATTCACAATAAATTTATAGAAGTATCATCAGAAATTTATATGTTCTTCTATATATTTTCCTGGGGGTAACATTACTTTTCTTAACCCTCCTCTTGTAATATTATGGACTCTAGTTCTGCCTTCATTATATGGCAAATTTTTCCATTCTGTTCTTTACCTATAAAAACTTCTGCTGCAAGATCTTTTGCAAACTCGTTATTGTTATCACTGACATCTTTTTCATTTTCTTCTGAAGGTTCTCAAAGGTCTTCGGAATCAGAAGATTTTCATTTATCATTACTATCGTACTTCAACAGGATCATTATCATCAGATTTCCATATTGACTGACTTATTTGCTCCTCTTACAATATATTTTATAAACAACAATAAAGTTTCAATTATCCAAATTGAAATAAAGTCGATGAAAGATAAACAAAAATGTGTAGAGTTCATTTTGTATAACATTTTCTTGAAAGTAACGAAATACGGAAATACTGGCGTATATTATAATAAATTTACACTTGTTGCAAAGAAATTGTTGGCCTACTATTGTTAAACAAACTATTTTTTTTTAAATTTCTATATAATATTACTTTTTTATATTATTTTCCAAATTTCAATATATGTGCTCAGCAGGCATATCGTAGTACTTTATTCTGCATTTTTGTAAAACCCCTAACACAAAAGTGCACGTACCTCAATAAAAAAAAATTATATTTTTATATAAGTAGTGAACAAATAATAGAATACATAAAACCATATAAACGATAAGAATGATTTATTAAATTAAATTAAATTAAATTAAAATTAAATGATGCCTCAAAGGCACGTCGTAGGTTAATTAGGGTTAAAAAAAAATATTTCTTAAAAATAGGATAAAAATTAATATTAGAACAATAGATATTATTTTTTAATTTAAATATTAAAAAATAAATTAATATGTATTTCACCACGTTCAATTTTAATCGATTAACGTTACACCAATTTAAGAACAAATTAAGATCTTCTTGAAGTAAAGTTCATTATAGGTGATCTAATTGTATTAAAGATTTTGATATCATCAGCATATATGGACACGCCATTTTGTTTCAAAACTGTTGTTCCGTCATTAATAGATAAAATGAACAGTAATGGTTCTAGGTGACTATCCTGCGGAACTTTAGAGTTAGAAACAACTGATTTAAAAAGTACATTATATGTTCGATCAACGATATATGGATTGAATCCCATTCATGAATGTTGGTGGAAAATATATATATATATAATTATATCAGTTTGATAACCAGCTGCCATTCTATTGAGAAAAGAATTGCGAAGAAGTGGTAAAGCACTCGAGTGTAGTAATGTAACGACCGAAGTAGCACGGGTTCAAACCCCGTGAGAACCGAAAAATTTTTCAAATGGTTAAATTACTGAAAAATTTAATTTTCAATACAACCACATCGGTTCAAATATAATTTAATAATTAATAAAGATATAATATAAGTAATAAAAACAAATAATATAAATATATAATATACAAAAATATATTCCAAATAATTAATATAATTTAATAAAAAGACCCTCATCGTGCGTGCTGGACGTACGGTCACACAGAGGGGCTAACGACTCTGATAATTTTTTGGTTATAGCACTTTTCAGAGCCAGAATATCTAATGTTAAAAAAGTGCAGTCACATCATAATCCCAAATTTAACATTAGTAGCCTGCAGTCGCCCGAGATAGCCAGAAGCTTCAAAGAGCAAATTAGCCTAAATTTAACAGCCACACCTCCTTCAAACCATTCTTCGATTGATGATCAATGGAAAAACTGTGCCAGTATCATCAAAGAGGTAGCCGCAAACACAATTGGCTTCAAAACACGAAACACCAGAAATCCATGGTATGACGAGGAATGGGCATCAAAAACGTTGAAGAAGAACGAGGCGTATAAAAAAGCGCTGCAACGGAAAACAAGAGCAGCGAAGGAAGAATATAAGGCTAAAAGAAGAGATGAGAAGAAACTCATCAGGCGGAAAAAACGGGACTTCGAAAAATCTCTGCTCATAAATATCGAATCTCATAAAAATAGAGGCGAAGTGCGGAACTTCTACAAAAAAGCCAAGCAACTGGCAGCTGGGTATAAACCCGCTACACGCGCGCTAAGAGATAATATGGGAAATTTGGTTACCGAAACGCAAGGGATATTGGAGACATGGAAGCAGCACTTTCAGCAGCTGCTAAATGGAGAGGGATAAACAACAACAACAAGAGCTAGCAACACCAGCACCAGTCATTACCAGCAACCCCCCGCCACCCACTGTAGAGGTTGTTGGCCAAGCCATCAGCAAGCTGAAAAACAACAAAGCTGCTGGACCTGATGGACTCCCAGCTGAATTATTTAAAGCTGGAGGCGATGTTTTGGTTAACTGCATGCACCAAATCATTGGCAACATCTGGAAGGAAAAAAGCATGCCTAATGACTGGAGTACCAGCTCTATATGCCCCATTTTCAAAAAGGGCGACGTCATGCCCTGTAAAAACTATAGAGAAATATCCCTCTTAAATATTGCATATAAGATCCTGTCCAACATTTTGTGCGAATGTCAAGACGTCGGGGCAGACCAAACCTTCGTTGGAGAGACGAAATATCGGCGGATTTAAAGCAATTTCGAATCTTCAACTGGAGAAAATCCGCCCGTGACCGGCAAAAATGGAGGATGTTGATGAGTCAGGCCCAGGACCTACATGGTCTGTTGGCCACCTAAGTAAGTAATAAAAAGGCCCACATTTCGAAAGGGAAAAGGACCTATAAAGTTATCCCACAGATTTATATGTAGGATAAACTGTTAAAATAAATAAATAAATTCTACTAAATTAGTAATTGTTGACCTATTTTTCATGAAATCATGCTGGCGAGATGATAAAATATTTAAACCGTTATTGCAACCGTCATTTACAATTTAAATTTAAATTAAAAAATAAAAGAAATGAATTCATTCAAGAGCTTTTAAAACTACTCTATACAACCATAAGTAAATAGATTACTTTCTGAAAAAATATTATTTGAAAAAATTCACATATATATTATTTAGATAATTAAATATTTTACAACTGTTTATTCTCACCTTTAACCACTGAAAAAAAAAATAAACATCAAATTATAACAAAGAGGAAAAAAAAATTCCAACTAAAATTCATTAAAACTACTTTAAAACTTAACAATAATCTAAAAATAAATTCAGCCTATCTCATCTTTACTATTAACATCATTTGATTACATCATCATCATGATTACAATCAATATCACTGCAATATGGATTTTGGTGGATATCAAAATTCAAAGATCATCACCTAAGCAAAAGAATAAATTACAACAATAAAAATGAAATAAATAAAATAAATTGTGGTCCCAAATTTTGTATATAGAAGACCGATACTAATTTTGCTACCTTTTTGGGGGGTCTTGTATTATTATTATTGTATACTGGTGATGGGATTTGTATATTAACGGATATTTCAACATCATGTTTATATACTTATATACAATAATATACCAACATGATGATTTCTTTAGAAATAATTCTTGTTTTAATGCTTCTTTAAACTTCCAGTTACAATTCCAAAATTTAATTTGTAACTACTTTTTTTTTAATTTTAATTTTTTTTTTATATATATAATTTTTTAAGTTGCCTCATAATTGTGTAAATCTTAACTTAGAGAGTGTTGAATTTTATTTAACACTTAATTTTGTTGTTCTTTCACAATTGTTTGTTCTTTCATTTATTTTCCCACATTAATATTTTATTATTATTGTTATAAGCAATCTGGAAAATGAAAGATGGTCAAAAAGAAAACTACAATTCATTATGATGGTTAAAAAGATCCCGAAAACAGTTGGTTCTGAGGAATTAAAAGAAAAAAAAATACAAAATTTTCTTTTTATGAATATGCGATTTTTTTAAGAGATTTGAAACAGAAAAAGAGAAGAAAAAAATCTCTTAATAAAGAGCGGCATTTTATATATATATGTATATATATATATATATATATATATATATATATATATATATATTTTGGAGAAATTTTGATGATGGGATTCTAAAAAAATTACCGTAGTTCCGAAAATATAATCATCATCATTTTCGTGTCCATTATCATCATAATCAATATCATTCATGGTGCATTTTAATAATTATTTTTTTTTGTTTTTGTTTTTGTTTTATTCCCCAAATCTAAATTCAAGCTAATCCAATAACTTCAATGTTCACTCACTCATCTCATTGATTGAGTTTTAAGTAAAAAAATATAATTTTGTAAATTTTTATTTTTTTATTATTGTTTTTTTTTGTTTTTTTTTTTTTTTTTTTGGAGGTGATCACAACAGGCGTGTTGTAAATTTTAATGCGTAAAAAATTTCCCAGCGTGAAATGAATTGATTCTCTCCTAGTCGATAGTTGGATTCTGTGTTTTTTTATTTTGTTGTTTTTTTTTATGATTTCATCATGTGAAAATGAATTTTTCAATTAAAGTTAAATTTTTTACCTTTTATTCTTTTTTTATTCTATTTTGAGTTGCTTAGAAACTGTTATTTTTTACTTATTTGACTGGGAGTTATTTACTTATGTTTTTTTTGTATTGGCTTATTTTAAAGATTAAAAAAAAATTTGATAGAAATTCAATTTGCAGAGTAGTAGAGTTATAAAGTGTAAATAAATATTGCTAGTAAATTGATTTATAATAAGAAAAAAAAAAAAATGAAAACAAAAAAAAAAAAATAAAAAAATGAATCATTAAATTTTGGGTATATAGAGAGAATCAAGTTTGAATCTAAAATTAATTGTTTTTCATAATATTTTTGGTTAATGAAGTTACACATAAATTTACACAAATAATTTTAGAATTATTTTTTAATTTTTTTTATGTAATATAAAAAAAAGCTTAAAAAATGTGAAACTTGTAATAAGTTGTTTTAAAATGTCTAAAGAGAGATAGATCTGTACTGTATATTTTTTTAGTCATTATATGAAGTTTGTTAGTTTAATCTCTCTTTTAAAGTTTGTTAATTTGAAAAAGGGGTGTAGGTCACAGTCATTCGTATAGTTGTTATAATTGTTATGTACTCCATAGAAATTTCAGATGGAGGATTCCAATTTATGATTAAAACTGTTACTATTTTTAAATCAATATGTATTTAAAATGAACATCTCAGTGATTTCAATTTGAATATCAAACATATACTGCCCTATTATGGATATCAAAATCTAGTACTGATCAAGAACGGAAAATCAGAGAAAATGTACGAAATATCTATCTAGAAGCTCACCAAAAACTGTAATAAATTATAGATGAATAATTAAAAACAAACACAATTACTAATTGTTTTTTTAAAGTTTGGACAGGCTTGCTGTAGATTATTGCGCAAAATATTATTTGTCAAGTTTGTTTTTGTGTCCTGTTTCATATTTCTAATCCTGATAGCTACTTACTAAAAGACGCAATGAACTCTACAACCTTACAATAAGAAGGCGATGCTTACTTAATAAAATACACTTACTTGCACTTCCCAAACGTTATATACCTTAAAGAGTTCTAGGACTGGTGAAATATTGTCCTTCATTGCCTCTGATTACGAATGAATTCGCCGGAGGTTTTATTTGGATCTTTTGTTTTTTTTTTTTTTTTTTGAATTACCAAAATAAGTTCTTTGGCACGACTCTTCTTGCATACCTTTGGGGGAAGGAGCAAATGAATAAAAAGAAACAAGAGTTTGGACTCAAATACAATCATTTTTACTGGTTATAATTTGGTGGTCATCTACGATTTCAATGTATATTTACTTACTTACTGGGCGCTACATACCTTGAAGGTTCTGGGCCTGGCGCAAAATTGTCCTACACTGATTTCGATCACGAGCGGAATCCCTCCAGTTGGTGATTTGAAGTTTCTTCATATCTGCCGATACTTCATCCCTCCAACGAAGGTGTGGCCTCCCTCAACGACGCGTTCCCTGGGGCTTGAATTCGAAGAGTTTCCTAGCCGGAGCATTTTCATCCATACGCTCTACATGGCCTAGCCAATGAAGCCGTCTTATTCAGCTAGGTCCATGTCGTTGAACAGCTGGTATAGTTCGGCATTGTCTCCAAACCCCTTCGTCAGACAAAGGACCATAAATACGACGAAGAATTTTTCTCTCAAAGATACCAAGCGCATGCTCGCTTGCTTTTGGTAATGTCCACGATTCAGAGCTATATAGCAGCACCGGAAAGATGAGCAGATAAGAGCTTTGAACCCAGTTGTTTGGATTTCTGTGCATAATTTGTTTAAAACTTCAAAAAAATATTCAAGGCATGCTGGGGCAGATTGTATTCAAATATGGATGGTAAACAACTTCATATTCAAAATATACAAAAGTTTTGTTATTGAACATCTTCAATGCTTTTTGGTATTTCGATAGCAATGTTGATATTAGTAAAGATATCAGGACCCTAATAGTTTCTAACTAGATTTTGATTGATCAAAGATGTTTAACCAAAAGTTTATTACCTGTTAATCTAAAAGGCTATAATTTTCATTTTAATTTAATTTTAATTTTATCAAAAGCATTGGAGTTTTTAGGACCATACTACCATAAAAGTTGAGACTACAGATCTTCACTTTGTTTTCCCCCGAAAAATAATTAAATTACTGTCCTAGTTACTTGAACTACAGAATTTACCAATATTTCATTTATTCACTGAAAGTGTCATTAACCTACTATTTCATATAATTCGGCGATGCGCTAACTCTCAAAGCCACACTCTTCTTCTATTACAATTATCTCTATATCTCTTCACTTATAACTCAAATATTTATTCAATATGTGGTTTATTTAATTTTTTTATTTATTGGTGTTTTTAGGTTTAATTTTTTTTCACAAGTTTTATCTGAAGTTTCTATGTAGATCATAAGATCATTATTTCGGTAATACCAGTCAGTATTCATTATACCTCTTACCTAGTTATACATGTTTTTGATATTTAAAAATAAGTTCTTACTTCGTCTTTTCAAATGTGCTCTTCATTACAGATTTATGTTTAAGGTTAGTCCAATATATTTACCTGTGACAGGCTACGGTACTATTTTATTAAATTGTTAAGTAATGTATACAAAGCGATGCATTGCTTGTAAAAATTTATATGCACCGGCTTACTATGATTTATTGTAATTCTCTGTTAGCTAATCCAGTCTTGTACCTTTCTTTTATAAAACTGTGATTTTTTAACAAACACCTAAATATATTTTTTTCTTATAATTATTGTGACCAATAATTGTTATGATAATTTCACAGAGAACTGTAATAAAAGTTTCACAATTGCTTGAAAATATGATGGATGGTAACAGGATATTTTAAATAATATTCATTATTAACGATTTATAACTTATCATTTTAAGAATAAACCCACTCTAATTATGAACTTGGATGAGTAAATTGTAAACATTATCATAAACATTAGAGAAATAGAGACAAGATCTAATGTTGATAATTTCTGGAAATTATAATTTTCTTTCTACAATATTTCAAAGTTGGAAAATTTTTTTTTTTCTAATTACTGAAACAAAATTTTAATCTCTCTAATCTATTATTGTTGGTTATTTTAAATTGTACATTAATCATAGACAACAAATCTTTTAAATTTTTGTAACTATGGTTACATATTCTTTTGAAATGACATATTTTTTATGAATTTTTAATAATTTTAAAATAAATACATTTTGCAGACACTTCTTTTATATGTACAGATATATAGTTTTTTTTTTATTATTATTTTAATTGTAAATAAAAGCGGAAACACATCGGTGCCGCGTCGATGCTTCTGGCGGTCACGCATCGTAGCATTTTATATATTGTTTGTATAAATATTTTATTTATCAAAATTTGTTTTCATGATTATTTAATCATGTAGCGATACAAAAGCGTAGACAATACATTAATTAGGGTGGGTTTCTTATTTTATATAGTCAAATTAATGGTTAGCTTAGAGCAACCACATAAGACACCTATTACTAAACGAAAGCTTGTTACAATTGGTTAATTATAACATCATAATCCAGTGGGGTTAGTTTGGGGACACCGCCATGGTTAATTATAAAAATGTTAGTTAAATAAACTAAACCAGATGAATGCTGTTGGTAGAGAAGTAAAAATTATAATATACAAGTGACTGTTGGATTAACAAGCACGTAATCTGACTGGCACTTGTCTGTCAATAGTAACTAGAAACTGTTCAATCAATTTCAATTCAATTCAATTCAATTTATTCGTTCATTTTTTTCTAATATTTCATTACAAAGTACTTAAAGCTACTCATATCTACAAAATTAAAAGAAAGTAATGACATTTTTTATTTTTATAAAAAAAAAATCGTTTCAAACATCACTTCTTACAAAATAAAATAGCTTAAAAAATAGTTGTGGAGCAATAAGTAGAACATACTTATATACAAAATTCAATCAAAACTAAAATTTAAAATAGAGAAATTCTTTTTTTTTCAAAAGTAAAAAAGAAATAAAATTAAAATTTCAAAATCAACTCCAAAAGATATTAAATTAAATTCAAAAGATTTAAATACAAACATAAATCAAGCTAGTATCTAAATAATAACCCTAAGTAAACCTCTAAATCCATCAAAATCAAAATGAAGAAGCCATTGTTTCATGTTTTTATTAAATGCATTACAATTTCTAAGTTTTCTGATACGTTCCGGTAACTGTTTATACAGTCGACACGATGTAACAGTATAGAAATTACGAAAAGTTGTAGTACGAAAATTCGAAAGAACCACAAGTAATCTAAAGTTGGTACGAAGGTGGCAAGAGTTCAAGTTTCTGTAATTTAAGTACCCTGATTTATAATAAAATGTTTTAAGAACTTTAAAACAGTACAAATGGACAGCACAGGAAGAATATTCAAATTGACAAATAACGGAAAACTAGGATAAGCAGAATAAGCAACATTTGAAGTTTGTTAGAATATGTATCCCCCCCCCCCTCCCTCAACACGCTCCACCATATTGTAACTTCGACTGAAAAATACCATAGTACACCATTTTCAAAACTTTTAAAGAACAAACATTTCGCATCAAGCGAAAGAAACTATTGAAATAATGCATTAGTATGATCTACCCAACTTAATATGCTATCTATCTAGTTAAGCCTAAATATTTATAGTTTTTAACAATCTCAACATTAAAACAATTCATTGTACAAACTTTGTCACTACAGTATAAACGCTCGTCATTACACACAGAACAAAATTTAATTCTAATCTTAAATTTATCGCATTCAGGTGCATTAAACCAGACATCGAGGATTCTGCGAAATCTTCCTGAATCTGCGAGGATTCACGAAGATTTCAAAATTAATGAATTTTTTTCGGTTCAGGAGAGTAAATGTTTGACAACTCAACAATTTGAAAGATTTCAAAGATTCATTTTCATAAAATCAACAGATAGGTCACAGTTACTGTTCTACTCGGAGAATATGTAGTGAATGTTTGTGATGTAGTGAAGTAGATTCATATTGGCCTACACTTGTAATAATGTCGAGATGGCAACCGATTGCTCTGACTGACACCCCTTTTTGAACAAATTAACTAGCTAAGTGAGTGTCTTAGAAGTTGTGACTTTTGATTCACATTAATTTGGTTAAATTTTTTTCTTTTGATTTAAAATTAATAGTAAGGTTAAGTTTAATTTAGAAGAAAAGTTCTTTCATACTTTACAACCTCCATGGGAATAAAAATAATATTTTTTGAATATAATTGGAACAATTTAACTTCATTCAAATCCTAATTTTGTTAAATTTTACTTCTCATAATTCAGTGATTGGATTTTTCAGAAAATTTTACAAAACAAAAATTAATCTGACGAAAACTATAAGTTGCCTAAACAGTCTTTACTTATCATCATCATCATCTTATAGGGCTACTTATAGCTTATAGCTCTGGGTGAGTTTTGGCCTTCACCACTATGCTCCTCCAAAAAGGTCGATCTTATGCCGCTTGTTTCCAATTTGGAATTCGTAGGGTTTGAGCATAGTTTTTCACGTTGTCTGCCCATCTTCTTCACGTTGGTCTTCCTCTACCACAACTGCTATCGGGCTTTCTATTCAGCAGCACTGCTTGCTTTTGACTTTCAAAAAGTCGTTGATATAATATTAAAAAAAAGTTTTTGAATCACTTCTACTTCCACTATCGCAAAATAATAATTTGGTTGATAACTTTCGGTGTGAATGTACAGCAACAATTGAAGGAATGTTTTATTTGAGCTCATCAGGAAATATTGTAGTGCTGAAGCTATTTGGACAACTGCTAATTTGAATTTTAACATTCTTATAACTCATATAAATATTTCAACGAAAACCATGAATGAGTTATAAAAGTAAAACAAAATTTCCACTTGGTAAGCACTCACTTATATATATTAAAAAATATAATAATATATTTTTTTTGTAAACCAAGATAACTTTTTGTATTTTGTTGGAAAAATAACTGTTTGTATTTTCTCGCTGGAGAAGCTATATTATAGAATTCAAAATTTTAGCTCTTGATGAGCATCAGGATTCAGGAACATGCCATATATTGACTGTTTTTGATCAAACTAAATAAATAGACAAATACATATTTGGACCTTACATATTTGGACCATACTAATTTCAAAACTACTTGATATTTAAGCCATTATAGGTGCTATTTGATTTGCATTGACTTAGTACTCTCTAATGGTTAAAATTAGAATAAAAAAACTAATAAAAACAGAAAAAATGAAAACATCACTTGTGGTGTAAAGCAATTTCATGTTGAGTAAAAACTAATTTGAATAAAAATTTAAATTCTTTTTTTTTTTGTTTTTTTTTTTTTAATTTTTTTTTTTGGTTTTTGTGTTACTACAGAATAATATGTGGAAATAATAAGGAATTATTTACTTGTAGGGAAGTCATTATTGTACCTGTCCGTAAAATGAAAACAAAAAAAAATGTCAAAACCTGTAAAATTATTCTCGTTATAATAATGATGAGAGAGAGGGGGATTCATATTTAAGTGTTTATTTTTTTAATAAGGGGAATCGATGTCTAACAAGTTGTTGCTAACTGTATGGTAAAATTGCAAAAAGAGATTTATTTAATATTGTAGACTTATTAGTAATCGTGTGTATGATCATAAATGAAATAAGGGTGATCTAAATGGTGATAAATGAGATTTAAAATTGTCGGTTGGGTAGTGAAATTTTCAAAGCAGAATCTTAAACCAAAATTAACTGGACAAAATTAAAGGTATCCCAAAAGTAATGGCAATCTTTTAAAAAGCAATTATTTTAAAAAGCGGAATTATTTTAGGTGGTCATTCGTGTTTCTCTCTGGATCTCTATATCTAATGGTATACTATACCTAACCTGTGTACCTGTATACCTGTATATTGTGGCGCAGTAGTCCCTGCCTTTCAACAGAAAGATCCCAGGTGTGGTACAAATGTAATGAGATAAAATAAATGATACGAAATAGTTTTTTGGATTTCAAACCCTTATTTACAAATATTTCCACCAATATTTAGTTTGGCTGTATTGTAAATATACATAAAAATAAAGTAACAAAAATAATTGAAATCAATTTCGTACAATCACTCTCTCAATAACACATTTTAAAGATTTCTCCAAGGTCTTTGAAATATTATCGAAAAACTATATTATGAAAAAATTAATAGAAAAAAATTAACCAAGGTAGCTATTTTAGTATTTTAACTTAACTAAAAATTTAAAAAATATGACTACTAGTTTTAATTATATTACAAGGCAATATTTTTTTTTTGTAAGTTACAATCTTATTTTTAAAATAAAAACCTTTAAAATAAATAACCTGTGCTAGAAATTCAGGAAATTAATTTACAAAACTATTAACTTATATTAAAACAAATTGTGAACATGTATTCCCCTTTTTGTTTGTCTGTTCAAAAAGGGTACATATTATTAAAAAACAAAACAGTGATATTCCAACTATTTTTGCTTTTTACAATATTATTAAGGCAGAATTTTAAAACATTATTTCATAGCTCATACGATTTAGTTTTGATTTATTTAAATTCGCGTATGGTGCACAATAGTACTGTGTTAATTATAAAATTATCCCGATGTATAGTAAATAAAGGAAATAAAAATAACATCAACAATTTTATACCAATTTAACAAATATTATAGAAACAAATGGCAATAATCACTTATCCAAATGTTTACGAAATAATAATTTAATTTACAAAATCATTATAGTAGCCTTATGAAAGCATTGTATGGATTGTGGTATTGCTAATTCAAAATTTAAATGGTTTCAGAATTATTTGAAAAACAAAAAATAGTATACGGAATGTTATTTCATCACAAAAGCCATACCAATAACATCGATTTCGTCGGTGTTATTCAGGGCAGTTCACTCTAGGATCAGTACTGTTTTCATGAACATAAGCAGTTTCTCAGTACTAAAATTTAATGGAAAAACTAATATATATATACGGATTATGTTATTATTGTTTATTCCGGAAGAAATTTACTCGATCTTAGCTCAAAAATGGATGGGGATATACGTACTATTTATATGTAACTGAATAGATCTACATAAACTCACAGTAAATGTCAAGGATTGCATAGCATAGCAAATATTAATACCTTTTCCGAACAAATAGCAAATATATCGCCTGCCTTTCTAGAGAGCTGTCTAAATTCAGTAAATCTGATAATAAGAGCGATTGTAGATTAAGCTTTTACCAATTAGGTTTTTTTTTTATTCTATTTTGTTAATTTTCTTTGTTTTTTTTTTTTTTTTTTATAATTAAGTTAGTTTTTAAGTTTTAGGATAAAAATTAAAAATAAATTAATCAAAAAGGTTTTTACTTACCATTTTTCCTTAAAAAATATATATATTATTAATAGAAAAGTTAAGGTTAGTATAAGTAAATTAAAAGTCATAGGTGTAAATACATTAGTATAAGCTCTTAATTATTAAAATTAGAAATAAGGAAAATTGTAAAATGAAATTAAGGCATAATAAAATAATAATAATAAAACAATATCAATTTTGGAGTGATTATATAGGTGAAGTACTTAGTTGAAATAGTCATGTCAATAATCTAACCACAAAAAAACAAAAAAATAGCTATTGTTTTGAGAAAAATAATTGGTAAAAATATCTGAAGGAGTACCTGAAAAATTAAACTGTCAATATACTATAGTCTTTTACAAAGTTCAATTTCATATGGTATTGGAGCATGAGGGAATTTTATAAAAATATGGATGCACTACAAAAAATACAGAATAGATTTATAAAAAATGTATTGGGGTTACCGATGAGAGCGGCTACGGGTTAAATTCATAATAAATATAGCATTTTAAAATTAAATGATTTAAAAAAAATTTCACTGATTATCTATATACATTTTTTTTTCGGTTAGAAGAAAATCATCAAAAGAGCCTTCATTTATCGTTCTATTTTCCGGGCGGGGAACGAAGTGAAGAACTGTGTCGATTTTAACGCACTAAAAACTACTATCCTTTTGTTTATATTAAAACTTAAAACTAGACTTTTAGACTAACCATTAATACAGTTTTGGCTCTATAACTTCAGATATCTTTGATCAATCAAAATCCCATTAGAAACTATTGAGAGATAAAAGAATTTTTCCTAACACAGTTCGAACGATTTCATCCGTTTAAGACGTCTAACAAAGTTTCGACTGTCAGCTAAGCGTAAAACTAATTCTCCACCTTTTGCACCATAAGAAGATTTTATTATTACTTGTTGCAATTTATTTGTTCCTTTGTTTATATTATTACCAACCGCTAATAATATTACCGTTGCCATCGTTGCATCTTCTAGTTGTGGGATATCACTGGTGTGGAGTAAATCTATATACATAACATTAAAAATCAAGAGGGATATGCTTGTCAACTATGTTGTCAGCCAGGTTTGAGATTGAATGGACTTGAGGCGATTATCAACAGTAGCTGGATATTCTACAATCAACTCGAAGATGAAATTAAAGGCTTGGCAAAACACAAATTTAAAAAATACTATTAAAAATATATTTTTATAAAACTATAAAATATAATGTTTCGTTTTATATTTATTTTTAGTTTATATTTGTACTCATTAACTTATCTTGTTGTTTTATTCAATATCTATAACATTAATTAAAATGAATTCATATATTTGAGCTTAAATTTTTTATTTTTTCAAATGAATGAAATAAAATAAAAAAAACATATAATATACTTTATCAACACACTCGATTCTTTTTTATAAAGATTGATACAATTTCTGGCAATTTTCTGGTATAATTTCAGACCAAATTTGCACCAGTCTTTGCTTCAATTTATCTTTTGTCTGAGAGCGATAGTATATCTTAATTTTTTTTTTTAATTTCGTTCTACAGATTTTCTCTTGAATTTTGATATGGACTTGATATTGACCATTCCATTATGTTAATTTTATTTCTAGCAATCCGTTTTTTAGCAGCGTTACTAATTTTGAGTATTTGAAGCAGTAGGTATTCATATGTGTACCTCCTTTCTTGCTGGTTATTCTCACATCGACAAACTTGAGGTAAGTGTTGAAAAAATAGTCAGGATCTAAAAAAAAATTTATTTATTTTTGTTACTATTAGAGTTAAGTGTAATCCTAGTCTTAAGATAATGAAGTAATAATGGATTAATTAAGTAGTTCTAATATAATAAAGTATAAATAACTGTACGTTTTGATTAGTACTAAGAATAGATGTATATTTGAGTTTAATACAGGAAGTTAAACCTTATAGATTTAACAATCCTATTGCTGCTAAAGTAGAATACACTTTTTTTACTCACTATAAAGTCGCTTATATCCGACCACATTCATTTACAGTTTCAAAATAACTGTTTTAATTTTAAAAATAAATATAACAAAAAAGATTAATATCAAAATTATGTCGGTTTTTACTTTTAGATCTTCTATTTTAATGTACTAAAAATTGGGCAGAGTAGAAGTCAAAAGTTAAATTAAAAAAAAAATTGTTATTGCTAACGAGAATTAAAACACGAACAATAAGCAAAAAAAAATTTTTTTTTTTAACTGAATTTAATTACGTAATTTTTTTTTTAATTCAAGGTTAAATTTAGGGTTAAAATTCTCGCATTTACTCTCACAGTTTTATTAAAAAAAATATATATTTTTTTTTGTCAAAAATGTTAGTTTAAAAAATAGTGTACAGGCTTTTATTAAAATACTGGTTATATTGTAGCTACTGTAATAATTCCAATTTTGATGTGTAAAGATTTGTGTGGCGATACTAACTACCTTTTTTTTTTTTTAGAAAAAAAAGTTTTTACTTTCAAGTTATATTTAAATTTAGTTTTCTGTTAAAATTTTTTTAATTTTTCGATGTTAAAATACTTGTTTTTTTAAAATATTTTTTAATTCAAGTATAATAAAATATAAAATTGTTAAAAATCAGATCCTCACCAAAAATTAGTAACGAATTGAAATTCACATTCATAGCTTTCACTTTAAGGAGAAATACCACCTGTCCTGAATAATTATATTCCAAAAATGAAAATGACGTCAAATACTTTGGACTTCACTTACATAAATGCTTAATAAAATTACAAAAAAACAAGAGCATGGTATTAAGTGAAAAATTTGAATTGACTGATAAGAGATGTAGAATATTTTAATTTTACTTAGAAAATAAAATATTATTATATAAATCTATACTAAATTATCTTAATCTATACAGCGAAAACGTGTAATTTAACGTGTAAAAAGCAACGTGTAAATTACCTAACGATTTCAGAACAAAGTTACAAGACTTGTAGTAAATTATTCATGGTTGGTGCCAAAACAAGTAAGCGAAAATGATATTTGTATTCCCTCAGTTCACAATGAACTAATAAAATAAACCAAACTATAACAATATATTAAAACGGCACCTGAAACCCACATACTGAAGAATACACCTAGAATTAGGAGACTCAAAGGAAGCTTACCACCAGATATTTTAAGGTTAATTTAATATGGTTAATAATTATTCTATTCCAGTAAACAGTCTCATCAACTAAAAATAACTGACTGTAGATTTAGGATCAGGGTTGCCGCAGCAAAAAAAATTTAACAAAATTTTGGAAAAAAATTGCAAAACTGAAAATATTTGAATTAGCTAAATATTAGCATTAAATAAAAAACTAAATAAAAGGGTTTCCAATAGGGATGATATGATTTTGAAGTGACGTTTCGGCCATTTGTAATATGTCATGATCTGTCACTTTTTTTTCATTGCATTCAGTAATGTTTACAATTTCATCATGGAGAGATATACGCAAGAACAATGTTTACAAATTATTCAGTTTTATTATCAAAATAATGAAGACCGCAATTTGTCGATTCCAAGACGTTCTCAAGAATTGAGACTGTCTCAAACAACAACCTGGCTGATTTTGAGAAAGGATTTCGGTTTGCATCCGTATAAAATTGTTCTCACTCAAGAACTGAAACCACTGGACCACAACTTGAACAACGGTTAAAACGGTACAACTTGGTTGGAACAACTTGAAAACGATAACGACTTTTTTAACAAATTCTGGTGCGAAGAAAATCCACAAAATATTCATGAAAAACCATTACATTCACCAAAATTGACAGTTTGGTGTGGTTTTTGGTCTAGTGGAATCATCGGTCCGTAGTTCTTTCGAAATGAAGCTGGTAACACCATTACTGTCAATGGAAAGCGGTATACATCGGTGATAACCAACTTTTTATAACCGAAATTGGAAGAAGTTGATCTTGACAACATTTGGTTCTAACAAGACGGAGCTACGTGCCACACAGCAAGTGTAACAATTGAATTATTGCGAGGAAAGTTTGGAGACTCGATTATTTCAAGAATTTGTGATATTGAATGGCCTCCAAGAAGTCGTGATTTAACACCATTAGACTAGTTCTTGTGAGGTTATTTGAAGTCATTGGTCTTTAGCAATAAACCAGACTCTCTTCAAGCTTTTCAAGTCAATATTAAATGTGCTATTCATGACATACGACTACATTTAGTGGAAAAAGTTCTCGAAAATTGGGCTAATCGAATTCGTTCCTGCAGAAGAAGTCGTGGAGGCCATTTGAATTTTTTTAACAATTAGTGTGTTTTTTTTTAAAAAGAAATCATATCACTCTTATTGGAAAAGGCTTCGGATTTCGCGAATTTCGTTTAAAAGTTTTGCGACAAGAATTCTTCCAATTCCAAATTTGTCACGTTTTCAATATGGCAAACTTCAATCATTTAAAGCCTTGTGGTTTTAAAAGTAAAAAGTAAAGATTCTTCTACTATGCGATATGATTTTTGTGCTACTTTTATTAAGATTCAAATTTTATGGCTACTATACCTAAATTAATGAATATTTCAATTTCTACAGTTTGGGATTCATTGTTAACTTATTTGTGAGTCATATTATTGTTGATTTATTTGTAAGTGGCTTTCATGCTTACTGGGAGTTCCCAACTGAAATTCTTGTGTTGATTAAATAAAATAGGTTTCCCAAAAAAGAAATGTTCGCTCTTATAAGCTTTTGTGGCAAATTTTAACATATTTTGTACATAATATCTCTCTAATTTTCCTTTCTTTCATTCTATTCTGTTTTAAACTACTTCTGTAGAAAAAATTAAGAAGGAAAACAATAAATTTGGGGATCGTATCTAAATTTTGAAAATTCCGTTATAACAAAGACAAGTTACAAATATTGCAAATTTTTTATTATATTTTGATGGACAAAATTTTGAGTGTACAAAACTCTATGTTTCAAAATTGTAAATAACGAAATTCTACATTTTTTTAATACAGTTTTTGCCCGTTTTTCAGACAATTGCAGGCAAAATACAGAAATTCGTACCTCATTTTGTAATTTGAGAGACCTATTTGTAAGCTGCATCGTATTCTACCCAAAGCCTATGTCGAGGTAATAGCATCTGACTTAGCAAATATTGTATTTCATATCATGCAAGGGGAAGATTACTCTACGCTAAGCAATATACATGCAGGATTACCACAAGGGAGCATTCTGTGTCCCATCCTATATTTACTCTACACCAGTGGTATCCCAGAACTAGAAGATGCAACGATGTCAACTTTTACAGATGATACTGCAGTATTACCGGTTGGTAATAATATAAACAAAGGAACAAATAAATTGCAACAAGTAATAATAAAATCTCCTTATGGTGCAAAAGGTGGAGAATTAAATTAAACGGATCAAAATCCACACATGTTAATTTTACAAACAAAATAATAGAGTCGCCCATAGCGGTCACAATAAACAATGTCGTCATACCATATCAAAATTCAGCAAAATATCTTGATATGACACTTGATGCAAAGCTCAGATGGAAAGAACATGTTAAGAATAAAAAAACAAGAGTTAGAATTGAAATACAACCAGTTATATTAGCTAATTGAGCGGACATCTTCGCTTTCACCATATAACAAAGTTTTGATTTACAACCAAATATTAAAGCCAGTCTGAGCAAACGGTATTCAGGTATGGGGTTGTGCTAAACAACTTCATATTCAAACTATCCAAACGTTCCAAGACAAAGTGTTGCGAAACATTGCCAATGCTCCCTGGTATGTTCGCACTTCGCAATGTTGACATTCATAGAGATCGTAAGATCCCTATCATAAAAGACCAAATCAAAAAACTGGCAATACGTCACAAAATTCGTCTATCTCTTCATATGTATACTGAAGTTTTATGCTTAGCTGACAGTCAAAACTTTGTTACAGTCAAACTGTCAGTCAAACCGTTCTGTTCGATCTGTGTTAGGAAAAAATCTTTTATCTCTCAATAATTCCTAATGGGATTTTGATTGATCAAAGATATCTGAAGTAATAGAGCCAAAACTGTATTAATGGTTAGTCTAAAAGACTAGTTTTAATATAAACAAAAGGATAGTAGTTTTTAGTGCGTTAAAGTCGACAAAGTGCTTCACTTCGTTCGCCTCCGGAATATAGAACGATAAATGAAGACTCTTTTGATGATTTTCTTCTATCTGGAAAAAAAAATGATAAAATAAGAACTTTATGAAACATATCTCAATAGTGTTTTTAATGAAAATTAAAAATAGGGGTCCACAACGCTATTACCGCAGCAATATTCCACCACGTTATTAAAGGGTTTTAATACAGTTTTTGGCCGTTTTTCAGGCAAATACAGACAAAATACGGAAATTCGTACCTTATTTTGTAACTTGAATTTTATGTTCCATAACTTTTAAATTCATAGCTAAGTACCCAACCCTCTGCTAATAGAAATGAAAACGACTGTAGAATTCTACATTAAAATGTCTTTTTGAAGTTGTTTCAAATTTGACTGAAAAATAATGCTTGAATTGGTTAGTTAGGTTTGGCCTCGAATATTTTTTGAGAATTGTGTTCTTAAAAGGTTAGAGATCGAATCAAGTTTTTTTGAAAAAATTAACTAATTTTCTTCTTTACCGACATCAGTAATTTCTGAAATAAAGAATTATCGAAATTAGAACATGTCTCTGATGGGCACTGAAATAAGACTTTTCCATTCATATCTAAAATCAGTTCTCTTGTTTGCAAATTATAATAAAATTAAAGTAAATTAAATTAAATAAAATTCTTTTGTTTGTCTATTTTGAACAGTATTAAATTATAACTGGACATATTTCTAATGTTATTGTAATTCATATACATATCGATCATCCTGTTTAATATGAAATGGTTCTCTTATTTTATATTTTCTATCTATATTTACTATAGACTAAATCTGTCTGTCCTAATCAAGTTATTTATTAAACAGGTATTAAACTTCATCTATTGTCTATCTAATTAACATAAAAAAAATATTAATTGACAAGATTTTTGGACTATTAATAAGATATAATGCTATTTCTTATAATAAGTAAACAATTATTAGAAACAATTAAAAATTTTAAAAAAATCCCCTTACAACAAAATTATTCTTACTAGCTACACTCTTTTTGATCGTGTGAATTAAAATTTTATTTTAGAAGCATTTACTTCTCAATTAATTTTACTTCTATAATTACATCCAATTGCATTGATATTATAATTATTTCCTTATTTACTCCAATACTGTTAAAGTAAATTCTCAAGAAGTAACGTTATTGTAATTTAAAAGTGTTACGTTAAATATGTTAGAACTCTACAAAAAAAACAAAAAAACAAAAAAAACAATATTTTTTTTTTACAACAAGCACTAAAAAAAGAACTGTTTTTATTTATAAAAAGAAAATTTCAAAACAAGTTTTAAGTTACAATTTTCAAAACTAATAAGCGCCACTAATTATAGAACTCAACAATCTACTTTCATTCGTTCACTGTAAACAGTTTTAAATTGAACACGTAAAGTTGTACTCGAATCGTAAGTTTAATTTTTTATTTTAATGGCTGTGTAATGACTTTTTATTTAAATATATTTAAAAATTTTTAATTAAATATATTTAAATGTAATTTCTCTGTTTAAAGACTAAACATTTAGTTTTTATATTTTTAATTAAAATTTAATTTCTTTTATTGACAATTTTTAGATTAAGGATAATAAAAAAAAATACAACAAAAATAAAATGAACAACAACTGTACAACTTTCACGAGTTAATTTAATTATTGTTTATTTTTTTTTTTTTTTGCTACTTAAATTAACTAGATTTTAAATGAGTTTAATTACATAGGTAACATTTATAGATAATATTATATATTTTATATAAAAATGGCAGTTATATTATGTTAATCAATACGATGTTTGTATTTATTTGATTTTTTTTGTTAAAAATGATTATAAAATAGGTTTTTGGTTTTTTTAAGGTTTTTGTTTTCTTCTTCAAAGCTAACTCGAGAATTTGAATTTGAATTTAATTAATTTCTATAGACTGACACATACTACGTATACATTATAGGTTCAAGAAAGCTTCAAGTACACTTGAAAATCATGTATACGCTAATTTCTTTAAATCAGCTTCACTCAAGTCAATCACAAAAATTTACTTACTTGACTTGGTTATTTTATTAAAATATCCAGGTTGAAAGCTTGAGAGCTTGAGTTGATATTTAATGTACAGAAAATTTTACAAATTTTATGTGTCCAAATTTATGTCACCAAAAATACGTATGTAAAACCACTAAAGCTAGTTAATCGAATACACAACTTGAATATTTCAAGAAGAATGCAAGTCAAGTACTCATGCTATTATGTATGATTGTATGTATATAGCAACAAATAGTTGAATATGCAGACGATTGGAACATCATAAAACGATTTGTTACAAGAGCCAAGGAGTGCTCCCTGGAACAGTAAATCCAAGACAAAAAATTCGAAATTGTGATAAATAAGAAAAAAACAAAAACAATGGTTAGAAAGCAGTTGGATTTTTATAATTATAATCCCAATTTGTAGGATTTTGTATAAATCCGTTTATAAAAATTATATTTTGATTACAAGTTTTAATTAACAATTTTATTTAATTTACAAATTTTAATTAACGAGTTTTAATTAATTTACAAGTTTTAGTTAACACGTTTTATTTAATTATCAATTTGTGTTTGAGATTAATGGCTGCTGCAACAAAAGAACTGAAGACTCAAAATCTGTAATATAGCAAGGGTGACCATATCATTGAGGTGGTAAATTAATTTAATTAAGATCAACGTTTACCAACAAAAATGAGGAGATAAAAGAAACTAACATTCGAATCTTGCAAGGGAATAAGGTTAAATTTTAAAAGCAAAATCAAAAGAAAAAAACTTTTAAAAGCAAAATGTTTGAACAGAAGATCCAAAATTCAATTTTGGGTAGGTACTTACAAGTACAAAGAGGTAGGTAGGTAAAATATTTATCCGCCCAGTACCAAATATGGCAGTGAAAATTTGACAATAACTTAGACCACAGAAAAATTGAACGGAAAACGATCGAAAGAAAAAGTTGAATATACATATTGGTTCAGTGGTTCAGGTGTAAACCAATGAACAATCATGAACTGTACCAAATATACAGGAAACAAGAAATATCAAAGTATATAAAATTTCCCGATTTGTGGAACATTTAGAGCTTATGCCTAAGTAATGAATACTCCGAAATGCCTTTTATCAGAAATTGCATGGATATCGGTCAGTGAGACAACCCAGACTAAGATAGTTTGATGTGGTCACAGCTGGTGCATCTTCACTGCTCACTATTAAGATATTGAAAGATGGCTACCAGGTTTAGAGAACAATTCAGAAAGCTTATAAAAAAGACTAAGAACGTACATGAAAGAAAATGCATGCTTATATTTGAAGACGAAAGATGATTTGTAATATCAACTAAAAAAGCAAGAGCAGTAGTCCATCTTTTGTTATCAAATTCATCAACAGGTTTTCCTTTCATACCCATAAATAATTTGATTTCTGGTAAGAGATCGTAAAATCGTTGCAAAATTTTAGCCTTGCTTAACCAGCGCACTTTACTAAAATAAATGCTATCACCATACTCTGCTTCAAGATCCAACAAAAATTCTTTAAATTTGTGATGGTTAAGAGCACGAGACCTTATAAAATTAACTGTAGAAACAACAATATTCATTACGTTTTTCATTTTAATTTGTTTGGCATACACATTTTCAATATGAAAAACACAGTGGCACACAAATAAATCATTCTGAAATTCGGGTTTTATTTTATCTAAAAGAAGTTTAACTAGACCAGAACGATGACCTCTCATGGATGGGGCCCCGTCGGTTGTAATATCACTAAGTTTCGAAAGTGTGAGCTCATACTTATTTAAGCTTTCCTCTAATGCTCTAATGCTCAGCATTATTATCAATCAGCTGATTAAAATAATATCAGAAGAGCTAACAATTAAGCTCATGTATAGGGCATATACTATACAGTTATATAAGTTTCTTACGAAAACGTACATATTAAAATATTTTAGCAATGTCTAAGCTGTATAAAACAACCCGTGTTTTGAATTACCTCTGTCGGTCTAAATTATATACCCCTGTTTATTTAAATTGGAATTATTAAGTTACATACAACTTTTTTTTTTTTAAACGGTTTAAGTATTTATTGAATCTTTCCATTAGAAATTGACAATAGTTTAGCATTTTGACTTATTCAGAAAGAACAAATTTATTCAAATCCTACATACTAAAGTTGAAGACGTATAATCCAGTGATTAGACATCAATTTAGGTTAACCACACCTACACTGCTAAGGTGCTCCTTTTTAATCTGCTCGCTAAAGGTATGCATAAAAGATTCCGCGCTAGATAGTTTGGATGGTTTGACAATCTGCCAGCATAGTTCCTTAAGTCTGTGGAGTTCATCCCGGACCATAGGTATGTTTAGATCGTTGTGTATGTTACAATTTTTTACGTATCAAGGAGCTTTCATTACTTTTAGAGGTACTTTGCTATAATTGACAGTCATGTGATTAGATTGGTTTCAAGATTGAATTGTATAAAAGTGCTTTATAGTCAATATCGAGAGGAGAGTTTTTGCCAATTAGTCAGTACATACTATTTATTTTTAGTTTCATTTGTTCATCTTTTGTTTCTATATGCTTTTTCCAAGTGACCCTTCTATCAAGATGGACTCCTAGATACTTTACTTCTTTTGCCTGTGGGATGGTGATTCCATTTATTTTTACTGGGGGACATGTGTCTTTATTTAGAGTGAAGGTGACATGAACACTTTTATTTTCATTTATTTTTATTTAACATTTACTAAACCAATTTTCAATAATTTTAATATGGTCTTGCAGATTTTTGGAAACAACCTAAGCGTTTATGTGTGAGCTCAAAATAGCCATATCATTTGCAAATGTGGATGTTAGTATTTGCCTACTATCTGGTACATCGGCAGTGTAGATTAGATATAAAAGCATCCGAGCACAATACCTTGCGATACACCAGCTTCGATAACATGTTCTTCAGTTAAATAATCATTATATTTTACTTTAAATCGCCTATCAGTTAGGTACGATTTGATAATTTGATGAAATTCAAACGGTAGATTGAATTTTAAAGTTTAGACCATCATATCAAACTTTATCAAAAGCCTGTGCGACATCGAGGAAGACGGATTAGCAAAATTTTTTCTCTTCGAAAACTTTTCTGATTTGTGCAACTATTCTGTGTACCTGCTCTATTGTGTTCGGCTTCAAATCCAAATTGATGTATTGGAACTACACCCTATTTGTTTATTTTGGGCATTAGTTTATGTACTAGGACTTTTTCAAATACTTTAGCTAGTGCTGGTAAAAGACTAATAGGTCTATATAAATCTATTTTTGTTGAGTTTTTACATGGTTTAGGAATCATTATGATGTTTATAATTTGCGTATAAATAACCAAAATGTTGTAAATGTAACGAAAATTAATAAACCTCAGCAGTTTAATAAGTTGCCTGAATCTTTTATAATGCAACCTAAATTTATAAAACAAATAAAATCCTGACTCTTACCATAATTTAAACACCCTTTGTTTGTTTTGTTTTCTTATGTTTTTATTTGTTATTTATAATGATTTTTTCTTTCAAATCGTAATTCATTCTTCTATCCCTTATTTTATTTTTATTAAAAATTTCAAATTTTTTTTCTATTTTCTATTATCTAGAAAAAGAAAAATTCTACAATTAAATAGTTCAGTAATATAATACAGTAATACAGTAATTTAATATTGTTTTTCTGCATTAATATTTATAACTGATATTTTTTGACCAAAATATATCCAACACTGAAAAATTTCCTCACCATTTTAATTAATTACCAATTTTTTTTAAATAACTTGCATTTGTTTTTGTTTTAAACCAAATGCAGATTAGAATTTTAATCTGCAAATCTGCAAATATTCTCAATTTGATATTCACTTTACTTTTGTTTGACTTTTAAGAATATATAGTATAGACTTTTCCATCGATCTGTATGTTACTAGATGTAAATATTCAAATTGATTGCAGATTGAAGATTATGTCAAATATTTTGAGCTCACTGTTGCTACATAATATTTACAGGGTGTACTCATAAAATAAAATTTCGGCTATCAAATGTTAGCTCAGTATCAAAAATTTTTCCAAATTTATAGAATCATACCAATATTACTTTTATACAATGACATAACCATGGATTTTATACCAGAATATTATAACAAAAATTATATTAGAATTGTATGGTAAACAATCGGTTATTATCGTATCATATCTGGTTCAAAATTATATAATTTCCTACTAAGAAAAATAAAACATTTTGACAAGCATAGTTCTTCTATAGTGAATATTTTTAAACACCTGACTATTTAGTTTTCATCATTTTATCTTTGTAATATTGTAACATTTTATCTTTTTACGTTTGAATTTTATTTTGCTAATATTTTTTATTTTGAATATTTTAATAAAAATACTTAATATATTTTAAAAACGAATCTTTGATTTATTCACCAGGAATTTTTATTAAATTGTTAATTATAAAATTTTAAATTCTTTGTGTGTGTAATGTTATAACAATGTCAATTGGGCTATGAAACACCTTATGTATTAGCTCTATTGCATAAAAGTTGACCCACCTTTAAACTTATAACAATAAACATCTGGTATAGATAATTTAGAACAAGATTTTATTCAGTCATCAAATCAAAGATCGAACCCTACAAAATAGTGTAGTAATAAAGTAGCATATGTAATTATAAACTTAAAATAAAGTTAAAAGAAATTGAGCCGCTTTTACATATTTAATACTACTGTATTAACGGAATTCCTTAAGCATTTTTTCATTAATTTTGTCATATCCTGGTGACTTTTTGTCGTCAATTTCTTGAGTTATTATAAATTCCACTGTTTTATTCTTAATCTTAATAGGATTTATTAAATTATTTTCGTTTCTTATTATTGGTAATTTATCGTTTCTATTGATGTTATGTGTTCACTGTCACTTTTGGTCCAATCTCCATTGTGCAATCTGATTGATGGCACATGTTTTTGTGGTCTTTTTAGATTTTTGCAGCTTTCCACAGTGAATAATTTGTTTCACTATAGTTAGAGTTGAGTTGACAAGGTAATGTTTGAAATTGTTTTGGGTCTTTTGTTTCAGAAGTCGATTCAACTGTTTTTGTGCTAATTCAAAGAGCTTTTTAGCTGTTGGAGAATTACTAATTAGCCATTTTCTTCTTAGACTACGTTTTTCCGCTATTGCTGCTTGAATCTCTGTGAACATACGAACTGGTTGAGGGCTTATTAACTTAAAGAAGCTTATTCGATTCTCATAAGAATTAAAAACAATCCAACCCAATCCATTTTGTCCACATTCCATTAATTGAGTTACCTAGAAAATTTTGCTGGGAAAATTATACTTTTTTAAATTAATTACCAACAATATAATGATAGTCGGTTAGCAAACCCAAAATATTTTGTAAATTCCAATTTAATGGAATGGAATGGTGGTATTTAATCGAAAATTTAAAGAATTCATTGACAAATTACTACCACATATTTATGGGTATCTATCTAGAAAGTAATAAATATAGTTTCAATCTTGAAGAATACTAATAAAAATTAAAAAAAAAAATTAACTTTTTTTTGTTTTTGTAACTATTAATTTCGAAATTACAACTTCTCTTTTCACATTTTAATTTAATTTAATGGTTTGATTTCAAAGTAAATCTATTGAAATGATCAAATTTAAATTTATGTTATGGTATGCATGATGGAATATTATATTTCTTCTATTTCATGATTTTATCTCAATGTCTAGTTAGCTATTATAGAAAAAAAAAGAAAAAAAAAAAAATTCAAAGAATTTTATAAAAAAAATCAAAACTTAATGAAAAATACAAAAATTTTCATGGTTTAAAAAATGATGAAATATTTTGAATGATTTGCAAGATTCAAACTGGCACCAGACTAAAAAAAAAAAACTACTAAAAGTATCTAATTTTTATTAAAAATCTGGTGGATAACAAAATTTTATAAGAAAAATAAAAAAAAATAACTATTTTCGTGCTTTTTCTAAATCTGATTTTTCCCTAGTACCCATTTTGTATTATTCTTTTTCGTGTTCTACATTAGACCATGTTCTTTTGATAATAGAACTTAACAAGTACAATATATATTATGTGTGTTTATGTGTGAGTGTGTATATGAAAGGAAGGTAGCGTCTTTTTAATTAAATTTTTTTTTCTTCCGAACTTTAATTATTTAATAAAAAAAAAAAAACAGAAAACAAAAATTCAAATAAAAATAAAACTTTTTTGGTTTCTTATTCTTAATTGGATTTTTGATAATGATAATTGAAGTTTTTAAGTGGCTATGATTTTGATTTTTTATTTATTATTTTCTTGGTAATTTGGTGAGAAAAATTTAATTTTATTGAAAAGTTTTTCGGTAATGTTTAGTTTTCGAAAGAATTTCATTTTGAATTTGAAAAAAAATAAATTAAAAATTTTAATAAATTATTTTTGAAATATTTTTTGTTTTGTTTAAATTATTGTTTGTTAATATGTGAGATTAGAATTATTTTATTGTACAAAAATTGGAATTTTTAATTACGAATGATTTTGGATTTATTTTCAAATATAAGTTTAAGCAATGTCTTTATATCTTTTAGCCTGGCCTCTGGGAGAGCAACTTTAAAAATGGGACCTTATTTTCATATAAATTTTGTCTTTTATTAAAAAAATTTATTACCCGACATGGAACCTACTTACTTCTATCATGTTCGAATTTTTTTCTTTGTTTTTTTATTCACAATCTGTATGTTAATTAAAAATAATACAATAAGTGAATATGTTTTTGACTGACTTGGTTAATAATAGCCATGTGAAATTACAATCCAATAAAAGTAATTTCTTAATTTATAATAAAAAATATATTAATAATAATGTGAAGAAATTTCTACAGATCTCATGGTGTATTTCGTTGTAATCTTGTATGTTGTGTAATATTCATAAGTGTACTTGCTATTACATTGGAATGACTATTTAATCTAGCACGATATCTCTGGCTGCGTCGGTGAATTTCGTCTTGGACCGTCGACACTTGCAAATCATTGTGTATTATGTAATTTGGCACAAGCCAAGGTGCATCAACTAAAGCTCGCATTACCTTATTTTGGAAGCGTTGTAATATTTCAATATTTGTTTTTTTGGCTGTTCCCCATTATTGTATACCATAAGTCCATATTGGTTGGAGTATCATCCTATATTAGCAATTTGTTTTCCAGTGTCATTTGAGACCTTCCAACGACAAGCCAATATAATTTCCTGAAATTTGTGCTTAGTTGGATTCTTTTTGTGTAGATGTGCTTTTTTCAGGTCAGACGGCGATCCAGATGCATTCCAAAATACTTGACACTTTCTGTTTGAGGAACAGCATTACTATTTAAAAATACTGTAGGACATGTATCCCTCCTTAATGTGAACGTAACGTGATTAGATTTAGTTTCATTGGCTTTGATCTTCCATTTGTTCAACCATAATTCGATATTGTTTAAGCTCTCTTGCACGAGCCCAGAAGCCATATTCTTATCCTTGTGTGGTGCAAGTATGGCTGTATCATCGGCAAATGTAGCTATCATTGTGTTTGTTGTTTGCGGTAAATCGACAGTGTATAGCAAGTAAAGCACTGGACCTAGAACGCTACCTTGTGGAACTCCCGAATGAATTTCTTTGAGGCTGGTAAAATATTCATTTTGTTTGACAAAATAATAGCGATTATCCAGATAGCTTTTTAACAATTCATAGTAATCATATGGCAAATTTTGTTTTAATTTATAGAGAACTCCTTTGTGCCAGACTTTGTCGAATGCCTGGCTTATGTCGAGAAAAACTGCAGAGCAATAATTTTTGTTTTCAAAATCTTAATTTATTTTATTTACAATTCTATGTATTTGTTCCACTGTGGAATGTTTATGTCTGAAGCCAAATTGGTGTGCCGGGATTAATTTTTTTTGCTCAACTATTGGTTGAAGTCGTCGTAGGATTAGTTTTTCCATCACTTTAGATAACACTGGAAGAATATTGAGTGGCCGATATGATTTGACGTCTTAGGATATTTTGCCTGGTTTTAGTATCATTAGGATTTGCGAAATCTTCCATTGGTTCGGGAAAAATTTGAGTCTTACGACCGCATTGAAGATTTGTGTCGGTTGAATAAGGCCCCGTGGTGAAATTTGGCGTAATATGTTTCCAGTGATCAAATCATATCCTGGTGACTTTTTCCCGTTGATTTCCTGCATTATTACTTGGTTTACCTCTTTTTTATTAAATTTTTTTATTGGTAATTCCATCTGATAATCAGCTTCCATATGTTCTTGTATCCTTTTCGACTTCCGAGTTTGTTGGTAGAGGTCAAGGTGTGAATACGCTAGCAAGGTGTTCTGCGAATGCATTGGCTTTTTCTTCATCGTTTCTTGCCCATTTGCCATTTAGCTGTCGAATTGGTGGGTTTGACTTTTGAGGCTGTTTGACTTTTTTTGTTGCCTTCCACAGATCATAGTCAGTTGTTTTGGTTGCCGTCAGTTTAGACAGATATTGTTGAACTGCTTCATTGTTTTCTTTTTTTATCTCATATTTTAGTTCCTTAACTATACGATTTAGCTGTCTTTTGATGTTCCTTTTTTGTTCTGGGATTCTTGTGTTTTTCCATTGTTGCCTTAGACTGTGCTTATTTTCAATCATTTCCCTTATTTTACGCGAAGTTCGATATGTAATAAGCCTGTCAAAGGAATCGGGTGTAGCTGCCCAAGATGCTTGTTGTATGTTGTTGGTGAAGTCGTTGACATCAATTTCAATGTCTTCCTTTGTTTTCAACGGAATGTGTAGATTGAGTTCACTATCTAGATGTTCCCGGAACTGAACCCAGTTTGTTTTTCGGCTGCATAACGTCGGAAGTTTCTCCTTTTTTATTACCGAATCATGTAGATAGAATCTTTGTTAGAATTATCATCAGATCACTCGCCAATAATTATGACTATAATTATTGGCGAGTGATCTGGTGATAATTCTAACAAAGATTCTATCTTTAATTTTTTAAGATCAATTCTTTTTGCAATAAAGAAGTCTAGTAAATCTGGAATTTTATTTGTATCAGATGGCCAGTATGTTGGGGTATCAGGTGATATAAATTGCAAATTTCTGCTTTCCATTGACATTAGAAGCTCTCTACCCTTGTACGTGATTAATCTGGATCCCCAATGGGTATGTTTCGCGTTGAAATCTCCACCACATATAAATTTGTCTCCAAGTGTATCGAGAAATTTGGTAAACTGGTGTCTTTTGGTTTTTAACTGCTGTTGAATATTGATATTTGGTTTTTTGCTACCAGCTTAAAAGTGAAATCTTCAACCACACTTTTCATATCGTCCTTCAATTTTTGAAAATTTTCAACTATTCATACATGGGAATAATGGGGGTGGGCGAATTTCATTAATTTGTTCCTGTTTACTAATTTCACCATTTTCAGTATGATTAGTACTTTCATGTTTCTTGTTGCTGTTGTTTATGTAGTCATTATTCCGGTCTGGGTCTATGAGAGCATACGGGTTAGCTCCTACAATTTTATTCATATAATCGGTGAGCGGTTTTTGTTTTATTTGTTTTGTTGCCTGTTGTTGTGTTTCAGTTGGGCTTAAGACGTGGCTTTTTCTTTTTGATGTTTGAGTTCTCCATTGTTCCTCATTTGATTTTTTGGAATTTTGTGTTGAAACGCCTGTTTTTGGTGTTTTTGGTGACACGTTTGTAAGCGGAGTTGCATCCCCTACATTTTGTGCACTTCCGTCCTCTTTGGGAGGAGTTCTAGATATTGGCATTTTATAGGTATAATGGTATTGTATATATAGATATTACTTCTAGTTCATATAAAGGATACAATTTATAAAATTTTTTTAATATTATTAGTATATAATACCATTCCAGAGTGATTAAATACAATTAATATATATATACATAAGTATATACATAGAATTATATTAAACACAAGAATGGTAATATTATATTCAATATTATATAATTAATATATATATATAGGACTAACTATATACATACAATTATATACAGTTATATACTATAGAAGTTATTAAAATATACAGAATTTTATTATAGTTTTATTTGTAAATATTCTGTATGCAGTATTATAGATATTATTAGTAGCTAAAATTTATTACATAAAATATATTTTTTTTATTTATATTATATTTATTAATTATTAATATAATTCACCAATAGATGTCGCTCCTTACACTGTAATAGTGGTTTTGTTTTGCACTTGACCACACCGTTTTTATCAATATTCTGTCATGGTGTAAAAAATGACAGTCACAAATTATTATTATTTTGAACGGTCGCGGTTTTTATTATAATTTTTATTTATTTTATATTTTTTTTTCGGCGCGAATTTAATTTGTTTTTTGCGTGAACTATTTTTTATTCGGTACACTAAACATCCGTGTGCTTTGACGGTTCGAGATCGAATCAATGTTCTAATGAACACTGAAAGTAAAACTGGTGGATACAGTAAAATTTTTGCGACGAAATTAAAATAGCATGAAAATTGTTGTTGTTTATTTTTTTTTCTGAGCAAAACCTTTAGTGGACTAGTGGTGTTTGTAATTAATTTTTGGTACTAAATTTTTCAGAATATTATTGTTTACACAAACTTTTCAGTTGCATTTTTCTCAAATTTTACTTTTATTTAAAATAATTTATACACAAAACAAAAACAAAATTTAACAAAAAATCGTAATTCGATATAACTATTCCGGAAAAATCATCGTGTAACTTGGCTAGAAGATATAGAGGCATTGGTTTAAGGATTTATAATTAGTTTTTATTTTTATTTATATTTATTTAAAATCTCTTTTTTTTTATTAAATACAAACTAACAAATAAATTTAATTTAAAGAAAATTTTTTTTGAAAATTTAATTAGTTACTAAATACATTTAACATAAAACATAAATTGATAAAAAATATCAATCATTTAACTAATAAAAATCACCCACATTTATTTGATTTTTCCCATCCAATATAAACATTAGTTTTCTCATTTTCAGCTTTAAGCCAAACAATTAATGGCTAAAAATACTCTCGAATAGCAATTCCAGACATTATTCTCTCTCCTATAAATACTTCCATTGCATCTGGCCGTGGGTTAGATGCTCCTAATGATAACATTGACTTAAAAGCATTTCCAGCTTCAGTACTACCATAAAAATTACAATTATCTAATGGAAGTAGTGGATTACCATGCTCATATTGATCAGATTTTATACATGCAGCTTTATAAAATTGTAATTAAATTATAAATGAAACAAAATATCTTAAATATTCAACATAAGCTGCAACATGATATTTAGCTACAGCATCAAAATCAATTTCAGAACGTTTTACTGGTGGTTCAATACCAGAATATTTTTCACGTAATTTTCAAAAACCACAATTCCATTCTTCTGGTTTTAATTCAGTACGTAAAATTTTCCAACGATATTTATCCAATGGTAGAAAACCAATTTTATCCAATGCTGTTAAAAATAAATGATTTATACCAAGCTTCTTGATCTGGTTTATAATTTTTTAAGTAACCAATTTTTTCTAAATGTTTTGGTGTTTCTACCGATAATGATAAAATATCACCATACAGCTTCATGAAAACCAGGATTTGCACCATTTCTATATAGATATGGTAAATGTTGATATTGTAGAAAATATTGTATGTAACCCAATTCATGATGTACAATAAATAATTGTTCTTGATTAACTTGTGTACATTGTTTAATACGAACATCATCAATTAAATAGAAATCCCATGCACTAGCATGACATACTAATTCTCTATCATCTGTTGGTTTTTCTAATATACTTTTTTTTCAAAATGTTTTTGTCGGTTTTGTCATATTTAATAATTGAACAAATTCATCACCCATTTTTTAGGCTGAAGCCAATTTCTGTTACTTTCTGTAGATGTTATAAAGTACCATCTTGTTCATATTTAAACTCTCCCATACTTGATAATCGATCAATGGAATGGCTGTCATTGTTTGTGCAAAATAATAATATATTTTTTGACATTTACTGTATACCATAAATAAATTGGAGGATTTCAACAACTTTTGCGGACATAAATCAAATATTAGACTTGCTGGAAACTACTGTCCTTTTAAAACAGTAAATGGTTGACTTATCTCGGATTGGCTGTGCATGTCTATATTTGTAACTAATTTAATTTTGTATTCGATTTTATGTTTCTTGTTTTTGTACTGTTCTTTAAAGTTTTAAGGTGGATTTTCATTGAGCAATATCTAAAATCTTAAAAATTTTATTGGCTCTAAAAAGGGAGATAGTTTATTGAATTTTTATGTAGGAAAAAAATAGACCGGTGCAAAGAATTCTCTAAATTTATATTTGGGAAATTTATTTTATACACAAAAAAACAAAAATTCCCGTCAAAACCATCTGTTGCAAAAAATTATTTTTTTTTATATATATTTACTCAAAAAATTGTTAAAAAAGTGCTGCCAGAAACTATCCCCAATATTTTAAAAATATACCTTATCGAAGTATAATATCCCAAATTTTTTGAAAATATCCGCAAATTTTTGTGAAAATATCCCCGGTATTGATATGTAATGATATTTTCTGTTCTTGTCGTACGCATTGAGCTCTCATAAAATAATGTCATTTCATGTTATCTCACTTTTTAGAGCCGATAAATTTTTTAAGATTTTAAATATTGGTCAATGAAAATCTAACTTTAGAATCTTGTAATTCTTATATAAAATGCCAGTTGATGTCCTATGATGAAGAATAAGTAAATTTTTAATACTTTATTTTGAATGATTTGTGAAGCATTTAGATTTTTTGTGACCGGATTTCCTCATACGCCGATACCATATATTATCTTACTATGGAAGAGGCTGTAAAAAATAAATATTTTTGTTGTTTGAGAAACCCTAAATATATTTTTTTAAAAACGCCAGCTATCCTACGAGTTATGGTTATTATATAATTTAGTATGATATGCTTCCAATTTAAATCTTCATTTATTATGATACCAAGTTATCTACAGATTCATTTTTGTTTATAATTGATAAATTTATTCCTGAGGCTGGCTCTAAGTGGTGAAATTAACAGAAATTTGATCTTTTGATTAAAGCATAATTGCAAATTTACTTGGATTGACTTTGAAATTGAAAGTACTAGGATATACTAGGAGCTTCGCAGATTTATTGAGTTTTACAAAGACATTAGATAATTAGAAAAATTTCTTGTGTTTTATGACTCATTTTAAATTAGTCATTAAATGATTAATTTTTTTCCTGTGTTGTTTTTTTTTTTGTTTTTCTTTTTATAAATCAATTTGTTAACAATGTATTTACACGTTATATCGTACTTCGTAAAATTGGGAGTCAATTGTGCTATTTTTCCCATTAATGGAAGTGCAATTTATTAAGGTATGCCTCTCTACGCTTTACCACAATAGTTCAAACCATATTGTATTATTTTAGAATGAGCAAGGGCGTTATCAAAGGATTTTGATGCTGGATGGTTAATAGCTTTTGTTGTCAGCGGGATCTGCTTCGACATTTATAACTTTAAATCGATTATGGTGACGCAGACCCAATTGCAGATTAAATTCTGGAGCCTTACCAAAGTGGTGTTGGAAGTAAGATGCCTTGGATTATTAGGTTCATTCAATAGCAAATAGTTTTTGATTGTAATTGATTGCAAACACATGTTATTGATCTAATTATTGATGTTAATTAACCTATTATTTATTTTCATTTAATGTATTTTGAATTCTTGAATACTTTTGGATATAAAGTTTTGTTTTTTATCCTAAACTTGAACTTTTTTTCAATTAAAAAATAAAAACATTATTATAAGATTTAAAAAAAAAAAAATATGCATAAAAATCGGATTAACTATTAAATATTAAAAAAAATTATTTAGACATTACATCAGAAGAGATAATTGATAACTTCAATAAGATAACTTTTTGGGCCACTTTTAGATTTATAAGGTTTCACTGGTATGTCGTTGGTACGGTAAAAACAATCATATGTCCCGTCAATTGTTTTCACCGTACACAACCGAACATAAGTGTCCGAATTTTTCTTGATCTGCACAACTCTTACCAACGGTCATGTTTACTGAGATGTGTTAAGGTTTTTCAGTACAATCAAATCACCGATCTTGAGGTTGTCGGATGAAAGTCTCTATTTCATTCTTGTTTGGAGTTGTAGTAGAAACTCATCTTTCCATCGACACTAAAAGTCAGTTTTGATTTTATTTATTAAGTCTGGCCTTTTAGATTTTTCGTATTGATAATTTCTAGAGATGGTTCCGGTGGAGACAGAACACAGCCTGTTCAGAACAATTGATATAATGTTTAATATTTTAACGCTCTTCTGATTCAATAAACAAATACAGAGTAGAATATAATGATCGTAAAACGATCAGAGCTATTAGTATATCTAAGTCGATTTGTTGCAGTTTAAATTCATAAATAAAAGTCTTAGATATTAGATCACAAAATTTTAGCAGTTAAAATTGGTATCATGTATTTAAAATTACTTTGTTACTAACCGATTATTTATTTATACAGTCAAATGGGCTGAATAAGAATCCTAACTCCTTACGCAAAATTTTTTATTATTATGAAGTTTGTGTAATTACTAAATGCTAGTTAGGTTAGTATAGGTTAATTGAAAGAAAATTAAATTCAATCAACAGTGGGCATTTATTTTATTTTTAGTACCCATTCATGTATAAAATTAATAAATTCAATCAAACAAACATATTCATTCGAATTGAACAATAATTTCAGATGGACAATTACTATTTTTACAAATTTTAAAATTCTTTTAAGCTTTTAAAATATAATGAAATGATAATCACAAAAATTGAAGACAATATACTTGCTTATAATCGTAGACATCAAGCTTTTGTATCATTTCTTATATTCTTTCAGACTTCAATTAAAATATTTTTCGTAAATGTTATTACAATGATTGATCACTTCATATAGGCGGAAAATAATTTTAGTATTGCGTAATATAATCGATCAAGCCATTGTCAGAATAGAATTTGGCATAAGCTTAATCTAAAAATAAATTATTTTTCATAAATTGTTTTAAAATTTGTTAATTTCTAACAAATATTCAAAATGATGAGAAGAATTTAAAATTATTGTGAATCATTTGATAATAAAAGAAAAGTAGTTGGTCTAAAATTTAGAAGAATTTATTGGATAGTAGGAAATAGGCTCCAGTTGTTTTTAGAAAACAAAAGTCTGTATAAGTTAATGTGACACCGATTTGTACATTTTTGGAATCTAATTTTAAGGTACGAAACCCAAAAAACAAACATTGAAAAATATAGAAATTTGCAAATAATATTCCAGCGTGATTATTATAGTATTAGATAATTGAAAACGACCTAAATATGGCACATGATACCGGGTAACTAGTAAAATTTGGTACTAATTACAAAAAACAAGCTATAAATGAATTCTAATGATTTCGCTTATATTTAAAACAACTTAAGTATGGCACATGATAGCGGGATAATCTTTAAATTTGGTACTAATTACAAAAATAAGCTACAACATAATTCTAATAACTTAGCTGCATAATAATAGCTTAATAGTATAGTAGCATAATAATAAGATCTAATAAATCTCAGAAGAAAAATATAATTTATAAATTGTCTGCATACAGCAAAGTAATACAACACTTTGCTTCATCCGATTTATGCTTCTTTACCTGAAATTGTCTGTCCAGAATTAGTTTTTCATTGGATATAACTCCACACAAGCCTAAATTGAAGGCAAAAAATATTTACATATTGTAATGCATATTACACAGATTGTAAATTACTTTTGAAAAAGAAAAAAAAATATAGGACTTATATAGGACTACTAAATTAATTGTACATTAATAAATATAGCAAACTTTGCTGCTTCAAAATTAATATAACTGACACAAAAAATATTTTAGTATGAGCAAAAAAAGAACATTATATTATATCAAGGCAACAACATTTGGTTGACATTAGTTCAGTCGAACGAGTGTTCAGCTTTAAATATCGTGGTTCTTAATTAAATGAGTATTATAATGATGAAGGTGAAGGAAAAATTGTATGACAAACAGAGAAATGTGAACAAAAATGGATTGTGGATATGCTGTATTTCAATATTAGTCTAAAACACTGAATGCGTTGTATTAAATGCTATAATTATGTTCTGTTATATAGCATCGATTGGAATGGTTTCAAAGTTTTGCAGAACAATAGTATACATACCTTAGCAATAAAATTAATTTTATATAGTATCTATATAATGTAATTGTATAAAACATAGTAGGGTTTTCCATAAACACATACTACAAAAAGAAAATTCTGGAGAAATTTTATTTTATGTTTTGGCAGAGTTATTAATTTTTGAATTTTCTTCATTTACAGTTTTGTGTTGTAAATAAAAACAACAAAACAACTTTTTGTGTTTATTTATGAACAAACACTATGAAGCAACACAACTTTTCGTGATTGTAGATAGCCTACTATAATTTTGCCGTTTTCTTGCTAAGTCAGAAATGTTTATGAACAAACTTCATTTACAACATTTTGCTTATCAACAAAATACTTGTCAGTATAGCCCTTTAAGACCCACTTTAAGTAGTTGTACTAATGTACAGAAATCCTTTTATACTCCGTAAAAATTGTTATTTTGTTTTAAAACTCAAAAGCACTGATTCATATAGACACAATCGCATAGACCCAATCGGCCCAATCGAAAAAAAATTTGTTTTGTCAATATTACTTTTTAAAAATCACTAGTATCCTATATAATAAAACTGAAAACAAAAACTTTAATTTTTAATGTATAATGGTGTATATTTAATTTTTCAGGTACAACTATGCAGATTAAATTTTTCAGTTAAGAAAAACAAATTAATTGTTTACATTGGAACGTTAATTTTTTGTATTAACTGTTAAATCTATCTGTTTAACTGTTTTTGTTGTTGGAATAACGACAGTTTAGTTGAAGCAACAAATTAATTGGCAATTCAATTTTTCTAGCTGTTTCTTAATTAAATGTATCCAATAGTAAAGGCAGGCCTTGCCAACCACAACTAAATAATGAGCCAAAATAAAAAATCTTAAATTGCATGAGCCGAAAAAAAAAATTACGAAATAAACTTTGTAAGTATGATAAGATGTTTGAGCATTAAAGATTTAATTTTACGACAACTTTTAGCAACTAGCTTATTTTCACCCTGAAGTTTGAAATTTAAGCTACTGAGATGACCAGTCACGTCTACAAGAAAACATAAATCTAGCAACCAATTATCGTCTGACAATTCTTCAACAGATTTGTTTTGTTACTCCATAAAAACCTTAATTTCTTCTTTCAGATATAAAATTCTTGTTAAACCTCTGCGTCTATTTAGCCAATGAACGTTAGAAAAATAAATAACATCTACGTAGTGTGAATTTATTTCTTCCAAATATTCTTGAAATTGACAAATTCAAATTTTAATGTTTGGCTACCCAAGCTTTTTTGATGTATAATGCAAAGAAATGTGTAAGCCTGTCCAATATCTATTCCAGATTCTGAAAATGTCGCTTGCATCAGGCCCATAAATCCCTTTCCTATCATGTTAAGAGCACCTTCTGTAGCAATCCCAGATAAAACAGAACTAAATTATTTTCAGTGAAACTCTCCCAAAACGCATTGAATATATCTATTCCTTTGGTTGTATTCTTGATGGTTTTCAAGTGCAACAGTTACGTCAACAAAAGCATAAAATTCAAAACAATAATTAATTTTATATTTTACTAAAAGCACAAAATTCACAATAAAAAAACAACATCTTGCTGTCGTCTGTATGAAAAGTTTTATTGTCAAAAACTAAATGTCAAAATTCCATCGTGAAATACTCTTCAAAACATTATTTCACGATGTATTGGTTTTTTAAATTTAAAAAAAATCAATGTATGCTGCGGTTAGCCATAAACAAATGCTATTTTTGATTCTGCATAATTTTAAGAGGAAACAAAAATGAATACCTAATCATGTTTTATTCACACTAACAATATAGATCTAAATTTAAAGCCTTTTTTAAGTTTGGTAAATTTTACAAATATTTATAAATTATTTTGTGAGCCCCAAACTATCTCCCAATGAGCCTCGGGTTGGCCAGGCCCGAGTTAAGCCAAAACCAACAGATCGATAGTAGATTTAACAAATTTAGCTGTTACCGTCAAGAAGATTGAATGGTTAGTGCAACAAATTGATTGTCAATTCTATTAGATTATCTTTTTATTATAACTCTATCCAATAGTTGAGTCAACAGATTGATAGTTTGTTAAACAAATTTAACAGAGTTACCATCTATAGTTGAAACAACAATTGAATAGTTATAAATAACAAGATAAATTGTCAATTTTTAACTGTCAGTACAGTCCTAGTTTTTCGTTAATTTCAGTCTTGTTACTTTACGGAAAGGTGTGAAAATTTGCATTAAGGTTTTTATTTCGTATAAATAAGTACCTATACCCACGTGATATCTATAAAATAGGCAAATTGTTCAAACAATATGACGTTTTTCAATTTTAGTACAACAAGGCTTTGCGGTAAGATAAAAGACATGTTTTTGAACTTTATTAAGAAAATTTAACTCCATATTTCACATTTAATTGTGTTTGTATTTTTATGTAACTCACTCTGTTGTTAAAATTTTTGAATACAATTAAAAAAATATAAACGAAAATAATTTACTATATCATCAAATTGGCTTATTATCGAATGATGTACGAATTCAAGAGGTTTGATCTACAAAATTTGTCTAATGAACATTTTTATTTCTTAAAATATACATTGTGTAGAATCCAATGTATGCTTTATTTTAGACAATAAGATATTTTGACTTGAACATTTTTTGACATTGTTGTATTTAAGTATTATTGAAAATTGGGGCATCATTTATTTGAATTTTGTATGTTCAAATCGGCTTAAATATTACCTTGTAAAAAAGTAGCAGATTATTTGAGAGTTCAAGTTAGAATTTAGAGTACAAGGCCTTTATTTTATTATAACTTGCTTAGCCATTATATTTTTTTGCCATGTAAGATGTCGGCGTTAGTATGGCTTTATTGGCTTGCTTGGACTAGGCTTTATTAGCTTACATAACTCATACACTATCAGTTATTACTAATGGACAAGTTTTATTTTTCTAAAATAGAAATTCTCATGCATTGACAATATTCTTTATAATTCTTAATGTTTTGAGTCCAGTCTTTATTGTTATAGGTTTACATTCTTAGGTAATTATAATAGGGTAAGTTTCACAATACAACGTACTCTCTTTACAAAAAAACACAAAAATATAAGCTTAAATCTGAAAATAATTTTAATTAAATATAGTTTATTAAAAAAGTAAAAAATAAATCTTTTTGTTTTATTATTTAATTAATATTATTGCATTAAATATTTATCACCACATAATTTTGTTGAAATTTCCATTGCACTAGCGATGCCACTAAGAGAACACGGGGAATAGCAATTATAAAACCCCGTGAATTCTTCCAGTGCCATTATTTGTGCTAGGAAACAATTTTTTTTTAATTATGTTTTCTATTATTCTCCTGCTCTTTAATTTTTCACCTACCATCTCTAATTTAGTTTATTTAAAAATTTATAAAAACTGTTCATAATAAAAAAAAAAAGAAATAAAAAAGAAAATTCAATAAAAAAAACTTACCATCTCTAGAGTATTAGATTCCATTATCGGAGATGAAAATAATTAAAACTAATTATTTTTCTGTAATTATCAAAGAATTAAAAAAAAAAAATACAGTTAAAATAAATAAATCCTTAATGATGGAAACTGTTGATGGGAAATTTAAAAAAAATATGCTTATGTTGTTATGGTAACTTACCTTAAGTTTTTGTACTTTTTAACGGATAGGAATGACATTTTCTTACTTATATGTAAGAGAAAGAAAGAAGCCATGTATACTTTTTCAAAGTTTTTAATAAATAAATTTTTGAAGTCTATAGAATCTAAAAAAATCATTATCAAAATCTGTTATAATAAGACCTCAGGATGAGATTTGAGTTCGCTTACAATATTTTTCTGTTCTGGTCTGTCTTAAAGAACTGACCTATATTTTATTTTTTTTTTTTTTATACTATTGACAGTATCTTAGGTAGAAATACCTTTTCGTGCTTAATTAAGTACGGTACTGCAAGTTTATACTACAATTTCTGTCAATACTGAATTAGTTTTATTGTAATTTTTTTCATTTGTTTTTTGAAAATTGAGAATCCTCAATTAGTTGAAAATGTTGTACAAAATGTTCAAAACTACATTTTAAAAGACTGAGTAGAAAAGAATAATTCAAATTATAGAAATTGGAAGTAGAAAATGAATGAAATGTGTTTTACTTGACAGACACGATCAGTACCACTTGATTTTAACTTTATTCTATTATTAACCAACTACCTTGGGACGATTTAATGAAAAAAAAATATCTATGCTCCAAAGAGAAGTAAAACAGTAATAAAAATATTAACTATATTTGCTTCAAGTCCTAAATAAATATTATGTAACCCTTCAAACACATTGCAGTATATTACTAGAGAATTAAATGCATGCAAATTGGTGCATGGTGCATTGGTGCATAAAACAAAATTACATATGGACAAAATTACATGTGGAGAAAATTACATAGAGACAAAATTTCTATTTATGAGTTCTTGTGTAATTGAATAAGTCCCATTTTTTAGCCCAATAAGTGTTTCTGACTATGGATATTTTCAGATTTCGACTATGAGTTAATCTCTATGATTGTAGGGGTTGGTTATCTGAATTTTAAATTCAAAACACCATTGCGCCTAATATTCTTTGATAAAATTGACATTTTTCAACTTCTCGTTTAGCGTAATTGTTCATTTTGTAACCTGGTCCTTTGACATTGGCAATTTAACACTTAGATTGAACATACAAAAAGCTGATTAGAAAATATTTATATATTTTGGAAAAAGAAGAATACTTGACTTATAAATTAAATTTGTTATATTAATATATAAAATCGTTGATGCATATGTTCGATACCGCAAAACTTCAGAACTACTACATCGATTGACACCATATTTTGAACATATATTAGATTTGTCTGTAAGCAGGTTCTTAGCTATGTTTCGTTAAGTCAATCAAACATAGTTTTTCTGATTAACTTGAAACTTGAAAATTGTACCGACAACAGAGCAATTACGGTGTTAGGTATATATGCAAAAATTGAATGTAACTTTATATATAAAATATATTTAAAAAAAAAATTGGAAGATTTTAAAATAAAGAATTTAATTTTTCAATTACATTTGTACTACGTTCATTTGTACATTGGTGTACGTGCTTAATTCACGAAGTTACTGTCAGGAACATATAAAAAAACCGTCTCTTTCAAGTTTATTTGAAGCGTAATCTTTTTTTGATCTTTGTATCATCTAACATAGCAAACCAAGCTCTGTGAAAGTCAATCAGATCTCAAGTGAAGCACTCATCCATATAAATAGTGTAGTAAAGATTTTTCGAATTGGATCCGAACCGATATTACAATAATATTTTGAAATTTTCATTATAAGAAGCTATTCAATCTAGATCCAAAATAGAACATTGAATAGATTACCAAAATTTTATAGTATAGCATACAAAATAAAAATATTTCTATTAAAATAATTTAATAAAATTAAAAAAATTGATTTAAGTCGTTTCTCATAAATTTTCTAAGAGCTATATTATTTTTATTTTTTTTTTTATAATCAGATAAATAGAAAATTATTATCATAATACTTACAGATAAGTTTAATAATATTACTTTAGATAATTTCATTGAATTTTCAGTGATATAAAAACTATCTGAGTTTTTCAATAATTAAAATGTTCAATTTAAAATAAAATTTTTCATTTCCTTGTCCTGTATATGTATGTATACAAATGTATATATGTATATATATAAATAAACTATCTATACTAACGGAATCAACTAACATTTTACTTTATTAACATCGGTATCATATATGGTTTATAAGAGGTGGTAGGCGTAATAAAAAAAAATTAGCTTTAAGAAATATATGTTAAAGAAATATACCGTATGATATACGGGAAATTAATCTTTTAAATTAAATTAATTTAAAAAGAAAATCTTTTGAAATATACCGAAAATACAATTTTCCCAGAATATTAGCTTAAAAATTAGTAATCTATGAATTAAGAAAAAACAAAAAAAAAAACTAAACTATAGTTTCCAAATTTGATATTACTATAAACTATTGATTAAATTAGATTAAATTAATCTATAGTAATAAAACGGTGATATTAATTTCACCTGTAATGTAATCAATTAATTATTTGTTATGTAAAAAAAAAACGATTAAAAATCGAATCTGATTGATTTAGACAAAGACTTAGACAAGCTTATTAAGAGTTGTGAACTGTGAATATTAGTGCTTTTCAGGACAAATTTTAATTTTGAATACTAACATTTAAGCTTTATATTTTTATGCTAACAAATCTTTTCCATCATATTTTCATTTACTAACGATACTAACATAGTGCACAGATTTTGCTTTAGAATGTTTATCTCATTGTTTTGGCGTACTATAATAAAATACAAATATTTTAGTTTTAACCACTAGAAGCTAAGTTTGATTTTATTAGTAGGGTTTTTAAACAAAGTACAGTACGACCTCAATATTTAAAATTTAAAGACACTGAGGTCTGTTGCAAATAATGAATTTGGTGTTATTATAGAATTAAATTTTTATTTATAATCGAATTAAGGCTTAAAACTTAACCCACTTTTAAGCTTGTTTTGCTTTACTAGAGGCTTTAAAGTCTTGTTATTCTTCTTGAAACTAAGTAAATTAGCAATTTTTTTCCGATGCTGCCCTATCTTATTTTAATAACAAGAAATGGCTTTTAATCTAAATATAAAGTTTTACAAAATGATTATTGAGTATCTACTGTTTGATTGGAATTATCTTTACTAACAAAGAGGGTCACATGCAAGAACTGATTTTAGTATTAAAAAAAAAACAAAAGAGTTTGTAAAAATGGTTAAAAAAAATCAATTATAAATAATTTCAAGTGTTGGATATTAAATGGCTTTGACTATGACTAAAAACCTAAACATTTTTTTCATGTTGAAATTTTATCAATATTACTTGACTTCACTTCGAAAACACGCTAGAAACTATGAAATTTAACCTGGCACAATATTGTCTCCCCCAAGAATCGAATTCGATTACTAGTAGATTCTGTTCATTTGAAAATCTGTAGTTTTTCATATACAACAAAGCTGATATCATCTTCGACGATGTGTTCCACCAGGTTTAGGATTACAAGTATTCATTAATTAAACAGTTGGCATAACATTCATTTTTAACTGTTTAATTCACAATTAAATAGTTAACAGTTAACATAGTTAACTAGCTATTACATACCTTCTTCACACAATCTTTCATCAGTCACATGACAGTAAATTTGGCGAATTTATTTTCAAATACATTTTTACTCAATACACTTGGTGGAAAATTTTTATTCAACAAATTCAATTTTAGGATAATTGATGAAACTATATTTTGAATAAACTGTTTGTAAAACAATTAAATACTAAAATTATTTTAATACACAAAAAAAATATATTCAAAACTATAAATTAAAACTTTTAAATTTTTAATCCAATTTATTTAAATTTGTCTAATAAAAATCGTGTAATTTCGTTTTTTACTTTAATTTCCATTATTTTGATTTTCATTTAAAATGTATTTTTTTGAAACATTGCCCCACACTCTACTCCTTGTACTGTATATTGTATGAATGAATATTAATCGTACATTTGAATTTTAAAGAAAAACAATTTTTTTTCCTGTTTTTTGTTTTTTCTTTTTCATTTTACTTCTCAAATTACTAATTCACGAATTTTGCATCAAAAACTAAAACAGCATAAATAGCAAACAGACAAATAAATTACCATTTACGGTAAATTCGCGATTCATCATGTGTATGTATTTATTATATTGGAATTGTTAGTAGTTATTATTTTTTTATTTTTTTTTTTTTGTTTTTTTTATGTTTTATTTTCGTTTAAAAATTTTCATAAGTATCATTTTCTTTTTTTTTTTTTTTAAGTAATGGTGTAATGTTCAGAATTGAACCTATGTGAAGATCAAAAGTAAAGTTTTACTTTATTACTTTAATATGGAATTGTATATAGATGAATATTGAGGTTGCCAGCTGTTGGAATTAAGAAATAATTTTTATATTTGATGAAATGATGTGTAGAATAATTACGGTAATAACATTAATTTAATATACTGGTTGAGGCAGTAAATAGAGAGCCCCGATTTTCAATCAAAATGTCCCAGGTTCGATTCATGATAAAAGTAAAATGCTTTATTGTTTTTTTGACCTGTGCCAGTAGCCTGTGTCATTGGCATTGAGATAAAATAAATGACAATAAAAAATAATAGGCTCACATCTCGAAAGGCCTAATAGTTTGGCTAAATATTTAATATGTAGGTAAAGTTAATATATAATATGTAGGTTAAATTTAAATATACTATTACGAATATTTTCTTGTAAGGAAATATTTATATACAACATTCGTAACTCTTCCATTAAATTAGTTTAAGGTACTACTATGTCGAATATTAGATCTAATCTCGAATCATAATTTTGTATAAATAATTGAATATACAATTGTATGTAAAAATTAATTACAATAACTTCAGTTTAATTTAAAAGACATACCTTCAAAGATTAGATTCATTTGTAGAAATGCGTACGTCAGTTTTATTATTTGGGATGAATACCGGAAGTGGCGGAGATATGAATAAAAAAATTTACATGTGGTTTGTACTACCAAATATTGAAAGAGTACTGTGTACAGTTACTAATCGAAAAATAATGAGAATTGTGAGTAAAAGTAATGAACTGTAATTGAACATAAAAATAAGGAAAAGAGTATATATAGACTACATTGTATGATACTCTGTTAAAATAATAATTAGTTGGGTACGAAATCTCCTTCCTAAAAACCTCATCTCAAAATTTTCAAAGACAAAAAAAAAACCAAACAATAAATCTCCAATGGAGAGTAATTTAAGTCCCCAACTATAGTTATAATAAATATTTTTCCCAACTCTGGAAAAAGGTGATATTTCATTTCTTTCTTTGTGCTCAGCAGAGATAACTCAAAACCAGTATTTGCCGATTTTGTCTTTTGTGATATTGTTTTGGAAATATTGTGTTTAAAGAGTTTTTCTTTGACTATTTTATCCCTTGGGAATTTTTTTCGCAGTATTTTGTCCGTCTCTCAAATACCAGTGTACCTATTATATTTTTAAAATATACTGTTAAATTATATTGAAAATCTGGTAACCTTGAAATTCATTCATGTAGAGCATAATTCATGGACTTTACTAGATATTTGCGATATATTTCACCAACTATCATCAAAATTTTAATCATTGAGTTGAATAAAAAAGGAAAAAAAAAGAAAAAAAACTTTAAATTGGGAAAAAATCTTTTTTAAATTGTTTTTGTTTTTGCAATCAAAATAACATCCTCAACCATTATAAATACAAATTATGCTCCAATTTATCTATTTAACTCGTTATATCTTATGTTTGGATTAATGTATACAATGTATATACATATATGACTATATATATTGTATGTCCAATTGAAATTCGATTAAGCTGCCAAGTTATTTAAAACTAAAGATATATTTCAAATGATTTTTTTTTTATTTCATTTTTTGTTTTGTTTTTCTGTTTTTTCTGTGAAATTTACAAATCGTATATTTTTGTGTTTTATTTCTTGCAGCTATTTACCTTATATAGGTAAAACCACTAATGTAATGAATATGTTTCCTGTAATAGACTTTGAATATAAAATGAAATGTATATATACATACTTTGTATACATATATATACAAAATTCAGATTAAATGGCGCGCATACAGGTACATTACCCGTTTCTAGAATTTTTTATTAACTATTTTTTAACTGAATAGAAAGAAAAATAAGGAGGCAGATTGCAATGCAATACTAAAGTTTCCGATGTACAGTGCTTATTAAAATTATGTTATTTTAGTGATACCATAATAATGGCATCAATATGAGAATGTTTTATTATTATTATAAAAGTTAATGAAATGTTCTGAGAATCTTACAGTTGTAGTATTCAAGATCTGCAGTGTTCAGAATTCATAACCAATTTTAATATCGAGAATTCATAACCGATTTAAATTGGATGTCGAATTAATAATCGTTGGGTGATTTTAAAACTTTTATTAAAAACTACTATTTTAGTAAAGTTGGTATATATGATTAAAAACAGTGTTGATTTTCACAATCGCTTATACTTGTGGACCACTTGTATCCTAAAATAGTTGAAAAATTGGTTCTGTAGTTCGGGTTCATGTAGATAACATTATTTTTGTTTGTTTATGTCGTTAGTATAATACTCTCTCTCTCTCTCTCGTATATTAAGCCAATAACATTCCTTGTCTTCTGAATTTATATGATTCATAATGCTGGATTTACAAGACGTTGGGGCGACCAAACTTCGTTCGAAAGACTAAATATCGGCAGATTTAAAACAATTTCGTATATCTTCAACAACTAAAAATCCACCCTTGAGCGAAAAAAAATTGATAAGTCAGGTCCAGTATCTATATGGTCTGTTGTACATCTAAGTAAGTAGTAATAATCCCGGATTAGTTCTTAAGAGTGTAAACATGTATTTACTTTAGAAACTTCGTCTCTTTATATTACAAAATCCACCTCCGAAAAAATGGAGGACATTTATAAATCAGGTACAGGATCTACATGGTCTGCTGTCCACCTAAGTAAGTAGTAATAATGCCGGATTAGTTCTTGAGAGTGTTAACATGAAATTACTTTATTAAAATTTCGTCTCTTTTGATTCCAAAAATTAAGAAAACCATAACCATTGGACGAATAATCTTTGTAACAACTGTAGATGCATAAATATGTATATATATATATATATATATATATATATTTTGTACATATGAATTGATTATAATAAAAATCACGAGAAATTTCACGACGTTACTATTATTAACCGCTTAGATATTATTTGTTTTTATATTTTTCATTTGTTTTATTTTGTATGACAAAGAAGAGGAGTACAACACTCCTGCCTCGTTTGCTAAAATTGTGAAATACTAACGATGAAAGAATTTTTTTTACGAAGTATTCTTACGAAGAATGAAAGAAAAGTTTTTGTTTAAAATTATGGGTTAAGATAGTCAAACTCAGACGTGATTATACTGGGTTGATCATTTTGAGTGAAAAATAATTTATTAAAAACAAATATTTGAATTCAAAATATTATATTATCATCTCTTTCAGAGTTCCGCCTTAAGCGATTGTGAGATGTAGGAAAATGCTTCTATAGTAATATTTGATATTTCGATTTTAAATGCTAAAGTAGAATCTATAGCATTTCCTCAGTTGTATGAATAATTCTGTAAAAAGCATGTATAAACCACTTGAAATAAAATCTTTTTTGTGGGTCCCAAAATGATAATAAGATCGAAAATATGTACTACTATCCGAAAAATAATAATAATAATAATAAAAGAATAAATTGGTTTGTTTTAATAAATTCATAATTTTGTTGAGATGCTGAGCTGAGTTAATTTCGAACTTTGGTAAATTGCAGTCTATAGATTGGCTTACCTAAACTCAAATAGGTTCATTTTGAAACAACATTTATATACGAAATAGCCAAAATATATGAAAATTTATAGAATTAAAGAAAATTATAGAATATAGATTTACGAGTCCTACTTTACGAGTCTAAAAATAATCAACCTAAATATATCTTTGAAATATGAACCAAATAAGTACAAAAAACAAAACATACTTGGTATGAATAATACTTTGTATTGAAATAGCTGTAGCTGTGTAAATTGCAATTGTTATATAGCACATTTCTATATAGCCTGATTCGTAAAATGGTAGAAAAATTAAATTAAAAAATTTGCCAAATACGATTTGAAATCCTCTGCTAAATTAAATTCGTCTAATCTGTTGGTCTTTATATGACGCAAACGACACCGAATAGAATAACAACAGTAGACTAGCCAACTAATTTGTGAAAATAAGATTAGGCGTATGCAATTTTCTGTTGCATTAGTTCATATGAAACCAGTTGCAGGTGTGCCCGCTTTCATGTACACTAATGGAACACAAATGTGCAATCAAACAGTTGCAAAACTAAAAATCGCAGACCTACCTTCAAACATAATTGGATTCAATAAATTTTAATAGATTCCATGTTTGAAACAAACTCAAATCATTTTGAAGCCAAATCATAGATGTTTCAATTTGAATTAATTATGAATCTATTTAACTTTTCTCTCAGTGTAGCCTAAAGATTATTAAAAATTCAAGTACAGTCTCAGAACCACAATATATTGAGCTATTGCTAAACCCTATACTCACAAGTGGACTTAGACTTACAAGGACTTATAAAGAAATATGTACGATCATTACGATCATTTGAAGTATTTATGAAAATTAATGAAAATTAATTGAAAATAGTGAGAGCTATTCCATCTTTCTTTTATATTTATAATTTCTTAATATATTGTCAAAATGTGCGGGATCTGCGATACAAAACTAGAATTGGATTCGTTAATTCTATGATATTAGAATTTTAGGTTTATGCTATAAGTGAAACATGGCTTACTCCTGCCATTAATAATTTGGAATTCTTTGACTGTTCATTCATTGTTTACAGATACCATACTAACCATTTGGATTTTTCCAACTGTCAGGGTAGCAACATTATTATTTTCTAAGGGCAGAGGGGTAATAGTGTAAAAGCAAGTGAAATTACAATTCATAGTACTGAGATATTTTAAATTATGTTAGTTAAAACTCGAAATTGAAGGTGATACTATTGCAATATTCCTCCAAGCTGTCTAATAGTGATATATATAAAACTTGTTCAAAAGTGACAGAATACCTTTCTAATATTATGGGTCCATCTAACGAATTAATCTTTTGTGGAGATTTCAATCTACCCAATATCTATTTTGTTCTGATTTCAAACTCATTTCATTCTCATTGATTGCTTAAACTGAAGTAGATTTTCATTCGTGTTTAGGTTATTGAATTTATTTAAGGTAGTTTTTTTATGTTATAGCACTTTCTATTATGTTGTAGCACGTAGATTTTCATATTCTCTGCTTTAATTTTGGTAATTTGCTTTTTAATACTTTTCGAAGTGAATGTGTCATCACCACTAACCATCCTCTTGTGGTATATCGATTCAACGATTTATGCGATCTACTTTCAAAGTTCCTTTTATATGATAACAAAATGATGATAACAAAAAAAGAAAAAAAAATGTTTTTTCTATAAAACCATAATTGTATATTTTTCTACCATTCCACGTCTAAATACTTATCATATATAAAATAACATTGATTATATGTTAAAGTTCGTTAAAATTAAAAATATTGTAAAAAAAAAAGGAAAAACACTATCTAATCGTGACGTACTTAGAAAGTAGCGTAGTACATCAATCTTACAAACTACTATGGGTTTTAGGGTAGCTTACATAATATAAATTCAATATGTTCTCATATAGAGGAACTCTTCTATACCATATAGATACAAAATTTATTATTGAAAATAAATTTAATAAAAAAAATAAAAAATAAATAAATTGGATTTACTAGAATATAACTTTTAAAATCCAATAAAAAAAAGTAAAAGAAAAAAAATTTATTTGATCTCTTCGATAAATAATGTTATTTCATGGACTAATTTAAAAAAAAAAAAAAAACAAAAACAAAAATAGAGTTCAAAAGGTGTAACAAATAATTAAAATTTTCCACAAGAATCTATAATAAAAAAAAAAATAAAAAAATTGGAATTCATATGAAAATATTTTCACGTTAGAATAAAAGAAGCTGAGAAAATTGTTAGAGATTATTATGTTCAAGAATGAGATCGCAAACACTGATGTTATTCAAGTTCGAATATTTACTATAAAATAAGAATATGGGAAAAGATATTCAAATTTTTCACGTAATAAAATTAAATATATAAAAATAATTTCGTGAGGTCTTATGTTTCGAGAGTGGGTTTTATGTTCTCATTAGATCACAGATCTAAAGTGAATAGTTTAATTTTACATTAACTGATTTTCAATTCGGATTCGGTTTTCAATTACATCGTTACAAAATAATGAGAATTAATCTTGATTAACCAATTTAAATTGGGCTAAGTCCAATTAAATATTATAATTTTATTTTATTAATTTCCATTAAATTATTATAAATACTTAGTTGATTTAGGCATACTGGGTACTTAACTATATTCTATGCCACTCAGTGTGTGAAACATGGAGGCATAATGACGAATAAACAAATGATATAGTGCAACACATAACATAGTGTGATTTATATGTAATGTTTCGGGAATAAACTGTCCTAGCTATGGGGTTGATTGACGATACGAACAAAAAAAAAGTATATACCATTATTCATTATTGTTTTTCGTGTTTAATAACAAAGCGGTATTTAAAAATATTTTCTTAGTGTTAATATTCGATTTGATGCCAAATTATTTCCGATCGTATATTTACTCTAGAAATTTTTGTAAATGCTTTGTAAAAGCTAATTCAATCATTCATTTGTAAAAGCTATTTCAATCATCTTCTATATGAATCTTATCAATATATTTATTTTTAAATAGTCTAATCGGTATGATGGCAGAAAATTGCCATCTAATGACAATCACGGGGTTGCATCCCCTGGAAAATACACTTCATTTATTTTACTAAACGATAGGAGGGTATATAAGTGACAATAAGTAAAATAGCAACAGTAGTCTAATCAATTGCTTTGGAAAAATTATGATTACAAGAAACTGAATCATCTATAATTATAAATGACAAGCATTTAAGGACCTGCGCAGTAGACACCTTTTCATTTTATATCTCTCCTCCATAATGAACTCTTATATAATAATAGTAATAAGTAAGTTGTAAATAAAACAATAATGCGCACACAGTTAAAATTTTTTTTAATCATATGGTTTTATTATTCACCAAATACATTAAGAAATAGGTAGAAACGAAACAGAAAATGAGGAGTAAGGTATTTATGTTTTTTAACAGAAACATACTAATTTCAAAACTTTTCATTAAAACATGGATGTTTTCTGCTTTGTAATGACAAGTCTCTATCAGTCCATGCAAATCCCTGTTCTTTTAAAAACTTTCATTTTGGCTTTAACTTGAATTATAATTACTCAACAGGGGCCCCTAGTAGTTCTATAATTGCATTATCTGAACTATGTAAAAACCCTATACTCACAAGTGTAGTGGAAAAAAGTTAAAAAATTTCAATAGTATTAATAAGCTCAAAAAAATAATTTATAAATTTGGTCCTGTTGATTCTGTCAGCATTAATCTGAACAAGATCATTTCATTTATAATTGAAGTATGAAATTATTTTACATCGTTATTGAATTATTATAATTTAATAATTCAAATAATTTGGTCATAATTTGAAATGTAGCAGTAATATGATACTACTGGGTTGGTTTGTCTATTATTGTACTGAATACAACTATGAATACAGAACACTGAATACAGCTAAATAAAACTTTCTACTGCATAACATGCAGCACAGATTACCAGCGCTGTATTTTTTATTTAAATTTTTACAATTAAAGTTAATTTCAAGTATTTTGTAAGTGAAAAATAATATAAAATAATAAAAATTAATAATTCAAAAATAACATTAATTTCCAACATTTACCAATCCTTTTTGAAAAAGATATCCTTAATTATTAAGAACAAAAACAAACAAACAAAAAGAAGTGAATATTCTTCTTTGTTCATTTTTTATGCGATACCCGTTAAGTTTTATGTGACTCTTTTAAATTATCATTATTACTATTAAAAATTTCTCTAGACAGGTGATACTTTTAACTGTATATAATTTATCTTTTTTATTTTATTTGTGTTTATAGTTACAACCAACTTGTGTGTATCAACAACTTAATATAGTCAGCAGGTATTAAATAAAAACAATTTATATATATATATATATATATATATATATTTAGTATAATACTAAACATAATACTAAAATTGGAAATCGAGTAAATTAAATTTAATTACAAACATTTTTTTTACGCGAAATTATTTTATTTAGTTTTTTGTTAAATTTTTTGTCTCACTCATTTACAATAATTTCAATGTTAAGGTTTTAAATCAATATGACAGGCAATTTAACAGGTTTTATATTAGAAAAATAAAAAAAAATAAAAATAATTTTCCACATTAGAAAAATGAAGATAAAAAAATATATGTATATGTAAAAGAATATTTATTGAAAATAGTATTGAAAAACTGAAATTGAAATAACGATGTAACGAGTTATTTGTTAACATAAATCATGCGATTGGAAAATAGAAGGCAAAAAAACAAAACAAAAACATGGAAATTATTTTCATAAAGTTTTTAATGCGGAATTGTTTTTTTTTATTTTATTTTGTTTTTACAATTGACAATTTTCTGGGTTGTGATGATATATAGATAATTACTGTAAGTTGGAAATAGTTTAATAGTTAGTTGTATCGTGAAATAGAATTACAATTGAGTTACAAAATAATTTTCTAAATTAATTTCAAGTGTGCTTCAATTTTCGGCAAAATTATTGATTAAAACGTAGCTTATTTAGATGCAGACTAATAGCAGGTGGACCATGGTTTATGAATAATGATATTTTACGTCAAGACCTGTAGTGAAAATAATAAAATCGGAATTGTAAATACTAAGCAACACTAGCTTTTAAATAGTTAAGCAAACTTGTTTTTTTTTTTTTTTTTCAAATGGTAGCAGTCCGGTTAAATATCGCAACTTTCTGCAACTACTGAACAGATATTAACAACCGGAGGGCTTGACAATAATAATAACAAATAATTATTATTATTATTCATTTCATACAATATCCATTACAAATTTAAAATTACAAATAAATATTAACACTAATAGGATTGACAGAGGTCCAGAAATACTATGGAGTGCAACTAAATCGTCATGTGTAGCTTACCTGTTCCATGTGTTGGAGTGTTTTTAACCGTTATATGTTGCTTACATACAAAAATAAACATAACAACCACTGAATGTCTATATTAGATGTAGATTGTGTAGCTTCAAAGAAAAAAAGGTTCAGATATCTAAAGAGGGGTTAAAGCCGCATCCAAATTTTGAGAGTACGATTACACAAAAAAAATTTGAGGTAAGATTCTAACAAAAATTTAAATTATCAAAATTTAGTTTTACTTGAATAGAGATTTTTAATATTTCTGATTTCAGGTACAGAATTAAGTTTTTTAAAATAACCACAATCCGAATATTCTGGCCATATATAATTAATGAATTTGAAAAATATTATTTTACAAAGTTTCTAGAGTATAACATAGTGCAGCCTTTTTAATTAAGATTGAGACTAATATTGTAGAGTCCCAATGGTTCCCACAACATTTCGGTGATCTAGCTGACTGACGGCTATTTTATAGTTCGTTTTCGTTCATTATATTAGCCGATCAGCGAAGAATAGCTTTTATTTTAGTTCTGTCAGTTCAGATTTCTGCATGCTTAATGAATGTTCTGTGTTGTTCTCTGTGTTTTAAGCTTCAATTTTATTTCCTTTTCAAACGGGTCAATTTCTGCTCTCAGACCAGACATTCTCGATACTAATATTTGCAAGATTATATTATGATTTTTATATATGTGATATTAGTTTGCAAATATTTTCACATCCACATATTTCAATAACATAATTTATTTTAACAGAATTTTAATAGCTAGTTTGTATCTAATGAGTAGCCATCATAGAATAGTATTCTGCTGCAGTTAAGAAAAACTGAAGTAGTAATTTATGTAAGTTGCTATCACTTTCGGCAATTATAACCATTTCGGTTTCTTCTTTATTTGTTCTAAAAACCTTCAGGGTCAGCATCTGAATCCGCTTAGTATAGTATTTGGGATTCAGTAAAAATTTTAAATAATCGGCTTGCTGACTTAAGAAAACTAGCTGTCAACTATAATGTTAATACTGCGATTAATATCATACGTTTTTATGTTTTTTGTTATAAAACTAATTTTTTGTATACCCTGGAAAATAATGCTTTGTGAGCAAAAGCTCTTTCGCAAGGCTCATGTACAAAATAATAGTTTATAGGTTTTTGAAAATAATGGAATATATAAAATGATGGGTTACTGGTCATACATAATCATTAAAACCTAGTTAAACTTAATTATTGATTTTCTATTTTTTTTTTTTTAGCAATGAACTTTTCGGATTTCATTGTCTGTTTAAATGTGTGGTTAATTTTATTAACTTTTATTTCTTTAAATTTGTTAATTTTCATCCTTTAAGTTTTATTTCTTGCCTATTTTTCTTCTCATCCATATATCCATATATCATTACATAAGTCTATAACTTTAGAAAACTATTATAATTTTTAGCTTTTCAAATGAATTATAACTTATAAATAAATTTAATAATTTCTATTACAACCGATTTAAATTTATTTCATTGTTCATTGCTTTTCTTTCCTATATAAAATATATAAATTAAGAATTTTACTACACACCTGTTTAACACATTTGCGCGACGCGATAAGATAGTTTATTGGCGCGTAAAATATAACGTTAACGTGAGTTGTCAACTGGTGTGTTGTATTCAAATGGACTAAAAAAAAACCAAAAAAAAAAACATTAATATAACAAAATTGCGTTTTAATGTTCTATCTAAATATTTTAATCTTTTAACATACTACATAAAATTGTTGGCACAAAATAAAATAACAGCGGGCTGATTCTACAAAAACCGGACAGAGGTCTTGTACCTGTACAAAATTAAAAAAATGAAATAAAATAAAATTATCACATTGTTTCTCTTATTTTTGTTTTTGCTGTTATTGTTGTTGCAGAAAAAATTATTCTATTTTTTCAGAACCAGCAGCAGCTGTAGAACAATTTTCTGTCGTTATTACTTGTTAATATTGTATACCCTCATCAAGTATGCGTACAAGCATGTATATGAATGTATGTTCGAATTGAATATAACAACGTGTTAATTCGCGTACCCATTTAAATGTCAAATGAAATGAAATGAAATTAAAACCAAAAAAGAAAAACAAATAATATGTATCTTGAAAATTGTTTTTCTTTTTGTTTTTATTTTTTTTTTTTTTCTGAAGATTGTGCGTGCAATTTGGATTAATTTTGAATTACGATACCTGCTTGTCAGATAATATGCATAGATGTACCATATCCATGTACATTGGATATGTACAATGTTGTGAAAAGAAGATTAATTAATATGAATATTATATTGATGATATGTGTTTGTTATATGATCTTAATAATGGTGGTGTCTTGAATTGTATTTAAAAAAAAAATAAAAAATGAAAAAAACAAAACCAGAAATAATAAAAATTCAGAAGCTAAACTTTTGTCAGATAAAAATGTAATTTAAGAGACACGAAAGAAATGTTATTGGTGTTCTCATTCGAATTGGAAGATTATTGAATAAAATTATTTTGACATTAATAATAGAAGCGATCATTTAAACTATTCGAAATAAAATGAAATAAAAAAATGTGTTTGTTTACAAATGTGCGCTACTTAAAGGATTAAGGATTAAAGCAATTATTTTTTGTGGGATTATATTTTAAATTGTTTAATCAGGGACCAAACTTAAATAATTTTTTTTTTTTTTTATTAACACTTAGCAGTTTAAAATTTTAATAAATAATATGTAATCTTTGGCATGATGTTAATGTTTAATATGTACTCTAATAGAAAATTTTGTTAAATATTTTGTGGATTGTTGATAACATTTTGATAAAATTTTCAATTAAAAAATTGTTGAGTAATTTTAATTTAGCAATAATTTGGCTTATTTGTCGCACAATTTCATTCTTTTACAAATGTTCATTTATAAAAATTCCTTTATTAATGTGTGAATAGCGTGTAAATGCTAAGTTTTTATCTCTTCATGATACAACAGTTAAATATTAGACTAAAATGTAACTTATTGTCATTTGTGTTTGACTCCAGTAGTCAATCAAAATCGTCATAACTTTAACAGATTCTAGTTTGAACTCAGTAAGCAATTGATAAGTAGAGTTCTTGTGTTGTAACACAAATTGTAAATTCTATATACGATATACTACACTTTTTTTTAGGCCAAAATAATGGGACACGAACTCTACCTGTCTTTATAGAGTTTAAGACATTTAAAAATTTAAAAAAAACGATAAGTAGTAAAGAAATAAACAAAATTATAAAATAATATGAATAGAATAGAAGAGTTAGTATGTATAAAATTTATAGACAGCTTTAGAAGAATCTTGAGAACTTCTAAGTTATATACTTTTGGGAACACATAAAGATGGTATGGTATTTCATAGTTTAGAGGTTCGGATGATGAAAGAATTTTTATATTTCACAGTTCTGGTTCGAATATGTTCTACTATGAGAAAGAGCTGTCCTATGAGTATTACGCTGGATTGATTGTATGATTTTGGGTTTAATACTTTTTATTTCGTCAGAGCAATTACCAAACAGATGGAAGCGGTACGTTATCTTGTTGTTTTAATCTTGTTTTTTTAAAATATTGTTTTTAAAAATCTTGTTTTTCAAAATCTCTTTTTTTTAAATCTTGTTTTTCCTAAAAATCTTGCTCTTTTCCAAAAATCTTGTTTTTTTTTAAAATTATTTTGCAAACATTTTTAGAAGTGAAAAAATGTTGCTTTTTGTTTCAAGTGATAACACTTTGTTACCGTCACTAATAACAGGGTTCCAATAGTACCGGACGGAAATTTAGGGCGGCAGCTTCCGACTTTAAAAATAAAATAGCTTTTTCTTTTTTTTTTAAATTTTTACTAAACTCTTACCGTTTATGTATACCCGATGGCTTGTCGGCAAAAATAAGGATTTCAATAAATGATTAGCGGGAGTTTGGGGGCAGTAGACCTCGACTTTAAAATTAAAATATTTGCTTTTTATATTCATTACTAAAATCTTTTCGCCAGCAACACCAGAATTTTTATTTTTATATTATTAAAATTTTGAAATGCCTTTATTTTTGCATAGTCAGTGACGGTGTTTTATTGGCACTGCAAAATAACTGCGAGACATAAACTCCCCAAAAAAAAAAGTTTTTATCTTAATTATTTGTATGCGTAGCTGCTTTTGGAATGCAAAAAGAAGAATATATCCCTTTTACAAAATATGTACCTTAGTTATATTTATCCGTAGCCGCTGTTATATTATAATTATAAATATATTATAAATATATTTTGAAACTATCTGATTTTTGTTACAAATTGTTTTCAAGATTTTTCAAAAATTTTTTTTTCAGTCTTTTTTAAATAATTAAAAAACAAGATTTTCAAAAACAAGATTTTAAGAAACAAGATTAAAAAAAACAAGATTACGTAGTAGACCCCCAACAGATATTTATATTTTGGCAATGACTTAATGATGGTAGGTATTATATAACATCTCCATCATTGATAATTTTTATGGCTCGCTTTTATATCTTATCTAAGTACGGTAGAGCCTGGTACAGGTTGCAGCGCCCAAATATGCGACTTTTATTCAATTCGTGCCCGAATATATGCTTCGTATATTAATAGGAGAGGTTGGAAGATGTAAAGTATTTCCTATTTCTGCTTCAGAATATTAAAGCATCTTCACGACAGAGAAAATGTGATCCATACAAAATTCCTGTTTATTTTCATTCCAAGAATTCTTAGAGTTTCAAAGTTTTCGATTCTTACATTTTCAAATACCATAATATTTGGTAGGATAAATATTGCTTTGTTGATATGAGGTAACTCTGAATTTTTTTAGCATTAAATTTTACCCTATTCTATATACAACTTTCTCTGTTTTGTATTTTTTTAGGGTTCCTGTTTAGAGATCAAGATATGATATTTCGCTCTATAAGAACTCTCGGTCACTTCAGTCTGACTACTCAAAAAATGATTAGAATACCCTTAAATTTTAGATGGAATATTTATTGAAAAATAAAAATTACTCTAAGGATCTTTTGAAAAAATCAAAACCGTCGAAATAATTTACAACGATTCTACTGGGTAGGTCATATTGAGGATACGAAAATATTATAGCAAAGAAAATGCTGCATTCATAAACGGATAGGACAATGTCATCGGTAGGTTGTTAAACGACTTTGAGGCAGAACCAATTTTTATACTTATACTTGGTGCTACCAATTGGCAGAGGATATGCTCAGAATGAGGCTATGCAAAGCTAATTATCTTTTATTTAATCAATTATTTATTTATTTTTTTATTTGTTGTGTTTTAAAAAATATTGTCTAGTAGCTTTTTTAAATGGACTTTGATGTATTGTTAATAACCATCATCAGTAAAAACCATATAGTGGAAAAAATTAAATCTTTAATACCGTTAATCAAAGGATATAATTTTTGTTCTAATTTTGTTTTTTCAACATTAGTTGAAATTTTCTATTGTCAAGGTTGAGAGATGTAGGGAAGATACATTAGCAAAATATGGAAAACTAGATTTTTTTTTTGGTTGATAAAGCGCGTTGGGTTTTAATTCTGCTGGGTTCAAATTTATGTTATGAACAAAGTTAAAACTTCAGTAGAAGATGATGAGGATAAAAATAATAGCGAAAGTTAAATTTTTTAAACTACTGTAGATCACTAGTAGAAGAACTTATTAGGATATATTAAACTCCAGTATAATAGAATAACTTGTACAGGTTATGCAGACCTCATACTATAATATAATCACTTAAATTTCAATATGTGGAACTTTAATACATCTTTAAATTCATGAAAATTATATTCAGAAAACTTTTTAACAACTTTTAAAACATTTTTGTTTGTTTTTTATGATTTTTCTTAGATTCAATAAAATTGTTAAACAATGAAACACGTGCTTACACTACAATTTAAAGAAATAAAAAAAAAAACAAAGTAGAGTAACATACATTTTATTATCTTAAATATTGAACTTATTACAATTAAATACAATTGTTTAAAATTCAAAACCTTATTACCATACTATGTTGTATAAAAAAAAAAAAAAAAAAAAAACAAAATAAAAAAAAGAAAAAACGAAAATAATAATAACACGAATTAATTGTGTCACAATAAATTTATATTGTATCTGGTAGTTTGTAAAGGTAAAAGATAAATTTTCAAGATTACAAAACAGAAAAAAAGTACAATTTAAGACAATTTTAATATCGTAATCTTGTTATGTCTTATTTTTGTTTGTATATTTTGTTCTTGTTTTTTTTTTTGTTTTGTTGGAAAAACGTTTGTTAAATGAATAATAATTGAATTGTAAATCAGAAATTTAAAGTGATTATCCTGTTGAATAGACATTATTATTTTAATGAAATAAATACAGGGTAATACACAAATTGAAGTGAAATGACACAATAATGTAAAAAAACGTTGCTTTTGAATTTTGTTTCATTCGTTTTTTAATATAATTTTGCAGTTAGAGATGATGTAGCTGTATGTATAGGTTGAATCGGTTTTTGTTGGTTTTTGACTACAGTCAGATCAGTGAATTAAATTTAATTATTAATTTGGAAATTTAAATTTAATAAAATTGTTATTTTAAGAGGTCAGCTATAATAATAAAACAAGAAAAATATAAAAAACCTTTTATCCAGTGAGAATTTGGTTTAGTTTTTATAACTCACATATAGATTTATTTTAGTATTAGTTATTTATTTATTTTGTTATTATTAAAAGAAGGCTATATAATAATGCATATAATCAGCCTGGAACTTGTCTGGGTATAGTTAAACAGTACAATACCTACTGATGATTTCCGCTAGTGTTTAACTCTTAATTATTTTTATTAACTTTTATTTTCATTTGCTTATCGATTATTCATCTTTATCTACGTTACTACTAATGATAAAGGAAGGAAGTTTGATCGAAATTTCCATTTTATTTTTACAACTGCAAGTGTATGTCCTTTGGTCGAACGCTATTATTGTGGTAATCTAAATTTCCGAATCAACTGATGCGTATACCTTGAAATATGTATATATTTCACGACCTATGGCATCATATTCAAATAGAAGAATTTTGTTTAAGAAAAGAATTTCTTTTTCTATAAACTAAGTCTGCACCTGTTTGTCTGTAGTTGGACTTAACAATCTCGAATAGACATATTTTGTTGAATAATATGTCCTGTATTGAATCATGTCTGAAATTGAATATAATCTTCCTGATTACCAAATTTCACCAATTAATTTTAAATTTAAAAAATATTTTAGATTTATTTAGTAATTTCTCAAATTTTTTTCACAATCCTGCCAGAGTTAATGGGAAGCTTGTTGTATTGCAAATTTATTCGTAAATTCAGTTTAGAAGTTATATACGTTAATGTTGTGCTTATTTCAATTCTCGCACATTTATTCACATTTATTCATTACGTTTTGAATAGTTATAAACCGATAGCCCTACTAGCTAGTTTTTACTTTTATTATAACTTCAATTATAGTAAATAAAGAAATAATAATAATAATAATAATGAATAGTAATAGCAAAGAGTTTCCTATAAATTTATCCAGTGCAAATATTTCGGTTTTGTCTACAAATTTAGTCATATATAAACATTTATCATTATTATAAACAAAATTATAGAAAAACAAATTTAAAAATAATAAATTTATTTCTCACTTGTAAAGGGTTTTAAATTTTTATTTTTTAATAAATGAAATAAAAATAAAAATGGTCTAATAGTTGCCCTTCGGATTTAACTGTAGGCCTTTAATAAATAAAATGGGTATAAATATCCAGTTTATTTAAAAAAAAAATGCTCTAAATTAATTATTAGGGAAAATATTCAAACTAAAAGCTGTCTAGTTGGTCCAACATTACCATGTTTACCGTTTAGTTCCAGTATTGTTGGTGAACAATACATTTCTTTAATTATAAGCTTAGATCATTATATTTCTCAAATTAATTTTTTATTTTATATATCCCTTATACTAATTTTGTTTTTGTCTGAAGCCTTTTATAACAACAAACATATGAAAAAACCAAAAAACAGTTCATTATGAACGATAGAATAAGAATTGAGAGAATAAATCCATTTTTTTTAAAATTTATTATGAAAGTAGGTTTAGGTAGGAGTTAAAATGTAGTGAGAAATGTTAAGTGAGTGAGTGAGTGTAATGAGAGTGTTAAAATGTAGTGAGAAAATATTATTATGATGAGAAATGATACATATTTACTTTACATTGTTGTTGGTGTTTTCAGTTGTAATGTGCATACTTCTTTAAACTGAAACCAAACTTTACGAGAATAGTAATGTTATTATACTAGTAATATTATATTTAAAAATTATGACCCTGTGATGTGTGTCTAATTTCAATTTAGTTCTATAGAAACTATATTAAGATTCTAATTCAAAATTATTCTTATTATTATTATTGAGTTGACCATAATATACATTATGGCCAATTTTATAAGTTCCATCTATATATTACTGTTATATATAATTTACAATTATAATATAGAGAACATTTAAATAAAATAATTTTTTTACTCAATTAATTTAGTATAATATAAAAATGCTCAGCTAATTATGTTGGTTACAATTAATCAAATTGTTATAACACAATTTTCAGAACACTCTGTATACATATATAATATCAGAAAATTTTTATAATAACATGCATGTACATTAACTTAAACTGATTTTAAAATACTCTCAACCATAAAATTCATTTTCTAATCTAATTCGTTTGATCTGATGTCATCTAATGTAAAATAGTTTCTGTGACTATTGTCGTAACAAAACAATCCTATAGGAACATAATATAACTATATTATTAATTATTGTCTACGAGTACGTAATGCTGTAGGTAATTTTTTTCTTATACGTAAAATCATGTATATTTTCCTTTTTACGAGTTACTTTTTCTTTTCCAATTATTTTTATTTGATTTTTTGTTTTTTTACTTTTATTTATTTATTTATCAACCATACTCTTCAGATAGGTAAAAATAATATTAATCCGATGTGGTATGCATTTTGTACGAATGTAATTTAAATACAATATTGTAAAATAAATTTTTAAATATAAATACCTAGTATGTGTATTGTGTAATAAAATAGTTCTACTGCTTAATTATAGCTATATACACATTATTATAGTCAATTAAATTTTTATAATTTAATCATTATTGTTATGGTATCATTTATTTTTAACAATTTTATTAACATTTTGTAAATAAAGGTATATTGTAATCGAGATTTATATCAATTCCTAATAATGCCAATGGTTAATTCCTTATTTTTTATAGTTGAGCATCAATAAAATTATACAATTTTACTAAATGGAGGCTTATTAAGTTAATTATAGTACAATAATTTGTTTGTTGATATAAAGTACATTAAATAATTTTTGAAGAAGAAAAAATTGGGTATATATGTATATTGTCAATCAAGGGTACCGACCAATTTCAATTAATTTGAATTTGATTGAAATTTCCTGATTCAAAATTATTTTCAATTGAATTGAATTTTAAAGTAACTATAGTAAAAGCGTTAAGATATTATATTGTTATTGTTAATATTATAGATATTAACAAAATGTAATATTAACAATAATAACAGAACATTCCGAATATGGAACATGGAACATGATCAATTCTATTGTTATGACCTACCCCACATAACATTTTATTGTTATAACAGCAAACTTAGTACTATAAGACTCCTATATGACTCCCGATAAGCATTAAAGGTGTTATAATGATGTTTTTATGAGAATAATGTGATTATAAGTATGTTCTTATAGCAATTGCTGTTATGATGGAATTTTCAGCAAGTGCTACAGCAATGTTGTTTTAAGTCTAAAAGTGCGTAATATCAAGAAATAAAGTGTTGTTATAAGAATGGAATTGCAAACAGTAGTAGTGTTATTATTTTACTGTATTCCTATAATGTTACTAATAAACTTACTGTAGCTTATGAACAAATATTTTGCGGCGGGCATTATTTTCTACAAAAATGGTAAAAAAAAATTTTTTTTTTTAAAGAAACAAAATTTGCAAAGCTTTATTTTTAATTTTTTTCGCATACTTTTCCTTAAAAGAATAATTATTTAAATATCAAATTTGATGTTATGAATTAATTAACGTACATCATGTAACATTTTAAAGATGCAATTTAATAATATATTTTCTGTTATTTATTTAAAAATTGGTTATTTTTGAAGGGCAATGTATTTTTTACAAAAATATTATTAAAATAAATGTCAATGAAATTTCTTTCCCAACCAAATTTTGCATTTTGGTCACAACAATTATAAATATTAATACAATTGTTATTCTAAAACCGCAACATATTATTTATTAGTAAAACATTTTTTATATTATAAATCATTTACATACAAATATAAAAATATTTAATTAATATCATTCTCCATTTCTTATGAAATAAATATAACCTTCATAAAACTATTATTTTAATATAAAAAGTAATACCTTTCTCAATCACGCACAACATAAATTATTTCGAAAGAATTCCATTTCTAAATAAAATTACACTAATAAATACATTATTACATGTATACTAATCTCATAATAATATTACAGCAATTGCTCCAGTGCCTTATAGGATTCTCCATTTTAGTGCTATAACGTATTTATAACGTTTTACAACTATTGCGGAACATTCAAATTGACACTAATACTGCTATAAGAGTACCTATTTATAATAGTGATATAAGAGTGCTCAAGAGTCTTATAGCAATAAAACTGTGACGTGGGATATTAATTCAAGAACATTAACATTTTCGTTCGTTATTGTCCTTCTTTCCATTTACCCTCCTCCTTTATTTTGCCAACATAGATAGCCAAGCATACCAATCGGTATAAAAGGTCTCCACTACCAAAATACTAGGTTATGTATAAAAATAAATATACTGAAAATAAAATAGCTAATATACAATAAAATATTATGTACTTCAATTATCTATATACATATAATATTAATTATGTTATTAATAACGAACATTTAAAGCATACTGAAAAAAAAAATGATATTTCAATGAAATGAAATTTTAGATTTTCTGATATTATTTAATTATACATGCTCTAGTAATTTTGCATTAAATGCAATGAATTGAATTTAATTGTATTTAATTAAATAGTAAATTGAAATTTGTTTTTATTTAAACAAAAAAAAAATATCAATGCCATTTTCAAAATATAATTGAATATTTAAATACTTATCAATATTATAGCTACATATATTCCTATTATTAATAATGGTGAATATTGACATTATGCCATTCACTTTATTTGATAAATTTTTTTTTTTTGAAGGATTTTAAAATTAGATAAAATTATGATATTTTAGTTCTCTAACAATTTCAGATAAATGAAAATTCACTTGTTAGTAGATGTACCGACTTAATAATTTTATAATATAAGATTTATTTAATGAGTTAGATATGAAATTTATAACATAACCAATTAAAAATTTAATATACTGAATTTGGTTTTGAACAAATGGTTTAATTATAAATTAAAAGGTGAACATAAATAATAAAGATCGGAATCATTTTAAATTTGCGAAATAGAACTATTTTTGTCGTTCATTAACAATTAAAGTGTCAAAAAATGGAGGACAGGGATGATAGTTAAGCACAAGACCTACTATATGTTCCGTTGGTCACCTAAGTAAGTAAGTATGAGTTTTGTTTATTTTTTTTTATTTATTTTTATTTTCAGTAACTCTAGAGCTATTAGCTAATACAGAGTGTATATACGCTGGGTGGCTCGTATATTACAGGCTGGGAGCGCAGTAGGTAGAGTAGTAAAAAAATGCTCTATGGGTTTTTCGTCCTGGTCCAGTACCCTTTGTCATTGGTATAAAATAAATAACAAAAAATAATTTATAAATAAAATAAAGCTATTTAAGAAGGCTTAGTTCCTGACAATAGCATTAGTTTCCACATTTAATGAGTTGATAAGCCAGTAATTTGTTAAATAAATACTCGAAATATTGTAGATTGTAGTGTGAACTTGCAGTACCGTACTTAATTAAGCACGAAAAGGTGATTCTACCTAAGTTAATTTCAAGAACATAAAGAAAAAAAAAATAAAATTTGTAAAGTAAATTACATAATGATAGATTAGTAAGTATAAAGATGTAAATCAAATGTATAAAATGTCAAAAATATAGTTTAGAGTAAATAAGTTTTTAAATTTGTATAACTATCTACATACTATCAACTATCAGAATATTTTTATTTATTTATTTATTGCCATGATACATATTCATAATTTTTTTTAACAATTTTAAATTTTTTAGAGCTGATACTATTATATTTACACCTCTATGACTATTCTTAATTATTATATAGGGTAGCTGACTAATTTATTTATTATTTAATTTATTATTTAAAGCAAAAATGTCGACAAAAAATCTTTTTGAATATTTAAGTTTTTTCATATAACTTACAACTGCTTACATACTAAGAGATAAACCTAAATTAAAACCGATTCTAAAATTGCTCTTATGAGCGGATTATTTGTTATTATCAAAATATTAATAACTTAAATCTTAATGTTAATTTCTTGTAAACAATAATTTATTTATTTATTTATTTCAACAGTTGTAGGTCTTATAGGTATAGGCTTTATAGGTCCTTTTCCCTTTGTAAATTTGGGCCTTTTTATTAAATTATATTAATTATTTGGTATAAATTTTTGTGTATTATATATTTCTATTATTTTTTTATTAGTTCTATTATATCTTTATTAATTTATAAATTATATATGAACCGATGTGGTTGAAATAAACAATAATTTTCACTAAAATATGAGTCTTAGAAACAATATTTTTGAGAAAATATAACATTAGAATTATTTTCAATTTTCTTTATTAATTTTTTTTTTTTGGATTTATTTAAAAATTCATATTCAGTTTTGTTTAAAACATTATCCAAATATAGTGATTAAAACCTTGTGATTAGTAGTCAGATAAGTCACACTAAGTTGTTCTACTGTACATGTCCTTGTCGGTTTTAGTAAAATATATTTTGAATTTTCGGCATCACAGTACAGTTACAGTAACATATATGTAGAAATAATTTTTCATACATTAATTAGAGTACAACAAATTTTTAATTACTTAATATATCGGATGAGCCTACGATGTTATTCGAGTATATTATCAACTCATTAATTTTGGGAAATTACTACAAATATACCCAAAAAAATAAAAGAACATATCAGTGACTATTTTGGACATAATACATATACTTTCACATATTAGTTAATTATTTGTTGAACATCAGTGAACATTATATTTTTCTACCACTCAAGATTCGATGAGTCAAATTAATATTTTTGGAATATTTATTGATCAAATTTCAGACATATCAACTCTTTTAAATGCTCAAAACTACTGCTATTGTCACCAACTAAGCCTTTTTAAATAGCGCAGTTCCATTTTACTTAATTTGTTACTAAACTGAGCTCTCAGTTATTTTTTTCCCCTTATTCATTTTATATCAATGACAAAGGGTACTGAACTAGATCGTAAAACCTATTAAAGCGTTTTAGACCTTTACTGGGGATCGAACCTGATCTCTTTCTATAGAAAGGCAGGCCAGCGCTTTACCTGCTGCATGTTTTTAGCAATGATGACTTATTATTTTGTTAAATTACCACACAAAGTGTCACACTTTCTATTGAATTTATTTTCAGATATTTCATTTAAAATATTAATTTAGAATCTGTCTTTAAATCACGAACTCTAAAATGTAAGACTTTTTTCAATAATTTTTCAATTTTTTCATTGAGAGTTAATGATCTTTTTTTTTTTTTTTAATTTATGGAATTTAGAACGTGCTATTTTTTGTGCTTCAAGATACATTTCAAGATTTATGAAAAATACTTCACGATTTCCATAAATACACACAATTGTGTATGACACCTATGCTAACTTAATTTGAATAAAAATAATTTTTTTTTTTCTAATAATCTTTTGTTAATGATAACAAAAAAGAAAAAAAAAATTACAAATTCCTTAAATTAATGACAATTTACATAAAATTCAAATTTCACAAAATTAGTTAAAAAGTTCTATTAAAAAAAAAATACATTTTAAATTTTTGAAACTTTATTGTATTAAAATATAATATAGAAAAAAAGTTGTAGGCATAATTTGACATATTACTTCCTTTTGCAATCTATTTATTAATTGATAGACTACTCAGAGAATAATAAAAAAAAAAAAAAACATAAAAACATCACATCAAATGTACTTACAATGACATCTACATTTTTGTACATGATCTTCATTATAAAATCTCGAAAAAAAGTAGATACAAAAAATGTTAATTTTAAAAATAATTTTGACAGATAATTTGACAGTAATAATAAAAAAGTCATAATTTTAAAGAAATGGCAGCAACAAATATGGTAAACAAAAGTATTTCTAACAAAAAAAAAAATATAAAGAAAAGCAAAAATCACGAATAAAAAATTTAAATGAATGCACGCACGCATGAACTAAATATTAAGTTACGAATCTATAATAATCATTATAAAATGATTATTTGATTGATAATATTGATATTGATAATGATGATCAAGCATATTTGCTCCCTGGGTAAAGAAAAATTAAAAAATGCGTAAAAAATGCGTGCGTCTTTTTTTTTTTGTTGTTTTTTTTTGTTAAAACGATTTTTTAACAAGCCTAATGTTGTTGTTATTGTTGTTTTATAATGATGATAAATATATCATGGCTCTTTTGGTCAATTTTTTTGTTTTATTTTTTTTTATTTTACTAGATTTAAAATAAAAGTCGAAATAGTAGTTAATAATAATAATAATTTCTTTTATAATAAATTTTCGATTGATTGAGTCCGCTGTGATGAAAAGAATATTTTGTAAACCGTACCTCAATAGATTTTGAATGCGGATTTTGAATCTTTGGAATTTATCGTTAATCATGATGGTATATATGTATAGTCAATCTATTGGATAATGACATTCAATTTAAGGAATTTTTCGGTTTTTATTTTTCCATTTTTTGTTTTTGTGAGTCGATTAAAAATGATTTTATCTTTTTTTGATATTTTTAATTTTGATATTGCCCGTTTGTTTTGGGCCAATGTATGGTGTAAACAATAATTCAGTTGTGCACTTTTTTCTAACTTTGAAAGGTAAAGGTATATATATATATATATAGTAAAAAATTACAGTTACAAAACCTTTACCTTAAAAAGAAAAACAAAAACAAAAAACATAAAAAAAAGTATTAGGCTTGTGAAATACCTATGTCAGGTACAGTTACAGATCAATTATATGGAATAGTTTTTTGTAGTTGTTTTTTTACGATATTCTGATGTAACAATAGCCAAAACCGGCAGAATTGTTTTTTTTTGGTGGGAGAAAGAAATATTTTTTAGAAATCGTGTTTGAATTAGTTCAAATTAACACAAGAAAATATTGCATAAAAAAAACTTTGTTAATTTAAAACAAAAGACAAAACAAAAAAGAGAAGAAAAAAAATAAAGTTGACTTTGATTGATGTGAAATTTTTTATTTTTTAAGAGCGAATTGACTATTGTGTATTTCGGGTTTCCGTTTGTTAAATAAGTACATTTCTTTTGATTCAAAAATTTAGAAAAGAAAAAATTTATATAGAAAAAAATCAATTTTAAATTTTTTTTTAAATAAATGAATTTTTTCTTTTGTAGATGATGTTATTTTATTTTTGTTTAAATACATAATAATAATGTAAAAATGAATTTTAATTTAAAATTGAAGAATAAAATTTTTGGAATTAAAAGTATTATTATTTTTTTGGTACACATTGTCATTTATTTTATATATATGCATAGTTTTGAATAAAAAAAAATATTATTTTTCACGATTTGATCTAAATATGCTTTTTCTTAATATGTTTGATCGAATCTAATAAGGATTTTTTGAATTTTTTAACGAATTCCCTGAGAATGTGAGAATTACAAGAAACCATTCCAAATTTCTTTATTTAGCTAAAAAAAATTTATTAAAGATAAATGTGATTGATGTTGAAAAGTTACTACAGGTTCAAACTTAACTAGCACTTTGCATAATTAGTTGTAAATTATTAGTACAATTACGTTCTATATTGGATTACATTGTATATATATTTTAATTTTTATTTTAGATACCAAATGAAAAATTTTGTTTTTCTCTCTTTGAATTTAATTTGAAAATTAGTTAAGAATTTGCTAAATATTTGTAATTACAAAATGTCTCGTAAACCCCTTGTTGAATTTCTGTAAGTCTATATTTTAAGTGGTTGCAATGCAATCAAAACATGCTCTTATAGTATTTGATTGTTATTATCCTATTTTATTATATAGTTTCTAGTCTATTTACTATTTATAAAAATTGAATTTTGAATTGTGTTACTAGTCTTTTTTAAAAAATGAATTTATGAATTGTAATGATAAAATAGTGAATAAAATAAATAAATAAAAAAAAATAAAGCAAAAAAAAAATTTTGAAATTATACTGTTTTCTAAAATTTTCATTTGGTTTAATTAATATTGGAATAGCTAATTCTCTTATAGAAAAATAAAAAAAAATACGTATGCAAAATTAAAAACTATACCTAGATATTATTGTTAAAAATTTTAGAAAAAAAAAATTAATTTTTTATTTTAAAAGTGTTAAACTTCATAAAATATGCTTCACTTTTAACTTAGAAGTAAAAATTGTGTTCTATAGTTTTGGACGTAGTAAATCTTGTATAAATCATTCAATATTAATGAGTACTATATAAAACTATAACATAATTTGATGGTACTGGAATGACAGATGATACCAGTTATTTTTGCAATTTTGGTGGTTTCATTAAACTTAAAATGGTATTTATTTATGTAACAGTGGATCTGCAGATAATTCTACCTCTATATCAAAGAGCATATATATATAGGCCCTTTTCCCATTCAGAATGTGGGCCTAAAAAGGTATTTTTAATTAAATTTTTATCAATATTGATAAAATGTCCTTCTCAAAAAAGTATTGTCACAAACCCTATTAATTTTTTTGATTTAAAATGCAAATATAAGTAAAATAATTTCTTTGCCGTAAAACAAAAATGAATTCACTTATGTTACATAGCATTTTTATTTTTATAGCATTTCAGAGAGTTGTTTAGAGTTGTATTAGAGAGAGTTTATACTATCTTATAGACTTTTAAAAGATGGAAAATAATTGATTTTTAATTTTTCAGATTCAAGAAAGGTTCTGAAATAAATCATGAAAAATTAAGTAATTATAAACAGTATAAATAGTAACAAAAAATTTAAACTATAAGTAAAAATTTCTATAGATAAAATGTATTGCGAAGTCATTATGGAGTTCAAATATCCAATTTTCACATATTAGGTGGTGTTGCGACATTCAATTTTGATTTGATTTTCAACTAAAATCGAAATATTTCAATTGTCGCTGTCGTCAATTTTTTCAACTTTTTTTGATTTTGAAATTCAACTAAAATTTTTTAGTTGAAATTTGAATTTTTTTTGATTTTCTGTGATTTGTTGTGATAAATTTATTGTAATAATGGATAATTTATAAATGAGGAGTTGAATTTCAAAAGACGTTATTTCCACTTTCGACCGAAATAGTTTTTTTTTGATGCAATTTGATGTAAAATTTTGAATTACATTAAATTTTCACTTTATTTCTTGTCTAAAAAGCTACATTATTTAAATAAAATAGAAAAAGAGAAAATAACAAAATATTTTATTCCTTTTCTTAGTCCAAAAACTTATATTATATGTTTATTTTACATAATATATATGTATAGCTATAGCGCCTATTATTACTAAACGAAACAGTAATTATATTATTGAAATAATATTAACTTTTAAAAGACAAAATGGACTTGCATAAGGCAAGTTAATATAATTGAACACTTACTTATAAACTTATAACTTTTTTAAATATAACTAATACAACAAAACTGGAAACTCCAACATATTTTAGGTATCTTAAAATTTTTGATTTGAAATGGCAAAAATTCAAAGTTGAAATAAATTGATTCAACTAGTTTTTCAATGAATTTTTTTAGTTCATTTGAAAAATATCAAATCAACTAAATTGAATTGATTTGCGCGACACCACCTATTGTATTGAAAAGCAAAAAGATTCGAGCTTAATACCTCCAAAACTCAAAGCTGTCTAGTTACACAAGAACTTACACCATTTGAATTTATTCTCAGATTGCAATATGAGGACTTACAGCGACTTTTTTTTATTATGGAGCTCTGTGTAAGCGTGACCTCTTAAGATCTATTTTATTTCGTTGTTTATTTTCTTAGAACTGTAGGTCTATCTCCTTGATGAATGCTATTATTACTTGAACGCAAGTAAATCAAAATATTCTGTGGAATGAATGTAAATGTTTTTGGTTATTTAAGCTGTTGTAAGCCATATTTTTCCAGATCTGCTTAATATCTATATGAAGCGTAAATACAACTTAATATACAGTATTATATGAATCTATGGGTGCTTGACATAGTACAAAACACCTGATAGATGATATAAATATCTCATTGACATTTGCCCCACTTGGGAATCGTCATATTGTTTGAGAACGACTACCTCTATTTTATAGATATCATATGAGAGTAGGCAGGCAAATGCTTGGAAGATCTAAAATCACTACTTTCGCCACTTAAGCATGAGAGTAGGCAAACAAATACTTGGAAGAACTAAAATCACTTCTTTCGACACTTAAGCAGCTCAGTCGAGGAACGTGAGAGGGGCTTAAAATACCTGCTTCCACTTCTTAAGTAATCAAGACTGGTTATAAAAATTCATTTATAGTCAGACCTTTTAGAATGTGAAATACTAATCCACTAGAAGAATTACTAAGAAAGGACAGTTTTTATGTTCTTAATTTGTAAAAAGTCAAAGTGAACATCAATAACTTACTTCGTAACATTAATTTTTTCTCTATTTCCCTATAACTATCCCTTTTTTTTTCAAAAGCCAACGGAACGAAAATATAAAAATTTGTCTGGTTTAAAGTTTGGCTAATAATATATAAAACAAAAGAACAAAAAAATGTCATAAGTTGTATTAAAAGTTTACTATTAAAAGTAATAATAGCCGTAGACTTGTAATAGGTCACATTGTACCTTTTTAAAAAGTCTTTTTATCTTATTAACTAAAAAAAAAAAGAAAAATAATTTTATAATTAGTGCTTCAATATATAATATTATCTTTTTAAAATATCTCTTAGAAGCTGCTTTATTTTATTTTAATAATCTGATAAATCTATTTCCAAGTTTTGTTATTGCATAAACATATCTTTTACGTTATTAAAGCCAATTCCTAAATCAGTTGAACCAATATTAAAAAATTTTGAAATAGATATCGTGATGACATTAATAATGGTGTATAAAATTATAAAATAATTATTATCATTTTAAAATAATGACATATCTGATAAAAATATTAAACTTATTTACGATATTGTACTTGCCATTTCAATATAATATCAAATCAGATATAGTCTAAAACTATATACAAAGTATATAAAATATTCCCATAGTAATAAATTTAAAATTTCAAACTATTTTTCTTAGCGAATAGAAAACATTTCCATTAGTAGGATATTCAGTTACCAAGAAAATTTTTTATTTTAAAAATCTCATAAAAATCACTCTATAAAATATTATAGTAAAAAAATATATACTTATATTTTTTTACGTGACTTAAATCAATAATTTACTATAGATGTTGTTTTCGTTTTCTTTCTAATATCGATATTTACATTAAATTTTCAATGTAATCTATAAATATCAATAATATCTGGTAAATTTAATTTAATTATTTTTTATTACTGATAATCTGTAAAATTTAACGCAATAAATTACTTAATTTTCAGTTACTGTACTAGTAGTATGTACTTGCTCAATAGTAAGTTGTATGATAGTAATGTTAAATTTTTTGCTATTTTTGCAATTTTATAAAGGAGTTTTCATTATCCAATTTTTAATAATAAAGGGGTTTCTATTTCTGTTTTTCATCTTTGTTTGTTGGTACCTACATTTTAATATTGGAGTAGATCTTAAAATAAAGATTTTAGAAAATTTTGTTATTTGATACTTTCATTTTGAAAATTTTAAAACATGAAATCATATTTCATTATTGTGTATTTTAGTAAACGGTAGTAAAATGGTATTGGTGTTCTATCCTCTATAATTGTTTAATTCATTTTATGAAAGGTGGTACTTTCATATTTTAGCATTAATAAATTTTCTTTGTTTCAAACTCAGATGAGTAAAACTGAGCTCTATACTATAATTATATAAATGTACTTATTTGCATATGTCCTTATATTTATGCATAGATGATAATATACATAGGTACTCAAATACGTTTATTGTAGTGGACTATGAGCGATTGTGGTGTGAACCACTAGCATACATACGAGTATATTCTAGATAGACTTGGATCAGATGTGGTTTGAATCAGAAGAACTGTTATTTAATTCAATTAAAAATATCTACAGATTCAATGAAATACCATGGATAACATATACTATATTATATTGAGGGAAATTACAATAGGTCTAACGGCCGCAGTGATCTCGGTACTAAAGGACAAATCCTTAGTTAATTATTTTTTATTTATTTAATTTTGAGCTCAAATGCCTTATGAGATTAAAATTTTGTTTGTAGACTTTAAACAATAATTTACATTGGTATATTAATTATTCATTATAGTAATTAATAATTGAAAATTAAAAAAATGAACCTAATATGATCTAATGATCAGTTGTAATAATAAATTAAAATATTCGATCTTCAGTTCTGAATTTAACATTTTGTTGTTATTTTCATTATATAGTTGTATCCTACTATCTATTCCACAGTAATATAGTAGTAATATTATTGGAATGGAAATGTTATCGATGATTCAATTTTAAAAAGGAGTTTAAATATTGAGGCACCTTCTCGAGTGTGTCTTGAGAATTGTAGAATCAACAAAAACGTTAAAAACAATCCTGATTAAGGTGGAGGACATAAATATTCTATAGCAGAATCAGTAAGAATAATCATATGAACTAATTTAAAATTTTTAAGTACCCAATTCTTGTAAATTTGAATGATACCTATATAAGTTTATATATATATAGATATTTAGAAACAACATTTGAATGGGATTGCTTTTTTTTCTTTATCTTTAATTTTTTTTTTTTTGTTTTTAATTCTCTACGATCTATTATGATCAACTTCAATCGATATAAGGTCATTTATTTAGATTACTTATGATAATATATAGAGGAGTTGTATTGCGGCTACCAATTTTTTTTTCTTATATTAACTACCATTTTAAATTCTTTAAGCAATATTCTTGATCTATAAAAAAAAAAAATTGTTGTTGTAGATAATTTTTTATTTTATATTTTTGTTTTTTTTTTTATTAAAGAGAAAAAAAAAGTTGTATTCGACTTTCAACCGGAAACGATTGAATATAAAAATAAGATTATTATAAACTTACTACCTCAGGTTGTGGTTGTTGAATGTTTGTTACCTTCAAGTGATGGCAGCAACTATACGATTCTTTATGTATATATATATATCTGTTTTTTTTTAATTTAAACTTTAAAGGAAATTTATCTTTAGATTAAATAAACTAAAAAGCAAAAAAAAAAAATTTTTTTTATTTATAAAAAGAAAAATTTTAAGCAGGAGATTGACGTTATGATCATGTTGAGATGATATCACACTTTTTAAATGATTTCCTTCTTTTGGAAAAAAACAAATACGAAATAAAAAAAAATGAAATAAGTATAAATGTTGTATAAAATGAAAGTTAGAATATTATTGTATCTATCAACTATATTGACAAGTATTTATTTTTTTGTTTCTATCATCTATTAGACGACAATGAGGGCAGCGCAGCCAGCGCAAAAAAAAAAAACAAAATGAAGAAATTTTGTTCGAATCAATGAAAAACAGTTACATTTTAACAAAATCAATGAAAAACAGTTACAATAAATTTGCTATCAGAAAACAATCATTTACTGAGTGATTAGAATTAAGACAAGCTCAAAATATACCTAAATGAGATTTACATTAGGCCGGATCAAAATGTCAATACTTAATTTCGAAATTAGATTTAAATATGTAAGAATTTGCTTTAAAATTATATTACAGAATGCTGGAGAACAAAAACATCTAGGAATTTTAAAATCCCGCAATTATTATGAAGCTCACTATTGTGTTGTAGTTCAGAACGAAACTCAAAATTGTAAAATACACTCACTAGGTATATATAAAATGAGCTTTACCGAAATGCGAATACTAAGATAAGCCAGTTGTGTAATATTACATCAGTTTGAAATATGAAATGTTCATAAAAATAATTTCGATAAGCCAGAAAAATATCATCAAGTTCGGAGTTAGATAATGTGGTCACGTATTACAATAATGAAATCCAATTCGAAAAGCATTGAACATTGAATTGCAAAAACGAAATGCGGAATGGTTGAAATTGACTTGGTACGAAACAGTACAGAAAATTTAAGCAGTCTAAAACAGAATAACCTGACACTTCTGAATTTGTACAGTTGATTCTAAATAAATGGAAAATACAAGTGAAAACACGAAAGACATTTATAAAACGGTTAAATATCTATAATTTAAAGTAACAGAATTTTCTAAATTAGCTATATAAGAAAATTTTAAAATAAAATTTCAGGGTTTCCAAAATTTTTATCTATAATATAAAAAACCCAAATTGTATAGAGATTAAATAATTTAATTGTTGTCAGGTTTTCGTTCACTAATAATATTATTTTAATATTTGATTGCAAATATCGATCAATGCTAAGTTAGTCACTAGCAAGGATGAAGGAAGTATGTTGCTTCCGAAATATCGATATTTGCAATTTAATATTAAAAAAATTATTAGTGAACAACAATTAAATTCTTTAATTTAAATTATCACTAAAAATAAAAAATTATTCGATAGTTTTAGATAATAATTGTTTTTACAAACAGCCGCGCGATGCTATTTGTTTTTTTTTTTGCTTAACTCCTCTTGGGAGCATAGGGATTCCACTTGACAGTTCCATCGTACTCAATTTTTAGCTGCTAATTTCACTTATATTTCCGAGGCAAAGTCTAATTTAATTTTTAATCTGTTTGTACTGTCTAAGTAGGGGATTGGCCTACTGTAATGCCCGATGGTATACCAATCTTCAATACTTTATTACTTACTTACCATTTGGTTCGGATAAAGAAGAAAGGGGTAGAAATTAATATCGAAAATATATTAGAAAATTTTGTTAAATTCTAAAATTTTAAAATGCTAATTGACTTTTTGTTTTTGAACGAACCAAGACCGTGTTTGTATTAATTTTATTAATGAAGTTTAAAATTGCAAAATTTTCTTAAATATCGAAATTTCAAAAGAAAATATTGAAATTTATTGTCTTTAATTTTGAGCTCTTTCAATATTAATTTTATTAAATTAATTCTATTTGTATACTGAATGAAGTAAAAAATATTGATGGTAATGACTTTTATATAGGTTTGTACATCTACGATATACCCTTCACAAAAAACTATACAATAAACATTGGGGATCAAATTAATGTAGGTTGGCTTTTAAATGTCGTTTGAAGTGATAAGAGTTTTGTAAACATTTTATAATAATAATTTTTTTTTTAATATCTACAATTATTATTCATGATGAATTTATTTATTTATTTACACTTCAGTTTTTATTTAAACAATTTCACCTTTTCTCATTTGAATTTTGAAATATTGAAAAAAAAAAAAAAAATTCTATTTTAAATATTTGAACATAAATTCAATGTAAAAAAAAAAAAATGTAAAATACATAAATTATAATAAATATTTCAATATAATATAAAATATAAAACTTGATTTTAATCAGAGAGTAGAATTGATAATTAATTGATCAATCATAGAACTTAACTAGTTTATTTTTCTATATACAAAAATTTATATTAATAACAACACTTAAACGTTAAATTAAGAATCATTAAAAACAGCACTCATATTAAATTACTTACTATTTTTAAATATATTATATAAATATATATATATATTTTTTTTTTGTTAAACTTTATTAATTAGCCAGGTTCAAAATCAAATTATTTTTTTTTTTTATTTATTATCTTAGATTTTATATTTTATTGAATTTTAAGTTGTTTCTTGAAATTTAGAACAACATTTTTCCATAATATAACAACATTCACTTTAAAATTAAGATGAAAAGTGTGTATGAATTCAAAATATATATATATAAAAAAAAGACTAGCTTCAAGCCTCAATAAACAGTAAATTTAATTAATTCTGAATAACTTAATTACATAATTTTAATGATTTTAAGCGTTATTAATAATGTTTTGAAATAAATTGTTTTTTTTATCATTCTTTTATAGTATCAAATTTGATGTTATTTATTTTTTGTTTTTATGTTTTTAACAGTACCTAACTAATCTAGAATAACCTTTTGGGACATTATGTACTATACTGAAATTTTTACTACACGTTTAATGTTTTTATTTGTTTATCATACTGCTGGCAGTTGAAAGCTGCTTAATGTGCTGATATTAAATGTGGAAAATTACATCTATTGTCAGGAACTGCGTCACCCAGAGTGTATATGATTAGATTGCTATGCAAAAAAATATTTTTCTACGTTTCTTGATTCTTTGTTACATCTCTTAGATCATGAAAGGCATATAACATTATTAAATTTTTCGAAAATAATTAGTACTGTATCGATATATAATATGACATTATTTCGATCTACACCCAACTGTTTTAGATCTCTGTACGCGCCTAAGAACATAATATGTGTTAAATAAGAATTTTTTTTTAATTAAATTGATTTTTTAATTATTAAGGATTATGTATTTTTTTAGAATACATTTTTTTACTTTTGAATTACAAATTCAAGTAAAATCAATACATACATATAAAAATTCAATTTTTTATGTATGGCTATTATTTATAGACTAGAAAACTATTTGACGAAATTTCGATTTGATGAAATTTCCTGTGTGCTTATCCGTTTTTTTTAAAATTCTGACTGGTTTAGGCAGCTGCCAGAACACTGCCAGCATCTATCACAAATATTTCAACAGCCAAAGGTTTTATAGAGCTGAAAATTTGTACTCAGATACTGTCTTAAAAATTAACATTACATACGTTTAGTACCGTTTATCAAAATTTTGAATGGTTTGGCTAGCTGACATACAAATCAAAAAAATCTGTCAAAAAATTCAACATCAGTTTTCTAAAAGTCTGTGTAATCTGAATAGAGAAAGACAGATTTTGTTTTATAGGATTTTTTAAATTTTTATTAATTTTTAAATTTTTATTAATTTATTAATTTTTATAATTGTATTATTATGTAAACTTCGTAAAAAATAGTTGTAAAATAGTTTTAAGATACTATTAGACATGTGGCACTTAACTTAAGCCGATTAGATTCAGAATTAGCGCAACATTGTTTTGTAGGAGCCGTTTGCACAATTCGATAAGGTAGACGTATTTGCTTCAGCTAAAAGGTAATAGCATGCGTGTTACATATTCATATCTGAACAATGGTATATAATTTATAATGTAGCATGTAAAATATAAATGAATATAACATCTTAATTAAACATCTGCGATACAAATATTTTTTTTCTAATTATTATTTTAATTTAATTTAATATTTATTAATACGATCGGAATTAATCTGGTCCGCTAATTATTATATAAATTCTTATAATTAATTTTTTTTTTTCTTTATTGTGTTTATTCAATTACCACTTTAAACTAAGATTATAATAAATAAGATTAAAATTATAAAATATGTAATAATGAACAGATTAATTTTAAGACCTACAGCTGAAACGCTTTGTATTGTAAAATTACATGTTTATATAACTATGTATATATACCTATTTCTCTTATTCATTATTTTTATTGTTTATGAACAATATTGAATTCGATATTAAATCTTTGATCTTATCATTTGCTGACGATACTAAATTTTTTGCGGTTATTAAGTCGGACGAGGGATCTCCTGCATCAGAATTTAGACAAATTCTACCTTGGTGTAACATTAATGGCCTTACCATAAGTATTAATAAGTGCAGTTACATGTCATTTTCTAGGAAGCAAACTCTAATTGAATTTTATTATAATATGAATGGATCTATTATTGAAAATGTCTGTGAAACAAAAAAACTGGGTATCATTCTCTATAATAAATTAACTTTTAATGCTCACATAGTTCGAATTATTTCTAAAGCTTTTTCCATGTTAGGTTTCATTAAGCGTAACTCACAGCAATTTTCTGATCCTTATACATTCAAAAATTTATATACTGCACTTATTCGATCTGGATGCCTAATTATGATAAACATATTAAGAGAATAGAGTCTGTTCAAAAGAATATTATTAGGTTTTGTCTACGTAAATTCAACTGGCAACCTTATATTACTGGATATTTAACTAAATGTCAACTGATTAAGCTTTCTATTTAACCGTGATGTTTTCCTATGATATTTCATCTGGCAGAATAAAATGTCCATCCATTCTTCGCCTTTATAATATCTATCCTCCAGTGCGCGATTTCAGAAGCCAAAGATTTTTATATCTTCAAAGTCATACAACTAACTATGGTTTTTCCGAACCTATAGCAATTTTTCAGTAATTGACTTCAACTACAGTAGATTCGTTTTTAGGAGAAAAATCATCACATTTTTTGATACAACACAAAAATTCTTCTAATTTTAATTAATTATAATTTTATTCTACACATTTTTATTCTCTATTATCATTTGAATGTACTGCCTACCTTTATAATTACTATTGATATTACTATTAATATTTATTTATACTACTTAAGTCTGAATGTTTCTTTTTTTTAACTTCTTTTCTTGAATTAATGTTATTTTTTATTTGAAATTATTTTTATATTTAGAATTTTTTTTCTATTTTTAATTTTATTTTATTTTAGTTTTTAATATTTTATAAGCAAAATCTGAAAGGGACTACCCAGTAGATTGAAATAAATAAATAAATAAACACCGTTTTTTTTTTTTTTAAGTTTTATAATAATAATTAAATAAAGTTATGAAATAACTAAAATCAATTTACGTTAAGTCTGGCTTTTGCTATCACAATAAATAAATCACAAGATCGGTCATTGAGTGTTGCCTTGCAATTGGGCAATATTTCAATATTATTTTACTTTCGACAGTTGGAAAGTGTTGTATACCAACAAGCGTTAGAAAGAATTTAAATATTAATGAAAAAATAATAAAAATAATTAATAAACATATATTTCGCTATTAAAGTACAAATGTCTAGAGCACTACAGTGTTTAAAGTCATAACAGCAGTCTGATCCAATTCGTATAAGCTGATTTTTAGTCTTACGATAAGGTAAATCATGAGATCGCAGGCCGTATTGATGATGACTTTCATTAACAACATATAAATAACAAATTGTATTCAAATATTACTTTAAATGTTTTCTTCAAATAAAAGGAATTATTTGGAAAATTTAGGTCTAAAAAAATTATTTTAAATTTGGTATTTTTATTGGGTCAGCAACGTGAACCGGGTAAAGCTAGTAATAAAGAAAAACTAAACATATTATACCAATCCTACTTTGATTGAAATTTTTAAGATTTTTTGTATCAATAACAAACCCATAATAGGTTCAAAATTATGGGTTAGATTAGTTGGTTAAATAGTTAAATAAGTTTAGTTAGTTAAATAGTTGGATATTTTACGTTATTTTCAATTATTGTTAATAAATAAATAATAATCATATTAAGTAAACTTCAACTCACTAAGACTGTCTTTTACAGACTATTGAAATAAATTTTTAGTTAAAATATTTTTTTTTCTACTTACTCTGTTGTAACATTGTAACACCAAATGTACATCACTCTGTAATTTTATTGAAAGTATAATTTTCACATTTTTCTTTCTATTTGTTGTTTTTTTTTTATACTTTTTATGTAAGTGTTTGTATGTTCATTGGATTTTATTGTGGTTTTTTAAGCATAAGTTTTTTTGTTCTTAAACTTTTTGCTGTACTGCTTCAAATCATCGAATGAATCGTTTTAGAATATTGAATAGAGTTATAGTAATAACTTGAGAGTGACTAAAGTTACAAGTAACAAAAACAAAAACAAAAAAAAATTATATTAAGAAAAGAAAAACCAGAACTTAAATATGGCGACTACTTGACGAGTGATCTTTGAAAGCAATAACAGCAAACAAAAAAAAAAAAAAACATTTCTTTAAGGCGTTTAAATTATGAATCGAAAATGAAAAAAAAAAAGAGAAAAACAACAATAAAAACTAATACAAGTACAGAATTAATGAAAAAAACAACAAAAAAATAAAAACAATGTAAAGAAGTTCTGTTGAAATCGAGACAAGTTTCCCAGATGTTACATGTGGACGTATTTACGAGATATATGTATGACTTTTATTGCTTCTGAATCTTAGAAAATTGTATAATGTAATGTAAGTTTAGTCGTTTTTTATGATATGATAAAAAAAAGTTCTCTTCTCAAATAGGTAACGACAGCATTATTGAGGAAATCATTATGTGAGTTAAATTGACTTTCAAAATATACGCCATTCTCTTTTCTTTTTTCCAAAACTTTGACATTTTATGTTGATAATTATCCGGATTTCCTGGAAAAAAAATAGAAAAATACATACATTTTAATATTGAGTTGAAAAATGAGTTTTTTTTTTTTTGTGTATTTCTAAAGAATAATTGTATAGAGAAAAAAATATAAAAAAAAAAATATTATTTAAAAAGTTCAGTTTAGCTTAGAGGTTTTAATAAAAATGTAATTTTATTTTTCCGTTTTAATTTTAAAAAACAATGTGTAATAATGAACTGAAAGACTTCGGAAGCTGATAGTAACCAAATAGTCGGCTTATAGAATCTACAAACCAAAGGATTAATGTTCAAGTCTTATATAGATTTACTTTTGTAAGGTTAAAAAATTACTCTCTTCCTTCTATTTTTTTTTAGTATAGCTTCAAAATTATCGAACAAGCATTTCAATTATTTTTACTTAGACACTTGGCGTACGCTATAACACACAATAGTGTTTTTTTTTTCAATTTTTTTTTTTTTATAAAAATCTAATAATTTAATATGTGGAAACTACTTCTATTGTAGAGTGATTTGGTCTTGATAATGTCAGTGATCAAAATTCACTCCATACCCAGAGTGAGATTCGAACCCGAGATCTTCTGATTAGTATTAGTTAAATAACCTAAGTACTACACCATATCGGTCTGCTTTAACTCTTCATTCCCTTCTTTCTCTCATTTTCTACTAATTTAACGGAATGTAAAAGAGATAGAATTTTAACAAAAAAAAATTTGCTTATTGTAGATTGTAGAGTACACAATTTGTTCTGGATCAGGCCAAGCAACAATTTAAATATTTAATAAAAAAAATTCTTCCATATTCACGACTTACTTGGCGACAATTTAATTTGTTCTAAATTACAGATTTATTTATATACAAGATATGCCTGATAATTTTTTGACGTCATCAGCGATCTGAGATACAGTAATTAAAACATTGACCTTAGTTATTGTTATGTCTGTTTTAAATTTTTTGGCAACAGCAGTTTTCTATATCTTTACCACTATCGTCTTTTGTTAAAATAACTTTGACATGTTAATTCTGGTGTTAATTCACTTGCACGTATATGCGATATAAAATGGTTTTATGGTTTTCTTATATGATAAATAAAATATTTTTATTGCTGTTTTTTTCTGATGGAACGATCATTATGAAATTAGTAGAAAATCTTGTAAACAGAAAACAATCTTGGTTTAAAAAAAAAATGTTAGAAATCTCAATAATAAATATATATAATCCTTTTGCAGCTTAATAACACTTAATGAATATATCACTAACCTTCTAAAGCAGTAATCATATACTCATGAATATGTACTGAACGACAACGATATATAATGCTTTGTTCAAAACGCATTCACAATTATTAGCAAGATTCCATTTAACAGTTGCACGTTGGTGCAAATGCGCGATGCTTCGTCCAAAACAAAGCACATTCACAATTGGAAATATTCCATTTAAAAGGTGCACTGCTGGTAAACATGAGCAATGTTTCGACCAAGCAATTGCGTGCATGGTATAGCAGCGGTCTTAGATCCAAAAATTTGGACTGCCATCTTTGAGTTTGTAAATGAGGTCAATACCGGGCAAAAGCGCCAGTCGATTCTACCAACTAAACAAAATATATGGTGAACTTAAGCTTTTGACTTCAAAAGAAATTTAATTTATATAGGAAGTTCTCTGAGCACTCTGAACAAATATTCCAATGTTTATGCTCAAGGCACGACATTTTTTATACGGTCAGATTAATAATTAGAGCAAGCACGTCAACTTGTATTACTAGGGAAAAGCTTGCTGCAACAGATTGTGCAATATATCGTCATCCGGTAGGGTTAATAAAACACCGTAACCGTTATAATGAGGCAAAATTGTTTGTAAAATCATGGTTTACCATGATAAATGTGGTTATAGTGGGGATGCATAAATCATTTTACATGCCAAAACTATTTTTTTTTTTTTGTTTAAAGATTTGACTTCAAATTCAGTTTTATGCATTCCACCCATTGAATGATAAATATTATGTATATTGTATTATGCATTAGTTATGGTGTTTTTAATGCTGCACTCAACACTAAATTTTTAATTACAGAATTTATTATGACTTTTTAAAATTTCATAACATTTGCAATACAAATACGTTCCACATTTGCAAGTTATCGAAAAATTTTATAAACTATTAATAGTTATTATATACCTACACATATTATATACCTATTAGGTGAACTAAGGACACTCCTTTCAATAACACATTTAATAAAAGTTTAAATGCAAAAATATTCAGTCGATATTCTTTTAAATTCCTTAATTTTTAAATAGGAAAAATTAAAAAAAAAAAATAAATCCAAAAGAACTGTCATATTTTAAGTGTTTTTTCTTTTTGATAGAACTGACCATATAAGAATATAAAAATAATGTACGTACATGTAAGAATTGCAAATAATTCAAAATGTTCTTATTGAGAAAGTTATACCAACTAATGTTAAGAAAATAGGGACTTGAATGTTTAATGATTATGTCATATACAGTATTTCGTCTATGTGACGCGAATATTTTTTACATATTCATATTGTATATAACTATGTCCAATTAAAATTTTAAATATGGTGTCCACTATGACATCAATGATCTTTTTTTTCTTTTTTATTTAATTGCGTATAGTACCATGTATTCTATATAATATTTCAATGGAATTATAATAATTAGAATGCAACTCATAAACTTAATACAGTACAATTTGAAATTATAATTTTTTATTTTTAATGGAATACAATATTCTTTGTTAAATTATGTAAAAATTTAAATAAGAACAAAAAATACATAAAAATAAGGTAAGCAAAATAACTATCACTTATTTATATTTTAAACAAAACCCCTTAAGGCCATTAAAATTGACTCAGGTAAATATGATGATTTTTAAGATTTAACTATACCAATTTCATACTATAAAAAAGAAAATGATTTAAATTCAATGGACAGTAGAAAGGAAATAGAAAATTACATATTTAATATTAAAATTATTGAATTTTAACTGCGTAAATTTAAATACAAAAAAAAAAAAAAATAACAAAAAACATTTTAAATACCTTTAGGCTTTAAATGAAATTTTAAATTAAATAAAAATCAAAATCCTTGGGCCCTTTAAATTGATTTCTATAGACAAAATATAAAAATTAAATTTAATTAAGAATCATTAATCGATTAAGAAATTGATATAAATTACAGTGGACGTAAGCAGTTTTTATTGAATTTAGCACAATTTGTGTTTTTTTCTTTTTAGTTTCAAAATAGTAAACATTAAGGGTCATTTTAATTTATTCTACTTACTTCATAATAAATTTTGTATACCTAGTTATATCAAACTGTTTTAGAGCTGGATTTATATTTGATCTGTATATGTAAAAAAGTACGGTAAAAATATGTGAACCATTTTACAACCAATTTTCATTATTATCTTGTTAAATGATAGGTATTTAGAATGAGACGTAGCGAAATTAAATATTTTTTCAGTTTTTTTTTAATTTAAATTTTAATTGTAATATGCAAAAGTTTTAATTTGTCAAATTTACACATCCACACCCACGATTGTTTACATAGTATGAGGTTGTTGTTTAAGATAAATCAATAAAAATAATTACAAACGATAAATTGAAATGATTGAAAACAATTCATATTGAGTATAATTTTTTATCCAATTTTCTTGAATTATAATATAAACTTACAGTAGCGTACTTAATTAAGCACGAAAGGGTGATTCTATCTAAGTTATTGGTAATATAGAATAAAAGAATTTTAAGCAGCGGACGAATACTAGTGTAAATTAATTCAAACCATTCAAAGTATTTGAGAGGCATGGAAGTATTGATAACCGTTGGATGAATAACATTATGTCTGTCTGCGGTTTTGTGGCAGGAATTAGTCTTAGAGGTGTTTGAGAGATATTTGATAACTGTTGCGAGATATTTCAAGGATACCTAATTATATATCTATATATTTATTACAATTATCGTGGTAGATTGTGAATTGGCAAACCTTTTAATTTTTACTATTCAAGACCACTTTGTTTTGGGTAGCGACAAATACTGAGTTTAAGTATAAGAGTTCGATCTCTATCTACTTTAAACTAATTAACTAACTAATCTAATTTGCAAAGAAAAGAAACGGAACAAAATTATACTTTATCCATTCGAATTTGATATCTAAGCTTAGGAACATTATAACTAGAATATCTTAATTTATTTCATTTCGCATGTATATTTGATAAAACGATAAGAAAGAAGAAAATAGATTAAGAAAGCATTTAAAATAGTTCGGGCTGCCATCTCTGAATCCCTCCTTAACAAATTATTATAATTAAAATTTCAAAAGCTATACTTTTCAGAACCAATTTTTTATCAAAGGAGATTTTGGACAATATGTAATTTCGTGTACTGTATTTTATTTTGAGAGATATCGTCGTTAATCGCAATAAGACGATCAAACCGCTATACAGTGTTATCAAAGTAAATTACGTCTAGTTTTTTACACAGTGGTTTACATGTAAAGAACTTAGTAATTTACTAGAATTTTTTTTAGTTGTAAGTGTGTAAACAATTAAGTAAATAACATAAACAACTCAAAATGAATAATTTAGCTCCAACATTATTGTATATTAATAAATTAATGCTTCCGAATATGAATTGGTTGTGTTAAAAAAATATTTAAAATCACAATTTGCTAAGAACCTACCTTACACATTATTTAAATATCTACCTTACAATCTATATATTCTATATACATCAATTATAATTGTCAAAACTTTTATAGCATTTTTGGTATGGCGTATTATATAATAGACTGGCAGCACATAGATATAATAAATATAGATTGGCAGCTTAGTATAGCTTTCTCTTTCTCTTTAATACATTATCTTATTAATCATTGTCATTTTCAGCCAAAAATTAAGATTTTTTGCGAAATATGAAATCAGTAGGTAGGTCCATATTTTTTTTGAAGTTGACGTTTTGTTAATTTTAATTGTATTGTTTTAAATCAGTTGCTCTTTTAAATCAATACTATTAATAAGCATTTAAATGTAATTCGTTTGGTTGACACAAATCCAATACAAATCAATATTATGAATCAAAATGGAAGATTTATAAAACTATTTATTATTTTTATGAATAATATAGTTAATCAATTAAAATGTTTGTTCATTTGATCAATGCACTTATTAATATGTATTATAAAAAATATTAATAAGCTAATAAATTAGTTCTTTAATACAGTGAACATAATATTTGATAGGTTTAATGAATAGAATGATCAAACATTGATTATGGTTCATAAATTAATAAATTATTCTTATTGTTATAATAACATTAAAATTTATCAGCTCCACCGTTGGGCCCCATTTACTTTTTATAATCCATTAGAACTTTCTATAATAGATTAGAATGCAACACTTATCAAAAAATTTTGTCGAACTGTCAAAAACAAATAATTTTATAGTAATATTTACAGTTGCTTACCGTTGTTTACAGTTTTTTTACAGTTGTTTACATTTATTTATAGTGGTTTATTTGTACGTTACACTTCTTTACGTCAAATATGTGAAGAATCCAGCAATGCCGCTAAACCAACTATTGAAATTCTAATTTTGAAATTAATTTAAAGATCAACTTAAGTTCGGCTTCATCCAATGATCCAATTAGATTTTTTTTTTTTTTAATTTTTAAAGTTTGATTTTTTATGCATTTAAAATGTTTTTGCTGAATTTTTTAAGCATGTGCCTTTTTACCACGTTCAGTTATGAAGTCCTTACCTAATTTGCATATTGTTTTATAATAATAGGGAAAATTTTACCAATAAAAATTTCAGTTTTTAAGCTATTTAAATTACGTATTGTTCACAATGAGATAATTATATTTACAATTATTTCTATATAGTCTATAAGATAAGATATAAATTACTGAATAATGAATGTATTTGATATCAACCATTCACTTCTTGAATTTGGTTGAAAGCTGTGCAAGTATTAATTTGGTTAAAAAAGTTAAAATAAAGTTAATGTTATAGTACTTATGAAGGTGTAATGTTCGATTGCAAAATCACATATAAAATAGCCTTTGTACCCAATAAAAAATTACAAACAAAACATTAAATAATGTTAATATATATACTTTTCACTTATTCTCTAATCCCAATTACTAAAACTATATCTGATGTACCTACTACAATTTGTTTACTGTACTTATTATAATATTTACTGACAAACGTAACCCATAGCTTCAATGAAATTACATAGAAACTTTTAAGGTGTTGCTAATTTCAAAAACAAACAAAAACACTATTTTTTTTTCTTAGTACTCCTACACAAGATATTATCAAAAAAAAAGAACAAAAAAAAATTGTTTCTAAAATATTCATGTAACAATTAATTAAGGCGAAAAAATAAACAAATTTTTCACTAAACATTTTACGTTGAACTTTTATGAATTCAATTAACCTTTTCGGCTCTTAAATTTTGCATTTTAAGTTCTATACAAAAACTATGAAATTGTACTCGTAAACAACCATTCTCTTATCAGTTTTGAACGGGAAAACAAAAAAAAAATAGTTTTCTTCCTCACAATATTGAAATATCACAAAAAAAGTTAAAAAATTAAAACACTAAAGTTCTTTTAACAAATTTTTGCAACTAATATCTACTTACTTATCTCTTATTATAGATATGTATCTACTAGTGCTCATCTATACCTATATATATGCAATCAATTACGCATTTTGTATTCCTTAGTCTAATGTAAGCCACATATCCTAAAGTGTATTTTACACAATTTTTTATCTTTTCTAAATTATAAGTTGAGAAAATCACTGTAAAACAGATGTTGCTGCATAAATAAAAAAAACAGAATAGCAAAATTCAAGTCTGAATTAATACTGAATCAACTTAAACGTTGATTTTGAATTTTGTTTTCGTATTTACTATTTAAACGCACAACACCTTTTTGCATTATTGTATCGTGTGATAGAAGAAATTCTGGTTTGTGTTTTTTGTTCATTAAATTGTTTTGATTTTAATTTTTTTTTTTCAATTACAAAACGCAACATTACAGCCCACAGATCAACAATGTACGAACATAATACGAGCGTATGTATACGAATAAATTCTAATCAACCAATTAACCTAACTCGTTCGGACATAAAAAAATATATATATTTATGTATATGTATATAACTCTATAAAATTCTAATGTCAGTTATTTTTGGTTTAATTATGTGAGGATAATATAGCTATCTTAGATTATAGTAGTCGGAAATAGAAAAAAACATTGGGAGGGGAGCAAAAATTGTTTCCGATCATCTGTAGGCTATATTATGATATAAATTTTTATTTTATTTGTTGATGATTTTTTAATACATACCATATTTTCATTTTGCTTTTCTATGGAGTATAACAAGTTTAACCTAAGATTTATTTTTTGACAATAGGAGTTCTATGCAAACGCAAGCTCTTCAGATCCAACGTATTTTCGGTTCAGAAATGTATTTCCACGTTTGATTGCTTAAAATTGTAGGTGTCTAGTCCTAGGTGAATGTTACAATATCATTAATTTCAATTTTAGAATTAGCTCGTCTTTTACGAGCTGTAACGTGGAATTTAAATAGAATGTGTAAGAAGCATTCCTCTTTTTCTAAGCAAAATTTGTATCTAATTGTGTTCGACTTAAAAATTTTGAACAGATGTTTATTCAATGGGCTAAGAGCTGTTTTGAATCTACCATTGAATATACTATTCTTGATTACCTTATTTAATTCGGTTAATTTTAAGTTTGAAAAAGGTTTTATACTGCTAAAGTCCCATTCCATATATGTTTAGTTTCTGTATAATTTCCCATTCGGAAATAATGTTTTGAAGGTATATAGGCATTTGAGCGAGCACTGCTTGTTGATCTTGTTTGCCACTTGCTTACTTTTATTTGACACATCATAAATCTAATAAAACGGATAGCTATGCTGAATACTGAATATATTTGTAAGTAATTCTAAGTCTGTATCATTTCTTGACGCCGCCCTATGGAATTGCAAAACAATTAAGATGATCAATTTTTGATAGCTAATTTTGTAGCACTGATAGCTTAGGTATTTTCAGTATCTTAAGTTGATAGAGTGATTGATGCAAAAATATAACAGTTATTTTTCTAAACGCAAAATCTACACTATAATTAATATTTTTCAAAAAATTTAAGTTATCTACTATGAAGAGGCGGAATAGCAAAAAACCATGTTTTTTTTCTTTATCTGTAATTGAATTTGTATATTTTTTGATATTATTATTTTTTTATCGTTAAACTTCCGATATGAATATTATATATTATGGATAATAGATAATTCAATCTATAATTAAAGATGTACCGAGAATGAATGCCGATTTTTTAATGCATTTTTGAAAACAAGAAAATAATTCAATAAAAATAAATATGTTTGTAGGTAACAAAATATACACTTAGATACATTCATGTACATACATTCATTATAATTGTCAACAGTTAGGTTGTTCGCATATAATTTTTCAATATAACAGCTATAATTTTCTTTTTCACCTGGTAATTTTTTTTTATTTTGTTGTTTTTGATTTGTTTTAGTTTTTGTTAGTTTTAGCTTGATTTCGTCCGTTTTTTCTATGGAAAATTTTTTAATTGAACTTTTCTAGGATTTTAATTATGGAGTTTAATTTTAAATAAACGAACTCGTATATCTAATTTTTATAAATTAGGCTGGGTTGATGACGATCAATATGTAAAATAGACATTTTTTTACTTATTCAAAAATTTTTGGTCGCTTTAGTTGTATGTCATTAAAGTGCTATACTTATAAACCTAATTGTGTACTAGTTAAATTTTTCAGCAATTATTAATTGTCTACCGATATGGTGTACTGATGTAACATCTGATTATTTAAAGGAGGTCGCGAGTTCGAATCCCACTCCAGTAAGCGTGTAAGTCCGCAAGTGGACAGTAATTTTTCAGTTGTTTATGGGAAATGAATTAGCCTGGGATTTTGCTTTTTTGATGCCAAGATCTTAGTGACTTATTTCTTATTCTTGGTTCACCCTGTGTAATTGAAAAAATCAGTTAGATCGTTAATTTTACTTTTCGGGATAAGCCCAGGATTTTTAGGGATCGCCTCAGGTAAAATCTGAAATTGGTCCCTAATTAAGCAAGTAAAATTGCAAAGGAAGTGTTTTTGAGTTTATAGCATTTGCGAAGATGATGATTTGAACGAAATGTCCAGGCTCTAAGTTGCAATAAATTTGTTGAAAATATAATTGAAAATATTATTTGATAATTATAGTATAAACTATAGCAGAGCAACCATGCGGGAGCTAACATATAGTTGGCTGAAGGTAGATTGTTAAATTGAATTCTAATTGAAAGTTTAAATTCATTGAGTTATCACATTGGTAAATTGTAAAACGCAAAATTTCTTATTGGCTCCCATGCCGAAACGGATTACCACAACTTAAATCAATGGGTTCGTTCTCTTTTAATAATGCACCTTGCTGCAAAATTTGATTCAAATTGTTTTATGAGTTCGGAAGAGTTATGGGACAAACATATATACATACGTAAATTTTTATAATATATAGATACGGATAAAGGAGGAAGATATTGCTATTAAAGGGATTCTAGTTATAGAAAATAGTTGTGTTCACAGTAAAAATTGTTTAATATGTCAAAAATCAAATGAATTATATCGTCAACCGATATAAAACAGTGTTTATGTCCTGGGTTTGAATACCGCTTAGGGCATGTGCATTGTAAAAAAATTTTTTTTTCAATTATAATTAATTGGGGAAAATAATTTTATTATTAATAAAAGGAAGTAAAACTGAGATTGTTAGGAAGGCGAAGGACTTTAAAATAAATTAAGTTTTTCATATTTCAATTGATTAATATTATAATTATAGTTAAATTAGTAGATTTTAGCCAATTGTTATGTAGTATAATGGTTCTCAACCTCAACTACTTACTGTAATTATATATATAATTTTCGGCATTTATCTGGATGTTTGTAAGTTCGACGGAATACTCCAACACATATACAAATCGAAATATATATACAAATTGTAACATTGTGATCATGTAATTGTCATAAACATAGTATTTGTTTTTTATTGCTTATTTATGCTACATTGCTTATAGATCTGTCATCTGTCATCTGTCATCTGTCATATGTCATTTGTCATTTGTCATCTGTTATCTGTGTCATTTGCCCATAATTTCATAATGATTCAATCAAAGTCATTCAATTGTTAAATTTAGATGGCGCCATAAATCTTTTTACTTTTATGATGTCTTAATTAATTTCATTTTACAATCTGAATTTTACAGTAGAACGCTGCTATGATTGTAAAAATATAAAATTATTGTTTATATTATATAATTAGATTTTGTTTTCATTAAAAATATTATTTGAATTTAGTATTTCTATATTAATTTAAAAATTTTCTTTTTGATTAACTTATATTATAATTAATTGAATACAATAGAATGTCTAAGAATATTGATTATTTAGAATTATTGAGGTCTTAGAATAATATATGTTCAAATTTCCAATGATGGCAAATAAGATGTCGTTAAAATGATCGAGTAAATAACCCTTAGGGAATTGAAAATTATGCACCTTACTACAAATATTCTGTTCATATGGTAATCAAAAGCGTTATAATACAAAAATAAAAGTATGATAAATTAGTAATCAAATACCTATTTTTCTTAAACTTAAAATGAAAACTCTAATGAAGGAAGAAATGCTAGAATTTATATTGCTTCCGTCATTTATGGCGGGTTACAAAACTAGTTTTGAAATGTAATAACAAATTATTTTTAAATAATTCTAAAACTAAAAATGTTTATAAAAAAAATAAATAGAAAACAAAAAACTATATAAAAATTATTAGTACCTCACAACTCATAAGAGTCAATTACCATATTTTTGGTATTGTAACAGGAAAAAAATGCTCTTAAATGCTCATGAAAAATAAACTGTTAAGTTTTTGAAATTGGTTCTTATTTTCTCAAACAAATATTTAAATTTTTCAAACAGATTTTGAACTGCTAGGATGAAAATCGGAATAAGGTGTGAAGTCCAATGAAACGACATTGTCGTCCTACATTGTTCCCATAGAATGTCGCATACTAAGTCCAATGAATGCGACATTTTCATTTTGATAGCTGATATTAAAAGTTTTAAAATAATGATTTCAAAATTTTGTATTAAAGTTATTATCAAAAAATTACATAAAATAATTAAATAAAATAGCAATTATACAAACATTTTCTCTGCTCAGTCAAGTCATTTGTACATTCATTATTTTGTAAACAAACATAAACAATATTATTTTACATGTCATTGAAGTATCAAATTAAAATGTCGAATTGCAACAATAACAAATTTTGAGTTTTGATCAAATTGCTCTCGCCGACATTGTCGTGTCGTACTATTTTTCCTATGATGCCATTTAAATACATTTGTTTAAAACATAATTTGACATACATATTTTATCGACATTACGTATGTAAATCCAATGAAAATGAAATTTCATCTTAATGTAGAACACCGCACATACAATAACGTAATAGTCAGGATACACATCGCATCCGTAGACCCGAAAAAACTTGAAAGAACAACACTCTCGGCCGAACTATAAGTTAAATACCTAACAAAGAACATGTCCGAATTTAGATAGACCAGCGAATATTAAACAAGTGAAGAACTTTATTTCCACACTGATGGGATTTCATTAATAATAAATAAATAAATACGAAAATTGTACTTCATTATTATGGTAATAAGTTTAAATAAAATTTTCAATTTCAATTGTTGGTATGTAAATGTCAAATTAAAATAATTTTGAATTTAAACTTCATTTCAAATAAATATCTTAATTTTTATCCACTCCATTTTACTTCACATTCTTCTCACATTTATCAAGAAATAATATATAAAAAAAACAATTCCAAATAATTAAAATCACGCGACTTAAATTTTATATTTTATGTACTTACAAAAAGGAAAAATAAAATTATATTTACTGAACACCTCTCTAAATATGGATAATTTATATTATTAAGACGCGCTATATTCAAGCCTATATAAAATGTTAAGAACAAAAAAAAAACAAAAAAAAATTCATAAGAAAAATAAGATGCGTAACATGATTTTTATTGGACAAGTTTTGTATCTGTATCTACTACTGTAAAACTGTACAGGAGAATAATGTATTTAAAAAAAAAAAAAATTTAAATAAAAAATTCAAAAGAAAAATACTAAATGTACCTATAATAAATGTACCTGTATGTATACGTACGTACCTGTATATAAGATAAAGAAAATTTATAAATGATTTGTTGTTGTTGTTTTCACATTTTCTGTTCAACATTAAATGAAAACATACATATTCCATGGGTAATTATGTTTAATATAAAAGATCTGTGGACATTAAGTAATTGGTATGTAGTCTTAAAGGTGAAAAATAAATCATTAAGAGAAAAAACAAAAACAAAAACAAAAATTAAAAAGAGTTAAAATAAAAGATTTATCTTGTGAATTGCATTATTATGTATAAATATAACATATCGTATCTACTTCGGAAAATCGAAAAGATTTAATCTTAACATCGAAAAAACAAAAACAAAAAGAGAAAGAATTGAGAGAATTAATTTTACATTTTACTTTTAATTTTGTAAAATAGATGTCGTGTTGTGATCTTTTTAAAATTTAAAGATTTATAACATTAAGAACGATTTGATTTTCTATGGTAATTTATCTTTTTTAAGTGAAAATAATATTTTTGTAAAGTGTTGTAATACTATGGATTATTTTCAATTAATTATTGATTTTTATTTTTATATTTTGAATTTAAGTCGAGCTATAAATTAACATTTTTTTTTTTGTTAACGACTAATAATTTTAATGAATGTGATTAATTTATGAATTTTTTTTTTTTAAATCTTAATTGGAATGATTTTATTATGTAGAATTTAAACTTAGCTTTTCAGTTTAAAAATTTGAATTTAATCAGTTAATTTATTATTACAATTAATTTTAATATAGATAAATTGAATCGTAGTGTAGTGATCATATTTTTTTGTTTGTGATGGTGGGTTGTGTAACGATAAATATATTGTACTATCCTGTTGGATTGTTTAAAATATCAAATCTATCATCATTATCATCATTGTCCTAATACTCTTGTTGTATTAATGTCAATTTCAGAATTTGGCAATGTATGCTTATGCTTAAAAATAATTCAGATTTTTTGAGAGCTATTTTGTTGCATTCAAAGGGAATGTGAGAGGAGGATTGCTATTCTTCTAAGTAGTTGTTATATCATCTGATTAGTAATTAGAAAGTCTCAGGATCGAATCCCGTTGAAGACATGAATATTTAATTGTTCAATTTTATTTTATTTTGTTATTCATAAAATAATCAAATTATATAAAATTTGTTGAGAAAATATTTTGATAGTAAATTAAGATAAAGTCTAAGTAATTTTGTAAATGTACCCAAAGTTACCAAATCTCATTTTTGTTACTCTTTTACTGTAACTGCACTTCAGTTGTTTAATAAGTTACCTGAATCTTTTAGATTCGACGGAATACAAACTAATTTTTTAAAACAAATGAAAGGCTGGCCTGGCTCTTTTGATTTTCTCATGCACAAATTGAATTAATATTAATACCCATAATTTAAGCTGATTTTTTATCTGTTTATTTCCTTTCTTATTCTGTTATTTTTTGTGATTTATAATGAATTTTTTTTTTAAATCGTAATTCATTTTTCTACCGTATATTTTATTTCATTTTTATTATAAATTTCAAATGTTTTTTTATTTTTTTTTTCTCTTTTACAATTAAATTAAATTGAATAGTTCTACAATTAAATAATTCTACGGTAAGTTTACATTGTTTTTCCCCATTAATATTATTATAATATATATTTCACTAAAGTAAGACATTCATCTCTTGCATTATGTCTTTAACTATTATTCGTTCAGAACTTGAAACTTAAAATTGACTATAGGATTTATGTACAACTTTTTTTTTTGTATTTTTTATTTTGTAATATACTTTTAGTGTATAATAATTTTATTAATCCTTTTATATATATATACTTTACATTTGTTAATAATTTTTAATTCTTAATTCATAATTCAAATGTTTTTTTTATTAGTATATGAATTAATTGCTATTTAGTATAAGTTAAAAATGTAATCTGGATTAATTTTAATTAGATTAGGCATACATTTGTACAAAAAATTAATTAATTTATTAAATTAGTATGTATTTTAAAATTGTTACTAGTTTTGTAAATCTGTTGAATAGAAAACTATTTTATTACTATATATTTATTATTATAATTATTATTGTTATTATTATTATTATTATTATTATTACTATTATTATTATTACTATTATTATTATTATTATTATTAGTATGATTTTAAGAAATCCTGGTTTTTGATAATAGTAGGAATAATATCAACTAATTGACAGTGTAAAACTACTATCATTACTACTACTCTACTACTATCACAATTGATTGGTTGATTGTTAAATAGATAGATAGTAGTAGTTGTCGATATTTGCAGATACACTTAGCGAATGCGGTTCATTGTGAAAGATTTTGAAATAAATAGCTACTCCTAAAACATTATGTAATTAATTGGAAAAGTAATTCTACCTGATTTACTGAAGATAAAAAAAACTGAAAATTTTGTATAGGTTAACTGTAAATTAATGTACCCTAATGTGCCTAATATGTTTAATTATAAATGATTTGAATCCAAAAAATAAAAAAAAATAAAAAAACAAATAACTAATATTTTTCGTTAATTGAAATCTCCTTAATCCCGTTTGAATTTATGATAGATTATTCTTTGAGATAGATTTGAGATATGATATATAGTTTTTCTATTGATACTCTAGAGTTTAGATTTATTTTTAATATTTCGAACTATAATGCTGTGATTCCATCACAATACACGTTTCGAAATATGGCCCTTTGTAATATTATACAACTTTTTCAATGACTACGTCCAAATGTTTAAATTTTGTTTAAAGATTTATTTTTAAAAACAACTTGAGAGTACAATTTTTTATTAACAAGTAGTTAATTAATAGTAGATTTAAATCTCAAGTATACACGATTCTCAGATTTTTCCAAAGTCCTATTTTTTAATTTAAGATAATCTTAAAGATGTCAGATTTAATTAGGCTCTTACTTCAATTTCATTCATTAATTCATGAATTTTAATTAATTGTTTATTTTATTTATTATCATTAATTTATTTTTTAATTTTGTTAGAAGTATTTTTAGATTTTTTTAACTCACAAAAAAAAACTTATTTTCTATATTTTTATTTTTCTCATTTTTAATTTTTTTTTTATTTTTGTTTTTAATTATAATCTAAATTATATACACATACACATAAAAACAAATCTATATGTTGTAAATTTAATTTATAATTTTATAAAATATCATAAGAATTAAATTGTTAATAAATAAATAAAATAAATAAATAATTTTGAACGTATCCGGCTTTAAAATAATTATTCCTTCTTTTTGTGGTATCTATTTAACTAAGCAACTACGATAACACTTAATTATCTTTTTTTTTTAGTTTTTCATACATAATTTAATTTATTAAGCAAATGATTTCGTCTACGCTATTAAAAATAACTTTTGTTTAAAAAATATTCAATCTTGTTTTAAATTTTTCCATTTTATATTATTAATTTTGATAGACAATTCGAAAGACTTAAGCGAGAAACTTGTCTTTTGAAATTTTTCCTCAATATTCAATTAAATCAAGTTATTCGGTTAATTCAAAATATTTTTCTCATTTTTTCAATTAAATTATTTATTTTTAATAAAATCTAATATTTTACTCTAATCTAGTGGTCACGTTTTTAATAGGTCACCATTGAAAAGAAATTATCAATATTAAAATAAATAATGTCTCTCCTTTTCTCTCTCATCCCATTAATTTATCAATATCTATACAACAATCATAAATTACGTAATTTCTGTTATGAAGATGACTCAAAACTATAAAATTAAGACACAAAATATATAAAAAAAAAATTATTTCTTTAGGTTTCTTGCATCATACCATAAAATTGACTTGAAAACGCCTTCAATTCCTTAAAAATCAAAAAAATAGAATAAAAACAAAAAGAAGAAAATAATTAATTTCAAAATTACTAAAAAAAAAAGTATCAAGAAATTCAAGTTCTGACCGATTTGAATTGATTTCGAAAGATTTCATTTTTTTTTTTTTTTTAATAAGGAGAGAAAGATAAGGTCATTAACTTTTTCAATAATTAATAAATCATGACTTAGTATTCTTCTTCTTTTCTCATTTGTCTCTTTTTAGTTAATTTTAATTTAAAATTAAAATTATTACGAAATTCTTTCTAAAATTGATTTAAAATTTTTGGTGTTAAAATCTTTTTGAATTCGTCGTAATAGATTAAAATGAGATCGTAATTTATTTTAAAATTCTTTAGCATATCTCATATATGAATAATTAAATTTAGATTTAAATTTATTAATTTATAAAATAAAAAATAAATTTCTAGGTTATCTTTTGAGTAACGTGTTCAGGCACGTGTATTGTATGACAGCACAAAAAAAAATAAAATAAAAACTATAGAGTAAAAAATCTATCAGTACCAGGGTATTGCAACAATTTTATTTTTCGTGTACCATTTTTAAAATTTAAAAAAGTAAGTGTGGAATGAAAATAAATTTGATATAAATAATTTCGTTGAAGAACAAGAAAATAAAACACAATAATAGTCTTCTCTATATAATAATAGTGCATATATGTATAGTGTATACATATACGTATGTGTATAAGTATTTATACAGTATTTTAATTTTTATACTAATCTAAAATCGTCTAGCAAATAAAAGTTGAATTTCCTTTCACTAATAATTTCATTTTTATTGTGCAAATATCGGTATTTCGGAAGCAACATGCTTCCTTCCTCAATGCTTGCGATTAATTAGAACGTTTATATTATATTTCATATTTATAGTTCTACGATAGTGAATTTTATATACAACCGTGTTTCCTTTATTATCCTACTTATACCGTAAATTTTAAAATCTTTTAACTGGTTTACAATTATTTTATGTATTAACATCTATTTAATACAATTTGGTTTTAAAATATTTTAAATGGTGGTGATAACTTGCTAGGTAAATCCAGATTATTAAGTCTATTATTTGACAGTTTTTCTACATTTAAGATGTGTGTTTATACTAAGTAATAAAATTACTTATAAGGAGCTTATATCAATAAGTTCGTTACTGTTGGTAAATAAAGCCTATTTAGGCTAAGTATGTTAGTTAAGTAAGTTAGTTAATAGTTAACCTATAAATTAGGTATAAGTTTTAATTAAACTAAAATTAAATATAAGATGAAAATATAAATGAAAATGTAAAATAACAAATAATTAAATATTTCAGTTGTGTAGATGTAAGTGTATCTGAACTCTGTGTAAATGTAATAAAACTATTATAATGAAATGTAAATAAATATAAATTTAAAACAATAATATTTTGTAAAAATGGACTTTGTACCTACTTGAATTGTCAAATATTTTGATTGAATAATATATAATATACCAACACCATCAATAATTAATTTTCTGTTTACTCTCAATATTATTTCATAAGTGAATATTTTTTTAATTTACTTTCATTACAAGACAAAATTTTGAATTGGTTTAAAGGGATATGTTTTTCTATAAATTATCTATTTTTACACAAACACACCACTTTTTAACTTTTTAGCACTTTTTAATTGTTTTTATTTTTTAATCGGTAAATTTTTGCGGTAATATTTTAAAAAAGCTTCACATTTAAATTTTTGGTCTCATGTCACTGCTTTTTGCTTTAATTCATCGCCGAGATGGAAAGTTTTACAGACATTATAAGCGCATTATAACGAGTATAAATAACAAACAAGGTGGAGCACTAGTAATTTTTAAATTTTGTAACGCCTAAATGTAACAAATTTGAGATACAACTAAACACAAAGAATATTAAATACAAAGTTGTTAACAAGATGTTAATATGAATTTTAAACACATATCTAGAATAAAGCTAGAAAGAGTTGAAGGAATAATATATTTGAGATGCCAACTAAATGATTAATAGAACTGTTCAAAAGAGATAAAAGTTAAAAGCGTCAAACATTGAATAAAGTGAAGAAGTTACTCTTACCTTAAAATTTAGAATCAGGGTAGTTAAATATTTCATATTTGCAACACTTGTACAAGTTAATGCAGCCTCACTAAAAATAAAATACGAAATGTATTGCTTTTTAGAGAATACTGAAATCAGTAGAACAGAAACAAAAGTACTTAACTAATGAAAATTATGTTAGTGGATAATGGAAGAAAAAAATATAATAAACGTTGTCCAATATTGACAATTGAAATATAATTCGGTAACTTGGAAAGCTGGAAGAGCTTCTTACAATAATTCTCAATGAAAAAATTTAAAAGAGCCGTAGACTAGGAAAAAAATTTCAATTTTGATTGACAAGTTTTGGTCATTGTTCAATATAATAGCTTAAATAATTGTATCTAGCTGCAGCTAATAAGGCTAATATAGGTATAATTGTAGCCAACGCCAAATATTTAATATTCATATTGATTTTCAATTGACTTCAAAAATTATTGTAGAATAAATTTTTCTGCGGTTCGAAAGACCTGAACTGCTGTCCAAGATAATCTTAAGAAATTTTAATTACAATTTAATATTCGCGGATTTATTTCAAGTTTTTGAAATGTTTTGTTTTTCTTGTTATATCTTTTTGTGGAGTGATCTCAAGGTAGCCAAAACATGATTTCATTTTGATTTTCTTGTCAAAGTGTATTTTTGTGTGTTTAGATTATGTTAAATAAAAACTGGATGCAAAATGAAAAAAAATGACTTAAGCAAGTATAAATTTTCATATGTACTTATTTATATAGATTATTTTTATATATTATGAGTACTTGTACTAAAGTACACATAAATCTACATGTGAGAGAAAAGGAAATCGACATAATATTCTTATTAACCTTTGATGAAAAACCAGTTTTGAATTTTTTTTTTTTTGTGTTTTTCTCGGTTTTATTTTCGGAAACTAATCATTTCCTTATTTAACATAAAACTTTTTTTTTCTTGTGCGAAAAAAGAGTTTGGTATTTTGAGTTTATTACATGTTTTTGTGTATTTATAAGATATTATGTGAAATTTTCTTCTATTGATTCCAGGTTTTGTTTCATTAAATATTCTATTGGTTTCGGTTCACAACAAATTATTTTTAATAATTATTATTCTCCTATCCTTTAGAATTTGGTTTGAAAATTAATTAAAAATATAACAAAGTTTCTTGATTCGGAAATATCGATAATTACAACAAAATATAAAATTATTAGTGAAAGAAAAATTTACAATTAAAAATATTTAATTTAAAATATCACTAAAAACAAAAATCAAATTAGAAACATATAATTTATAATAATCATGCTTTTGAGAAAAATTATTCAGTTTAAATTTACGTAAAAATGGAATACTATGGTATTTTACTACACTAACACATTAGTTGGGCTCTTTTAGGTTTTTTATAAGAGACTACAATTTGCTAGAGAAGCATATTACTTTTCTTTCGACGCTCACCTATTAATATTAAGAAGAGGATAGACGAAAGGTGCAGGTAAGCTATTATTTAACTTTGTAGATTAAATAAATCATATCGTTATGGGAAGACTTAATGCACCTCAACTATTTGTACAATAATACAGAAGCTGAGGGAATGAAATTGTACATCACAGATCAAGATTAATTTTATTGAGCGACAGAAGATTACTGATAAATTATGTACACCAATAATTTGCTTAATATTGGATTAATATTTGTTTTTGGCTTAATATTTACACTTATTGGAATTTCGCTTGCAAAGTAGATCCAAATGAAATAAACATGAATAAATGAATCAATTAATTTATTAATACATTAATACATTAATACATTAATACATTAATACATTAATACATTAATACATTAATACATTAATACATTAATACATTAATACATTAATACATTAATACATTAATACATTAATACATTAATACATTAATACATTAATACATTAATACATTAATACATTAATACATTAATACATTAATACATTAATACATTAATACATTAATACATTAATACATTAATACATTAATACATTAATACATTAATACATTAATACATTAATACATTAATACATTAATACATTAATACATTAATACATTAATACATTAATACATTAATACATTAATACATTAATACATTAATACATTAATACATTAATACATTAATACATTAATACATTAATACATTAATACATTAATACATTAATACATTAATACATTAATACATTAATACATTAATACATTAATAAATTAATATATCACTAAAGTAATAACTACACTATTACTTTGATTTAAATTTCTATACGAACTTTATGATTATTTGATAAATAACTTCGAACTTTGAACTACATTTAATTGTACAACAAAACCAAATCTTCCCAAAAAACTCATAATTTAAATTTGATATTGTTTTTTTTTAAATAAAATACAACATTACACATCAGCGAGTGACGTAAATATAATATATTAACAAAATGTATATATAAATAAATAATAAGCTGCCGCTGGCACTTCAGAAAGAAATATTTTTGTTTTGTAAATTATATTATTTTCTTGTACTGTACTGCACATACATGAAACAACAATAAAAAAAAAGGAATATGAATTTCCTTGAGGTCAACAGTACAATGAAACTTTTATATGTAAAACACCTTTTATGACCTTATTTATATTTTTTTTTTATTTTAACCCTCCTCTGTCCTCAATAATAATTCCTTACTATACAATATTCATCTTTCTTATTCTTCTTACCACACACTTTTTCTTCCTTCTTTCTTTTACTCTCCTCATTATTAATGCTCTTATAAAATTGGTTAAAAAAAAAAAATTTTTTTTTAATTTTGCTGATGGCATTGATGAAAATTCAGTGATGAAATTTGTAAGAATACAAAATAAAAAAAAAAAAAATTTCCTGCACTATTATAAATGATGGGACGGAAAACTTTTTGATGATGAATTTTTATAAACTGCTATTATTTTAATTTTTTACCGCTGACGGTAGAATTTGAAAACAAAAAAAAAACATATTTTAAAATTTTAAATAAATATTGTCGAAAAAAAGATAAAATCAAAAAACAAGTGATATTTAATATTTGAATTATTATAATAAAGATGAATTGTTGATGCTAACTGACACTAAAAATGGTGAAAATAAAGCGACTATTGAACTGATCAAATTAAAAGTTAAAATGGAATCTGAAATTGTGGAATACAGTTTTGGGAGAGTGAAATATTTAAAAAAAACCTGCAGAAGATTGCGTATCATGGTTAGTGGACCAAAATGTAACTGAATACATTAAGATCACTGAACTGTCTTGGATTTTGTAAACTTATATATAAAAAAAAATGAAAACAAAACAGAAAAAATGTTTTCAGAGTGTTGCTAATTATTTTTCGATGTCGATAGAATTATGCATATTGTTAAGTTATAATTTTTTTTGTCACCACATTCCGCTTCCTGTGCAAAAAGGAAGTATGACAATAATATACAAATTCTTGATTGTAAATTTTTAAGGCTACTATTTGCTACTGTTCGTATATAATAATTATGAACTTTGAATTAAAATATAAGTTTTTGAATAGAATTTTTTTTTGTATTAAGGAATAGGGAGTTAACAAATTTTTGTAAAATTTATTGAGGAAGTCAATTTTTTTTTTATTTTTTAGTTTATTTTCAGTTGTAAAGTTAAGTAAAGATTTATTACAAAGTGTATAAACTATTGATTATTTATTTGGTTTTTTTTAAGCGATACTCTTTTAAAAAAAGATTTATATCCAAATTTTTTTTATTAGCTAGATAGATACTAGTTTTAATTTTTTGCTCAATAAAATTATAGAAAAAGTTACTTTGTACGTTCACATTTACTATCGTAGGAAATTGAAGAAAATAATATTATCTGTATAATATAGGTACACGTTTGACCTTTTGTTGAATTCGTAAGATTTGCATATTCTACGATACGCTATAATTATTAATTTTTTTAATTATATGCTATACAATTAAATACTTTGTATATGGTTACCATTCAAGATTGCTTTTGATAATGAGATGCAGATGATTGAGTTAATGCTAAGTCATTTCCTTCCGCTAATTATTTTGTATTTATATTTGCATATTTGTCTAAGATACTCTTACTTTATAATTTTTTACCACAAGATAATATAGTAAAATTTTCTACGGTACCAATAAGAATATATTTTTAAAGGCTATAAATGAGTAAAATAATTATATTAGAAGCAAAATAGGGGAATTAGACAAAAAGATGTTCTTGACTAATATAGGTACTCGTAATTTAACTCAATTTTATTCAATGTACATTATATACATTATATAATACACATATACATTTATACATTCTTTTATATAACCGACACATTCAGTGTTGATTTTTTATTGATATAGCTTACATAGCTTAACCTTAAATAGCTTAAGATATATCAATAAAAAATCAACACTGAATTTGTGAGCTATATAAGAGAATGGGAAAGAAAATTAAGAAAAAGGAAGGTGAGAAATATCTCTGTAAGTTTATCTGAAAACTGGTATATTTCAATGTTTATTATAACATATATGGCGTGACTTCCAAATTCCATTGAAAATATGTAAAATTTACAATGTAGCATATTCCAAAATGTAGATTAAAAACTGTTGACTTTGTACACTATTCCGAAATGTATTTAAAACATTACCAACGTAGTGATAACGTAAAATAAGTATAAAATGTGTAGCGGAAATAATTAGACTACATTTTTTTATCTTCCAAAATGTATATCAAAAGCTCTTGACTTTGTACAATATTGTCCAAAATGTTTAAAATACGTACTGAAAACGTACAATAAGAGCAGAGTGTGTAGTGAAAAAATTTATATTACATTTTGTATACATGGATAATAGATAAACTTATCAGAATTAATTAAATTCTAGGTTAGCATATATTTTCGACGGAAAAATAAGTTTATTGCCAAATTTGAAGCAAAATATGATAATCAAATATATACATATATCTCCTAAAAAGATCTGATAATATAAATTTGCATTTAACGGAAAATAAACAATAAGTAAATTTATCGAAATATAAACAAAAAGTCAAATTATTACCGCATTTGTATTACAAAAATACAAAATTTAGATTAAAACGTCAAAATTAATGTGTGTTTTTATTTATACTGTCAAAATGGTATTTCAAAATCTAACAAAAATTTTGTTATATATATTTTACAATGAAATGATTATAAAAACTTAGAACCGTAGTAAAACTATATTTAAACTATATTCAAAAATTTTATACTACATTTTAGAAGTCACCCAATGTAATGAAAAAATGTTAGAAGAGTGATGATAAAATTTTCAACTTAATATGCGGGAAATTGTATCACCTAATTGACTACAATGGGAGTGTTAAGAAAGGCGTAAAAATGAAAATATTATTTTTACGTAGACATCATTTTCAATTTTTTTTTAAGACCTATTGAAGTATTTATAAATCTGAATGTCATGCTATTACACTAAATCCATAAATTTTCATTTCATTATTTTAACATATTCATTTTTTCTCTCTTTCAGACCTGTCCAATTTTAACATGGATTTTTGACTGAAAATGTTAAATATAAATGTAATGTTAGAAATACAGTAGCTTATAGTTTTCACAAAATCAGTTCGATTTGTAGATCAAGCAGAAATAGTATAATATTAAGAAAAAGTGTATGGACCACTGTCCAGTAATTTTTTTTGTCATTGTCGATTTTTACAGGTTTAATAAAATTAATTTTGATCCTTTTAATCCAGACAATCCAAACAAGACAACCTAATATGAAATTATTGTTTTTGCAATTGTAGATTTTTACAGTTTTACAAATTTTTCGTTACAAAAAAGTTTTAATAAATTTTATTCATCTAATAATTCTGAAGGTATCGTAGTAATTGACTACCTATACAACTCCTGAGTTGTAAATAACATCTGTGAGTTATAAAAATCAAACAAAAATGTTTAATTTTATAATTTATATGAAAAACTTTATTTTACTGTTTATTTATACTGTCACTCCTTAACTGATATCTTCCATTTTGAGTAGATGAAAAAACAATCTGTATATCACACAAGCTAGACTGAAAATAAAATCTTGAAAAACATTTTGAAATATTTCAAAATTTGGGTAAAATTTCAAAAATATCAAAATCTCGAATGATTCAAAATTCTGAAACTATTATTTTCAAAGTGCAAAAATTATTAATTTTTCCAGAAAAATTCGTAACATTCAGGATTTTTTCTGCGAATTTAAATCAAATTTAAATTCCTTATTTATCTTGGGATTTTTTTTTCAGTAAAATGTCAGTGACCCTACTTTGTTACTATTTGAAACAAATATAAATAAAATTGGTTTAATTTCGATTTCTTTTCGTTATAAGACAGTTAGAAAAAGTTGAAGACTGTAATTAAGCCAATATTCACTTATCGAGTACATTTGCTATATTAAGTATTAAAGAATACATGTTAGGCGATCGTTTTAATCAGGGTGAAGTAAATTAATAAGATATTAATTAAATTTAAAAGCTTACGATAAACGAAATTCGAATTTAATGTAATAATTTGAATTTGGATGTATAGTTATGGGTAAATTAAAACAAAACGAATCAGAAAACATTTAAAGAAGGATCATATTTTCGTACATTTCAAGCTTTGTTTTTTTTTATAAAGATCCATTGATCGAAGTTGGATTTTACATATTTATTTCTCAAGTGAGCAACATTGCTCATGTATTATTTTAATTAAACTAGATTTGTTTTACTGATTTCTAATTGACTTAAATCACTAACTTCCTTTCACTAATAATCGTAGCATTATATTAGTGTTAAAAATACCTGTATAAAATTAAAATTAAAAAAAAATAAGAATAGTATAATAAAAATAAATTCCCAGAAAAGAAAAAACATCACTCATTTATAATAAATTAAAATACATAAAAATATTAAATAAATAATTTGTTTATTATAAATTAAAATAAATATTAAACATAAAATACAAGAGCTTCACTCCTTTATAATAAATCAAAGTTTCAATAATTTAACAAATTATTTAAAATTAATCACTAATATTTATTATTTTTAAATGTCATTTAAAACAAGAACAATATATACAATGAACAATAACTATGAATCTCAATTAAGTTATTTTATTTTATTCCCATTCACTAAAAAATAACATTCTAAGCCCAATGTACCAAACCATTTTTTCTTACTCACAATTTTTTTCTATAATTTGTTGTTTTTTTTTGTTCATTTTAGTTAATAAATTCAATTCATATTTTTCAATTGAAGTTTTTTTTTTTTTGTTTTGTTTTTCTATAGTAAACAAAAATAATTCCATAGAATATAATAATTTCTATATTAGTACCTTAACTCGCAGCACTCTCAAGCCCTAAGATAAAAACTATTCAAAATGAAAATCCTATTTTGGTTAAAACAAACAAACAAAATCAAAATATAACCGATCCTTAAAACAAGTGATTCTATTGTACTATAATAGGAGTGAAAGAGATGGAGTAATAAAATAAAGCTGTTATATAAGTATTTAGGCAGAAGAAAAATTGCAAAAAATAAATCTGGAAAAAAAAACAATCATTTGAATTGGACTGCAATAAAATAAAGTAGAGAAAAAATGTAAGATTTTCCCATTGTCTATTCTAACGAGTTGTTTAAATTTGAAAAATTTGACATAAATGCTAAGAGAAAAAATCTATTTTGTTGTTTAAAACTTTTTTATTATTGAATTTTTAGATTTCCAAATTTGTGGCTCACTTTTATATTATAAAAATTGTATTGAAAAATTAAAATTTTTTTACATTACTCCACCCTGATGATTTTAAATTAATGAATTCTAAAGATAATAATAAGCAGCACCAGGACCAGCATTAACTTAGGATTGTTATTCAAATAAAAATTTGAATCTAAAACTAATAAATAAATAATAATTGAAGAATTGAGGGAAAATCTGTTTACCAAAAATGAGTAAAAGGAGATTTTCTTTATATATGGAAGGAAGGAGTGGTTTCTTATCTATCAATTCATAATTTTTATGATTATTACAATTGATATTATTCCATAAATATTTATTTTTTTTTTTTTGAAAAACTAAAATAATTTATTAATAAAATTATTATTTTAATGTTAAGTATATCTTATGTAAGAAATTATTTTATTTCAATTCAAAATTTTACTATATGTATTTATTTTTAATATAAGTATTTTACATAATAACTTATGTTTATTATAATTCTACCAGTGAATCCCCTGTGCAATTGCACAGAAGTAGTTCCATCAGACGCAATTCGATATAAAAAAAAAATTTGTTTTGGTATAATTGTTGTTGTTGTTGTGAATCGCTTGAATCTATATACTTTTCAATGAAATTAAAATATAATACCTAATACTTTATGACGAAATTAAAACTAATTCCAATATAACTTAACCCAAATAAAATGCCATAGCTTTCAACGTAGTAGATCGATCAATTGATGTTTTCGCATAAGATCTGTGGAAAAAGTGGGTTTCACGATTTTATTATAGAATATATTAAACAATTAATTCATCAGATTTGGTTCATAATCAAAAAATATTCGTCAGTTTTAAAGACAGCCATTAATTTAAACGGACTAAATTAGCAGAAATAACCAAAAATTAGAAAACAAAAATTTATAAGAAATAGACAATGTTATTTTCTATGCCATCTTGTAGATATTATTGTAAATACCAATCCCTTGAACAGTTATTGTGGTAATTGTTCAGTCTAAAAATTATAAATATAAATAATATGATCATTTTAATGTGCTTATATTTTATTTATCCCATATTTTTTTACTTCTTTATAGAGCAAATTTTTTTGTACTTTTGTATTACCTACGTACCACTAGCGTTAACAATTCATTTTTAAATATTTGACAATCCCATGATTCAATGCCGTAAAATATACAATTGTATATTAATTATTACTTCTATTTTTTATAAATGTTTTAAGTATTCACCACCCTTTTCCATATTTGTATTTTTGCCTAAAATATTTTAAACTAGCTAAAATGTTAATATTTTTGTGGTGTAATTTACTATTCAATTATTCTTGCTTTTTTAATCACCACGTCGTTCATCTTTATTATTACATAATAAGATTTGTAATTTTTAATGTGAAAAGTTGGACTTCATCTTTTGGTGATAAATGTTTGGAATACCATATTCAAACTGACACGGAAGACTTCGAGGTGATACAAGATAGATCACTTAGGGTCGACTTCTTTGCTAAATTATTGGCAGTATTTAACAAACATTTTATTTCATTGTGAAATATATTTATTTGCTGGCTGATATTGTCATTGTTTACTTAGAAAACAATTTTCAGCATTTAGATATCAAAATAAACCAAACTATGTCCAAAATTCGGGGTTGGTTGTCACTTGATAAAAATCAATAGTGAAGTTATCAAAAAACAATATGCATGTTAATTAAAGCACAATCAAGTCGAACAATACATATAACATACAGAGGAGAATGTTTATTTTCATGAGTTATGGTATCATACATAGGTTAGAGCCATACATAAGTATAAACATCAAATAAAAGCAAGGAGTATAAAATTCTGAAAATATTTAAAATAAAACTTAGCTAGTGTTCACCCGCTCCCGAAAAATCGTAGTCTATTTCATTATCAATTGTTTTCCATCATATTAATTAGCTCAAAGTATAATACATTATTTTTTTAATTAGGTTAAGCAGTTTTAGTTAGATAAAGATAGATTAAGTTATGTTTTTAATAAATAATTATTGGTTTTTACTCCCTATTTTTTCAGTAATATAATTCGAAGACAAAAAATTTTGTAAAGTTTGTACATAGTATTAAAAATTCTTAAAAATAGCACAAAAAATTAATATAAAATTAATATAAAAAAAAAAATTTGCTTGGATGTTAATAATTATATAAATGAATAGCTGTTTTTGTGAATATTTGTAGTTTAAGAATGTAAAAAATTAAAATGTATATAAAACACAAAAAAAAAAAAAATTTCTATCATTTCAATTTATCCTTGACACTATTATAAATGTTTTTGTTAACAATTTACCTTAGACAACAACCGCAATTTCTTTAAATAAAAAATAAAATTTATATTTAATTCTGGCGAGAAGAAAACCAAATTCTGTACTTTGGTGAATTTGGGGAATATACATACAATAAATAGTATGTAAAACATACTTATAAATTAGGGTGAAATTTGAAATGGAAATTTCCAATTGAAATATTTGAATTCGCCACGTCTCCTTTTAAATATCTATCATTTAAATTAAAAGAATAATAATGAAAACCGGTTGTGAAACAGTTCAGAAATGTATTTTTACCGTATTTTTTTCAATTTACAGATTAAATATAATTATCTAAGGATGTGAAAATCATTACATAGAAATTCTCAAGGCTACATTTGCATAATATAATTTTAAATGTACTAGAAATACATATTACGTATCTTACAAAGTGATAAATATTCAACGTTCTAGAAGATCACTTAAAAGAAAACTGTCTTGTGATTCAGCATAAGCGAAATAATTTCACATATAGCTAAATATCAATATTTTTCAATTGGAAGTATCCTAAAGATCGGTCTTCAATCGAAAATAATGTTATAATTTGCTACGTGTACCCTTTGTGGATTTGTAAAAAAAAATGTGAAATTGTAAAATAATAAAACAGAAAAAAAAAATAAAATATAAAAATATGGTTGAAAATAGAAATAGAGAATTTTACTTTGTATATAACAAAAGTAATGTAGTTTTACTATATTTACTTATTTGTTTATTTATGTAAATATAAACAAATACACTAGAACATATTTTTGGTATATAAAAAAAAATTAAGATTATTTTTTATCAATGAAAGATCTTGAAAATTATGTAACTAAAATTATAATAAAATAACTGGATAACTTTTTATAAAACATCAGGTTAAAAACTGACTAGCAAATTTGCATTTAGATATACCAAATATAAATAGTGAGTAGTTAAAGTCGCCTTTTCAGTAGAGTTATTAAGCAAAAATTGTGGTTTTTCAATATCATGGTTTTACTTAAATGTTTGTTGTGGTCGATTATTTTGACAAAGCTCTAGTAATGCAAAGCCAATGATTAAAAAATAAATATTAAGACAATATAACTGATATAAATATTGTATTTTAAGTCAAATAAAAATTACGTAGATAGTACACTAGTGGTAAATAGAAATCTGATTTTGATATAAAATTCATTTTTTGTCATTAATTTTCTAATTTTTGTTCTAGAATTTGACATCTAATTAAACTCTAAGAGTGACATTGTTTTTTTTCTTCTCAGATATACACTAATTTTAGACAGATACTAAATTTCGGAAGATTGTGGTGAAAAGTTGGAAATTTCTCTTCAAAACCCTTTAAAATATTTTCAAAATTATTTCTAACTATAAGAAACTAGTTTTGTTTTTTATTTTCTAAATTAACAACTAACTATGATTATTTAGGTATTTATAATAAAAAAAAAATAGAAAAAGTTAAGAAAAATCTTAAATTAACTAACAACTGTATGCAATTAAAAATCACGTCATATTTGTTATTGGAAAAAACAAAAAAAAAAAAAAATAAACAAAAATCAACTCAATTTAAGTTTTTTTTTTTTCTTAACTTACACATTGTATAATGGCAGTAGTTATAAAAAATAAAGTTATTTTTTCTTTTTATATACTTATCTAATATTTTTATAAATAGAATTTATTTATCAATGTATTTTTAATTATACAGGGTGCTGCTGTTACAAAAATTATTTGAGAGGTGTTGAAAGGCAATAATTTTTCGTAATTAAAATACTACACCATAGTCAGTAAATCAATGTGTTATACTGGTAGCAGTACATAGTTGTATAAATCAAATTGATTGTGAACAAGGTTGAAATATAAAGTATCAATCTAAATTTATGTTGCCTACAGGCACTACAACTTGGTTGTGCAACTACTCCATATATATTAACATAATTTCAATTTATTTTATTTTAATTTATTTTTACCATAAAAAATTTGTATAATTTGAATGGCTTAGGTTCTATTGGACAGTTTTGTAAATTCGGGAAAAATTAAAAAAGTACTACTTATAGGTATTTACAGTACAAAACTAATTTCAAAATTACGATAAATATCATTTGGTTGTACAACTCCATACACATAAAAATATTTAATAATAACCAACCCTACGTCATTATATTTGGACCATGCTTCAAGTTTAGTACTGCGCTTGGCACACATCCCACTATATTCCACTATATTTCAAGCTGAAACCTATCTCATCGAGATTATCGCCATTACAATGTAACAAAAATAAGCTTCGTTTATAGTTGGTATAAAAGCTTAATAACGTTAGCGGAAGAAAACAGGTATCGGTACCGTCTCCTGTCACTTAGAAATTGATTCTAACAAATTTTTTTTTTTTTTAAGTTTATTTTTAGAAATTAAACAAGGTATTCAATATCTAAGGGAAATTGTGTTGAATAATTCGCAAGACCTTGATTATAGTCGCATTAACAACATTCATACTATTGTTGTGTACATACATATGTATTTGATATTTAATCAGATTATCTCAGGTTTAAATCCATCTTATAAATGTTTAATTAAAGTAATATTTTATGAAGAGAACACCCTGTATATATTTAAAATGTATGTATATTATATAAAGTTAAGGGTGTACGTCAATGTTTTTACTCTTTCTATTAAATTTATAGCTAAAGATCAATCGATTTCTATTTTTTAATAATAACTTTAAAAATTTCTATTGACAACACATATATATATTATAAAAAACATTAAAAAAAAGTAAAACAAAAAAAGTCGTGAGATAGACAAATACGCCTATAGATTTATTCTCAATTATTATTTGATACTTAGGTTTTTTGTCATTATTTTTGTTTTTTATTGTTTTTTTTTTTTGTGTAGCAAAGCAGCATCCTAAAATTTTTGTAAAATAAATTTACAAAAAAAAAAATGTTTACCAGATTTTACTGTACAGAGAGTGTTAAAAATAACTTTAAAAAATTGTTGGAGAATTTTCAAAGAAGAAATTTGATGGATTATAACTTGGATGGAAAATTAATATTGAAATTTTAAATTGTAAAATATTTTAAGTGTAGCAGAGTGATAAAAGAGAATTCGTAGTCTAAAGGATAGTATTTTAAACCTTAAATCAGTTTGGTTTTATAATTTTACTATAAAATATTTACTTCAAACATCGGTTGCAACACTAACCACTATGTCACAATAACTTTGTAGGTATTTAATACGTTCATAACATTCAAATACATTCAAATGAGAAGCTGGGCATATTGTGATAGGTAACTATTGAATTATTATAATTTTTTGTTACATACAAAAAACATTAGGACAAAATTCCTACAAAATTATTATTATAAACAAAGTTTGCAGAAACCCACTTTCATAGGATTTTGTGGCAAATAGAGGATATTGAAGGAAAATTGGATGGTAATTCAGAAACGAATCGGAATTGGTTCATTTTGAAATATTAAAAATTGTAAGCGTTACTCTGAATATTGCTTAATGTATCAGCTGTCGAACAAAATTAAATGACAATAACTATTCAAAACAAACTTTAGTCATTTATTAGGTATATAACTCTAAAACTGAATTTGTTGCAATATAAAATAATTATTATATTGTCTGCGAAAAACTATGGTAGTGAAATTTGATATAAAATGGACTATGAATGAACTGTTCATTTTTTGGACATAGTATGAAATGGGATTCATACATATTCTGACAATGTAAGAATTTTCATAACCAGTATTGAACCATTTTGCATTATGATGGTGTAAGGAGTGGTTATTTGCCTCACTTTCTTTGAAGAGAATTGCCTTGGATGTGAAATTAGTGATTTTAGTTGTTCCAGAATATGCCAACTTCTGCAAAATATTTAAATATAATACGACAATATTTAAATAGCGCAAGTGTTGATGGGACATTTACATCATCTATCAGGCAAATGGAATGACGAATTTTTGTACTCTATCAAGAACGTTTTGAGCAGTGATATTTAAACTACTAATCCGGATAATGCTCAACTAAAAGAAGCAAACACTATTGATAATAAACTCATTCGTTCATTTTTAATGTTCACTGTATGTTGGTCATAAAAAATAATGAGTTACAAAATTTGACGAAATTAAAAATAAAAACAATGTTCGTGATATTTAAAAAAAAAAAAAAAAAAATTACCTTTCAATTATTTTGTAATTTTTCGAAAATAAAATTTATAAAAAAAAAGTATATTTTTAAAGAATTTTATAGGAAAACAATTTTAGTTTTTTTTTTTTTTTTTTTTTGTTTTAGACAGTGGTGATGTGATGTGATTTGATATGATGTTATGTGATGAGATAAGATGAGATGAGATGAAAATATACAATAATAATACAGGAATTTGTTATTAACTGGTATTACTAGTATCCATGACCACTATTCATATCTAGATTATTTAAAAGAATTAATGAAAAAAAAATATTTTTTTAAAAGAATTTTATTGGGTTATGTAAAAAAATATTTGAAAAAAACAAATAAAACAAAAATAAATAAAAAAATGTTTTAAAGATTTTCTTATTATTTTTGGTATTTTATGGAGGCTGGGATTCAATTTGGTATTCAAAGTATCTATAGATATGATACAAATATTAGGTACAGTGAGCTTAATTTGAGATTTTTAGTAGTAGTGTAAACATTCTAACAAGTAAATCTGACAAGATGATAAATGGAACTAGTTTTTTTTTTTTTTACATTCTTGACAGTAACTTAGGTAGAATAACCTTTTCGTGCTTAATCAAGTACGGTACTGCAATTTTACACTAAAATATATACAAATATTTCGACTATTTATTTAACAAATTACTGGCTTATCAACTCATTAAATGTGGAAAACTACTGCTATTGTCAGGAACTAAGCCTTCTTAAATATGATAGTTTTATTTTATTTTTAATTTGTTACCAGATTATACTCTCAATTATTTTTTGTCATTTAATTTATCCCAATGACAAAGGGTACTAGACCAGATCGAAAAACCAATAAAGCATTTTTTTTTGTTTGCTTCATCGGAAATCCAACCTGGAACCTTTCGGTTGAAAGGCAGGCGCTCTATCTTCTGCGCCACCCAGCGTGTAGTTGATAAAACGTGTTCGTATTTTATAAACAAAATTTGTTTGTTTTGTATTTTTTACTGAAACGTTGTCTTCGTTAGCTTGTAGCTTGCAAAAACAGATATATATATATACTTTTTATACACCTTTATACCTTACACCTATATGTACCTTTTACCAGAATAAAAATATCCGAAGAAATGGCCGTAGTTTCAAAAGCAAGATTTTGAATGACGAAACACGATTTTAACAAAGAAGTTATCGTTCCTACCATTGCTACAAATGAAAAGGGGATTGTAGAAAGGAGTAGAAGAAAAATATGATACAGAATTGATTTTGATAAGTGGGATGAATCGTGCGGAGAATATAGATTCTGTGGGAAGTTTGCTGTCTTCGGTAGCCACTAGTACATATATGTGGAATTTAATATGATTTTTAATAATATTGTAAAATCAAAGAACCTTTAAGTCGAAATACAGTAGAAAATAACTATCAAAAACCTTTTATTTAAAACCATTAATAATTTGCAATATTTTCATCATCATTATCACTGTCCTCCAATCCCATCAGAGGTGGCATAACAATATTTTTTTCACTTTTAAAGCAATTTTAAGTATATAAAAAATTCAATGAAAATAATTAAATTTTAAATTTAAACCTTCATACGATTGTCTCTACTGTACTTTACTTAGCAAAAAAACAAAAAAGCTCTACAATAGGTTTTTTTTTATTCAGTTGTTTTGTTTTTGTATTTTATTTTTTTTTTTTAAATTTTCTGACTCACAAAGGGTAAATATCATGTTGCAACGTCAGCATATTTTATCTAAAATGACTTTTGGCGACCGTAATTTTATTTGCTTTTAAATAATGTTATCGTATATTAAATACACGTCTACATAATATTATATTATATTATATACTGTAGTATGTGAATGGGGACAATATTATGTTTGTAATATTTTTGTGACCGCCAACTGAGATATTTATCCAGCTTTATAAAAACATAAATGAAAAAAAATATATATAAACAACAACAATTCTTTTAATATGTTTTTTTTTCCAGTAGTTACTTGTCTCTCTGCTCATTTGGAAGATTAATGCGTTAATGTTTATATGTTTGTGTGTACATTGGGGGATGTTGTCTGTAATGTGGGATTTTGTTCTTTTTTTTATCTCAAGATTTTTTGTATTACAAAAACATAATATTTTTGCGGTTATGACGACTAGATTTGCATTATATTACTAGAATATATATGCCATGTTTTGTACCAGTTACAAAAAAAAAAAAAAAAAAAATTAAAATAATGACAAGTAAATACGATAGACATTACAGGTGGTAATATATGCATATCTATAAATATTTAGTTAATATATCTATTCATTTTAAATTATATAAAGTTACCTGATTCTGATTCCACGTAACCAATTTTTTTTTATTTTATTATATTTTTTATTGTTATTGTTGTTATTAGCGTGTTGTTTTTTTTTTTATGATAACATTATAACTATTTTCTTATTTTTTTTGTTGAACATGCGATATGAGAAGAAAATTGAATATTCACGCATAGGTAATTATTGTCAGCCAACAGGTAAATTAAAATATTTTATTATTTTTGTTTTTCAAGTCGTGAAAAGTTGATTTTTCATTTTTTTTTGTGCTGTTCTTATTTTTTTTTTGTCATTTTTATCGGCAGTTATTTCACACGATTTAACAACATTAAATTTATTTAAGATAAAAAAAAATAACATTCAAATTAGGAAGTCGTGTGTTATATTTATTAAAATTTACAATATTGTATACAGTAAGTCAAGATTTTAGAGGAATATTTTGTTTAGTGAGAAAATTTCTTTTTTTTTTTGTTTTTTGTTTTATATATGAGTTAATGAATGAATTTAAAATATCTACCTATATGTTATACTTTCGTAGTTTGTTGATTTTATATGTAGATGCCATGTTAAAATCTGTTGTTTTCAATATTATGTGAATTTAAATTTTAATATTTGGTATTTGATATCACAATTATTATTGTAGGTAAAATATGATGATGAAATGAAAATTATTTTGAATATTTAAAGCAAGTATCTTAAAGATTTAATACCACAATATTGAGTGTAGCAAGAATATCTTAACGTATATAATTATTTTATTTAGTAAATAATATATGGTAATGGAATAAATATTGAATTTTAATTTTATGTAAATTTAAAAAACAATCATTGTGTATATTTGATCTCAAAATAAATGTTTTTGTTTAAATATTTCTTTCTCACAGCATTTTTGTGTCATAAAGTAAACAAAAATTAAAAAGAATATTATTTCATTTTTAATTACATATTTCAAAAATTAATACAGGGGTCTATTAATGCATGTATACATATTACATACATATATTGAATTAATACGCCACATCACTTCTATTAACAATATTCATTTCTAAGTATAAGAAGTAAGTCATTTTAGAAAGCTTTATGATTTTATGTTATTGAGTTTAATGGATTTAAAATGGATTTATGTAAGTATTGAAATTTTACTGTCGCTTTAATTATTATCGGTTCAAAATTAGATTTTTGTTGAATCAAATAAGTTGAGTCTCTGAAATTATGTTACTGAATTTGAATTGGAAAAAATTAATGTTGCGATTATAAGTATGTGGAATGTTTTAGAAATATGACTTGAAATATATTTTGGGAATATTTTTTTACACTTTGAAAATATTCTGCTTATTTTAAGAATTTTCTGTGCATTTCTTGGATGTTGTTTGTGAACATATTATTAAGCTATTACTTTTGATGCAAGTTCATATTTTCTATTCTATATTTATATTTATTTTCTAGAATTAATACATTTTTTTAAAAAATATTTCGCTAACCTAAAGTATGAAGAGGTTATACTGGTAGGTATTATAGAAGTGATTATACTCGTAGGAATGTTCAGAGGTTAAGGTCCTCTTTGGAGAGTGAAGTATTAATCGAATTTTATAAAATTTAGTGTGTATTAATTATGGTAATAATAACTTAATTAAAATAGAACTACGGTATTAAAGATGGACTAATTCACAAATGATAAGATTAACAGTTGTACATATTTTCACACTAGTTAATGATAATAATGAAATAATAAACAATAATTATTTCAAAATAATAATAATAAGTTGGTATATACCAGAAAATATAAAAAACATTGTCCCAGAGTATGCAATAGATTAGCCTGTCCATAATATAGCGTATTGTATATATATTGTAATATACTGTCTATAATATAGCGTATAAAATATACAATGAAATACCAATTGAATTAAAAAAAAATAATAAAATCAGTTTATTCAAATATGAAATTAATGAATATTACCGTCAACAAATTTAAGATTTTTTAGGAATATGTATATAATATAAAATAAAATAATATGATTTAAGTCAATTTTCAATTCTTATAGTTTTAAATTTTTTTTTTTAATGTTCATTTTATATAATTATATTTCATTTTAGTTTTAGATGTATATTGTTTTCTTCTTATTAGGCTTAGTTAGAATTACATACTATTATTGTACTGAATTTTACACATATAATTAATTTTGATTGTAAAACACTCTATACGAGGTTTAGCTCTCTTGAGTTCAAAAAATGAAATAAATAAAAAAAGTAAAATTACAATATCGTACTTATAATGTACGAGAGCTATTCTACTGTCAATATGATAAAAAAACAAGCCTCATTTTGTAAATATGAAGGCTTTTATAAGAAAATATAAAAAATAAAAAAAATTTTATAAAGCGTAACTAGTGTGAGTAGTATGTAAAAATTTAACAAAATAAATTCAGTTATTTCAACAAAATATTATTAAAAATTACCTACAATTTGTAAATGACTTCTCCAATATCAATTTTTAGTTGACTTAAATTAAAAATTCTGAAATAAAAGAAAAAATAAAAAAAATTAAATAACACTTAATATAAAGATCTTCAATTAATTAAATATAATAATAAATTATTGAAAATTAAATTTAATTATTAAAATGTTTTCATTATCTATAATCTACATATTTTATATGCAACATATAACTACCTTATTAACATTTTTTTCTAATAAACATAACAATATTTTTATTTCTCACATTTCCTTTTCAATAATTTCCATATCAGTTCTTTTTAAATACTTAATTTGTATAAAATAAAGTATTCTACACTCCTTTCCCTCCTAGATAATTTCATTACAGACGCCATCGAACTAAAGACTAATTTATGAACTTTTCTACTTTATATTAACTTCCAAAACAACACATTAAGATACTAAACGTTAGCGGTACCGTTTTATATAACCAAAGTAAAATTTAACAAAACTAATTTTGAAATAAAAAAAATAAATAAATAAATTCTTAATGATGATAATGGAAATAAGAAACAATAATCAAAAAGCAGAAATAACAATAATAATAAACAATAAAAAATAAATAAATAAACATTTTAATAACAACAACAACAACACCACCATCAACTTTAAGAAACATTTAAGAAAATACCATACTAGTAGTGTATGTGTCATTATGAGACTGAATGGAACAAAACATTCAAATAATATTAATATATATATATATTATATAGAATGTAATAATCAAGATTATGAAAGAAAAAAATAATCAAAAGGTGTAAATAATGAAGACACAAATTGATGACGATTTGTGCGCATAAAATATATTTACAACATTAAATGCGCACGCGAAATCCTCATACAACTAATTCACTTTTAAACGCACAAAGTAAGAAAAATTCATAAAAATAAAAAACGAAACAGAAACAAAATCACAATAATAATGAAAAAAGAAAAATTGATCCATTAAAATAATCATCAACAACAACAGCATTTGTATCTTAAAAATTCGCATTCAAAACCAGAAAAGAATAAACATACAAAAAAAGAGAAAAAAAAACAATAAAAAGTAAAATCTCACCTTGTGAAGCGACGATCATTCTGATACCCCATGTTGTATATTTTGAATTTAAAAATTAAAACAAAAATACTATGATATATACAAACAACTATAACCAGTGCTTGACAAACTTTATTGATTCGTATTATCCTTTTTAATCGCCGGCTAAAGGAGACAGTATTGGTACGAACAAAATTACATATGAATACAAATAAAATGCTTACAAAGAGAGTCAACAAATTCTTACAACTGTTCGCTAAAACAATGATGCTTTGTTCATGTCTTTATTTACTAACCAGTAATTGCGGGTGGTAATTTGGCATTTCATGTTGTATGACAATTAATGTCAGATATAGAAAATGTTTGTAAAGTTTTTTTATAGGGCCGGCGGGATCAAAGAATGATGTATTTAGATTTCGATCTGCTAATAGTATTGTAATAGCTCCTGCGTAACGTAGTATTGTAATAGTATTGTAACGTTAGGGCTACCTAACGTTACACAGCCCAATAATTGGATGTGTTTTCCAATACAAAAAGTCAAGACAGTAACTGTCTCGTGTGATCGCAGCATTAACAATAATATAATTTAGAAGGGTTCCAGAAATCAATTTCAGTATGAGATAAGTACAAAAAAATCACATATGAAGTAAGTTCAATATTTTTGTACTAATTTCGTAATCAAACCCTCTGGAAAAATCGATATATGATGTATTTCTAAAAAGTTTTGCATAAAATATTTTGATTTTGCTACAATGTGTTTTAGTTAAAACTTCTGGAAAAAGAGAAAAAAATCTCTCAATTTCAATACAACTTCGAATATTGCCACGATATTATATGCACAAATGATATTTATTGGACGCGATTCGTTGTGGAGCCCATGACTGAACTAAACGTTTTTAATTTAAAAAAATAAATATACAAGAAATTTGTCTTCGTCGTTAATCTATGAGTATTATAAGGTTTCAAACTGTTGAACGCGTTGTCTTGGGCAAGCATTTCTAAACCATACTTTATGTATAGGCTATAAAGCAACATTTAAATATAGTTTCCTGTAAATTAAATTTCCAATAGTTGAGAATATAATTTGAAAATCTGATATTAAACATGAAATGATAAATAAATTGTTTTCCTGTACTTAAATTTCATTGGTGTTATATTTTGAGAGTGTTGGAATTAAACACAAAAGAGTTTTTGATTTACAATTACTGCGGTTTTACGATACGATAAAAATACGATAGACAAATATAGACAATTGCAAAGCCAGAACCAGATGAAAGGAGCGGAGCAATTTATTTTGTGTCCCCAATCCAAATATTTCAAGTTCTTCAGCAAGTAATATTGTGCTAGAAGAGTAATTCTGAACATAAAATCTTCTCTCGATAAATCACAAAATGAAGTTAAGTAATATATTTTACGACGTGGGTGTTTAGTTGTTATAGCATTGCGTTTTTCCATCGCTTTTTGGTTAAAAAGTTAAAATACCTTGGTGTACTCAAAATTTAAATCTAGAAATTGAAATTGAAGGATGAAAGAGAAGATAATATATCCTATGGTAAGTAGTCCCACTAGCATTTAAAGTAACTGAATGCTTTGTTTATTTGATCGGGTGGATAAAACGTCCCTAAATTACGTTTTTGGGATTAAATTAATTACTACGAGGTGTGTGTATTAAATGATAAATTTCTATTTAAAATAAACTATAGGTTCAAGCAGGAAATATTTGCCTGAAATGGTGCTTCCTTGTTGTTTTTCCTGCAAAAGGTAAATTATTTTCCACTATATCATTATAAGTCCTTTACATTTCTACACTAATATTTTCCCATAATTGGAGCTTTATCTGCATATTATTTTGGTGCAACAATAAAGTAAAATGTTTTCATTTAAAAACCCAACGTCGTATTTATGCAGTCAATGTAATTTTTTCAATAGCTTCGGTGTCGATTTCTGGTAGATTGAACCTACACCAATATTTTTATTTTCATGTCCTTATACCATATTTTAGCACTGTTTTGATTACGTGCCAAATCTTACAGAAAATTTAAAAAAAAAACCTAAGGTTTAACCACCAAAAACTGTTCCCCATTTTGGATCCAACCACGTTTCAAACACAACTGCTTGGTTCCTGTCACCCGTCACAGTTACGTTATTATAGCAAAATAAGTAGTAAGGAACGTGGGAGATAGTATAATGTTAAGTATATGTAGCCGTAATAATAGTGGTAAGTTTTACATACAATATAGACGGTTGGGAACTCTACACACGTTATACAAAATTTACTATCATCACAAGTTATAAAATATATACGTGTTCCAGAGTATGCGTATCAGCTTTTAAGGAGGGGAAGGAGCCATTATTTTGAAATTTAAAAATTTAAAAGTTTGCTAACTAAATCGAGGGTCCTCTATCGATTGGTGGTATTTCTTCTTATTACAACTTCCGGAAAGGACCGCAAATCGGTTTTTTAAGACCAAAAATTGCGGACATTGGCCGAATTCGAGATTTTCAAATGGGAAGGGGTATTTTTTTAAGCAAATTCGGATTCTACGTATACAGCGTCGGTATACAACATTACAATAGTATAAAATATCTTAATGTTAAATTGCGACAAATTTTCGTCGCAAGCACTGATTAAGGAAGTAAGTTGCTTCCGAAATATTGATATTTGCAAAATGATTAGTGAAAGGAAACTCGACTTTTATTCTATAATATTAAATTTTATTATGAAAATCTTCATTATCTGTTGGTTCTACAACTCATAGGTAACCAGCTTTCAGCCTCGTTTATAACTTACTCAACTCTGTTCTATCTATTGCGGTATTAAATTGCATTTAATGTAAAATTGGGAAAAGTTAAAAAATTGTTTGAGTATTGACAATATAATCGATAACTCAGGGCTGGTCAAGAAAGCCATACTAAACAAAACATTATAACGAAAACTTGACAAGATGATCTTCTACTTAAGTTTTTGCAAATATCTAAAACTTTGAAGATCCTATAATTTCTAAAGGCTTGAAGATTATCTGCCTCTTGTACAATTTTGTTTTTGTTGCCGAAATTCGTTGTACTTGATAAACCCTATATAATATTATATTATCATGACTCTCAACTTGGGTGGTATATTTTATCACTGATTGAGAAACTCTGAACTAGTTCAAATATACTGTTGCACAAAGCATTCGCAATGCGTTTAATTTAACGCGAAATTCTATGTTTGTTTTTTTATTCTTTTTTTTGTTTTGTTTACTTGATATCAATGTGTTAGTTTTCACAAAACTCACTCTTGCAAACATTTTACGTCTAAAAACAGACTATCGTATTCAATTTTAAATATTTTGCAATTTATCATACCACAGGAATTTTCGTTTGCTTTTGACAGAAAATAAAAAAAAAAATGGTCAATCGATGAACGCTGCTGGGGTGTAGAAGAAAATATAATATTATTATTTTCGTTTTTATTTTTCATTATTTTGAAATACTGCGGTTTTTAACAAAAATATTGACACAACACAAAATTGAATCATAGAAAATGAATTGAAATTAAAAAAATTTTTGTATGATTCCGAAAGGAAACAATAATTGCATGAAAAATTTTTTTAATTCTTTTCAAAAATCAGATAAACAAGACCTGAATTAGAGAAGATTTATTAAAAAACAAAAACAAGAAGAAAAAAAACAAAAAAGAAATTTATCATTTTTAAGATGATGATATCTGACAACGTTGTCGCTGCTGTCTTCTGATATTTGTACGCACATTTCATTATTTGTATTCGAATTTTTATTTTTCTTTTTCTTTGTGAAGAATTTATAATATGGTAATAACGGTCAATTTAAGCTGATCGATGCGATCAGTTTTAATATTCACAATTGTTTTGAATTGTTGTGATGTTAGAGCAAGACAAAGAAAAATAATATAGAGAATTTAAAGAAAATGCATAAATAAACTGAGTATAGGTATATACTCGTCGTATTGTATAAGAAGAAAGAGAGTTGAATTAGTTTTTGAAATATTAAAGAAGATTTCCTGTGGATCATGAAAAACAATTTATTACTACAGTGGTTATTAATATGTCAATATAGTAAGGAAATGGGAGGAAGGCTTATAATAACACAAATGTATGTGTGCTTTTTTTTGCAATGCATTTGAATTGTAAAATTTACGTTTTTTTAACTGTTTTGTTTTTGTTAAATATTATTTATGACATGTTCTGGATAGAAAACAATTAATTAATTGTATATTATATATATATTTTAAATAAACGAGTATATTATTTTGACATTTATGATGACATTATCATTTGACATATTTATATAATATGAAATATACAATTAAATGATTAATTATTTTTTTTGTTTTTTTGTATTTATCAATTTTACAGTTTTATGAAAATATTTCGAAAATGTATACCTATACGTAAACTAATGTAATAAAAAATTGATTTGATTAATTTTGAAAAATTCAAATAAGAAAATAGTGAAGAAAATAAGTAGAATTTGAATGGATTTTTGAATTGATATGTAAGTTGTGAAGAAAGTAATTTTTTGTAATAAAATTTTTTGAAATGTGGTTTAATTTAAGTAAAATTTTTATTGTTCGAATTTATTTCATGGTTAAAACAGTTAATCGAATATTATGGATAATAAATAACGAATTTTATCATTTTTTCATAATACTTATATTAATAGTTGTAATATGTACAGTTATAATATGAATTAATTAAATTTATAGTCAAAAATCGATAAATTTCACATACCAATTCCATCTATATTAATATTTAAGTTAAGTCACTTACTATGCAAAATCTTTTCAACACGTTTGAATCTTATACATTTTTTTTTATCTATTTAATTTTCTGAGCTCCTATATAGGTACAGCTCATATAGAGTGGTGTTATACAATTAAAATTAATAGCCTATTAAATTGAGAGCGATATATTATTAATTCTAATTTTACTAAAATCTCTATTTACCATCAATAATAAGAATAAATAATAATAATAATTCTTTATTTCATTAACAACTTATGCTAACTTACATACTAAATTTACAAAATTATATAAGAAATTAACCCCCCTCGGTGGCGCAGTGGTTATGTAACAGGATCCATGACCGAGGGGACCCCGGTTCGAACCTGGTTGGTGGCGATTTATAAAAAAAAATCCATCATTAAATTTGTTAATTGAAATTTCGAGATTAATCGAATGAAAATCATTAATTGAGATCGAACCGGTAATAAGGTAGCGCCACGTTGTTTCTAGGCAGCGGTAGATGGTTACTCCATCTCCTAGGACCGGTTACTGTAGGCCAATCACCCGCATAATCGGTAAATCAATGGATTCGAAATAATAGAAGAAGGAGCCTCGGATACACGAATGACTACTTGATAACGACCTTTGGCACTCAAAAAAGGACCCGAATTGCACAATGGAATGTAAGAACACTTAGAGAAGCTTCAAGACTCTCGCAATTGGAAGCTCAAATGGCTACTTACAACATAGACATCCTAGGTATAAGTGAAATGCGATGGAACAACACCGGAGAAATCAACACGGAGAATGGAAACATGGTAATTTACAGTGGAAGGGAAACAGGGGGTGAAAGTGGAGTCGGAATACTAATATCAAAGAAATTGAGACAAACATTGGTTTCGTGGAAGGCAGTCTCGGATAGAATTGTTATAGGGCGATTTCGAAATATGACAAGACATGTAACAATAATTCAATGCTATGCACCAACAGATGTCGCTGAAGACCATATTAAGGATGACTTCTACGAACAAATAGAAACAACGCTAGCACTCATAAATAGGGGAGATATCATAATATTAATGGGTGACTGGAATGCGAAAATAGGATCTAACAACAATGGACTTGAGGAGATAATGGGCAAACACGGGTTAGGAAGAGAAAGAAACAACAACGGGGAAAGATTGATAGAGTTGTGTCAGACTTTCGACCTAGCAATCGGAGGGAGTCTATTTCCACACAAAGATATCCACAAATACACATGGACAACACCAAACGGGATCTCAAGAAATCAGATAGATCACATATGCATCAGCAAGAAGTGGAAACAATCAATGTTAGATGTGAGAAATAGAAGGGGAGCAGATATACACAGCGATCATGAATTACTAACTGGGGACTTCAGAATGAAACTAAGCCAACAAGGAAGAGGCAGAAGATATAGAAAGAAGAAAATAAATATAAACAACTTAAAAAATCCGCAAGTAAGAGCTGACATAGTTACGGCGTTACGAGAAAATATTAGAAATAATAGAGAATACACTTGGGAAGAGATTCTGGAAATTTACAACCAAACAAGCGAACAAAATCTTGGAATTTCACAACCACAAAGAAAAATCTGGATAACCGATAACACATGGGCCTTGATTAAAAGAAGAGGTGAAATGAAGAAAATGATAAACAACAGGATGGCATCAAGAAGAGAATATGAAGAAATAGCGAAAACAGTAAAAAGAGCAGCAAGAAGAGATAAAAGGAAATTTCTACAAAATTTAGCCGGAGAAGCAGAAAAAGCAGCACAGCAACATAACCTGAGAGAATTGCATCGCATAATCAAGAACTTAACTAACCAGTCGGAACAACAAAACAAACCAATTAAAGATAAAAATGGTGCGCTCATCACAAACTTAGAGGATCAATTAAAGAGATGGAGAGAACATTTCCAAGAACTGAGCAACGAAGAAAGTACAAATAATGAAGCAGACATAAGAAACAGAGACAATGCAAATATCTACCCAACTGAGGGACTGCCAATATCTACTCAAGCTCCAAATATAGAAGAAATCAAAGCTACAATCAATATCCTGAAGCACAACAAAGCAACAGGTGAAGATGGAATTCCAGCAGAAATAGCCAAACTGGACCCTGACTTATTCGCAAAAACAATTGAACCCCACATCAGGAAAGCATGGATAGAAGAGAATATACCACCATCATGGAAGAAAGGAATGATTGTCAAGATACCTAAGAAAGGAGACTTGGCAAATTGCAGCAACTGGAGAGGAATCACGGTTCTAAATACTATTCATAAGATAATAGCAATTATTATAAAGAAAAGATTAGAAGAAGTACTAGAACCAATACTACGGAAAGAGCAGGCAGGTTTCAGACCAAACCGAAGCTGTGTAGACCAGGCAAATACTTTACGGGTCATAGTTGAACAATCAGTGGAATGGAATGCCCCACTATATCTACTATTCATAGATTTTAAGAAAGCATTCGACACAGTCAAGAGATGCGCAATATGGAGAACACTTACAAAGAAAGGAGTTCCTGAAAAAATCATCAACATCATCAAAGCGATGTATGAAGATGCAGAGACAACAGTTCAACACAGAGGTAAGATCAGTGATCCATTCTACACCAATATAGGAGTTAGACAAGGATGTCCACTATCTCCACTTCTCTTCAACACAATACTAGACGACATTCTAAGAGAAGTTTGCACTGGAATAAACGGAATAGAATGGGATCTCTTCGGAAACTTAGAAGACTTAGATTACGCAGATGATGTATGCCTCATATCAAAAAATCAAAGGGACCTACAGAACAAAGTCAACAGATTACAGGAAGAAGCAAAGAAATCGGGACTGGAATTAAATATCGAGAAAACCAAAGCAATGAGGACAAACAATAGTTACAGTGAGCCAATAACAGTGAGTGGACAACAGATAGAATACGTAGAAGAATTCAACTACCTGGGGTGCATTATAACATCAAGAGGAGGTGCAACAGAAGATGTCAACAGCCGTATAAATAAGGCAAGAAGAACATTTGGGAGCCTAATGAAGATATGGCGGAGCAACCAAATATCGAGAACAACAAAGCTAACAATATTCAGAGCATGTGTTAAGTCAACATTAATATATGGCAGTGAAACATGGCTCACTTCGGTCAGAATCAAACAGAAGCTACAAGTATTCATCAACAAGTGCTTGAGAATTATATGCAGAATATTCTGGCCGGCAAGAATTAGCAACGAAGATTTATGGATGATAACTGGAGAAGAACCTATCAACAGACAGATAAATAGGAAAAAATGGAAATGGATAGGTCATACACTAAGGAAATCAGAAAGTGATATAGCAAGAAGAGCTCTAGAGTGGAATCCACAAGGACAAAGGAGACCCGGCAGACCATACAACACATGGAGACGCACAATCGATCAAGAATTAACAGTCAACAATTATACCTGGGACGATATTAAGGAAGTAGTACTCAACAGAGAGGAATGGAGGTTCACTATCGAAGCCCTATGCTACCACGCGGAGTAATAGGAGAAAAAAAAAAAAAAAAAAAATATAAGAAATTAATCATAATGGCAAAATTACTTAACTTGATTAACATGGATTAGTGACTTAAGTATATTTTTAGTTCTGATATTTAATGTTTCTAGTTGATGTGTGTAATACAGGATTTTGTTTTGCATATATCACACTTCGACCATAGAAACATATTGTCATACATTGTCATTGTCATGATGGGTATGAATTTATTGGCATAAATATAATCCCTAAACATTTCTAACTGTTAGAAAATAAATTTTTATGATATTATTGAAACATTATTTAAAAATTTAACTATGATGGGAGGGACGAGAAAACAATAATATTAAAAATTGTGTACATTTTTTTAGAAAGATTTATTTAAGGTCTAGTGAATGTTTTTATATTTATTTATTATTCATCTTGCATTTTTTGGAAGATTATTATGAAGATAAATAGTTGATTGAGACATTGATTGGACATTGGTCATTTATGGAATATGGAAAAAGAAATTGGTTGGAGTATGGTTGGAATATGGTTAAACATTTGAGGGAATTTGATTACAAATTAACTTTTATGAACAGTTTTAAAACATCTAGTGCAATATCCAATATTTAAATATAAGCTGTTTTCTTGTTATTACCATGTTTTGGTGAAATTGGTCTTACTATGGTATATCGACCGTAGCGTTTTCCATTAGAGCTCCGATAGAAACATGTCTATTTTGTATATTACCAATATTTATTTCGTCTTGAGTCCGCCCCTGGTAAACTTTTGTGAAAATATAATTTGATGAAAATTAATATAATAAGTTAGGTAAAAATAAAAAGGAGGCAAAATATAAAAACGCAATTGCAATTCAATATTTTAAAAATTAATATTCAAGTAATCTCCTCTTTTTTTTTTTTTTTTTGGTTTCTTTACACTCTGAATTTAAAATAATTGTTTAACAAAACAAAAAACAGAACAAAAGTAATTTTTTTTTTTTACAAAATACTGACTAATGACCCCAACATGTCCATTTTTATTTTTTCTTTCTCTGTAATTCATAAACAAAAGACTTTTAATACCCTAATTTAAATTTTTTAGTAATAAAAGCAATAACAAAAAGTCCTTCAATTGTAAAAATGAAATAAATAAAAAAATTAAAATAAAAAATTTAAACACCTGACCGAAATAGGCCTTTCAAATCATTATAATCTATCTTTGAAAAGAAAAAAACAAAAACTGCGATCCAAAATGCAATGTTGCCCTTTTTTTGTTGTTTTTCTTTTTCTTTTTGTGTAAAATTACTCCTTCAATGCAAAGAACAAAACAATGAATTCGAAAACAAAGATTTCAGTTGATTTTTTTTTTTTTTATTTTTTATCTTTGATCAAAATGTCGAAATTGACATCTTTTTTGTATTAACTTGCATTCAAGTAAGTTTCTTGGTCTTGGCTGGTCTCATGATTTCAAATATGAGATTTTTAAGACGACCAACGTACCGCAATGAGAACAACAAAAAAAAATGAGCAAAAAAATAAAATAAAAAATGTAGAGAAGAACACGCAAAAATCAAAATCACATAAAATAAAGTGACGGGATCATATCAAAAACGAACAAAAAGTAAAATAAGTAAAACAACATTGGTTAGCTCAATATCCCTTTTGTTTTTGTTTTTAAAGATGGTAATTCTTCAACTATATCTTTTCTCTTTTTACTCCTATTTCCCTCCTATATCCCTCTGAATATTGTGATAGAAACACCACATTTTTGTGGTTATTTTTTTATTTTGATTTTGCGTCGTATTCTGGTTGAGGCAGTCACCAGGTTGATCCGTCATTTTATGTTCGTTTTAAAAATTTAAAATGCTGCTGAGAATGTAAGCAAAAAAAAAAACAAAAAACAAAAATAAAAATCTGTTAAACTTCCTTTCACAACTGAAAACATTGACTGTATAATATGAACCAACCAAGCAACATTAGCGCAATCAACTTGAGGGGCAACAAAAAACAAATTGCAAAAGAATGTTTTTTTTTGCTCTATTATGGTTTTTGTTTTTGTTTTTTTTTACCTGTTATTAAGGTACTTAGGTAAGTAACTTAGAGTCTCCCTGTTTTTTATTGTTTTGAGACATACTGATTGAAAAGGTATTCATCATGAATGATGAACAAATAAATACGTTTTCTTTTCGAAAGAAATGTTCTTTTGATCGAACTGGAGATAACCACAATAACAACAACAACTGTTCGTTTCCTTTTTTCTTGATATCTTTTTTTGTTATTTTTTTTGTCCGCTTCTTTAAACTCAAACTCTGATGGGTGATCATTTAACATTTTCTTATAATTTTGTTCCTTTTTTTATTTTTCTTTTTTATTATTTTTTTGTTTTTGTTTTTTTTTGCTATCAGTTTAGGTACATACAAGAATAAATAACACATAAAAATATTTTGAGTAGTCAATGGTGTAGTCAGACGAATTGCAAAAAAAAGGGTTTTGTTTTGTATTGATATTAGGTTAGAAAACAGGAAAATTTTCACAAGAAAAAAAAATAAAAGGAAGCAATAAAAAATGACTTGAAGATTTTAGAAGTTATGTTAAAACTGATGAAATGCTGCACATCAACAACAGAATTCAGAAGCAAAAATATGTCAGAAAATATTTTTTTTTTGTTTTTGCTGTATTTTGTTATTGTTTTTGTTTTTTTGTGTTCTCTTAATTTGAATTTAAAAGCAAGCTGTCAACTGTAGGATATGAGAGATTTTTTTTTGAGAAATTACTCAAAGTATTTTCAAATATTAATTAATTGTTTAAGTACCATTTTTTATTGGTATTAGAAGCCACTACGTATTCTAATGCTACAAAAGAAGTTGTAACATCTTTGTTTTTAAATTAAATCAAACTGACTGGATATTAAAAGTAAAATACTTAAATATGTTAAAATATTGAGGTATGATTTTTGGAAACATAATAACATTCATGTACATAGGTTGAAAATTGAAGGATTGCATAAACTTAAAAAAAAGTATTTTAACACCAAAATTTATGTTTCTTTAAAGAAATGTCTTGTTTGGGACTCATCAATAAAATATTATAGTGTTAGACTAGCCGACCTATAGACAACTCCTAGTTTGATTTAAAGTAGTTTTACAACTCATAAGATCTAAATTTAAAATAAATTCATATGTGAGTTATAAAAACTAAACAAAATTTTACTTAGTAAATGTTGTTTAATTTTTTCAAAAATTAACTGTCATGTTAAATTGTATAAATAAAAAAAATATTTAAGAGATAATACTTTGTCGAATATTTAAGAGATATAATAGTTGTCTTTCAAAGCTTATATCAATGCAATCTTCCATTTTTACAAAATATAAAATACAATCATAAAATCATTTGTTGCTGATGCGATGGGTCTTCAAGGGTATGGATGAATACGTCAAAGGAAAAGTTAGATAGACATCGCTGAATGTAGTCTACATTGAAAAATGAAATAAAGCCAAGAAAAAAATTGCTCATTAGTCCTGTAGGACTAGATCGCAATATACGAGGGGTGTGGTTTAGTGGGTAATAATCACACACACAATGTCAAGCTACGAGGCTCATTGTGTCCTTTGAAGATTTCCACCAGCCTGCTTATAAAAAAAAATAAATAAAACTATTTGTAGCTTTTACCGTTATATTGATCGACGATTCATAATATTGACGATACAAGAAAAGGGTAGCGATTAAATTAGTAATTGGTAACATGAATGACGATAGTATAATTTTATAAGATAGTATAAGAAAACAAATGCTCTCATTTGAAATTTCATTTGTTTTTATACTTTTATGTATTTTGACATTTGCAATATTTAATTATATAATTTAAATATTGAATAACTGCATTAATTTTATATTTTTTAACGGCTGACGATCAACTAAAGTACAGATTATTACAGAACCAATTCAAAGCGACTGAAATCAATATTTTGACATAATATTTACTAGGACAAAATTTCCAAAAACAAAATTCACTATGGATGAAGATACGATTCGAGGGTATTTATTTTATACAATTTATGTGTACAAGGGCAAGACAATGTTGGAAGCATATTGTAAAAACGACCGGTAAGCATGATTTTCTTCAGAATTTTCTAATGAACAAAATTTTAAATTTTAATCTGCAACAGAGTATATGTACCATTATTCAGAAAAGATAAATGTTTTAGGATGATATAAGCATCACAACTATACATTATAAAATCTGAAGTTGAATTTCGTACTGTGACAAAAAGTTAAAGCTGTTATGAAAAGCTGAAATGTTGTTGAAAATTTTCAGTATTTAGTAAGGTGATAATTTTTAAAATTAGCATGGTGTGTATATGGTGACTAATGAGTATGTTAAAAGCCCATAAAGTGACAACTTAGCAAGTTGATTAATTTAGTATTGATCTTAGGAAATTGGGATCACTACATGTACCAATATTTCAAAAATACATTAATTGATACCAACGGCTCTACCTCAAATGTCATAAATGCCAAATATCTTAATGACAAAACTCCTAAAAGTTTGTTTTTGTGTTAGGAGTATTGTAAATGACAAAATATTTAATTTTTTCGAAGTGACTAAAGTTCTAACAAAAATGTCCAATTGCTACTAAATGCATGAATGACAAACCTCCAAAAAATTAAATAAAAAAATTATTGTAATATATTATAGAAAATGCGTATGACACTGATTTTGTATAAACAAATATGAGTAGGTAGCTATATACATTATTAATACAGTAAAAAGTATCCTTTCAAATTTCTTACCGCATTGCCTACTAGCCTTTCAGCATTTTGTGTTCGATGTAGTGCAGCGTACTTGCGCGGGTGCGGACATAACTCCACTAGGTAAAAATACATTATAAAACCACATGCAACGGATATTTTTCATACCGTTTCAAAATATTCCACATAAATTATTAATAGCTGAATTTGTATGGATTGACGCAGAGCCAACAGAAAGATTTGATGCAGAGCCAACCATATTCCTTATTTCTCTGGTACAAATTCTAAAATTGTAAATATCATTTGTGATCACAGTGTTTTGAAAACGAAAACTTGAGTGATTACTGGTGATATTATGTACCTGGTAGAAGGAACTATAACTTATATATATAATTACGAGTGATCACGATAGCCAAAGTGTTATTTTGTAATTTCAAAATTCTATATTTAGAAATTTTTATTAAAATTATTTTGCACAGTACATTATTCTAATAGTAATAAATGAAGTTTAAAGTCGGGGAATATTCAATTAGAAGTTGTGTTTCCAATATACTAAGAACATGTAATCGTATAAATATAATAATAGAGTACATTTTAATAATACACAGTTAGTTATTTAAGTCTATGCAATATACTTGGAACACTCCTTAATTAATGTACAAACATAGAGTAAATAACAACATAATACTAGTATTATAAATATATAGTAATTATTATTATTTTTGTTTTAATTTTCCATTTTAAGATTATGAAATGAGAACCTTTGTTGTGAATGTTGTTGTGCTTTTTTTTTATATTTAACGTTTCAAACATCTAAATAGTCTCAATAAATTTTCCCAGCCAACATAATTTTCGTTTTACATTTTTCTGTATTTTTTTCTCACATTTTTTACTAACTGAAGCGGAAAACTTATATATGTATTTATATATGTATAATATGAAAGAAGAAACTTTTAGTTACCTGAATAATATATATATATATATATTTATTTATTCCTGTTTTGAACATATATATATAATATATATATATATATATATATATGTGTATGTTTATATATACCATATATCTATAATGAAGAAGATCATTTTTTTGTACAATGTAGTCGGAAGTAGAAAATGACAAAACAAAACAACTTTTTATTATTTATTATACACCTATATTAAATAATTATTGTTATGTAGAAAAGTGTAATGACCCAGTCATTAAACTTCACAACATAATAATTGGAGTTAAAAAAATTTTTTTTTTAATTTAAAATTAAAGTGTTGAGATAATTTTCAGTTTATAAATTCTTTAATTAATTTAAAATATAAAAAAAAAATAGGTACAATTTTGAATTACGACGGCAATACTATTTTTAATTAATATATAGAGTGTAGAGAAAGGTAAAATATTTACAGTTCATTAAACTAAACTAACAAAAAAAAATTACTTCGAAAAAATTAACATGTTTAATGTTAAAGGTATAACTATATGAAATACAAGATCTGTGATATTTTGTTTAAATTTGTTGTTTTTATTTTTGACAAGTAAATTATAAAATGTCAGATTCTATAATTGCTTATATTTAAAAGTAAAGCAAAAAGATAAAATAAATTTCACCTCTTAAAACTTTTTATGGTTAATTAAAACTGGTTTTAATGTTTTTTTTTTCTCTCTCTTCTTATATCATGGGACAAATTTATCTCAGATACTTTCTTGAATAGATGTCAAAATATTGCGGATTTCTTTTTTTCTTAAGAAAAGCGCAAAAAAAAAAATGTCAAAAATTAATTATTATGAAAAACTTGTAACTTATGATGTTTATTTTAATTTTTTTTTTTTATTTATTTTTCTTTTAAAATCATAGTTTACAAAGAAAAAAAAAACAAAAATAATTTTAATAATTTTTAATCTGTTGAATAATTTTAAAGAAATTATTTCTTATAAAAATGTTGACAACATTCAAGCAACGTTCGTTAAAAAATTTTCATTCAGAATTTCTACATCATTACACTTTTATTTATTATATAGTTTTGTGTTGTTGTTGTTTTGTAAATAGTTGAATGAAAAGAATAGAATGAAAATATTATATAGTGTTACTGTATAGTAAACAAAATTTTGTTTTAAATCTCTTGTTCTTTCTTGAAATTTCACATTCATGTCATCTAAAATATTTTCAACATAAACTATAAAATATTTTATTCACTCTTGTATTTAACTGAATAGTTCACAGTATTAACTGCGGTACTTATGTTTCAAGTTTAGAGTAATAGTGATTCTTAAACTTTTTTTTATATTTATTTACTGGCCGCTCACCACTCGAAGCAGTACTGGTAAAATAATGGACAAACATTTGAAAATGGTCGCTAACATAATGATATTTTTCTTACTGCCATGTTCACTGTCTTGACTATTATCAAACCAGTAATTTCCCTGGGTCCAATAATATCGAATCAAGGAAGCTGCTCTTCAATAAAAATGATAAAAATGTCAATTTAACAAAATTATCGAATGATGAAAGTATTATTAATAGTACAAAATTAAAGTTTGTGAGTGTTCTTGTATTTCCACCTATGCTGCATAAACGTAGACAATAAAACATAGATAGGAAAGATATAGAAAAATTCGAGATGTGGGTGTATAGTAGAATAATATGCAAGTTTTGCGAATCACTTCACTTTTAAAAGGTTTTTGAATTTAAAATTCGGACCACTACAAAAATGTAACCATATGTGATATATTTTGCGAACACTGTCACTGGATAGTCGAGCAGAATGGAAATATTAAATTTATATAAAGCCTTAGAATGAGAGAAATCTATTTAGGCATTTAATGGTGGAAAATAAATAAATAAATGAATGCTACTAGTTTTGGTAGAAGCAACGGAAGAACCAACTAACAGTTTCAAATAGAAAAAAACGGCTGCAAACGCCATACATATGGCACAAGACAAATAGTTTTGAGCTATGAGTATATATAGAGTAATAATGAGAGTTTCGTAGACATAACATCGTGAAACATTTTAATATTAAACGATGATATGCGAATAATCTGCGAGAAGGTAGTGAAAACGAAAGCGAATTGTAAAAGACCGATCTACCATACGCTGGATGAACTAACCACAAGCTTCTAATGGGAAGAACTAACGCAGATTCACCACATATTGTACAATACCTCATGTAACAGCATGTAAGCAACCTCAAAAACAGCTTGTAAGCAACCTAACATGATAGAGAGAAAAAAATTATAAATGCCCTGAATAGGAATTGTCGATAACTTGCTAACGTTTATCAAAAAACTTTATAAAGTTTATTGGGTAGAAAAAAATTAGTAAAAAAAAATTGCTTTGTAGTTGGCCTGCAGATTAATATGTAGGTCCAATGTTAAATAAATAAATAAAATTGCTTTGATATTTTGAAAATTTTACAGTTTATAGTTTTGGTTTTTCTAAAAATAAAAATAAAAATATGGTGTAATTAAATATTACAAACTGGCGTAACAGTAAAACCTATGTTATACAGCCAGTAATTTAATGTTTCGTATTATATAAATTGTCAAGACGATGACTATCAAGTGTGCGCATACAAAAGTGTAGGGGTATATACCTAAGTTACTGACAAAAATATTAAAAAACTCGAGTTAACCAGAGTTCAAAAAGAACAAAATAAATGTTTGTAAGCAGAAATTGAAGAAAGGGGCTCTAATTTGAGTCCATAAAGGTTCTTTATAAGATATGGGTCTCGTTTAATGTTATGTATATCACAACGATAATATAAGCTAATGAAAAAAATAGGTTTGAAGTGATTCAAAAATGAATCCCTATTTGAAATTCAGTGCAGAGTGTGTGATGATGGGAGTGCAGAGTGTGAATGATGTATTAAGGAAAGAATGGAAGATGATTAGGTATTATTTTCTAATGTCGTAGATTTATTCAGTAATTGAAGTCCTGTTGTACACAATTCTACACTTGATAGAATTTCACTTTTTTTGTTAAATAATGTACATATGTATATTGATTTGCGTTTTAAATTTATGAATGTGTCATAGACTAGAATTCATATTTAAATTTTTAATTTTAATTGAATTCGAAAATAATTTCGCACTTGTTCAGTATACGGGGCCCTGACATTGCATTTTAAATCCATTATTATGGATAGGTAAATATATGTATAATTATATAACTATACACTCTGTAAGAGCTTATAAGCTCACTTGAGAGGAACTAATAAAAATAAATAAATAAATAAAACAAATTCAATAAATGTGAATTTTTAAACTATTTGAGAAACTTAACTTCATAATTTTTTAAATTAATGTAAAATCACTTGAAAGTTATGGTTTTAAAAGAATATCAGATGAAAAGAGAGATGAAAAATTATTTTTTTTTGTTTTTTATTTTTGTTTTTATAATTCTACTGGAAAAAATTATAAAAATTCTTTAGAAATAATAAAAACATATCCATGTAATTTACTGATATTAAAATGTTTCTAAAACCGGAATTTCAAACTTAACGATTATTCCAATTCCAATTCATATTTTTCGTACAAAAAAAAAAAAAAAAAAAAAAAAAAAAAAATTAAAACTTTAATTTTTCGTTTTTGGCTTGGTATATAAATTTTTTATATTAAAAAAAATTAATCATACCACAATAATATCATGCCATATTTGTGAATTTCAGGAAATGCAGCTGTACAGTAATTTCACATATGTAGATACCACAGAAATATGGTTATGTATTTTGGTAGAGTTAAGGTAATTGTAAAAGACAAAAAATACTCAAATCAAAAACAAAAAAATTACATAAACAATTTTTTTTTAGGATAAAATTGATTTTGAAATACTGCATACCAATTGGTTAAATTTTAGTATAACAGAATTATTTCTAAAAAAATTAAAATATTAAATCAAAAATAATTTATTTTTGCTTTGAGAATTAAGTTGAATTTTATTATCAAAAAAGTTAAACCATAATTTAAACAAAAAATATTATTAATTATTAAAATTCAACTCTGTTTGACCCATTCCATTTAACTTTATAATGGATCAAGAATTATAATTTAAACGGTAGTAAAATCAAAATATTTAGATATATGCAAATGAAAGCGATATTTTCGGGAAAATAGAAATAACATTTGCGGAACAATAGATAGCACTCTTATAAGCTACGTGGCAAAATATAAAACGAAAACTTAACAATCCAAACAAGCATTCAAAATGTACCGAAAACATTAAAGCAAATTGCTGCGAATAAGTATCATATAAGAAATAACAAAATTAGAAACATATGTGTATTTTGTTGGCTGCAAGTGATGTAAGTCGTTTTAAGTGTCCTAGCATCCTGCAGCTACCCAGTAGACAATAGGAACAATCAAATGGGGGCCAAGAAATACAATGGAGTATAATGTTGGTATCATGGATGGTTGACCACTGAGTTATCTCATCCGCTAGTCGGTGCAATTTACCTGAATAAAAAATGTCATACAAACTACTGAATGTCTCCTCAGAGGCAGATTGTAATGTTTCATTGGGAAATAAAAAAAAAAAATATATGTGTACTTGTAAATATGAATTTGCTATTGTTGAAATAGTTAGTATTATAATTATAAAAATAAATACTACAATATCTAACATTTAAGTCATAATAATATGAACAAAAAACAGAGTAGAAAAGTGATTGGATCACATTAGTGTAAAATGCATGGTATCACACAATTGCTAAATTGATGTATGGAAAATAACTAACAGTCCGGTAATCATCAAGATGATATCATCGAAAAGGTATAGTCGTAATTAAAGCTTAAGACTTGCAAAATGAATGTATGCAAATGAAAAGCCTCCATCATAAGGATTAGTCTTAATATTAGGTATAAGTCACAGCAGGCTAACACACAATTATACCGTTTTGATGGCTCACAAATAATCAAACCTACATACAGTTGTTCCATATCACCCAACATTACAATATACCATAATCTTGAGACTTGCCGTTTGTACATCAATGTAAGAATCGAACTTGGTATCACAGAGTTGAAAATTCTGAAACTAGAAACAACTGAAGCTGCAGGAAAAGTCATTCATTGAATTCTTGCGCAGAATTAAAATCTTCGATCAAATATCGCCCCAGGGAGCGTTTTACTAGAATCCTCCTTTTTCTTTTTAGGTTGTAGTCATTAACATAGAATAAAACAGTACTATAATTTGATAATGGGTAGAAATATAAAATGAATTATTAAATTGTGTTAAACTAGTTTTAAGTAAAATTAATATAAATTAATTAGTTTTGATTAATACAAAAATAAGGATAACTGAAATGTAAACATACTTTGGGTACGACAACACAAACCCAGGAGACTTATGGGCCATCATAAAATTCTATAAATTAATTAAAAAATAATGAATGATTTCGCAAACGGCAAGACTCACTTTCACCAATATTATATTTACTTAAATTAAAAGGTATAAGATGAAGATTTCAAATGTTGGCGAATTTAGAAAAGCTGCAATGTATACTAAAATATGATACGTGTCGAAAAAAACTGTTAAAATGGTAAAATAAGAAGGACTTGAGTTCTTTAAGCGATTAATTGAAAGCTACTACACCAATTCTTGATAAATGAAATTTTTAGACAAACAACATTTTTTTGTTAACAAACACAATTTAGCCTGACAAGAATATCTTTGAGTCCCAATTATGTCCAAAACTGTCGAATTGAATACGGTACCCCAGAACAGAAATTTAACGTACTATTAATGGTTTACACAATGACATATATCAGTACAAAGATTACATTACCACTTTTTATATAAATTTTAAAGTTTTATAGTCGGTATTAAATTCGGAAAAATGTATTTAATTGTATTTTAAATATGTAGTCGAATTTACTTTCACTAAAAAACTTTATTTTATTGCAAATATCGATATCTCGAAACAAATGTAATAGAACCACTGTTTGCGAATAAGTTCACAAATAACTTTAACAATATTAATGAAAGGGAATTTGACTTTCATTTCAATATTAATATACCTTACAAATTCTCATTATAAGTAAATAACTTAATTATAGAAACATTTGACAAAATTTGCCTACACAACCATCAGAGTAAATAAATTTTAAAACTTAGTTCATTGTTTGTTAATAAAAATAAAAATAATATTATGGAATCAATTTTAATTAGTAATAACAGGGAAATTTTATTATTATTATTATTAATTTTTTTTTTGCTGATTTATCTATTGACAACATTAAAACTTGAATTAATAAATAAAATGAAAACATTTATCATGAAAATTTTTAATTTGAAAAATATATCGATTCGAATCTATTAAAAAATTTCCTTTATTAATATTCAATAAATAATCTTTACAATGTATCTATAATAAAATAACTATTAGTTATAAAATAACATAACCGATAACATAAAATATACTTTTACTAATTTTACTTATAATATTATTATTTTTTTTTAATACAGGATGGTCCAAATTAAAAGCAAATATTTTTTCAAGTGAATTCGATCAAATACAAATTTTTTTTTAAAAAAATATTAATGAGTTATAGTTTATACGAGCTCCATAATTCAGTATCATGTTTCTAAAGTGATGTGTTATGAATTCTACGTCCATAAAAATATTTACTCTAACTATATTCTAGTTCATTTAGGACATATTAAGTGTTCTACTTCAACACATAATAATTTAAAATTTTGGAAAAGTAATGGGGCTTAACTATATTAGAAACTAGAATCGCATTTTGTTTACGAATTTAAGATGCGATGTAAATCTTTAAATCGATGCATCAATATTCAAAATTTGAGAAAAATACTAGGGTCTAGCCGCATAAAAATCAGAATTACATTTTGTTTACAAATTTAAGATGTGAATACGAAAATTTAAGATGATACCGGAAATGAAATTACGTATAAATGTTAACAATATTTGAAAATGTGAAAATTAAGAATGAAATTATGTAAAAATTACGTTAGAGCAGCAATAAGCTGTACAAAAGGTTCGAAAATGTTATTGTAAAATAATTTTCGTATAAGTTTCGCCTCTTCTACTACTTTCTCTCGCATTAGAGAGTACCAAAATTTTAAATTCGAAAACAATTCAATGAATGTAGCAATACGTATTAGACGGCTTAAATTTTATTTTGAAATGGTTTTAACCAATGAAAATTGAAGATTGGATACTTTCAAGAGATTGCAGCGCTGTTGAAAAAATGATAATGGCAAATAAGATAAGACCGGAGCGAAAATATATCTGTATTTTTATTTACTAAATACTAACATGAAAATTGAGTCCTGCAAATGCGCTTCGAGTAGAAAGTATAATTATTTGATATGTCCAAGATATGAAACTAGCCAAAAAAGTCAAATTAAAACACCATCACTGACTAGGCTGGTTTACCCCTGTTGTAAAATGTTCCAGAATATCTTCAATTTAAATCTTTCGAAATATGTCATCGAAGTATGATGAAATGTCGGTAGATATGATGAAGCTTCAGGTTTATATGTATGTAGGTGGGACGATTCCAGTTATTTTTTCATGTCTGTAACTCATAAATGTAATATTGTACCCAGACGCAGGATCTGCAGAGCCTGTAGCGTTCAGATTTTTTTTTAATTATATATGAAAATATTCCGACAAATTATAGTAGCTACTTGTAAAATTGTAACTGTTTAAGTTAGTATGTAAAGAAGACAATCAAAGATAAGCTATATGCAAATATTCCGAAAAATTGTGACAATACTGGTAAGATTGTAACTGTTTAGACAAAACAGAATAACCAAAAAAATAGAAGTCCCTGCGAGACATCATAGACTAACACTATTGAAAAGTGATATGGGATAACAAAAATATTAACTTTTTACACTTTGGGATATGACAAATTTAAGATGTTTTTTAATAAGCCGACCCAATCAATTTTTTGTCAAAAGCCAACTGCAAGCTATTCCAAAAAGGGATTTTTTATTTTTATTTTACTTAAATTTGATTACCGGAAATGAAATTCCGTATAAATGTTAACAATTTTTGAAAATATATAATTTTATATTTTTAAAACACTCTGTATATAATTATGTAGATATAAAAATGAATTATTCACTACACTTATCTATTTTATTCCCAGTAGATATTTATATTTTTTACTACTATTGATGACAAAATGTCATCGAAAGTTTAACAAAATAAAAAAACAAACAAACTCTAGTTTACCCGGCACGATTCATTATTATTAAATAACAAAATTACATGTATTTTTTTGTGTTTGTAAATTAAAATTATTTTTGTAATAAGAAAATGACAGCCGCGATGACATTACATAGTGTACATAAATTACACTGCATGATATCCGATTAAAACAAGCGGAAAACATAACAAACATTTTGTTTTTCTTCAATATCCTTTACAGTAATAATAACATTATCTCTAAATAGTATGTGTGTATGTACTATTATGTATAAAAACTACAAAAAAAATTAAACAAAAATAAAAATGTTTAATATTTCCCCTTAGGACTGTATCTTAATCAAATCACCTGCTTCATCATCTTTAGATTGATTTTTTAGTTTTTTTTTTTGTGTTATTTTGTTTTTATTTTGTTTCACTTAAAATCCTTGAAAAAAAGGCAACATATGAACAAAAACAAAATGAACAGCAGTTGAATACATATAACACAACATAATGACAGTTGTATTGATTTTATTATTGTGTTTATAATTTATGTATGTGTTATATGTATTATATATATTTATTATATATTATGTTACCAATATAATGTGCGTTTTTTTTATCATTTTCTTCTTGTTATTTTTTTTTTATTCATTCCATTGATTCGCTTCGTTATTGATCTTGTCATAATCTTATACATAAAAACATGTTTGGATTAATGTAAAAGTCAAGTTGAAAGTGAGATACAACATAGATTTATTTAGGTAAAATTCTTGTATTTCACATCAGTGGTAGGTAGGTAGGTAGGTACAGTAATGAAAAATGAAAAAAAAAAATTATGAATTAAGAAAGGTTCACTACTCTTTTATTGTTTTTTTTGAAAAGTGACAACAGCTCAAGTTATAAAAGTGTATTTTGATTATAGATAGAAAGAATAAATATTTTGAATAAAATGAATACCTCTTCTAGTTCGTATACTGAAATTATTTCAGTTCAAACTAGTTGTGTCTAACTAGCTGATGCAGAAGTTGAACTTTGTTTTAAATTTGAAAATTTCGTTTATTTTGCATTTCCATTCACATTTGTTGTTCTCGACTTACTCTAACTACTAGGTTATGCAATATTATAATTAATGTTCATTTTCTTCTTGTTATTTTATGACACTTATCCAGTTAGTGAAACGTAAAAATTTTGTATTTTGAAATTGGACTGATTTGTGTAACTTGGTAGAACGCTTAACACCGTCCTATCAATAAATATTTAATAACTGAAAATGTAACGGATCTAAAACTGTGTAAAACTGTTAATAGTTCTTCAAAAATAAAATGACATATCTAACACTGTTTTTTTAAAATTTGGATTATTTCGGTTAGCTGCCATTTTGTAAAAAAAAAGATTCAACTGATAACCGGGTTTGATTAAAGATATCAAAGTATTGTTGTGCAAGTACCTACGAATAAAAATGAATGATTATTGTGACAGAAGTTTTCAAATTTTTTAGAAAGCCAAAATATAAAAAAAAAATAGCTACTTATAAGTCTTACAAAAATATAAAGCTGGAACCAGTAAGAATAACTTCCTTTAGAACTTGACTCAAAAGACGTGTTCTTTTATTGGTTAACATTCATCTCATATCAATAAATTTTAATATAAATTACAGTGTAGAAGATTGGACATTTCTTAATTTTTAATTAAATTGTTTTATTCTGGGGGTTTCGACTTATTAAGCGGAAACAGTTCTGTATGCTTGTTGTTTTGTTTTTGTTATAAAATTGTTAATGTTTTTACTACCTATGTCTTTTATATGAAAGGAAATTTATGAATGAAAAGCTGTAAAAATATTTGTTTTAGTAAATTGGTACTGAAGGAGTGAGTTAGCTATCTAGTCCTAGCTTTTATTTTTCATTTTTCTTATTTCATTTTTTAAATTTTTGTACGTAAAAATATCTAATATGATAAAACTGAGAATTGGTTGGTTGGTGTAGAGGGTGGGTATAAGAAATGGTGATCGCATTCGACTTTTTTACGCACTTAGGTCTTACAATGGGCTCATCCTGAGAATTAATGTAAATTTAATAATTTAGAAGCATTATTTGATATGGTCCAACTCAAAAATTTAAGGACTTCACGAGCTTCAGGTTAAACACAAGTTCTAGAAAAAAAATCATTTAATAAAATCGATTTAAAAATGTAGCTTTTAACAGTCATGATATTGTTATAATATTTATAGTTAGTTAGTTGGTTAGATTGTTTATAATTCCAAAATGTGTTATAATTCCACATTGTATTTTATAATTACAGAGTTTTTTTTATTTTTAAGTTAGAGCTCAAATTATAGTAGCTGCTCAATATCAGCTACGCTTGATATTTAATGTTTAATGCGCTAACTATAATGACATAGAACTACATATGTCATGACATATGTCATATTCCGTACATGGAACTTATATGTAAACGCCCATAATCGATATATGCGGGAGTTAAGTTAAACTCCATCCAAACCGAATTCGACATAATATGTAATTTTTTGTTGTTGTTGTTTTTCTAAGAAATATTTTCTTATGTTACTATGTCATTATGGGTCGACATTTGCTTTGACAAATACCTATGTCAGATTAGTTATGCAATTTGACATGTATATACATATGTAGTTCTATGTCATTATAGGTAGCGCATAAGCTCGTTAAACTAAATTCAACTTCCAAGAAAAGTTTATTTTTTGACCAAAATCTCACTCTCTCAGCAAATATTCTAAATTCAAGTTCAATATGTTTATACATGTTAAAGAAAGTTTTTGCTTCAAAATGTGATATTTGAGTTTAAACAGTTTTACACTTTCAACTACACTATCTATATGTTGTCTGTATCTCATTTGTATACATTTATAACTTGCAATGAAAATTATTCTAATAAAAAAACTTTAACAACAGTATTTCTAGGAGTAGAAGATTTTAAGACTAGGTATATATTATGTAAAATTACATGTATTCATTATACATTATATATACTGAAAGCAAATTTCATTAACTACTTATAATTATTTTAAATTCCTTTACTGTATCAGAATATATGACCACATTATGATGTATAATATTAATTAATTATTTAATATTCATATACTGATTAATTTTGTTATTTAATAAAGTTTAAATAATTATTATCATATATATATTAATAATGCTACTGATTTATTCATATCATTTTGTAAATATTTAATATTTAATATTATTCGATAAAGCCAGTAAATCAACTTGCGATTAAAAGAAATTTAAATTATTTATTTTTTAAATCAGTACAACAAGATACAGGGTGTAGGTGTTTTTTGATATAATAAAATCTTTGAGCTATTTTTAAAATATAATATTATATTGTTTAAATTAGTATAATATTTTTTTATAAAATTATTTTGATTTTGTAAACTCATATACCTAGAGTCTGTAATGGAATAACTCAGTTTATACATTTGAAATAAACAGAATAGTTAATAAAAAACTATAGTGATGGGAAAATGCATTAGAAATAAAAAAAAATGTAATAATTTAAAATTTATATTAATACGAATTTAAATATAATATTAATTTTATTTATTCATTATTCTGTTAGTATAGTGTATATAATTATTATTATAATAAATTATTATAGTTTATAATTTTTAATTTTAATTAATAATAAATTAAATTTGATTTAAGGCTTTTTTTTTTAAATGTTCCATTACATAAAAATAAAATTATAGGTAATAGTTTTAAAAATACATATTATTATATAAAGCGTTCGTACTAATTAAAGCTACTTAAGGCAAATATTTTTTTTTCAATTTGAATTGTTTTTTTGTGTTTTAGCAATTAAATTTGATTTATTTCTTCCATTTGGAAATTTTAAAAACAAATTTATTTTATTCTTTGCAGAATATTAAAAAAACAGTTCCAATGTAATTTTGCTCTAGAGCTACATTGTTAATATACATAATTGTAGAACTTTGTTTAAAAATGGGCTTATATAGTACATTCTCGACAATAACAACACTTCATAATTGCAATAGTAATTTTTGTATATTAACGTGGCTCTATAAATGTAACAAGTTAAAAAAGTTAAGCTCAATAATTACAGATTTGTTTTTTTAAATAATTGAAATTTTAAATTGAAAGTATATTTCATCAGGCTATTACATTGTCATCAGAACTCACTGATTTGTTATTTATATTAAGCTATATTGTTTTCAACACACACAATGCTTATTCGCCATTCATAGTTATATTAAAATGCTTTTCATAGCAGATTACTGCTTTAAAAAGGAAAATAGTAAAAAAAACTCATTGATCATTGAAAAAAAAAATCATTGCCTTTGATATTTACAATCAGTGTTTAGCTTAAAATCTTTCTCAAGAAGAAAAACATAACTATAAATACGTTAACAAGACATTCAAATTTTTGCTGGAATTCATACAAAATTTAAGTCAATAATATTATTAAATAAGTGTTTTATCTAACACTATGTTCGAGTAGGTATTGTAGTATTAAGAAAACTATATACAATTTCTGGGTTTTGTATTTCATTGATTCCAAAATTAAAGATATGGCATATTAAAAAACTATCTGTGAGTTATAACAATAAACAACAAAAATAAGTATAGTTGAATAAAATAAATAATGGTATAAATAATGTGTATGTGTATGTATGAGAACAATTAATTATTATTGAAGAAGGAATCGGATAGAAGTATATTTGTTACTGACCCAAATTTCTATATTAATTGCAATTATCAAGAATCTACTGTAATTGATATTGAATAATGTGATGTTTTTCAATAATATTGAATCATGTTTTACAATTTGTTCTACAATATTCAAACTTAACATATACATTACAAGGCTAAATATGCTAAATTAAACATTAACAGATGATTCAACTGGACGTTCACAGTTTAACTGGTAAGTTTAATACATAAGTATCGAAATATTTTTAATGCAACGTATGCAAAAAATTAATAACTTGATAAATGTGAAATATAAAATAATTAACGAAAGTTCAATTATTCTACTTGTATCAATAAACTTGGTTAATTTATGAATAAAATATTCCATATTATTTCTGTGAAAACGAAACATATAAACGCAATTAAGACAAAATTTAAGATCTAAGTTGATATTATATTCAAAACATTTATGCCTTGGCGCAACAAAGTTTTTCATAATGTTAAGCTCTGCTTAAAATTGAGAATAAAGAAAATAATAATATAAATTCCGTGATTTCCTGATTTAACTGAATTGCATTATTAGTTTAAGTTCTCAAGCAATTCAAATATACCATAATAATCTGATTTACAACACTGCAATTCAATTCAATTCATTTTAGTATGACGTAAATTATTTTTAAATGATTTAATTTGCTACTGATGGCTTATCGAGAAAATAAAACTAATAATTTTTAAATCCGGGAAGTTAAATTTAAAAAAAATTTATTTATATTTAGAATTTAAAAAAAAAAAACAATAACAAAATAATAATTAAAAAAAAAATCGAATTAATTATAAGTTATGTTCTAAATATATAGTAGTAGTATAAGGATGTATTTGGAAATTCAAAGACAAGTTGTGCTTATTTTTTTTTTGTTTTAATTTTATGCAGAGCTATTTTCGACGAGATATTAATCGTACTAAAATTATTATAATAATAAATATATATATACATATTTATATATATATATATATAAAGTTTGCTTTTTAATCGTTAAGTAACAATTTTATGTGGTATTTATTATTCTTTTATATACGACACAGGTATGTTAAATGATTGGAATTTTAAATAATGTCCACATGTTTAAATATTTGACTAAAATTTGCATGTGTTATGAAAATAATTTTTTTTTTTTTTGGTTTTAATTTTAGATAAAAAATGGTAATTTCTTTTTTTTTTTTGTTTTACTTTTAAGTATAATTTTCATTTTAAAAAGTCATAAAAATCAAATTCATGACATTTAAAAAAAAAATTAACCGATTTTTATGTCATGTATTGACAAGTGACAGTTTGTTGATTTTGATTCCCATTACTCTGTGGTTTTTATGTTATTTAATTTTTTTTTGGTTTTTCTACTTTTTATTTTTTTTATTTTTTTAGATTGTCATTTTGATTGATTTGTAGTGTGTGGTGATGGGGTTAAGAATTAGAAGAGAAGTTAGTAAATATAGTTGAATAAAATAAATAATAGTATAAATAATGTGTATAATGTGTATGTATGAGAATAATTAATTATTATTAAAGAAGGAATCGGAAACTATTTTTAATGTTGTTACAAATATGTCATTACCGGGTTAATACAACGGTTTGTTAAAAATTTAAAAAAAAATGAGGTACTTTTGATATTTTGTTGCTTTTTAAAAATGTTAATTGATCATGAATCATGAATTTGAATGAAATGGGATTTTAATTAAGTCTTAAAATGTATTATAAGGTATATGTGATAAAATGAACAATGGGAGCTATCCAGCATACCATTGAAGAATATTCTAAGTGTAATCATAAAATCAGGTATCCTAAAGAACTCAGAGACTTAAAACCCGGGTTATTACAATAAGCGCATTTGCGGCTGCGGTGATGTAAGAACTAGATCCCTCTCGGAATAAATTAAATCTAATCTAATATTGTGTGATAAAATTGTCAGCTAATAGGATCCAACTTTAAATATTTTCATTGGACAATTGCAAAACGTGAAGTGAAAATGGATATGGAAATAATGTTGAATTTGATATGACAAAAACCTCACCACGTATTATATCGCAATTGTGTTAAGTATTTAAAAAGTAAAATTAATTTCTAATTTGTTTTTTCTCTTATTAAAATGTGTAACTTTTTGTCTAACTTAATTTAAGTAAATTTATAAAACATTTCTGTAACTACTTGATCTAAGCTTGAAATAAATAAATAACATTGTGGCATAGGCTGGAAGCAAACTCTTTCTTTTGTCTTATAAATGTGGCTCACCTCTTCATGTGTGATTACTTTTTGTTATTGGTAAATAAATTTTCGAGAAAAATATAAAAATAAATACATTGGAAGAAGGCTGCAATAGACTACTGGAGGAATATTTTGACGAAAACTGGAAATAATGGCATCGTACAATAGAAAGACGTGGAGCAAAAAATATATACGTGAAGATAAGTTTGTTGACTTCAAGAAAACATTTGTCGAAACTGTAACAAACTATGAGACTACTGGAGGAATATTTTGACGAAAGCCACAAGCCCCATATTATGATTGTAGTGAAACGCTTTATAATGATGTTGATTTAAATTTTACTTGATCATAAAATTTACGATATAATTAATTTAAGAAGACTGATTAATTGTTCCACTTGCCAAATATACATATAAATATGCGAGACTATCTTTACTTAGAAATAATAAATTAGAAGACGACGACTTTAGACAGAGACCATTTGAAGCAGAAATAATAGAAGCAAAAAGATATCTATCAAGAGTGGTAATGCTGATTTATTGTATACAGATAGCTGCTTTGGCTGATCGGTTGGAAGTTGAAACTATCGTCATATGATATTCATAGGAATCTAAAGATCTTTTTAGTAAGAGATGAAATTAAAAGATGGTGCTGCCTAACATAATTTTGGTTCGTTAATGGATCAGAATCCCACGTTTTTTTTGTGATGTAACGAAGAAGTGATTCTCTTTCCAAAATAAGACCCTATGTTTTTTTTCTGGAATTTTAAGAAATGTTTCCTGTTAAATTTGATTAATAGATTCCATTAGAATAATTTAGTTATTAATCAGAATTACATTGTGCAGAACAGCAAAATTAAGTGTTAATATAGGCTTCTCTAGTAGATTAGATTATATTAGAGTAGATTTTGTTGAAAAGTTTTTACTTCTATAATATAAACATTACGATAAGTAAGTAATAATTATTAGATATAATGTTGATATAACTGTATATCTATGTATCATTGTAAGTAAATGAATCGGCCTTAATGTCCTTTTCATTTATTAAAGTATAAAATTAATAAGCAATTATTTTTTTTTGTATTAGTTTTACAGTTTTACATAATAAGTATATGTATTTATTTTTTTGACTTAATCCCGGTTGAGCCTCCAAAAAAAATTTAATATATATATACTGAATGTTTATGGCATTCTTAAGTATGTGTACCTACTGATATCAATTATAATATTATTTTTTATATAGTAAAATATTTAAATATAAAAAATAATAATAATTACCTGTAGTATTTTTGTAGTGTTGAAGAAGATTGATTTTTTATTTGAATAATTTGACTTAACCGAGCTTAATATTGTAATTTTATTATAATTTATAATTCATTATTTTGTTTAATTAATTTGACTTCTTAAGTTGTAAATTAGTTTTAAAATACTAAATTCGACATATCAATTTCTTATAATTTGTAAAATTTAAATTTAAAAAAATTAATTTTCCTTTGGCATAATTTTAGTTCGTATTTCTTGCGATTTTTGTTTTTAATTTTATTATTTTTTTTTTTTTGTTTTAATTTTTAGAAACAATTGAAATTTTTGTTAAAAATTTCGAAATTTTTTTTATTTTAATAATTGCGTCATCAGTGTTAGTATATATAAAATGGATATAAGATGTTTGTATATATATTATTATGTATATAAAAAAAGCATTTAAAATTCTGACAATTTTCTTATTTTTCTTTTTCGGTTCATTTACATTCATTGCAGTTCATTTACCTTAAAAAATAAATTCTCTTTTTTGTTCCTATTTTTGTTGTTTTTTTTTTTTTTATTCACTTATAAGGTATATAATAAGTGATATTTGATCTCAGGTGAATGATGTTTCGATGTATCTACTTATGTGAATAAATATTATATAAATGTAGGTATATATTATATATATATATATAAAATAATTAATACTTATTTTTTTCTTCTTTTTAAAATTTTTCAATAGCTAACTGCTTTATTATATGAGTTACGACGAATTAATAAAAAAAATATATAGCGAGGAATAAAATAGAAAAAATCTATCCCCTTTTCACATGTCGGAATTTTTAATTAAAGTTCACATGATCTTCTTGTTTTTTTTTTTTTGTTTTTACTTTACTTTGTTCCACAAATTTCCTAGTTTATTATTTCTATCTTGTTTTTTAATTTTTTTTTAAATTTTTATTTTTATGTTTTTGATGAAATTTACAATCAGTTTTCTTCCCATTTATTGTGTTTGGTTTAGCAAACAAACAAAAGTAAATTTTTCACACCAAAAAAAAAAAAAATAATAATAAAAATAAAACACAAAAAATGGCAATGATCGCGATTCTTTACACTCTCTGTAACAATAATATTTTTACAGAAAGTACATTAGACCTGCCTTACATTTAGTAAGTATAAATTTCTCGATCGAAATACACAATTTTTTACTTAGTACGTATTTTTTATTATTTGGGTTTTTATTAAACATGTTGGGTTTTTCTTTTTTTTTTCTTTTTATTGTTGTTTTATTTTTGCTTTTGCTATATTCAAAGTTCTCACAATTAATTATCGCACTACTATTGTTTGTATAATGAATTATTAAAATGTTTGTTTTAAAATTATAATTTATTTCAAGTTGGAAGAAAATTATAATAACAGAATAACGTAATTTGTTTTTTTTTCCATTCAAATATTTTGTATCTATATATTTTATTATACATAGATATATTGTTACTTTATTTTAAAAAAATTAACACTTAATTCGGTATACATTTTTTTCCATAAAAATATTTCGTTTCACAAAAACAAAAATATATTAATTTACGATATTACTAATATCGTAAAATATATTATGCTGATAATTTATGTGCTATGCAATAAAAGAACGGTAAATTTATAATAAAAATAACTGTTTTCTGTATAGTTTCCATAATATGTTTTTTATATGTATATTTTGACATTTTTGTCACTTTAAAATCATGTTGCGCAATCATTTTAAATTTTAATACCCTTACTTTTCCAGTTCTACAATACAACAGTAAAAAAAACAACACAAACATTTTGTCGCAATTAAAATAATTTTTTTTTTTATTTTATTATATTTATATATATAGTATATATATATTTTTTTTTTTAAAAATCTATATAGCCGGCTTTTTTATTATAATTATGTTTTTTTTTGTAACTCGAAGCCGTTACTTAAAAAAAAATGTGTTTTTAAATAGTTAGAAACAGCAAAAAAAAAACGATATTTTAAATTTCAATTTAAGAGAAAAGCGACTGATTTTAAAGACCGCTGAAACTAAACTGACTTAAGTATCGTCAAACTAAAATACAAGTAACCAATTTCATAAAATAATAGTAAACAGTTACTAAACAAAAAAAAACAAAAATTTTAATAAACAGAACATAAAAGAAAAAAAGAAAAACGAAATAACTACGTTTGGGAATAATATCGCATGTAAAATATCTGGTCAAAGTTAAGGTTTACCTGTTCATACCTGTGTGATTTGATCATAATATGTACCTGTATGTATTTTATGATCTTATTTTTTATTTTTAATTTTTAATTTTCTTTTTTTTACTTCAGAACTCTTGTTGAATTTGTTGTTGTTGCTGCTGCTAATATTGCTGCTATACATCATCAAATTCAATGTGAAGAAAAAACACCAATAATTATAACAATAACAACAAGAACAAAAAAAAGGAAATGTTAAAAAAACATTTTTTTTTTGTAGTTTTGAACTCAGGTGTATTCGAGCGCAAAATACTGTAAAACCAAATTAAAGTAAAAAGTAAAGCTTAGTTTGTGTGGTTTGTCGTTATTATTTTTCGTGTGTTAGTTAAAATCAATGATTGTATTTGTTGGATATACTTACATCCCAGTTCATAAATATATATTCTGGCATATAATTTAATACATACATACTTATAGTAGTTATGATGATACAATTTGCATGATTCTCAATTTTTATTATTAGCTAGATTCGAGTGAATAATGATGATGTTAGGGCTGGTGGAGCAATGACGACTACGACGACGATGACAACGACTACGACAACAACAACAATTACAATATTGGAAACGACAATGAACGACGAAAATGTACGATTTTACTTTATGAGTACATTTTTGTTTATTTTTATTTGTTTTTATATAAATTGGAGTCACTTCACTTGTTGGATATTTGTAATAATTTCTGAACCGTGAGATTTTTTATTTTTACTTTTATCTATACTGATATACGAGTACATAAATGTATATATAATAATATAATGTATGTTATACGAATGAAATAGAATTAAGAAATTTTTATGAAATTATTGTGATGGTTGAAAAGAGATGAATCGAAAAACAGAAATGTGTGACATTAAGAAGGGATAGGGGGTAAGTTTCTGATATACCTTGTTTTAATAAACGCAGAATAGAAGCAGATTTGCAGATTTTATGTTCATAAACAAAGTGCGATAAATCTGCTAAAGTTAAAAATCAGGTGCTTGCGTTCGTAATCATTAGTATTGCGTCAGCGTCGGTAAGATTTTGCAGGTAGAAAAAAGTTGCTGCAATTTCTGCAATACAAATAAAACAAATTAAAATGGACTTGTAAGATATTTTTTTAATTTATTGTTATTTATTAAAAACAATAATTATTATCTTTAATAAATGTTAAAATAATGTGAAATATTTTGGTATTTACGAATGTTCTCCACATATTTGTTTAAGACGCAGAAGTGAAAGTCTTAATTTCGGTGAAGCTTCAGATGGAATCCGGGTTCATTTCCGGGAAGTACTTTGTGGGCTAAGGTGCTAAACGAAATTTTAAAAGTTTGTAATGGTTTTCTTTTTAATACAACTACAACTAAACTCTTAAGTTAAAAACTTTTTCTGACGTTTCTGAACACAAAAATCTGCGTAGATTTTTTCTGCTTATCTGCAGATAATTTCGTATTCATAAACTACTTTTTCCTATACTACCAATTATTTTTATCTTTAGAAAGAGTAACATAAAATATATATCGGAGTAGGATTGTGAGTATATGGAAAACGCCTTAAGGCCCATATTTATTCAAGCCTAGTCCTACAAACACAGTTTTCCCAGCCAAAGTACATGCTATAGAACTCTGTGTGAGAGAGAACTTCAGAAGAAATTATAAAAACCGTAAAATCTAAATATTCCCTCGGACAGCAAAGCAGCCATACTATCACATCAAAGCTATTATGGGTTTAGAAATACTTAAAACTCTGAAAAAAAAAAAACAAATAAAGTCACACTAATGTTGGTACCAGTGCATTCTGGCATAGCAGAAAATGAAGCTGCAGATTATCTAGCAAGAAAAGCATCGGATACGCCATTCATAGGACGAAGTGCATTCTGAAGCATTTTTTTCCACTTTCTAAATTATTTGAAAAATAAGGTAAAATATAATTTTAAATTTACAGGAAAGATACAAAAACTAAAAGCAGTACCCCTTTCAAGTCAAACTACTTATAAGAATAATTTATTACGAAGAAAACAACTATGTCTAAATGGAATTGAAAAACCTTCAAATTGAACAAAATAATGATTTAAAGAATCTAAAGAGAATTTTTGTAACATATACCGGGTGTCCAGAGCATGCCTATCAGCTTTTAAGAGTGGAGCTGTTATTTTAAAATTAAAAAAAAATGATTAACTAAATCGAGGTTGCTCTATCGATTGGTGATATTTTCTATTCTTAAATGAGAAGGAGTATTTTGTTTCACAAATGAGCAGAAGTTTCTTATTTTTTGACGTAGAATCCGAATTTGCAAAAAAAATAACCCTTCCCATTTGGAAATCTTAATTTCGACCAATTTCGGATTTTTGGGCTTAAAAAATCCTTTTCCAGTCCTTCCCGGAAGTTGAAGATATCACCAATCGATAGAGCACCATCGATTTAGTTAATAATTTTTTTTTAATTTTTAAAATAATTGTTCCTACTCCTCCTAAAAAGCTGATACGCATGCTCTGGAACACAAGGTACACGATTAAATTCCGTAATATATTTAAGAAATATATAACGTAAATGTAGTTACTACTAACATAAATTGTGTAATCGGTTAGGATCGGTCAAGGGTAAAAAAGCATGGATCAGAAAAAACAAAATTTACGTAGGACAATCTAAGATTTTATAATCTATGGTTAAATTTAACAAAAATATGGTCAGAAATGGTAAAGAAGGTGGAATATTATGCCAACGATACCGCATCATATAGTTGAGGAACAACATCATTAATATTGAAAAAAAATAATTTAAAATTAGTAAGAGGGTACATTAAGACATGTATAAATAATTCATTAAATAGTAAAAATGTAAACTAAAATATGAACAAATTTATAAAAAAATCAGATTATAGATTGAAAATATACTATAAATTAAAATAGAACCTATATCTGTTGAACATATTCTGAGCAAGTATTTATAGTAGTGAATACAGTTTAACTAATTAACTTAATGTAAAGTGGAGTAAATCCACAAACAATCCAAGTATTCAAGGAAACAACAAAACAAGAAAAAAATAAAACAACATAATTTTTTTTTGTATCCACCAAAGCTTTACGTACCTTTGCTTGGGATAGTATAGAACAGAATTAGAAGGGAAGAAAAATATGCGGTGGATTAGTAGGAAGTTGTAAAATAAAAGTATGAATATTACACGGAGAATTCTGGGAAGGTTATTACAACCTCCAAAAAGGCCTCCCTCAATTTTACGGTTGCTGAAGCCGTAAAAAAGCTTCTTAGAGACAGTTATCGTAACCAGCTTTGAGCCTATTGTACTTTTTAGTTGAAAGCAACTACATCTTGAAGGAGGAAACCATGATCACATTCGAGTTTTTGGTAACCTCATTTTGGAGCTCAGAATTCTAGTTGGATGGGTATAAGACCTGCGCATTAGGTTTTATTCGTACATTTCTATCAGACATCAACCCAATTAGCAAGCTATGAAAATCATTTCGGAGGTTATCGTAACTTCTATATGTAGTTTTGATCACACCTTTGGTAGGGCTATCAGACCCACTTTTACAGGTAAGAAAACATCCATTATCATTTAACATTTAATTTATCAACTCTATGTGCAAAATAATGCTCATCAAAATATAATGTTTTAATTGATTGTTAGACATAAAAAATATTTATTTTTAAACACAAGAATATCTTTAATTAAAGCAATAAACTTAGCAATAAATTAATGATGCAATCGAAACAACGATATGCGTGCGACTGAATAAAAATCAAATATAACTGAACTGCAAACTGATGAAATATTTATGACGAAATACCAATTCATTCAGAGTCATGACTACTGGCCTTCTGTTGTCATGACCAGCAGTCGGCTATCAAAACCGAATTTTTGTATCAGTCGGTTATCACAACCGAATGTTTGTTATTGTAACATCGATTATTTATTTTTAAGTTTATATTAGCTTATTCGAAGATTCGAGAGCCATAACCGATGGTTATCATAGTCCGAAGGTATCACAACCGAGGTTTTTTTAGGATTGCAATCGCAAAATTGTTGGTTATCGCAGCCATATTTTCAACTGTGTGTGATTGACACATTAGAGTTATATCACTTAACGATTGGTAATAAAAACTACTTTGAAGCTGCAAGTATTCCAAGGAAGTTTTTAGAGCTGAAATTTAGCAATCATAGTTTCAGTTTAGGACTAGTAGCCACCTGATAAGTTCAATAAAATTGTATGCCAATGTAATTGATAACAACCAAAATCAAACCAATATACGAAATAAATTCATAATTTCAAGGTAATCAAAACTCCAAAGCAATGCTTTTAAGTCCTTAAATAACTCGGCACAGTATCCCATCTTTATAAAATTTTGTGGCAATAAATTATATAATCTAGGTGCAATAGTTAAAAAATAAAAAACAACTTAGAAAATGTTGAATTCTACACAAACAACATTTCTATTATTATTAGTGAAACATTTTTATTATTATTAGATGACGTATGAAAGTGCGGCAATATCTCGAGAACAAAAATGTGTTTGCCAAACATGAGCAATTCTATATTTATAATAACCTATATCAATTCAAGACTACATTAATTTTTCTAATTTTCCTCTCCCACTCTAGTCAAACGTACCAATCGGTATAAAATGCTTTATACATAGCTCCACATAGTGTTTTGACTATTTATATAAAAAAAAAATTTCAAAAGTTTCCTAATTTTAATTTTTTCAGTAAACCAAAGTATATAACTATTATTATAGCTAATACAACAGTTAATTTGATTGCGCATACATGAGTCAGTCAATACTATACCTATACTAAAAAAGAAAAGAAAATTAAGAAAAAACAAACAACAACAACAACACAAAGTTACTTCTTTTAGTATGAATGTAGTAGTAAATTAACGTTATATTTGTATATAAATAAATATATAGTTAATATAAGAACATGAATACATTCTCATAAATGTGAAATTCTCTTTATTTTTTTTCTTTTTATATATTTGTATATTATGTTCCTATAGATATGTAATGATCATTATAGCAATAATGTTGATATGAAAATAGTATAGGGGAAACGTTTAATATAGGAGTACTATATTATGATGATCCATCTATCTATAAATTTTACTTATTTATGTAGAGAATGGTAGCTATATAGTATATTTAAAAAAAAGGTACTTACATAAAGGTATAAAGAAATAAATAAAAAAAAGTTTAATAATATTAGAAAATTTAATTTATATGATGTTGTTGTTGTTGTGTTTTTTTTTTTTTTTTGGTTTATAAATTATAGTAATTACAAGATTTAATATTTATTTATGACAATTTTTTTATTAACTTTAAATTATATATTTTGATTATTCTTGTTGTTGTTGTAGTTTTTATTTATTATATAAAAAAATAATTCTAACTCTTACTAGTACTTGTTTAAATAAATAGAAAAAGTTTTATAAAATATATGATTCATAATTTTAATTTAAGTCTAAAGTTATTATCCCCACCTAAATTAGGTATATTATTATTCTAATTTGTATGTTTTTATTTTTTTAATTTTTCTTATTATTCGGTTTTTTGTAAAATAAATTTAAGCATTTTGAAAAAGCTTTGAACTTTAATTTTTTTTAAATTTTTTTTTTGAGCATACTTTAATAATTGTAAATATTATTAGTTAATAAATTCATTTTTTTTGTGAAATTTTAGTTTATGTATAATATTTGAAAGGTAGTTAGTTAGTTGCTGTATAACAATAATTATGAGACATAATAATTTTGAACGTATATTTTTGAATGAATAGTCAAACAAAGGTTGAAATATTTTATAATTTTGTACTGGACGAGAGTTGTTAGAGGAATTAAGATTTATATAGTATAGATGTTACTGATTATTGTGAGTTGTGATTATTGAAGTAATGGAATTCGAGCTTTATCTGGAGTAAATTTGGATTCTAACTTATTTCAACCTGAACAACCATTGACTACTTCATACAACTTAGCTTTTTCACTACCTGTGATTTTTATAGGTTAAAAGAAATTTGTAATTATGATAATTTTATTTATTTTCATTTCACATAGTATGAAAATACAGTTTATTTACATAACATAATTTTTCATTGCACCACAAATCAGTTTAAAAAATTCGGGATTAAAACAAAACTGATTTTGTTTTTTTTTCAATTCATTTATTTACCCAAATATTTACATTTACATACAAGTAATTTTAATTTTACAGAGATCAGATCTTATACTAATTAATCTACACAACTGAAATATGATTTTTTTTTTGTTTCTTAATTCTAAGACTTATTGTACTTATTAATATTTTATTTCGAGAGGAAAATGGGAAAAACTCACTAAAATTTATGGTTTTACTTACAGCTAAATATCTTACACTACTTATGACAAAACTGATTAATTTTAAAATTTTGTTTCTAATAAAATTACAAGGAAATAGGTTTTTAGCTTATTCAGCTACAAGTTAATAACCCCATTTTCATTTCAAAATCTAATACAATATTATTTCAAGAATCGTATTTAATTTTATAGTCGTTTTACTTGAAAATTGTGATTTTTAAATTATAACATAATTCAAAATCATTACATTAATATAAAAATCGCAACTGAAAGAAAAGCGAAACCAACTTAGAAAAGGACTATATATCAGTTTACCTGGTAAAATCTTATCTTTATTTTATAAAATGTACTCCACCAGATCTTGTTTTTTTTTGTTTTTCTTTATTTTTTAATGTGGTATTTCACATACAATTCATTTATTATGTAATTTTGTAATTTAAATTTTTAATAAAACTTAAAAAAAATGTTTATGTTTTTGTTTTCGGTTCTGAATAAGTAGAAGTTAGAACTGAAGAAGTTCTCGTATTGTGGCTGTGGATATCGATGTTTCTATTCAAAATGAAGTTGTGCTTGATCAAATCGTTGATAATTTTAAAGGCCATTATATACAGCTCTTGTTTATTAATGTTCGATAGACTTAGAAACTTCCCAGAGTAGAGCAAACTTGTTGGGTGTAATCTTTGATAGAAATTAATGTATTTTATTGATTTCTTGTGAATAATTTCAAGTCTGTTAATGCAAGTTTGTGTAGTCCGACTCCAAATAGGGTTAAGATATCGTAAATTAGATAATATAAATGAAGAGTATATGGCAAATAATGCATTTTTGTTTAGATAGTTTCGTAGTCTTTTTATTAAAAAAATATACGGCGTAATTTTTTTTAATATGAATTCAATATGGTTTCTATTTAAATTTGCTATCAATGATTAAACCTAGGTAATTAAAATTTTTCGCTACCTCAATTGGAGCCTCAATTATAGCAAAGCTAGCATTAGGTAGAAATTTGTTATCAAAGAATAACAGTTTTGTTTTTTCCACATTTAATGAGAGTTTATGCTTTTTTAGTCATTCTTGGAAAATTTGATAGTCAAATTTAATTGCGCTTCTTAAGTCCAATTCCGAGTTTTCAGCATATTTTAATAATGCATCATCTGCGTACAATTGGATAAAGCCTTTTGTATTAAGTTTGAATATATCATCTATATATATTTTGAAGAGGTCTGGTCCTAAAATTGAACCTTGGGGGACTCCTTTCTTACAAATTTTGGCAGTTTTTTAAGTACGATGTAAAGAAGGATAACTGACAAGTATTGAAATTCTGTTTTGAAAGTTTGTAGAGAAGGATGTCGTGATCTACACAGTCAAATGCTTTTTGAAGATCTAGGAATGATCTAGGATATTAGATCTAGGAATCTAAGAAAAGCCACGCAACGAATTTTTTACTATCCATGTTTTTGGTAATTAAATCCGTCAGGCTCATGCACGCGGCAAAGGTATTGGAATTTTTTTAATATTTGATTTGAGTTCAGGAAAGTATTTAGTCGATGCTTCATTATAATTTCAAAAATCTTGGAAAAAACTAAAAGGATGGCAATTGAACGATAATATTAAGATTACCCTTACTCCCGCTTCTATGAATAAGAGTGATGATATTTGTTTTCAGGCATTCAGGAAAAATTGAGGTTTCATTTGATTAAACAAATAGACTCGAGTAGTTATTTTTTTAAAAGTTAATTTTGCTTATAAATAAAATACTATTTTCTATTATGTGGAGTAATCACAAATAATACTATTTTTTTTCTCCTATTACTCCGTGTGGTAGCATAGGGCTTCGATAGTGAACCTCCATTCCTCTCTGTTGAGTACTACTTTCTTAATATCCTCCCAGGTATAATTGTTGATTGTTAATTCTTGATCGATTGTGCGTCTCCATGTGGTGTATGGTCTGCCGGATCTCCTTTGTCCTTGTGGATTACACTCTAGAGCTCTTCTTGCTATATCACTTTCTGGTTTCCTTAGTGTATGACCTATCCATTTCCATTTTTTCCTATTTAACTGTCTGTTGATCGGTTCTTCTCTAGTTATCATCCATAAATCCTCGTTGCTAATTCTTGCCGGCCAGAATATTTTGCATATAATTCTCAAGCACTTGTTGATGAATACTTGTAGCTTCTGTTTGATTCTGACCGAAGTGACCCATGTTTCACTGCCATATATTAATGTTGACTTAACACACGCTCTGAATATTGTTAGCTTTGTTGTTCTCGACATTTGGTTGTTCCGCCATATCTTCATTAGGCTCCCAAATGTTCTTCTTGATTTATTTATAAGGCTGTTGACATCTTCTGTTGTACCTCCTCTTGATGTTATGATGCTCCCCAGGTAGTTGAATTCTTCTACGTATTCTATCTGTTGTCCACTCACTGTTATTGGCTCACTATAACTATTGTTTGTCCTCATTGCTTTGGTTTTCTCGATATTTAATTCCAGTCCCGATTTCTTTGCTTCTTCCTGTAATCTGTTGACTTTGTTCTGTAGGTCCCTTTGATTTCTTGATATGAGGCATACATCATCTGCGTAATCTAAGTCTTCTAAGTTGCCGAAGAGTTCCCATTCTATTCCGTTTATTCCAGTGCAAACTTTTCTTAGAATGTCGTCTAGTATTGTGTTGAAGAGAAGTGGTGATAGTGGACATCCTTGTCTAACTCCTATATTGGTGTAGAATGGATCACTGATGTTACCTCTGTGTTGAACTGTTGTCTCTGCATCTTTATACATCGCTTTGATGATGTTGATGATTTTTTCAAGAACTCCCTTCTTTGTAAGTGTTCTCCATATTGCGCATCTCTTGACTGTGTCGAATGCTTTCTTAAAATCTATGAATAGTAGAAATAGTGGGGCATTCCATTCTACTGATTGTTCAATTATGACCCGTAAAGTATTTGACTGGTCAACACACCTTCGGTTCGGTCTGAAACCTGCCTGCTCTTTCCGTAGTATTGGTTCTAGTACTTCTTTAAATCTTTTTTTTAAAATAATTGCTATTATCTTATGAATAGTATTTAGAACCGTGATTAATCTCCAGTTACTGCAATTTGCCAAGTCTCCTTTCTTAGGTATCTTGACAATAATACTATATATTAAAAAAAATAATTTAAATTTATATTACAAAAACAAAATAATTTTTTTAATAATAGACAATTTTAGCAATGCCGAAACTAGGTTAAAATTGAAAAACTCGTTGATCAGAGCTTGGTAAATAATGAGGGCAAAGGGAAATTAAGAATATAGAAGCAAAGTATATATAAATAAATAAAGTATTATAACAGGAATTGAGAACTTTACCTAAGTACATCAAAAACAAGAATTCAACGCTAGAATATTCTAAACATAATAACCATGATTTTACTTTTTTACAAAAAATATTTAGTAATCTGAGTTTTCTTATGTTAAAACAAACTAAATTTATTAAACAAACGACATTAAAATATAAAATAAAAAATATAAAATAAAAATTACGCAAAGTAGTAGTTCTAAATTGTGGTACAATTACAATATTATATATTTATATGTACAATTACCCCTCCTCCTCCAACTTAAGCCTTATTGATTTTTTGGATTGAAATAGGCCATAGTATATTGTATTTTTGTTATTGCGTTGTTGTTATTTCTAGACCACTAACTAGGTTTCTAAAATTCAAATAGCCGGATCTAATAAAAAAAGTTTAGAACTTTGTAATAATACAAGTGCCTTAGCGGAAGGATATTTAAATCGAAAAACAGTGGAAGACTGCTATCAAATCTATTTTTGTTACATAAAATACGAAGTATGTGTTTTTGAACAGTAAGTATAGGGTGTAGTTTATTATATGTACAAGTTAAAAAGTCCGAAATCGCGCCATTTATGTTATAGAATAAATGTGACCTCATCCCTCACACCACTTGCCATCGTCGTATTATTGTACTTATTCTATTTTACATATATCTACCCGGAACAGTTGGAATTTGTTCCTAAAATATAAACTAAAATCACTTCGTTCTCCTCTCAAGCATAACACGAGAGGCATCAAGTGCCCATGCTCTCACAGTTGAAATTTGGAGATTGTGTAAGTCTGGTTATGGAAACTCTTTTATACGTAGAGCATCTCGAATGTGGAATTGAGTCCCAATCGACGCATTCCCATTGAGAGAAGGATTTTTTATTTATGATTTGTAAAGGTTTAAGACGGATATTAACAACATTACTTGCTCTTTCTCACAAAACTTTTCTTCTTCGTTTTTTTTCCTTTAAATATATTTTCCTTTTTCAAATAGCCAACGATACGCAAGTACTCAAGGTCTCATAACCTAAGTTTTGGCTATAATATAAAAAAAGTGTAGTTTTACAAACTGTTTGTATATAGGATGGTCCGTCCGCTGCGACTTGAAAATCATTCATAATCATTTTGTACGTGGAGAATTTCTGGAAAAAATATCCACTACTGGTCCGAAGATATGCAATGTCTTTCACATTTTTTCAATGAATGAATGTATTTAACTGATAGTACTCTTTGGGGGGATATCACCTACCAGTTTCAATTACCAGCTCGAAACTTTGGTATAAAAATTGTTTTTTTTTTTGGATTGATTATCTTTTTTTGTTGATTATCTAGGAAAAGTTGGCTTAATTTTTTATATTAAATTTTTTGATGCATTGCACTATCTTTTGTAATTTTGCAATAATCAGTTTTTATATCAAAGATTATTCCATCTTGTGTATTTTCGGACTGTAGTGAGTTATTTTAAGACATTATTATCTAATCTGATTTTGACTTCTCCCTTTAAAAGCTTTTCAGGTTGGAGCAATTCTGTATAAGAGAAAATAATTCGTTTGAAGTTTGAGAAGTTCTGGAGAAATATAATAAAAAATCTGAAATTTCAAATGTAAAACTTTGAATAATATCAAAAAAAATCAAAGTTTTCAGGTTTTTTGAGGTCTATTTATTTGGACATTGTTTTGTTTAGAAATGTTGGTACTATTTCAAAATTTGACTTTATAATTTTAATCAATTTTAATTTAATTTATAATATTTTTTATTTTCATCCAAGAAAATTATATTTCAATTTTCGAACTTAAATTTAATAATTTTTGGATAATTTTTTATAATATTTTTTATTTTCATCCAAGAAAATTATGAAATATTTCAATTTTCGAACTTAAATTTAATAATTTCTTAAATTTTGGAAAATTGATTTAAAAGTTTATCGTTTTAATTGAAACTTTTAAAAACTAACTTTTATATACTTTGTTTTAGAGACTGTACCTCATCATTAAAAAATTTCCATTTAATAATAAATTGTCGGTATCTATAGACAAATTATATATGTACGAATGTAGCATATTGTAATTAACGTGTTTGATTTTTCTAATTATATGCAATAATTTTAATATTATAGTGGAAAATGTAGTTGTTGTTATTATTTTGAAAATATAATTATATCAGATCTTCTTACACTTGCATGCATTTATATACAGTTTACTTCACATAAATATGAACAGCAAAGATTAAATTTTAGATTGTTTTTCAGAATTACTCTAGTAATAAAAATTGAATATGGTAAGTAAGGAAGAGAAATTCGTAAATCAAATAACTGAAATTTTGAATCATTGGTTTAGAAGCTTAGTAAATATCTAAAATATAAAACTAGAAGATTTGGAAGGTAGATTAACTTAATCTAAAAACCTACAGTTTATGATTTAATAGTTGAGATTAAAGTATATACCGAGTGTATATACCGGGCCTCTCTATCACCATAGCTACAAATGGTATGGCCAAAATTTGTTATGGCCCTCTATCACCGCAGCTGCAAATGGGCTTATTGTACTTGCCCGTATTAATGCAATTAAGCATCTGAGTTGTTAAAGGCGTCTGATTTAATGATCATATTCAGGATTTTCTTCAGCGGCATGCTGGATAGCTCTCATTGTTTGGGGAACGCTTTCCTAAATGGCGAAGTCTGCTACCAGTGAGCTCTTTGCATTTACAGAGCAGACATTCAATAGATCCTGCCTTTACTTCACATAGTTTGCAAAGTTAATTTCGGCTAGACCAATTTTATAAAAATTCTTCTTTACTAGGCACACTTATTATCCCTATCCTTATCTGCTTCCTATTGAAACTTAGTTTTTTTGAATGAATGTTTTGACATAAGTATTTCATATTTACAATTGCAAGGAGGGAGCATTACTCCAAACATTTTCAGCTTTTTGCTCCAGCCGAATTTTATCTGTATTTTGGCTGTGCTTAGGGGAATCCCACAAAATGGGTTTGACTCTATAAAAAGCGAAACCGATACTTTTTTGGCTAGATTTTCAGTAATTCATTCAGATAATTCAGATAATTCGTTTCCTGCAATGCTAAAATGTCCTGGTACACGTACTATTCTGACTTTATTAATTTTCGCCGCGTTATTATAACTATAGTGTGGCTGCTTTACTATCTGAGAGAATGTAAATATTATGCCTTACACATTATTGTGAGTTTATTAATTTTCGGTATGCGTTCAGTTCATTGAAATATGATCAAAAACAGTAACATTAGAGAAAAATCAAGAAAGTCGACCCATGTGTGTGTTAATTGTACCTAATACAACTTAGGTAGTATGTAAAGATTTTAAAAAATTTAGCATGTCCTGGGGAGAGAAAAATACGTTTTGCAGCGAAACAAACAACATTTTTGCACTTTTGGCAGCTTCAAAGATATGATCATAATTTCATTTTATGTTTTTGTTTACTTGTATGTATATGTCTTACAACTGGGTATAGGTTTACAAAATGCAAAACAGCTTTGCGTCTAAGAGGCGTTAAACTCAATTCTATTACATTTATCTCTGTCAAAAATATAGGTTAAATTATGGTTGGAAAGTGCTAACTATCGTACTACATTTAGTATCGGCAACTACTGGAAGTGTAACCTCTGATTTGCGAATTAAATCTATGAACGTTTTTAGAATGGTACCGTTTACGAACTATGGATAAAATTAAAAGTTTATTATAGAAGATCGAATTGATAATTATCAGAGTAGTAGAGCAAAAATCCTTTTAGAACATCAGTTTGGAAGTCTGCGATAAAAGAATACATTTTCTTTGATCTGTTTTATTTGATTGTTGTTTAAAGTTTAATATTATAATATATTTTTGATTAAATTGATACTAGCTCATACTGGTGATTTTTGACAATAATACTAGCTTAAAATTACGATTATTGCTTACTAAAACCTGTACATATACAGTATAACAGTTTAACTAGTTAAACTAAGAGCCTGTTGTTGTTGTTTCGATATTTCTTACTGATTAGGTATCCATTATTTGTGTTAATAGGGTATTCTCCAAATGTGATTTCAAATATTATTAATTTAATTTTAAGTGACATATGCAAATTCATTAATTAATTTTATCAATTAATTTGGTTAAAAAACAATATCTTTAATATTTCATATGTAGAAATGCTCCGAATAAGTTGAAATATACTGAAACCTGGAACTCTAGAATTATAATATCTCGATTTGTAAGTGTTGTAAAAACAATTCAATAAAAATATTGTTACATGAACTAACCAGAATTTTACTTAAACAATGTCTATCTGAAATTGCAAACAAACTTTTTTTAAACTAGCATGGTTGTGAAACAATATAGTATTGGAACGTATAGTGTCACAAGCAGAAGTAAACCCGGTCGGCACTAAATTTTTCAGATCTGTTCAACTACTAGGATATGTCGACGACATTGACATCATCGTCAAATCACAACGGGCGGTCGTCGGGATTGAAAAAAAATCGGAACGAATGGGTCTGAAAATGAATGAAGAAAACACAAAATATATGTTGTCGACAAATAGAAAGGCCTCTCAGCATCATATTGGTCAAAACATTACTGTCGGTACATATAATTTCGAAGTAGTTCAGGAGTTTATCTACCTTAGAACCAACGTTAATACCAAAAATGACATCAATGTGGAGGTACGGCTAAGAATAACCCTTGCAAAGACTCCCTTTCCCGAAGCACTAAAGTACAAATCTACAAAACGTTCATACTCCCAGTACTGCTTTATGGATCACAATCATGGACACTGCCGTAGGCAATTGGGCATGCACTTGGTGTCTTCGAGAAGAAAATTCTTCGCCGGATATATGGTCCTGAAAACAACGAAGGGGTCTGGAGGAGAAGATATAATGCCGAATTCTATGAGCTATTTTCAAGCGTTTATATTTTCTAAAATATAAGGAATTATCACTTGATTATTTGGATAGTAGAATATTATAATTATTAAAGGTTTAAGTTCATAAAATGGTTTGTTTTTAACATTTTCAGAATTCAACGCCTAGTTAGCATATTTTTGACTTTACAATATATTATCCTAATTTGTTTCCTATATATCCTAATTAATGTTAAGTATTGATTTTTTTTACTCCGAAAACTATGCTAATTTGAGTTGTCTTATGTTTTGGTATATTAATTTCTTTTATTAAGCAGATAAAAAGAGTTGCGCATTTTTGCACATTATGTTTTGGATTTCACGTAAATATTCTAAGTACAAAAATCATAATAACAATTTTTAACGGATTGTTTTGAAAATTTGACAGATGCTAAATTTAATAACGAGGCTTAGAACAATGGTATTTGCAAAAGAAACTGCTAAGTCGAGTTAGCAAAGTTTTGCTTGGGACCATCGAAATGGAAAATATAACAATTGTCAATTTATCATCGTGTACCAGATTTTTGAACTAAAAAATTTAAAAATAAAAGTAATAGCTTTAACTGATTGTCTTAAACTATTATACACATTAATGTTATAACAATAGAAATTATTTGAATCGTATAAAAATCTTATTTAATTTATGTACCCTCTTGCTTTTCTTTTCAAAAATTTTCTCTTAAATTTTTTAAGCAAAAAACATGCAGCAAAAAAGACAGTAACGCACTTTCTGGTAAATTTCAACAATATTATAAACATTTATTTCTTTTATTTATAAAAAATCTTACCCTTGCTACATAGTAATATTTCACTAATAATAGAAAAAAAAAAAAAATTTAATTCTATTAATAATATTGAAAGAATTAAAATGTACCTGTTGTACGAATGTAGATCTCTTGTTGATTTTCCAAGAAAGAAATTAATTTTTTTTTTTGTTATTTTTTCTGCTGTTTAAGAAAATTAATAAAGGAAAAATTTCTGAACCATTAAGTTGCTCAAGAGAGCATATAGTCCCAATTTTATGTTTTTTTATTTTTTTTTTAGCTTTTATGAATTTATAATAATGTCGTTATTATTATTATTGTTGTTGTTATTGTTAGTAGTGTTATTAGTGTTGTTGTTATTCTCATACATAGCCGTCAACTAGACCTATTATAAATAATTTAAATTAGAACAAACAACAAGTAGTGTACATGAATAGTACTAAAGTTAAGGCTAAATTAAAGGTGAATTTTATTAATTATAAAAAATATCAAAATGGTTTAATTGAAGTAAAAACAAAAAAGATGGTAACTACATAATAAAAATTACTACAAGATTTTTTTACCGATAGTGTAGTAAGAAATTTATTAAAGACTAACAAATAGTAAAATAATATCGAACCTGCTAAAAAGTAGAATTTTTAATTCTGTGCCAACAAGTTATAACCGTTTATGTCAGCATAAGAAAAAATCGAATAAAATTACCACAAAATTCAGAATTTTCAAAAGGTTTTCCGGTAAAAATTTGGTTTGATTCTGCAACGATAAGTTATATTTTTGCTGTGGTAAATAATCGCTTGTGTCAGTATGACTGAAATTTTTTTTTATCATAATCGCTTGTTCAATACAAAAATTGATAAATTGATAAGCGATTTTTATAAACTTTTATTCATTTATAACCATTTTACAACAACGTTTTTTGTTTTTTATATAATTCCAAGTCTATGAGATGAACACCCATCCTAACTGGTTCTATACAGAGATTTAGAACATACACAATTAGTCAATTTTATACAATAGTTTTTTAGAACCTTTATGATTTTTATTTATTTATAAGCTCTTTATTGTGTGCTTATCAACCATTTAAATTTTATCAAGCCCTCATTCTTTAAGGTTTTTTCCATAACTTACTTAGGTTTTTGTTTAATATTTTTTTTTTGCATATTTTGTCTTAAATTTATATTTTTGATTTACTTTCTATTTTTTTGGTTTCAATACCAAATTAAGATTTTCCTTCTTAAATCTTATAATTTTGATTTTAGCTTAGTTTATATTATATTTTTTTTATTTAATTTTATGTTAGTTTCTCTGAGGAATGCCATGATATTAGTTGTTGCTTCTGTAGTATTATGTGTGACTATATCAAGTTTCGTGATTCCAAGTCTAGCTCTTACATCAGTGTAATGGCATATAAATGTCATATAAATGGGCATATAAATATGTTTTGTGTATATATATATATACATACATATATCTACATACATCAAATAAGTACATATTTGGAACACAATAACATGTTGGCTGTGCGTTTGGGGACCATCAAAGACATAGCTGTGAGTGTATTGTGTGTGTTCTATTTGGAATCTCGTCAGAACAACGCCGATTTTTCTACTGTCCTTGTCGATACATCTGGAATACATTTCTTTTAATATGCCTTAGCTTTTGGTGAGGGGTACGTTTTCCCAACTTGTGTGGTGTATATCCCAATAAGTTCAATCACACAACACTTTATAATCATTGTAGGATCGGCTTTGTTGCTCGAAAGATGATGTGATATATACCGGAGTCCATATAAATGCTGTATGGTTTTTGCATACTTGAAGCTGATCTTGGATTGCAATCACTATCGGGTCCACCGAGTATACTGTTGTATGCTCGTTAATCTTTATGATATATCTACTAATTTAATTGTTTAAAACTAAACTTAACCGTTTTTGCAAAATATAGTTTTAGGATTTCAAATGCTTACATAATTTAAGCTATTCTAAGAAATTAAAAACTATTTTAGCCCCGTTACGATATTTTTTTACTCTTACTTGTAACTGTCAAATTGATTTTATTCGAAACATTATATCAGAAATAATCGTTTATGATTTGTTGCCACAGAATTAACTAAGTAAAAAAACATCCGATCGAAAGAATATGTGAGAGTTATCAAAGTTCATGTATTAAAAAAATGTTCTATAAATGAGATAGACAAAAAATGTATATGGGAAATGGAATATTTACAGATATTTTTCAGATAGCAAATAATTTTTTATTGAACGTTAATAATATATTAGAGAAAAGACCTGATATTCTATATCAAAATTTAGTTAGCTGTTATCGAGATTTTGTTATTTTGATTCTGATTCTTTGTTTACTGAAATTTAAGCTAATTTAAAAATATTAATTGCATGTAATTATTATGAAGAGAATGAACAATAAAAAATTTAATTTAATTTTATTTTATTATTTTGACTGCACATTAATGTACAACAAATATTTAGGACCCATTTCCGGGTAGAATGTGGGCCATCTCATTATAACAATTCTTATACCTACTTCTTTTATACTAATAGAAACTAAATATAAACGATTTGAATCTAAGTCTAATCTAAATTTATTTATATACTTTTATATTAAGTTACCACTGTCTGTTTATTTATTTATTTTATTTTTAAGTTAAGTTATTTATTTATTTGGTAGGTAGGACCTATTAAAACCAAACCCAAAAAGAAAAAAAATATTTTGTTTAAAAAATTTAAAGTTAGAGCTCTCAAACTTAGCACAGTTATTTATGAATAGAAAGAGAACATGACAAGGTAATTTACAAAGCTATCAAATGACAGGTTTGGGTAGCTCCCCTACAACACCTAGAACCTATCATGAATGTTTCAAAAAACAATTGTGTTACAGGCATGATCATTTTTACATATGGAGGTACTCTAAGAAAAATAATAATTTAAAGATTAATAATTTACACTATTTAGAGTAACCGTAATGGGTTCAATAAATTAATGTGAGTTATGAGAATCATTTTTTTTGTAATTTTTTTTATGGTTTAAGTTAGAAAATAAGAGGACAAACAAATATATATTAAACAAAACATAAATTTTTTTTATTGTATATAGAAAAAAATCAAGAAATTGTGCTTCAAGATTAAATATACGAAATTGAAATTATTATTCCTATATAACGGTTTTAATACAAAAACGTCAAAATACAAGGGTACTTTCAAATGTCCTTTTCGTCCTTAGAGGATAAGATGCGCCACTAAAAATATATATTTTTGGAAGGCTAGCAATTCCAGCTTCCTTGGAATATTGTCATTAGGTCTTACGCCGATACAACATCCCCCTCAGAATCCCCGAACTTTTATAAGATAAAACACAAAAGTATATAATGAATCTTGCTGGAATATTGTTAATGGAAATTTTAAATATTTGCGGCTTGAAAAAAATTACGAATATTAAAAAAACGTCACAAAGCGTGGTTCTTTTAACGTTTGTGTTTGTGTTTTTAAGCCACAAATATTGGTAATTAACAATTTTCAAGAAGAAGGAATTAGCTGGCATTGGTTGAAAATCATTGTTCAGTCTTATAATTTTGAATTGGAACGATTTGAACGATGTTTTTTGATTAAATAATAACGTTCATTTAAAATGATAGATCTCAAATTGTTGTTGACAAAACTGGATGGATACGGAGTTCGTAAGACGTAGTATACAAAATAGTTCCACACAAAAAGTAAAAACATTTTTAAAAACTAGTAATAAGATTGTCTTTAATATTGGGGTTGAACATTTTTCAAATAAGAAGAACTAAGGCTTGTGAATTCATAGTATAAAATACGCTTGGAAATTTATTTTATAATAAAAATTAACATAATTTTTCTAAAATAACAACAAAAAAAATATACAAGCAAAAATAAATCTTTAGTGCGGGTTGGGGTCGAAATTCCAAAAAAAATAATCTCCAGACACGATACTTCAAAAAAAAATTCTGGAAAAAACAAATTCTCAAAAACAAGTTCCCCAACTTTTACACATTTCATATTTTAATTTGATAAAAAAGTTTAAATTGAGATTTTATAAAAACTATGTAGAAAAAACCATTATCTATTCCACTAGTAACCCACGTAACATTTTATTGTTATAAAAACAAAATGAGTGCTATAAGACTCCTCTATGACTTCCGATAAGCATTAAAAGTGTTATAATGATGTTTTTATGGGAATAATGTAATTAATATTGCCATATGCCATAAAGACTGTAGCCGTGATAAATATTTAGATATCTCAAATAGTCGTTGTCGCTGCTACAATACTAAGATATAGGCTAAAAACGATCCCCTACCCAACTGAACCATTATCTATTCCACTAGTAACCCACGTAACATTTTATTGTTATAAAAACAAAATGAGTGCTATAAGACTCCTCTATGACTTCCGATAAGCATTAAAAGTGTTATAATGATGTTTTTATGGGAATAATGTAATTAATATTGCCATAAGAATGTTCTTATAGCAATTGCGGGAGTTGTTATAGTAATTTTCAGCAAGTGCTACAATGTTGTTCTAAGTCTAAAAATGTTCCTATATCAAGAGTTACATTGTTGTTATATGAATATAATTGCTAGAATAGCAGTAGTATAGTGTTATTATATTGTATATAATGTTACTAATAAACTTACTGTAGCTTTTAAATAAATATTTAGAATAAATATTTTGCGACGGCTATTATTTTCTACAAACATAGTAAAAAAAAATTTATTTTAAATTAACAAAAACTGAAAACTTTATTTTGCATTATTTTCGCAAAAGTATTATTTTTGAATAATTATTTAAATACCAAATTTTATGTTATCCATTGATTAACGTACATTATTTACGTACATTATTTAACATTTTAACGATGCAATTTTAAAATATATCTTATTTTATTTATTTAAAAATTCGTTATTTTGAAGGGCAATGTATTTTTTCGAGGTATTATTATAATAAATGTCAATGAAATTTCTTTCGTGGGCATATATTGCATTTTGGTCACAATAATTATAATTATTAATATCTACAATTATTCTTAACTGCAAAATATTATTTAATTAGTAGGACATTTTTTATATTATAAGTCACTTACATACAAATATAAAAATATTTAATTAATATTTATCTCTCTTTCTCATGTATAAAAAAAAAATATATATATAAACTCCATAAAATTATTATATTAAAGTAAAAAATAATACCTAGCACACTCTCGCATAACATAAGTTATTTAAAAAAAAAATTCATTTCGAAACAAAAACATACACACCAATACATATGTATACTAATCCTATAACAATGTTACAGCAATTGCTCCGGTGCCTATTAGGATTCTCCAATTTAGTGCTAGAACGTATTTATATAAAGTTTCGCAGCTATTGCGGAGCACTCAAATTAACACTAATACTGATATAAGAGTGTTTATATTACTGTCATAAGAGTGCGCAAGAGTCTTATAGCAATAAAATTGTTCCGTGGGAAGGCTGTGACCGTGATAAATAGATAGACCCACCTAAAATAGTTGTCTTTTAAATATTTTCTAGGTCGTAAAACTCTACCAACACATGCATTATTTCCTTATATTAAGTATGTTTGCATTACATATAGAACTTCAATTTTAATAGTTCTTCTTTCAGTTTCACTATATCGGGCAGTGATCCAAATAGAACCATATCTATAATATTTCGTAATATTTCTGTAGCATTTCCCGAATTAGAATTTGTTAGAATTTGCTGTAGTCACTATAATTACTTAATCATTTGCTTATAGATATAGAATAAAATTAAAAGAATATGGCTAAAAAACTAGGAACACTAACTATGATTATTTCAAAAAAAAAATGTCTTACTCATATCTTATTTTTTTAATAGCAGAGTCAACGAACAACGTTAATTTAAAAAAGGGGGAAAATTATTAATTTTAATATTTTTTGAAAGTAAATAACCTACCACTGACATCTTATAAGAACTAAAACGATTTTATTTGAGTTCAAATGACCTGACAAACACAGTGTACGAATATGAAAATATTATCAACTGTATAAAATTATTGTATATATCAACATCCATATAAATAATGGTAGTTAAATTATAAAATCTGTAAGCAAAGTTGTAACCATTAAAGAAAAAAAACAAAAACAAAAAATTAAAATTAAAAGAACGGATGGATGAATGGAGTAAAGATCATAATATAATATGCCACATTGATGTCTTCATGTCCAACGAACCAAATCGCTTGTTTATATTTACAAAAAAAAAAAGGAATATTTTTTTTTTTTTTTCAAATTAATCGTAGTTAGAAGTATAATAAGATGGCAGCCAGCAGGAACACTAAACTTAAATTTATTTTTTATTTTCTTATTAAAAGATATTCAAATAAATATTTTTAACATGCATTGTATACGTATTCCAGAAGTCACTGCGGTCATTTTTGACACTTGGATGATTTTAAAACTCATAATCATAATCTTTTTTTTTTTTTGTAACAGTTATTATTATTTATATGTTAACTATTATTGTTACTATGTTGTTTTTTACTTTACCAACTCGCATTAAGAATATTTTTTTTCTTTTTCTTATTATTATTTTTGTACGGTTTTTAAAATTGGAAAATTTTTATTTCACCTGTTGGGGGAAATTTTCAAATTTTATCACACCACAGTGCTATCAAATCTAATTTTATTTTATTCTATAGAATTTTTTTTTAGTAATTATTCAAAATTTAAAACAATGACTATTTTGATTTTTAGTATGATAAATAGAATTAAAAAAAAAAAAATGAAAAGAGAAAAGAAAATTAAAAAAAAAAAAAAATTAAAATTATTTTTTGATTGTTTGAGAAAAATAATGAATGGAAATTGTTTTAGAAAAGAATTTAGATTGTTTGATTACACACTGTGCGACAGAATTAATAAAAGGGTCGAAGTAATCTTTTTAGAATCGGGATAATATATTTTAATATGGTTATACGATCAGAGATCAGACAGGTGCTAGTACTATAAAAAAAAATCACCTGTTCTACTATGTATTTCTATTCTCTCATATATCACCTACCATCGTTTTAGTCCTAGAGCAATGAACCGTTATTTTGTATGAATTGTTATGCTTTATTATTTATGCAGTTGGGAGATGTAAGTAAATTAAATAAATAAATTCGTTGATGGAATTGAAGATATTTATTTGTGAATTTCAATATTTGATTCTGGTATTTTATATCAGAAAAAATTTCCCCAGGTGAAATAAAATTTTCCAATTTAAAAGTCGTACAAAAATTATTCCTTTTAAATTCAATTAAATTATTAGTTTTGTTTGGTTTTGAGATGCTGAAAATGATGTGGTGTGTTGCGAATTATCTTAAAGAATTGTCTTAAATTTTAACACTATCTATTCTGATAAAAAATTTAAGGACCAGGTTGAATTTACGGGAGCAATACGTTTTTTTATATAATTCCAGGTCTATGGGATGAACACCCTAACTACTTTTATATAGAGATTTGGAATACACAATCACATACAATAGCTTTTTCTGTAGAATTTTTATGGTGTAGACTAATTTAAATGTGGAAAACTAACGGTAGAGTATTTCGCCTAATAATAGCATAGCTCCATTTTATTTTTAGTAATACCCAAAATTCTGAAAAATCCAGAAATCATTAAGGACTTTTCGGCTAAAAAGCAGGCGCTCTACCGACTGCCCAATCAAGCGTTCAATTTCGCTCTCGAAATTATAGCTTTTTTTACAATTTACAACGGCAAAATTGTGACTACATATTAACAAAATATAATTAGAGTTAAATTCAAACTTTTAAAACAAAGGCATTTATTGAGTTCCACACTGTCTTAATTAACGTGTAAGTACTCGTAGATGTCACAATTTCAATATAAGTTTTAAAAATCCGCTTAGCTCAAAATTTAATCATGAGTTTACTCAGACTTTATCAAACAAGATAAAGAGCTCACAGATGTTAAATCGTATGGACCGATTAGCTTGCTGCCTATTATGATGAAAATTTTGGAGAAATTGTTTGTCAGAAAACTGAATGATACAATAGCCGAACTAAATATCATACCAAGCTACCAATTAAAGCATATTGTTCTGCAGCATTTCTTGACATCTCGCAGGTCTTCGTTCACTCCTACAACAGCGATATTACCAGATATTACACAAATACAATCAGGCGTACCACAAAGAAATGTTTTAGCACCAGTGATTTATGTCATTTACACAGCCGATACAACTCCCATTACCACAAAAAATTATTGAAGCTACTTTTGCTAATTTTTTGGCTATTTTGGCATCCCACTCAAGTCCGATGATAATAATATTGGAAGAAAACCTTTTTAAAATTAAAAATTGGCTGATGTTTCATCAGGAGAATAAATGCAAACACATCAAAATCTTTGCACATTAGGTTTATATATCGTAAAGCTATAGGTCCTCCAGTAAAATTAAACAATTCACTACTGCTACAGGTTAATTCAGTAAAGTACTTGGGTATGCATTTAGATCGCCCACTTACTTGGAAAACTCACATTTCCCAAAAGAACAGACAACTCAGAATAAGGTTCAACCAATTCTACTGGCTTTTAGGACGTTATTCCAAGCCATCAAATTATAGCGAATAAATGATATACAAATCAATATCGAAACCAATATGGACATACGGTCTAGAGCTATGGGGTACTACAAGTAACTCAAACATTGAAATAATTGAACGTTTTCAGTGAAAAGTACTGCGATCCATTGTAAACGCCCACTGGTTTGTAATAAACGACAGAGTACGAGAAGATTTAAAGATTCCATCTGTAAAAGAAACAGTCACTTTCAAGTCAACATCATATCACTCAAGACTTCAAAATCACTCAAATGCGCTGATTCTACAGCTTTTAATTACTCGGCAAATTAAGTCTCTAGAAGGTCTCTAGTTGAAATTGCTCGCATAATACATATATATTACCAGGAATACACCTCGTCTAATTCTGAAATTTGCATCAAGGACGTAGATCTAGATAATAAAATAATATTCTAAGATAAAAAAAAGGGGAATTACAATAGAGCTTTAAGAGATCGTTTTTAGACAGAAGTCCTCATCAATAAAAAAAATATATCCAAAATAAACCAAAAACAGTATAAACATCAAAAACAGTATCTTCAAAAGTAATAAAAAAAAGTTTTAAGCTTTAATTGAAAGAGCATTTCATTCATCCAACATCAAGTGGAATTCATCAGTAATGTATCCTAGTATTGGATCTTTCTACCTTCAAATAAATTCCTGCGGCAGTCCAACAGTACTATATCTGATGTATTTCAATCAATAGTGTTGGATAAATGAAACACTCTTTCGATTATTGGAAATGATATTGAAATTGAACAATATTTTTAAACCTAGACTCAATGATTGAAAGAATGTGTTATCGCCATTTTGTTCATTTCTGTATAATGCTTAATAACAGAAGGGCGGTACTTTCAATTGCTTATGGAGCACACTGATTTACTTAACATATCAAACTATTTAAAATTTTTTTAAATTCCCCTTACTTCTGGAAATATAATTAGAACTAGGTTGTGTCTTTTAGATACCGCAACTAAAGTATTCTATTTGTTGTTATTGTTTGTGTTATAATTATTTAATTCGTTTCAGCCCAACATCAATCATATCTAAAGTTTTATTACCACATATATCCCTCTGTTTGGAAGCTTTTTACCTAAATTTAAGAGCCTTGCTCTAGCTGAGCTTTGCCTACTAATCACTAATAGCTATGATATGTATATAGAATACCAGAGTATACAAATGTTTAAAAAATATTGACCTATTTACCTGTAGTTTATTGCTTCCCAAAGATGCAATAAAAGCTTCAAATTTCAGATGGTCAGTTAGACCAGAATGCAACATCACCAAGCAAATCTGGCCTATGTTGAACCTGAAGCGATCACTCAACCTACTAACTATGAAAAGGTGTGACATTAGCACTATGGTAGGGGTCATTACGGGTCATTGTATACAAACTATTATCAAAAATCTCCGCCGCTTCGTTAAAAGCTCAAATTGGTTCAACGGGTAGAGTCTTATGCAAGGCCCCGTGGTATTACAATGGACCTTACCGGTCTAAGTGTGTCGGCGTACTGTCGGCAGCCACTACTACCTACCTACCTACCTACGTTGTTTAGTATAAAATCCAATTTAAGACTATAAAATTAAAAATCTATTTAATATGGAGGGCAGTGAACACCTTTCCACATTTCTAATCAAATTTGATTTTAATTTAATATTTTAGGTAACATTATTTAATGTTCTATTTTTTAATTATGATTTTTATTTATTTTTTTTTTGTTTTCGAATAATTTCATTTTAAAAATTTGAATTTTTAATTTAAACGCGCATAATCAGTGAATTGAAACGAACAAAAAAAAAAAACAAAAAAATTAAATAATTATTAAGAGATCTTAAAAACCATTACAATTTGATTACTTTACCAAAAATTTAGTAATTTACCAAAAAACAAAAAAGAACAAAAAAAAAACAAAATATGAATATAAATATACTATGTTTGTATAATGTTTTGTGTAGTTCTGCGAAAAGTCTATGATTGTATGTTGTAATATTTTTGAAAATACGAGTATAATCGAAATGATTATAATTCGATTATTTTGCCAGAGTCTGATTAACAACAAACACAAAATTTCCTAATTTGCACAAAATATTGAACTCAGAAGATTTCGTCTGTATACTGCCAAAACATCTCAAGTCCAATTTATATCATATTACGTCCAATTCAATACAGATCAAATATCGTCTGCCAGAGGAGTGGTTCATTCGACTGTGATCCATCATACGGAGTTGTGCTGATGTTATAACACTAGTCAAAAATACTATGTTATATTCAAGAACAAAGACGCAAAGGCCTTTTATGTTGTATTTTTGACTGTATTTATCACTTGAAATATTTCTGCAGTACACCGAAGATCTATTTTATTTTTATAAGTTTGTGAACGATAAAATCAAATGTTATAATTCTGCCAGCTACCAGCTACAATATGAAATTAATTGATTTTATTATTTCGCTTATTTAGAAAGAAAACATATGACCTTTCTCATTTTCGAATGTGGGTCTCAGGTTCTATACAATATTAGAGTTTTCTAAATTAATTTCAATCGTATCGGAAATAGAGCCATCCTCTAGTACTGAGATCTCTAGAACGAGTGATCACCTAAAACAACCAATAAAAACAAATATGTTACTTTTGAGTCGCGGAATCAAAATAGCTCAATTGAATGCCAATTAGTTTTCTGTAACCAAATAAATGGCCACTTCCATCTTTTTACCTCCATTTCTAAATTAAAAGAGAGTATAATTATAAAGTCATTGCGATATACATATACATTTTACTTTAATTTATTTTTGTATATCCATATCTTGGAATTAGTTCCCTCATTACATAGTGTAAAAAATGTATTATTGCGAAGTATTGTTCGTACCTTTAATTCAAATTATTTAAAATATTTATGATTTAAGCTTCCTGTGCAAAAATCTTTTACAATCCCAAAAATTATCCTCTGCTTGCTATACAATGCTATATACAATCCCCAGATTAATCTCCTGCTTGGCTCCTAATTGTCTAAAAAATTTGTCATTTTGATGTAGAACATTTTTTGGAGGAGTGATATGAGTACAATTCAATATTTTATACTATTTGTTGGTGGAACAATACCGAAATGAATTTGAAAGCGTGTAGCTGGCTGTTTTTCGATCTCTCTACTCGGGGCTTCTAGTCACAGTAATATAGAGTGTAATAAGAGAGCTGATATACTGGCCAAGCAAAGGTTCCGGTCTTCACAGACCCCTTGAGAGGAACGTTCACTCACCAATGAGAGATGACAAGGAGCGCCCTCATTCGTACTTTTTGGCCAGAACAGATAAAATGTGGTATAGATTAAATATCTGTGCGATATCTAATAAAAGATGGTCTTCGTATAATATCGACAAAAGCACTAAAAACTTTAGAAGAGGCTTTCCTATATAGGTATTATTGCAGAAAGCAAAAGTGTCAATGTTTTTTTATACACAATTCTATGGGATGAGCACCCATTTATGCAAGCTTCGTTAAAGAATATCTATAAAGGTTCCTATAGATATTTTATAAAGAATACCCTCAGCCCTAATTTTATAGAGTTATATATCGTTATCTTTAAGTACAAGTACTAAATTCGATATGGATCTTTAGCACCATCGTAATTATTTTTTATAACGAGCTTCACGAAGGTATCTCAATATCGTTGAAGAATTCTTTATAGCTTGGTTTCTCGGGAACTCAAATAAATTTTTTTTACTTTTGAAAAAAATCAAAATTTTGGTTTGTGTTGTTACAATTCAAAATTATGTTGTTCTTCGTTGTGCAAACTTTGTGTAGAACTACCCGTCGTATCGGTTGTACCTATGTATTTATATAAGGTACATAAGTAAAATAATGTATAAAGTAATCTTGATTTTAAATATTAATTTTAGTTTTTAAATTATTTTTTTTTTGTTTTTTTTTATTATTTTAACTTTACTTAAATGTGATTTCAGATTTTAGAGTAATTAAGACATAATGGAAATTAAATTTTTTTCTTTGTTTTGTTTCAAATGTATAGAAAAGGTTAATAACTCTTCTAATGACATTTGCCATGCTTTCATAATTATTACTTAAAAGTTATTATTTCAAATAATTAAGATTAAAATTGAAATAATAATAGTATTTTTTTTTGTTTTTTTTATAAACTAAAAAAAAAAAATTCTGGATAATTTTTTTTTAAGTAATGAGTAATTTAGCGAGAAAGTTAGAAATGAAAATTTGGTATGCTCATAGATTATGATTTTTTAATAATATTTAATAGAAAAATGTTTTTAATAAACGATTATGATATACAAATATATAATTTTTCAATTTCAATAATTTATTGCGTAATGAAAGCCACTCTATCGTACTCCGGGTGTTAAAATCCGGCTTTTTAAAAACCAGTTTTAAATCCAGTTTTTAAAATCACGCCCTTGATAAAAATCTGGTTTTCTTCATTTTATATCTTTCAAGATTTTTGAAGAATTACTACTGTTTTTAGAAGCTTTGTGATTATCAGCTTTTTGCAAAAATATATGAAACTAATGTTTGTACAAACAGAAATTTTACTGTTTGTAGCTAGATATCGTGCATTTCGGCTTCGTTCATAACCTGAATATTGAACTAACTTAAGAGCACATTGAAAAAGGACACAGAAATTCGTATACAATTTATGTTTTAGCTTTACTGTGCCAAAAATTAATTAAATATAAAAAAAATTATTCTATTATAAGTGGCTACACTAACTGCACTAACTGACTGGCTTTAATTGACTTTAAACGGATATAACTTTGTTTTATAATTATTTATTTAGGTGCTATGTTGTAAATAAAAGCATCAGCATTTCTAGAAACATATTTTGTATACGTTTTATTGTTATGTCATTTGTATTTGACGTTTGAATTTTTGTAATTTGTGCAAAGTATGGTTCTAAGAAAAATGCCCACTTAAAAATTACATAAAAAACATTACCCATACTTACCCGTCGTAAATGTAAATTATATATTCTTTGGTTTTAATTTTGTTTTTGCAAATACCATCATGTAAATATTATTTCTGTTTGACTGAAAGAGAGAATAGATTTGTTTTGTAATCCCCATATAAATACTTCAGTCACATGCAATTTCTTTTATAGTCTACCACGCTACTTATTTATTAAAATTCTGTTTTGCAGACGGCAGATAAACGTAGACGATGAAGTTAAACGGTCAGCGAAAACAAATAAACACCAAAACCAAAGAATATATAATTTGTATTTACTTGTAATACAAGTTTTGGCTATTGTTAAATAAGTGTTGACATACGGCTTTCATATTCTACTTCATATCTCATCCGGCCTGCTTGATGAACACTCTAAAATGGAGACATTTTTAGGCTAAAGACAATTTTTTGTTACTTCCGCTGTATGTCAGAAAGCATAATCCTGTTGAAATGTAAATTTTCTTGTACATATTGGAATTGATCAATGGACGACTATCAGTGTTAGCCTAAAATCCAAATGTATATTTCGTCATTTACTGTACCATTAATAAAATTGGGAAATTAGACACATTCATACGGCGGATTTATACTCCCAAACTATCAGACTTGCTGGAAACTATTGTCTTTTATGATATACTTGTGTCTTCATTTTTATGATCCTCTCCAGTCAAATTTATCACCAATAGTTAAATCAAATCCCATCAATTCCCAGCAATTCCTCTCTTAGTACTGTCTTAGCAAATTTTTGTTATTTAAAGTAGTTTTAAAACAGTTAAAAAAGCGATTTTTATTTAGCCTAGGTTAGAATTATTATTTAGTCATAAAGTAATTGTTAACCAAAAATTATCTGATTATTACTTTATAAAAGTTCAAACCCAATTTATGTATCTACTTTCTGTTTCAATAACTAGATACACTATTTTCTAATCTCACATTTCATTTTTCGGTTATATCTCGATAGGTGTTCTTATTTTTTCGTTCAGCTTTTTTCCTAATGACCAAATTTCTTGTAGTTTTTAACTGTTTTATAATAACTCCAAACTGTAGACTTTTCAACTTTCAAATTATTAGAAGTTATACGGAATGGCTTTCCATTATTACTAACAGAAACTATTTAATTTTTAATGTCAGCATTTACTGGCCTGCCACACGTTGTTAGGAGATTATCACAACGAAATTTCTTTATTTTCATGGAAACAGTCAATTCTAATCATTTTATGTAGATAACGGTATTTATTAATATTAAATCTATCTCATTTATGATAAATATACAGTGGTGTCCGAAATTAATATGGTCGTAATTATTTTGAACTGTAAATTTTTTTTTTTTTTTCAATTAAACTTTTATTATGTGCCTTTAATATACAAACTTAAAACTATCTTAGCCTATAAAAAGTTAAAGAAAAGTGGCTTTAATGGCACTAGCTACTATTAACATTTAATTTAATCTTTAATTTTTATGTTAATTCTAATTGCTTAATAATTTGTTTTTTGTACATTCATAATTATTATTGTATTACATACTACTTTCTTATATGTATATTGTAAAAAAAGGCTGAAAAAAATCAATATTATGTCTTGTTATTTTAAATAAAACCTAACCTATACCTAGCTAACCTGACTTAACCTAATAATTAACCCTATCTAAACTAACTTAAACTAATTCTTAAACCTTTAATGTTTTTGTCTCTGTCTGGTATGGACATATCATATTGAAGATTATCTCCGTTACTGAATTGCCCAGTTCATATTCTAACGCTTTATATGTGGCCCGTCTATTATATATAGTATGGGATCATGTTTTGGATAAAACCATTTTGATCAAGAAATATAAAATGCTCAGGGGCTATGAATTCTGTGCGCAGTTTTTTTTATGTACTCCTCATTGTGGTAAAATATATAAGATATTAAACCATTTTCTGGAGTATTTTGTGCTCTTACATAATGTTTTCGAACGAGATTTATCATAAAACTGTCGATTCTGTTTATGTTTGTACAAATATTTATTTGAATAAAAATGTTTGTAATCAGATTCGGGCTTACGGTTTTTATTAATACAAACTCTTATGCACTTTCTTTTAAACTTGTGGATTTCTCCATTAAACTTGCGCTGATATTATACCATGCAGGTATACCCATACACAAGTATTGGCCTAATTAATGTTTGATAGCAAATTATTTTTACCCTATTACTTATGTTTTTGTTGTAAAAATTTGTTTTGTGCTATGAAGGATTTATTACCTTTGGAAATTGTATATTTTACATGCTCAGAGTAATTCAAGTTGCGATGTAGAAGAACTCCGAGATATTTAACGACTTTTTTGTTAGCTAGAGGTAAGTTATTTGGCGATTTAATAACAAAGTTTTTCCAGTTTTTTTTTAAATATTTGAACTTGTTTTGTCAACCGTGTTACAAAACAATACGGCTTCACATTTAGTATAGTTCACTTTTAATATTCATACCTTACAATAGTCCAAAATAATATTAAACATTTGTTGTACTTTATGTTGTATGGTGCTTACTGTACTATTAGCGGAGTACACTATAATATCATCAGCGAAAGCTGGCGTGTACGAATTACCTTTTACATTATTTAATTAATTTAATAAGTCTGCTATATAAATCGAAAATAGTATCGGGACATTAACAGTACCCTGTAACAACCCGTTTTCAATAGAGAATGTATTATTTGTTGTATTATGTTCAGCCTGAATTACGAATTTGTTTTTATACAGCATGCTTTGTATAAGGGCAGTTAACTGGAATGGAAAGTTGTGTTTATGCAACAATTTATATATTAACCAATCCAACCATACCGAATTGAATGCTTTTATGCTTTTTCTAAATCAATTAGGCAGGCTCCAAAGCCATATTTATTATTTACCAACCAATAAATATCCGATGTTAATTTAGTTATGGTGTGAACAGTTCCATGCTTGTGTCTAAAACCATTTTGACACCATTTTGACACATTTTGACACAAAACCAAATTAATTTTGTGGAATAATATTATTTAAGGGTTTCAAATACTTTACTAATGTTAGGCATTAAACTAATTGGCCTATAATTACTAGGTTTGAACTGTAAAATAGCCTTTATTATGTTCTAGCAATTACATTTTTTTCCAAAAAATGTTGCTAATGAAGCAAGCTTTCAAATTGGGCGTAAGTTATAGCGATTATTGAAATGAATACTTAAAATTTTTGCTTTCGAGTTTACAAACGCTGTAGACACAAAATTTATAAAAAGTTATAGGAATACTAAAGAATGTTTTAGTAAACAAATTCTGTTTAAAATTTTAACATTTTAAGTTAATTATTTAATAAAAAATTTATTCTAGTTTACTATTTTACGATTCAAAAAAAAAAAAAAATATACGGATCCGGTTGTAAAATAAAAAAATTTACGTATTCATTTCAACGATCACCATAACCAACGCCTAAGTGTTATAACTTGCATTGAAACAATCAGTAAGTATGTAAAAAAATTCTATCAAAATGAAACATTTTTAAAATTTGCATTGTCCGAATTAATAATGATTAGGGTAATAATTCCAATAATTAAATTTAGAAACTACAACACTATTACTTAGGAACTAGAGGTCTTGTTAAATAGCGCTGTTCCATTTTACTTAAATTTTCATCGAATTATGCTCTTACGAAATCAATTAATGAATAATAAAAGACAAAATTAATTAAATATAAAATACTCGGAGCGGAATTCAAGTAAATTAACTGCTGTAAGAATTAGTCAAATGATATAACCACAATACCATGTTTGTCAGTATTTTGAACAAATTTATACAAACACATAAATGTTCATTCGAATTGGAATTTGTAAAATCTATGTTACGTAAAAACTTTGAATTAGAGTCAAAAATTGACAACTGATCCTATATTTCAAAAGCTTGTTCTAGTTTGAAACTGAAACAAAAACAAAAAAATTTACGAGTATTTCAGTCATCAAATTTTACTTTGAATTTCATCATTAAATTAAATTATTTTCAATGTGGGTCATCTGATCACTTTCATTAATAAAAATATTAAAAAGAATTGTAATTTAATTCCTTAGAATAATTTTGTATTGAGATTAGGTTAGAATAATGCACGTGAATTTGTATTTGCGTTTATATTGAGTTCAATGAACATGGAATATCGTTTAGTTTCTTTCGACTTTTTTCTTCAATTAAATTTTTGTTTCAAATGGACGAAGCTGTTCGAACTTTGTTAGACTAAAACTCTTAATCCTTAAAACTGATTATATTTTTTTTTAAATTTATGTTCTTTTTTTGCATAGCAAATATTTACATGTATATAACAAATTGTTACATACATTGAGCTGAGTCGTTTTTGAAAACTAACGGTATTTTAACTAATGGAAATGCTGTCTGATAACATTTTGTGTATAGATTAGTGCTTATACTGTACACATTTTTTTAATATTTTATTACCAGAAAATCGGAGATTATGAAATGAAAGAATAAATATGAATGAATGTAAATGGTATAATGTGAGTTATAAAATAATTTTTCTATTTTTTTCCATTGTGCTGGACCTACCTATTTTAACAAAGAAACAGTTTTAATTGTGGCGCTCGAAATAACATCCAATTATTGAGAATATCTTGTAGGGTTATCTGCGAGCTCAGTTCCATATCTTATTGATGCTATACTTACAAGGCTTTTTTTTAATCCATTGTGCAATGCCCAGAATATTATGTGTAGATTAGAACACATATGCTTCCTGTGTTTTTTCATTATCAATTTCCAAGCTGTTTCTAAAATATATCGGAAGTTTGTTTTTATGAATAGATCATGCCTCATTGTATCCAGAACACTTTAAATGAGTATGCAAATATTGATAAAAAGATTGTCAAAAAATATTGTACCTAGGCCTTTATTTTCAATTGTTTCGGCAATTTTGAGAGATCATTGACAGTTGTACTCAAATCTCTCTATTTTAAATTAGTCAAAAATCCACTATCATAGCAGCACATTCTTCACAAGCGTCTATAATCTATATGTTCAAATATGATATGATATTCTGAATGGGTGTTAATGTTGAAATCATGATAGAGTGACATTTTCCGGTATCATATGGTATAACTAAAAATACTAAGAAAGCTGCGAAATTTGGCCAGGAAAGCCATATTATTACATAATCATTTGAAATTTTTTTAAATAAAGATAAGCAGTATAAATAACTAATATAAAAAGCTTTTCAAAAAATAATAATAACAAATTTAACATTTTAACGGCTATTAGAATTATTTTTTGTAATTTTAAATACAATAATCCAAGACAACCAGCTAGATTTTGCGAAGGGCACATGAAATTGAAATCAAAAATTAATAATGGTGATTTTCCATTTTTGAATGTTTGTTTTTTAAACCAATAACTCTAGCATTTTGATACTAAGTATAAAGTATATCGTTAAGAATTATTGGGTTAATTAAAAATACGTTTTTATATATAATATTGGTGTAAAATATCTGGAGTGAAAGATAAAGATGAGTCTTTTGATAGCTTAATATCCCACACTAATTAACATTCTCTAAATATCCTGCACTTTTCATTGAAGAAAATTATAGAAGATTAATCGTACAATTTTCTTCAATCTCGAAGAAAAGTATTTTTGATACAGGTTTGATACATTTGATACAGGTTTGATACAGGCCATTGATTGGGCAAATTTAACATTTGAAAATAAATTTTAACTATTAAAAATGTAGCAATCTCTGCTATTAAACACAAGTCATTTACGATTGCTAATAGTTGTTATTCAAAATTTGAAAAGTTGTTGTATTGACTATCTAGTCCTACATAACTCTCCTAAAATGTATATTATTAATCATAATATCACCCTGTTTCTTAGTTTATAGTGAATTTGTACTAAAAAAACAGTATGAATTTACTTTCATGTACGATATTTCCGAAAAGTAGCACCACCTATGTTTTTATTTGAAAACTATTGGATCCCAATATGCTCGATAATATATTTCATAGAATGGTAATGTTTCTTATTTTATAATCGCTGATTATAAAATCGGAATTAAAGATCAAAAGTAAGAATTTTCATGCACACGTAAACGAAAAATAAAAACAAAAACATAAAATGAAAAAACAATAACAAAAAAAAAACAATTTGTTTTTTTCTCACCTGAACTTTGAATTTATTCAATGTAATAATCTTTAGATGGTAATATCAATATGGAATTGTAATGTGTACCTCTATATATATATATATATATATATATATATATATATATATATACAAGTATTAAAAAGCATATATTACATTTTAGAATTATTCACCAATGTAGCAGAATTTTATTCGCGGGTATTTATTATTGTGTTGTACAAAGTACGAGTATATTATTATTATGTCCGTATATATCACCACACCTGCATTGCACAGTAAATATGGCTAATTATTTCCCCATTTTATTTATTTATTTTTTTCGTTTTATTTTTATTTTCAATTGAATTTTTTATTTACCCGTTTTTTCATTCTTTATTTATTTCGTTCGAATAAAAATGTATGCATTTTTTTTTTCTAAATTAATTTACAGATTAGCTAGTTTTCAGGGCAGTTCTTATACTATGTTGTAAACAAAGCAGATAACAGTGACGTGGCGTCATTAAAAGGGTATAATTAAAAATTAAATATAAATACAAACACAAGAAAATGGAATAAATATTATTATATATGTAGATATATATAGATATATATATTTAGCTTCTTGACAACAACTTATTGTGTATATTGTGTAAATGTACTATTAATGCCTTATTTGATAAAGTTATAGCCAAAGATACATCCCAAGTGTATGGCGAGAAACGAAAGTATTTCTTATTCTCAAACCAGGTAGAAGGAAGCAAAACTACTCTTATGTGGACTCCTGGGCATGAAGGAATACAAGGCGCTGAAGAAGCAGATGTTGTTGTTAAAACAAGTGCGAAGAGTCAATTCTGAGAACCAGAGCCAAGTATTGCTAGTTCAAACGCCTACCTACATAGAATTGTTTCCATGTGGGAAGCTACAGAAACCCAAAATATATGGGATAGCTGCCAAGGACTTACGAAGTCTAAAGCGATTTTGAAACTAGGTATCTAACGAATTAATCAGGTAATCAGGGAGACTAGATCGTATTTCAGAATGCTGACATACTTTATCACAGGTCATGGCCCATTTAATAAGCATCTGTTCAAGACTGGTAGATCGAACAGAGACAGGTGCAGAATCTGCTTAGAAGCTTAGAATCGTCCTCTCATATTATATTATAATTCTAAGATAATAAACGAAGAAGTACAACAGATCTTAAGAGGTCGCGCTTACATAGAACTTCCCATTAATCAAATAAAAAAAGTAAGGTCTTATATAAGATGTCAAGCGATATTCAGAGTAAATATTAGACTCAAAATGAATTAGGAAATTAGTGCTTGATGTTATTTGAATTAATTAATAGGCAACAGTAATTTGTTCTACTGGTGGTTAATAATTTTGATTATAACCAACCCTTGATAAATTAAATAAATAAAATTAATGAATTTAACATTATTGAATATTAGGTTTTGTCTAATTACTAAAGTATTATATCATCTGAGCCTTAAGTTGCGTTTAACAACTATGGTATTTTTATGTTAGTAAGTGAGTGTAAATATTTTGCCAAATGTGGATAATGAGAGAGAGAAAGGAGAAAAATCATAAAAATACGCATGTCCCAATTGGTTATCAAAACTAATAATAGGCACCATCTACTATATCGGTCGATTGACTTACATTTTTTAACATTTTTAATGTACAATAATGCCGAATGAGAAACCTATATAATACAATTTACTCAACTACAACAATACCAATAATAATGCTCTTTTGTTATTATTAAATTGAATATATTCATAAATATCGGATGTTCTAGAGCATGCGTATCAGCTTTTGAAGAGGGGAAGGAGCCTTATTTTAAAATTAAATAAAAATTTTATTAAACAAATCGACGGTGCTCTACCGTGATATTTTCAAATTCCGGAAAGGACCGGAAAAGGGTTTTTGCAACGTTTTTCTTTGGATAAATTGTAAAACTTTTTAATGGTACCACATACGCCTGGAATACCTAAGTGAAGAGAAGTCAATACAATTTGATTTAATACAATCTGCATAAATACATCAATACAATAATATTGATGTTTCTGCTGTTAACTTAATAAAAAACTATCTTCTGAGCCGATCTCAATCTGTATTCCTCAATGACTCTACCTCTGATCAGCTTCAAGTAGAATGTGGCGTCCCCCAAGTCTCTATCTTAGGGCCTTTACTGTTCAGTGTATTTATCAATGATATTCCGAGTTGCTTAAATGAAGCTTTAATGAACATTATATTGGTAAATTGAATGTTGGGCTTGAAGCTGTCTCGCTTTGGGCTTCAACTAACTCATGCTGAATCCCACAAAATCACAAGCTATTGGTATATATTTGAAAGATCTTCCCTATAATTTTCCACCTTTGAAACCTAACAATAGTGTTTCCGATTCCGATTCATTTCCGATTGCTATAAGGCGTGCTCCTACGCACCGTTCATTTAGTCGACTCTGTTTCGAGTATTTTAAGAGTTTGGTTACAACAATTTGGTAAATTAAATTTGACATATTGTAATTTTATTCTCAGATTTTTTTATTATGTTTTTCATCTTAGTTTTATTTAATTTTCTATATTTTAGTTTAAGTTTCTATTGTCAATTTTCTATTGTATTTAATTTCTTTTTAGTTATAATATATCAATTACTTGATGACACACCTTGTAGAGACTAATCGTCTCATTGTATAACAGACATAAAAGTAAATGAAAATGAATAGATACAAGGCACTAATTTTCGAAAAAAAAAACAAATTGTTTTCAAAAATTCTATGATCTGTGCATTTTTTGGCAATTAATAATCTGGCTACATCCCTGCTACCCTAATATTGATATTATATCTATTATTATAAGAGAAAAAAAAGTATTTTCCGAAACTGTTAAGTAACCGAAAAAAAACATAAAAAAAAATAATAAGAATTAGAAAATTAAAATCTATTTTTTTTTTGTTTTTTGTATTTTAAAATGCTTTAAGAAACGCGATATGTGATTGGATGTGATGTGAACCAGTAAAGTTAAAATTGATTTTAATCTAATTTCGGTCATTTTTCTCAGCATTAAGTCCAAAGATGGATTAGTCATTTCCTTTTTAATAAATAACAAAAATTGAAAATTAAATAAAACAACAACAACAACAATAATAATTAGAAATGAAAACAAAAATAAAAAATGAACAACACAAAACGTGAATAGGAAATTATGAAATTCCCTCTTTCACTCCCATTTACCTATCTTGATCTTTAATTTACGTCAGTACATTTAGTTAGTTATATCTAGGAAATGATGTATATCAATGAGAGGATGAGATAAATATTTAATATCGGACCATTTGATTTTTTTTTTGAAGAAAGTAATTTCAAATGACTTAATTCTTAATTAGAAATGTAATTTGATTGTAATCAAACAAAAAGTTTCAATTTAAAATCAAAATAAAATTTTAATATAAATTGAGGTGGTTGTGATTGAAATCTGAAAATTCATTTTTTCAACCGAGATAAAAATTGTTTTATTAATTAAAACGTTGCTGCGACTCAAAAGTAATGAATTCGAAATTTCTAAATATAAGAATAAAATTCAGACAATGCTTGATCTAGCCAGATTAGGATAGCTGCTATTTTACTACGCACCTCTTTAGAAAACCAAATCTAACTGCAAAGAATGCTAGAAAATATTTATGTTAACGATTAGTATACTTTGCTAGTCTTCTAAAAAGGTACGTAGTAAAATAGAAAAATAGTCAAATTAAACTAATCTAGTTTCTGAAACCAACGGCTGGAAACTAATCTTCGAATGGGATGAGGCACTATAAAAATATGTTTTACAAAACAAAAAAAAATTAGGAGTAAAACAAAAACTTATATTACCAATTCTTAACAAATCCGCTAGTTAGAGTAGAACTGCACAGGAAATTTGCCATTCTTTTTATTTTATGGTACAATTCAACAGTAAAAGCTTCATTTTGTAATACAATAGATTGCGTATTGCATGTATTTATTGTGAATCAGAATTACGTAAGTTAGAAGAAAAGTATTAATTAGTTTTAAGACAATAAATCGCAACTCAGGTCTACACTCCGTTATACATATACTCGTATTACGTACAGAAACTCATACGTACACATTTTTCTGATATCTTCCAAAATGCGTATACAAGTCTTAACTCATATGCATATTAGTTTATTCATACACATTAATGTGCAATCGCAGTGAGGTAGGTAGGTAGGTAGGTATAGAAGTGACCGTTCCAGTTGTAAACCGTCTAAACAACAATTAGCATATAATAGTACCTCTTTGATGCCCCGACTTCAGCGACCTGTGAGGATTTTTTACTGTTTTAGGGTCTCACTTTCCAATTGGCACTCTCCCAAGGAACTCAATACTAAAGCCATCCCGTGCAATTGAAAATGTCAATCAGATTATTAATTTTGCTTTACGCAATAATTCCTATATTATTAGGAAAATTCTCAAAGTCCAGAATCTGGTTATAGCTAAGGCAGCTACAAAGAAAAAGTTCAAGAGTTTTTGTCCGATTTTTATTTTATTTAGTTCAACAGCTTTTTATTCAGCTGCCACAAATGGGGGTTGACCGGAATACCTATACATGCCGCTAGCGACCCTAATAGCTAAGGCAGCTGCAAAGAAAAAGTTCAAGAGTTTTTGTCCGATTTTTATTTTATTTAGTTGAACAGCTTTTTATTCAGCTGCCACAAATGGGGGTTGACCGGAATACCTATACATGCCGCTAGCGACCCGTACTGATAGCTATAACTCTTGATGTATCAGTACGGGACCTGGCTCAAAGTTGTTTGGATTTGTTGATGTTATACGAGGACCATGTTTTGTTGTAGGTTGCTGATCAGATAAATATGAATAAAGCCCAAATAAATACTAATGAGGCCCTAGAAGAAAAAAATTCCTTAGGCTTTTTGTTGAAGTTCAGTATTAGAATGATATAATCTATTGTGTGTGGCAGTAGTTCGTTTAAGAGTTGGCTAAGGATGTTAGCATGACCGTAAATGTTACCGATACGGTCTGGAGCTGCAGACGCCAGTTTTCTTCAATGTCATTGCATCTCTTTACGCAACATTTTTTATGTATGAATCGGGAGAAAGTTATAAGATCACACTTGAAACGTCACTGTCACAATTGTGGTCACCAGTATATATAAAAAAAATTTATTGTGTGTTTTTTTTTATTTATTCCAAATAAGTTAGAGATGCGCTTTAAGTACATTTTAATTTTTCGTACATACTTCGGAACTGTTGCTAATGTATGACTGACACGTAGGTATTACTATACTACTGATAGTGTGTATATTACTTGAATTTGTGTAAGCTTGACTAAGCACTTTAAAACGAATTGTAAACACTCTATACGAGCTTCGTTAGCTCTTTTTGAGAAATTAAATGAATAAATAAATAAATATTTAAAAGTCAAAATTTCATATGAAATTGCGTACTACTGGCTTTAGTGCATCTTTTGAAGACACCTATGAGAAAACAAATCGTAAATTAAACATTTGATAGTAGCTCTATACTAACATTATTCTGATGCGCAAAAAATTTCAAAAACTCAAAATTGGGCATCGTTTGTTAATTTAGAAAATGTCTACGCCTTAAACATTATATCAGAATATAGAACTAATTTCTTTAAGTTTGTTATCCTTTTCTGATTTTAAAACAATTTAAATATTCTCCAAATCTCATATTTCAGTTGACTGACATGGCAATTCACTTAGCAAATTATTTTAAAAAATTTCAAATTTCAAAATAAAATTATGTGAAAATTTTTTTTTAAAATCATAGCGGAGTTAAAGTCTATCCAAAATAAAACTTTACTTTGTTCTACATTGAAATGATGTGAGAAATAAAATTTGTTCTGATTATTTATTTTTTTTTTGTTTTTATAATAATTGATTTCACAATCAACAATCAACAATAAAAAAAATAATAATAAAAAGTTAAAAAAAAACTAGAGCGAATCTTTTCGTTTTAATTCAGTCGCTCGTTTTCCAGATTTCGTATTCCATCAACGTTTTAAAAATGATTTGTTATACAATTTTTCTCTGTTTTCCTTATTATTTTTTGTTTGTTTCATTCAATCAGATCACAACAGGTGAGATAATCAGATATGAAAAGACCACATCGATCGGATTGTCTATTTTTGAGTTCAGGTGTAAAAGAATAAAATGTGTTTGTGTGGAACAATATTGGTAGTAGAACATTGTTTTTCTTTTTGTATTTTAGTTCATTTCATGCTGGATTTTGTAATACCTTAAAAACCATTTTTAGTTTTTATTTTTGTTTTTTAGAATAGAACTCAATTTTCATTTTTATATTTGTAATGTTAGTAATGAGCTACACTAGAGATTTTGATCTGATAAATTTTAATAAAATATTAAACAGTTTTACTGGTTTGATTGAATCAAGAAAATTTATCAATTTAAAGATTTGAATACGTTGTTGAGGGTTGTAATAATTTTCGAAATACCGATGGACATAAAGGTATTTCGGCTTATTAATACTGAAGTGAATTTGTCAAGAACAAGCTAAGTTGAAGGTGTCAAATTGAAATGAATTAAGCATGAAAACATTTCTTTGTAATCAAATTGGTGGAAGTGCAGAACACAGACCAATTTAATAATATTGTAAGCCCGTCATGTTCAATTCTGGTGGGTCCTAAATTTCATATCTTCTGCTACAAAATGGGTGTCGCGAATTAATTAGATTAGCATTAGTAAAAGAAGGCAACAGACTAGGAGTAGGTAGGTAGGTAGAAGTGGCCATTCCAGTTACTTCTGAAAAACCAATTAGCACTTAATTGTGCCTTTTTGATACCACGACTCGAGTGACCTATTTCATGTTGTCAGTTGTTTTAGGTGGGCGTTCTCTTATCTTCACTCTCCCCAGGGACTCAGTACTAGAGCCACCCTGTGAGATTAAGAAGGTTGATCAGATCTCCTATTTTGCTTTCCGCAATAAAACCTATAATGCTGGGGAAAGCTTCACCTAAAGTCCGGAGTCTGACTCTAGCTAATGCTGGACATCTGCAAAGGAAGTGTTGAAGAGTTTCTGCCTCATCCTCATCCTTGCAACTGCGACAGTGGGGATTGAAAGGAATACCTAGCTCGGCAGCGTGGCTTCCTATTGGCCAGTGACCCGTACTGATGGCTACTACTCTTGCTATATCTGTGCGGGATCTGGTTAAGAGTTGTTTGGTTTTATTAATATTATACGCGGGCCACGTTTTTCTCGACGTCGCACAGGTATTTAATCTATGCCACCTTTCAGTTGCTCTGGCCCGAAAGTATGAATGGATGCGCTCCTTGACGACTCTCATTGGACAGTGAATGTCTTCCTCAAGGGACCTGTCGAGATTGGAACCTTGCCTTGCCAGTTCATCGGCTCTCTCATTTCCATCTACGTTACTGTGACCAGGAACCCATAGTAGAGAGATCGAGAATCGGTTATCTAAGTTTCCAATTTCGTTTCGGCATTGTTCCACCAGCTTAGAACAGATAGTGTCCGCCACCAAAGCTTTGATAGCGGCTTGACTATCCGTGAAAATGGTGACGTTTGTTTTGGTCGTATGAATGTTATAAAGGGTTTTAAGCGCTTCCCTAATTGCAAGCAGCTCTGCTTGAAAGACACTAGCGTATTTAGGGAGACCATAAGATTTTGATATTTCTAGATCTTCCGAGAAAATTCCTTCACCTACTCCGCAGTTCATTTTAGAAAATTCATTTATTTCGCAGTTCATTTAGTGAAAATTCCTATATCATTTTCCCTTTTCTTGAAACCACGCTTCCAATCGGCCCTGGCAGGAAAACCTACTTTAGGCTTTTTGTTGAAGTTCAGTTTAGGGGTGATATAATCGGTTGTGCTTGGCAGCAGTTCATTTGGAAACTGACCTATGATATTCCCGTGGCCATATGGTCTGGAATACCAGAAGCCAGTTTCTCTTAGTCTGACTGCACTGCAGGACGCAACGTATTTTATGTACAAATCGGGAGGAAAAAGATTAAGGATCACTTTTAGAGCGTCAGTAGGGCATAAACAGCTTTGAGAATTGGGCTATACCTAAACCATTTTAACTTGAGATATCAATTATCCGAACTTTCTGGAATCCGGATATCAAATAGCTTAAACATGAAATATCCAGATTCGTTCTCTTTTATTTTGCACAATAACCGCATTTCCAGTAAAGTGGTAAATATTTTTACCGATAAACTGTAACAAAAAAAATCTCAAATTTACCGGTAAACGGTAAAGGCTTTTACCGGCAGAGGAACTATAGTTATTAACGAAACTGAAAAATTCAGTCGTTGGAATTTCAACTCATTACAAAATTTTCTATATTTATCGTTCCGCATCAAAAATATTCAAACTACAGTATGTGGAGGCAAGTATCATTGGAGAGATATGTATTTAAATATAATAAAAAAACTTTCGCCAAATCAACTTAATGTGCTTTTGTTCTCATATTCGTGCTAATTTTTGCATTATAAAATATACTCAGATCCATTTGAATAATTAAAAAATAAATATGTTAGGTTCCTTTTAAGTTCCGAACATTCCAAACATGAGTTGTGATCTATATTTGTGTCATATATATTTGAAGAATCACATGAAGACAAATTTTCTAATTTGAATTTTAATCTTTTAGTTGTAAACGTCAATGAAAACAAAGTCTTCTACTGCTCTCGATTTGAAATTTAAAATTTTGATTATACTTGTTATATACTTATTTGTATAAATAAAAATTGTTTTTGTACTCGTACAATATCAATTTTTAGTCTCAGAAGAATTTTCTGCAACGAATTAAATTATTATTTTGCAACTTTGTTGTATAAATGATACCTAGGTTAGAATTTTATGTTGTTTAACATTTAAGGTTTTAAAAAATGTAAAAAAAAATCAATGATTGAAATTTGGATAAAAAATATTTTAACACATTAATTTAATAATATTATTAAGTAACTATAACAGAATATACACTTAGGTAATTAGTGTGAGTTATAATGATGATTATGCTAAATTTTTTTTGACTTTTTCCTTTTTGACTTTGTTGAAAATATTTGGTGGGACCATATTAAATTACAATATATTTTTGAAAAAAGGTATCAGTTATGAAAAATAGTAATATTAGCAATTACAACTCTGTTGAATGATAAATTATTAAGTAAAAGTGTAAATAAATATGAACCAACGTATTGAACAAAATATATATATATATACCAACTTGAATTTAGCCTATGAAGTAATGATATAGAAACTTACATCCCTTTCTTGAAAACAGTTGTTTCACTTGGTCGTATAGCTGAATATTAATTCTAATTTATAGATATACGATATGTATATATATATACATGCAATTCCGTCGAAGAACTTGAGAGGCCGCAAATGCCCACCATTTTACCGTGACAATACCAAGATAGTTCAAAACAATTTTTCGAAATTCGTTCATATTCAGACCAGCTAAAATCGCACCCCACTACAAGCATTCAAAAGAAGGGACAGTTTTTACGTGTTCGTGACTCCCCGCCGAACTTTTTTTTTGTTCTTTCTATCTTCCCTTTAACTATCTCTTCTCTTTTTCTAGCCTACGGTACGAAAGTATCAAGGTTTTTTTTTACTTGAGTTTTGCTTATTAATATAAAAAAAAGTTAATCTGCTACATTCAAAAATTATCTAGATACGGCTTAAGATACCCTTTAAATCTAATCTATCAGATATCTTTTGCCCTTAATTGGGTGGGACTGGTGGCTAATAGTAGGATATATCTTCTACACGACAGATAATGAGTATTTCAAGGTTTAGTTATGACATATTTCAAAACCCATAAGATTTAAATTATATTATCGTAAAAAAAGTGCAGGCCTGATTTTGAATCCAACTCTAAAATCATTTAATTTTAAAAAATGATTGCCGTTCAGCATATTTGGATATTAAAAATTAGGATTTTGATAGATTTGGATTTTCGTTTTTGAATATTTAAAAAAATTTATGATTTTTTTGATGAATTTGAAGAGTGAAAAAAAATATTCTAAAATTTCTGAAAAACATTTACTTCAATGTGATTGGCAAATATTAAGCTACGATTATAAATTAATAAAATGTAGTTAACGGTTTCTCAAACATTTTGCAAGGCGTTGCCTAAAACGGAATAATAAAGTGTTTAATTTGTAAATCCATGAAAACTAATTTGAAAATGTAGAAGAGAAAACTGTTATTGCAGTAATTTTGTGGTAAGACTCTTGGTAGCAAATCCGGAAGTTGTTGTCTAGAGAGATCCAATTTTGAATTTGATTCTGAAATGGTTAAGAAAACTTAGTTTTGTACTGAGTAAACTCGAAGCAATTTATTTGAAATAAACAAATGAGTACGAATAGGAACTTTAAGCATTTCTTTAATAGGACCAGAACATTTTTGTGACAACGCTAAAAATTAAATGAACCTGATAATGGAACAAATTCAAATAAAATTAAAATTAAGTTTAAGAATGTAAGGAAATTTAAAGGGTTAAGCTTACTCAGAAAAGATGATAAACTTAAAATATTTACAGGGATTATAATTTGACAGTTTTAAAATATTATTTTGCTTGTGAATTTCTAATCCTTTCAAATCCACAAAAAAAATTTATTCCAATTGGTGGTGCCAAGACCACCGCACTTTTTATTTTTTTTAAACACAATTAAACAAAAGTCGAAATTAAATCGAAAAATTAATTATTACGAAGTATAGAAAATCATGATTTATTATTTACACCACCGCTAAAGGTGGATCTGAAAGGGTTAAATTCAATATTAATATTGAGCAAATGGAAGCATTTTAGTTGATAAATTTTTCTACATTATTAAATTAAAGAGAAGACATTATTGAATTAGAAGAGACTCTTAGAACATTCAAGAATGCAATCTAAGAATAAAATCTATCAGTCTAAAAATTTACTTATATTATAAGGAGAAAACCATTATAATTTATCTTTAAGATTGGTATGAATGGTCAGAATATATTTTGTTACGGCTCAGCATACACACAGTACTGGCAAAATCAAAATAAGATGCTTTCTAATATTCAAATTTTTTAAACTAGTCTTTTGTCTTGTAAAGAAAAGTTTCCTTCCGATCAGAAATAACGGTAACGTTTTGTTTTTAATATTTTTTGTATTTAATATTGTTTCATTCTCTAATAAATCAGGGTTAGTTTTACATCTTAATATTATACTTGAAACACATAGCGCAGAACAGATGAGATTTAAAAGATTTGTGGAATTAGATTGATTGAATGAACCAGGGAAAATTTTTTTAATCTTGAGTCATTTTTCAGTCCCCATAGAGGCCTTGCCTTATATGTCCGTAATGATGTGGCTTACCAGATTCTATATAAATATAATAATAGTTCCAGTCCAGAATTTAACCACGTTTGGGTAAAATTTGTCATACGAAGCCACATGATACACTTTATTTTTTGTATAGAAGTCCAAATATTTAGAATAATGACACTATGGTAAACTTTGATAGATTATCTTATTCTATTAACAGCATTTTTCAGGACTACCTTCAATCGGAAATCATAATTGCGGGTAATTTGAATGTTCACAATGAAAATTGGTTTCAATACTCAGCACAAACAACGTAAGAAGGTAGATATGTAGAATTATTCAGTTCTCTTCACCAATTAAGTCCCTTGGTAAAAGAATCTACTTGTACTTCAGATTGCTTATAGTGCTCATACTCTGGACTTATTTCTAACATCACATCCGGAAAAATACTACGACAATTCTGTCTAAAGACAGCTCTGACCACTGCCTTAGTAATGCACGTTTCCCAACCCTAAACACCACCCATCTAAAACTTCCACCCAAAAGAAAAATATGGCTATTCGATAGGGAAAATTGGATTGTTTTAAATTGGTTTTTCAGAATTTTTGATTGGAATAAAATTTTTCGGCTCAGAAATGTTAATCTCGCTGCTAATGAAATTTCTTGTACTATACTGCTTGGAATGCACCTTTTTATTCCAAGCAAACACATGAGCACTAACCCAACTAAAAAATATAATTGTTTAGATAATATATGTAAACGCTTGTTTTAATAAGAAAACAGAATCTTTTCACTCGTCCACAAATACACCGAGCGAAACCAACTGGATAGTTTCCAGGCAAGCTGTAAACGAGTACTGAAACAGCAAAAATTCTTCTGATAATCGTCTAAGACAAAAAATAATGTCCAAAAAGCAGCAAAAGGTTCTGGTCATTTGCTAAAATAATAAAACAAACATTTCATCATTAATAACACCTTCACTTATTGATAATAATGCTGTTACAACAGATTGGGAACTGAACGTAGACCTGCTTGCAAACTATACATTATCAGCAATAACAATCCTTCCATCTGCCTACCTAAACCTTGCTCCTTTAAAAGAGTTTATTTTCGTCCGCGAGTTGTTGCAAAAGTTCTAAAGGATCTGAATTCAAACAAATATACCGGGTCAGACAATATCCCCCCTATAGTCCTCATAAATTGTGCAAACACCCTAGCTAGACCTCTAAGTATACTTTTCCATGCATCTCACGTTTCTGGTATTTACCCATCCTTATGGAAATAGCTAACGTTCAGCCAATTCCAAAAAATGGTGCGCCAAGCAATCCCTCTAATTATCGCCTAATTGCTTTGACTTCAGTATAATCAAAAGTGATGAAAACGATTATTTATTTTCAACTCAAAAATTATCTTGGGAATAATCATTTTTGCTTAAATTTTTGCTTCGGTTATATTTAGTAATACAAGATACAATTTTTTTCCATTTATTATTAATTCTTTTATTTAAAAATAAATTAATAAATAATTATATTAAGGGGAAATTTTTTTTTTTATTATTATATCATGAGACAGACTTATTATAATGAATTAGTTTTTGTGTAAGTTTCTTTGAAATTATTTTTAAAAGAAAGCATCCTGTTTTAAAAATTAGTTATTCAAAATCTATTATATACTATATACAATATACTACATATATGTATATATACTATATAATACGCAGTTAAACTGTATAATTATATTAATAGTATTGTATAGAAAAAAAAATTTTAATTTAAGAGTTTTACAAATCAACCATTTTTATTTTCGGATAATACACACATATTTCACTTTATAGAATAGTAATGTTGCAGTCCTAAAAATTTAACGTGCAATGAAAATGCAGCACTGCAATTTTATAAATTATTATTTTTATTTTTTTTTTTTTTTGTATGTAGATTTTATCATTTTTTCTGTTTAAAACATAGATAGACATTATGCAAAACACTTTCATCAACAACAGTATGCATTTGTATGTGATCTTTCAACCTAGATAATATACACAAAAAAATAAAAAATAAAAATTATCTTAAAAAGATTGAATTAACATGAAACAATAAAATAGAACATTACGTTTGTGTTATCTTTTAGCATATCTTTTTCAACTCTCTAATTTGAATATCATATAATATAATAATGTATACCTACGTATACATAAATATATTTACTATTCCATTGGATAGATGGATGGATGGATGGTTGTTTTACTAAATGGCTGAACTCTTCAAAATGTTATTTTCTATTTGATATGACTAAACTTTAAGCTACAAAATTTTTATTTTACTAGATGAATGGTTGAATTAAAAATTATAATATATTTTGTAGCACATTACATTGGTATCATAGCATATCATATAATTAATATATTCTGTTAATGGTAGACCGCATATTATATTAAAAAAAAAATGTTGTGATACAAGCTTTAGATAAATTGAAATTAATTTTAGGTAATTTGAAATAATAATCTTGTTCTTATTGATAGGTAGTTCTAATAGTCCTGTTCTTTGTTGTTAGAAATTCTGAAGAACTAAATATAATATCATTTGAAGTGTATCCTTATTTTATCGTAAGTGAAAAAATTGGAGTTTTAAAATACAAACTAAACAACTGACAGAAATTTAATAAAAAAAATTTTCTATTTAAAATTTTCAATTGTTAATTAATCAGATTATCTACTTTCTATCTTATTAAATGTTCTCTACATAACACATCCATGTTAATAATTAGCTAACTACCCACGTAACATTTTATTGCTATAAAAATAAAATTAGTGCTACAAAACTCCTACATGACTCCCGATAAGCACTAAAGGTGTTATAACGATGTTTTTATGGGATAATGTGATTAATATTGCTATAAGAATGTTCTTATGGCAATTGCGGGAATTGTTATAATGGGATTTTCAGTAAGTGCTAAAGCAATGTTGCTATAAGCCCAAAAATGCGTAATCTTACATCAAGAATTAAAGTGTTGTAAAAAAAAAATTGAATTGCTAGAATAGCAGTTGTAGTGTTATTATTTTTGAAGGGCAATGTATTTTTTCGAAGTATTATTATAATAAATTGTCAATGAAATTTCGCTCCCAGCCAAATTTTGCATTTTGGTCACAATAATTATAAATATTAATACAATTATTCTTAACCGCGAAATATCATTATTAGTAAGACATTTTTTTATGTTATAAATCATTTAGATGGAAATATAAAAATATGTAATTAATATCTATATCCTTTTTTATTCCTTCCCTTATAATTTTCATATGGTTTTTCCTATAAATCTTCCTACGTTTTTTCCAACGTTATTTTACCCTTTTTTCCTTGTATTATTCCTATAATTTTTCATATGGTTTTTCCTATAATTTTTCCTACGTTTTTTCCAATATTATTTCCCTTTCTTTTCCTTTTACTATTTCTATACTTTTTCACATGTTTTTTCCTATAATTTTTCCTTAGTTTTTTCCCATAATTGTTCACACTATTCTTTATTCAATTCTGTTTCACCCTGTTGTACCTTGTGTTATTCCTATAGTTTTTCTTAAGTTTTTTCCAATACTATTTCACCCTGCTGTATCTTAAAATGAAATAATTAAAAAAAAAGAAAAATGTAGTACTTAAACAATAGTGTTGTTTTATTCAAATAATTAAAACAAAGAAAATATATATATATATATAATATATATAAACTCGTATTAAGTATTTGATGGCATTCTCCTCTTTTTTTAGGCTTCTTTAATTTTAGAATCTGAAAGAAAAATATTTTTAATATTAATAAGTAAAAATATTAATAATTTGGCAAAATACTTTTAAAGCTAGTAAAAGCTTTTAATAATCTAAATATATCATACATATTTATATATCATTTAAATTAAGTCAAAAAATATACTTTCTGAGAAGGTTAATACTTATTGATTGGAATATATGTTGGAAATATCTTGGTACTAACTCTGTTCTTTTCAAGTAAAATGAAAAATTGTTGGAAACATTGCTGGTATAATTAATGTGAAAATATTTTTTTTTGATAGGACGTAATTGAAGATTTTTTGTAGTAAAAGAATACGGTACTTTTAAAATAAAATATTTTTATGACGTCATATAGAATTTTAAAGGGTACTCGTACCACTACTTTTCTGTATTCGTAAGGAAAAGCTATTGGTAATATGTGGAAAAAATGCCTTGTGGTACAAATTCTGAAAAATATCATTCCTAATTTGAATCTGGAAATTTGGTACTGTTACAAGTTCGGAAAAATTGCATTTAAAAACCCTTAATTTGAGTTAGAAAATATACGTGGTACAATTTGGAACTGGTATTAGTTTACTAGTTTGGTCAACTGGATGTTTGGCATTTAAGGACGCACGGTATGTGGCAATTGAAATGAAATTTTTTTTTCTTCAAATACTTAATTAAAACTGATTTAGAAATCACTTTTAAAAATTTGTTACTGCAAAAAAGAATTATTTTAGAATATATCATGATCATGTTTTAATATAAATCTCAGGAAATCACCTGATTAAATCAAGAACAATTTTTAAAACTATAATAGATAATAAGAATTAATTTTCACTAAATTTTGTGGTAATTGAAATTTAAAGCGATGAACATTTTTGTTGAAGTTTGAATTATTAACGAAAGTTAAAATGTCTTAAAAAAAACTTGAACTAATAATATATAACCTAAGATTTAATCCTATGTTAAAATAATAATGTAACTATCATTTTGTATACAGCTAAAATGTTTGTCTTATTTTCTTTTATATAAAACCAAAATATTTTTAATGAAGAAACCGGAAGTATGGTTCACTGGTTAGCACTACTCAAGAAAGAAATTTTTTCAGATTTTTTATATCAAGAGCAAAAAAGTTATATACATACTCGTATACATACCTATATGTATGTCTTTTAGACTATACATTTTAGTGGCGATATTTTGTTAAATGTTTTCACAAAAAAAAATTGTTTACAAAGCCTTGTGTGTATTTTAAGTGGCTAATGTAATTTTTTTTAAATTTATGGTTGTCAAAATAATTTCCAAATATTTATTAAAACTAATTAATGGGTGAATTAAAACAAAAAAAAAAGGAATATTTTGAATATTTAAACGTATTATTAATTAAATTTTAACGTTACTTTCAAAAGTATACAACGTTCGAAGATTTTTAATTGTGGTTAATATTATTTAGCCAACTTCTAATAAAAAATGTATGCTTTTTGTGTGGAAATATAATTTTTTTAATTATGAAAAACAACAAATTTAAATACAGGGTGTTTTGATTGTATTAAATTTTAAGGCCTTTATTTCAAGACCATACACTTTACTGGTTATAGAATAATAAACTAAAATATTCATTATCATTGTCATGTAACTCAATCCGTAGGATATAGAATATTACAATATTGGAGTATTCAAATTTGAAAGCGTGGAACATCGTATTGAGCTTATATAATTTTTTACTGAAACTGAGCTTAGGTTTTATTTTACCCATTGTAGTTGTATACAATGTTTTTCTTTGCTAAGGAATTGTTAACGCACCAATCCTTTTTTCAATCTATATAACATATCTGCTCCACTTATTAGATAGAGTAAAAGGTAATAATTTTGCATTAGCCTTTGCGGACGATATAATAGTTTATTCTGCGGATAGAAAAGTTAGTAATATACAATACAAAGTTCAAAAAATGTTTAATACTATTTTGGACTACTGCAAGATATGGATATTAAAAGTGAACTTTAAAAAATGCGAAACCGTGCTATTCCGTAACACGGTGGACAAAACAAGTTCAGACATAAAAAAAAATTGGAAATCTTTTTCTATAAAATCTCCAAATAACTCACCGCTGGCAAACAAAAAAGTTGTGAAATATCTCGGAATTTTTCTTCACCGTAATCTGAATTATTCCGAGCATATAAAATACACTATATCTAAAGGCAATAAGTCCTTCATGATGGCAAAAAAACTATTTTACAACAAAAACGTAAGCACTAGAGTAAATATAATATGTTATCAGACATTAATAAGGCCAACACTTGCATATGGTGTACCCATATGGTACAACGTCAGTGCAAGCTTAATGGGAACACTTCGAAAATTTAAAAGAAAGTGTATAAGAGTATGTACTAATATTTATAGAAAGCCTAATTCCGACTACAAGCATTACTATTCCAATAAATACTTGTACAAGGAAGCAAACATAATTAGAATCGACAATTTTCTAATAAAATTGATTCGAAGCACAAAAAACTCCAGAAAATGGTTTAATATCGCATATATTCTACCACAACGAGGAGTACATTAAAAAGACAATGCTCACAGGCTTTATAGCCCCTGAGCACTTTATCTTTTTGGATAAAAATGGTTATATTCAGAACCAAAATCATGTCCCTACACTATATCACTATAGTAGACGGGCCACATGTAAAACTATAGAGTATAACCCGGGCAACATTAATGGAGAAAATTTGAGATATGACATGTCTATACCGAACAAAGATAAATTTATAAAAAGAGACTGTTGGTGGTTGGAAAACACGTATAATTAGCACAAAGTACTACAAATACATATTTTTTTTATCGTTTTAACTAGGTTTAAGCAGTTTTAGTTAGGTTTAGTTAGGTTAGTAGGATTAGTTAGGTTAAGTTTTATCTTAAACAATACGAGAATATATTGGTTTTTACATCCCAGGTTTTTTCCAACAGATTTATATAAGAACTTAAGTAAATTAAAACTAAATAATAAGAATAATAATAAGAATAATTATATAACATAAATTAACATAAAAAGCAAACTATTACTTTACATGTTAATAATATTATCACAAAAGCTGTTTTTTGTAAACTTTATCTAGGCTAAGTAATTATAAGATTGTACAATGGGTAAAATAAAGTTTAATAAAAAAAAAAACAAAAAAATTTTTCTTTGCTAAAACATTATCTTAAAATATTTATTTTACTTCTATGATACTGTCACAATAAAAGGTAATTGTTATGAGTGTTATGACCTTATAGAGTTTTCTTTTGAAATCCACAAAAAAATTAATTTTATTTTGAGTGGTGATTTTTTTGTCTTAATAAAAATCTTTAATTTGAATATAGTTACCGACTACATTCATAGTATATATATAAATTTCGACTTAATAAAAATGAAAGAAAATTTGATAAAAATCAGTGAAAGCACATAATAATAATAAAAATAATAAAGAATTAGACAAAAAAAATTGTGATTTCTACACAAATTACCTACATCTTTGGTAAACAACATAAAATTATTATGAAAAATTAATTATTTTCTGCTCCGATGAACTTTTTCTTCATATTTTAATGATTTTTTTTTACCCTCTTACCTGAATTAATTTTAATTTTATTCCAGGTAATTTGATTCTTTTATCTATTTAGTTTTGTGTAGAACTATAAGTAAATCACTAAACAAACGGAAGTCAAAGAACTTTTTCTACAGGTGAAATTAAAACTCATATATTATTATGACTTAGTGTGACTTAGTGTGAATCAATATTTTTGCAGTGACGTGACCTCAGTGTAGGAAAATGTGGATCTAAAGTTATAAAAGGAAAACTTTGTACATACTCTATCAAAAATAAGCAAACACGTATTTTACAGTTTGTCAAAATTCGGACTGGCTCGCGTAGCTGCCGTTTAAACTCCTACCGCTCATCAAGAATATTTGAAAAACTATAGGTGTAACAGATATGAACATTTACACTTAGGTACTCTTTCAATGAACGATAAAACGACTGTTACCGATTTCGAAAATTTTGACTGATTCGGGTCAGTGCGATACAACTCCTAGCACCTATTAAGAATGTTTTAAAAAGCAATTGTGTTACAGACATGAAAATTTGTACATACGTACTCTTCAAAAATAAAAAAAAACAGTATTTTACAGTGTGTCAATATTCGGGCTGCTTCGGGTAGACCATACTACCCTTCAAGCGTCTATCAAGAATATTTCATATTCCTTTGAACAGACTCTATTCTCTTAATATGCTTATCATAATAAGGCATCGAAATTGAACAAGCATATTCGAGATGTGGACGAACGAGTGCAGTATATAAGTTTTTGAATGTATAAGGATCAGAAAATTGCTGTGAGTTACGCTTAATGAAGCCTAACATGGAAAAAGCTTTAGAAATAATTCGAACTAAGTGAGCATTAAAAGATAATTTATCATCGAGAATGATACCCAGGTCTTTTGTTTCACAGACATGTTCAATAATAGAACCATTAATATAATAATAAAATTCAATTAGAGATTGCCTCCTAGAAAATGACATGTAATTGCACTTATTAATATTGAATTTAAGGCTATTAATGTCATACCAAGAACAGAATTTGTCGAGATCCTGCTGCAGGAGATGGTAATCCTCGTCCGACTTAATAACCGGAAAAATTTTGGTATCGTCAGCAAATGATAAGATCACAGACTTAATATCGAAGTCGATATCGTTCATAAACAATAAAAATAATAGTGGCCCCATATGAATTCCTAGAGAAAAAACCAGACGAAGGTGCAATTTTGTATTTTAACGGACAGTTTACGACCAATCAAATAAGATTGAACCCATAGAAGGAAGGTACCATAAATACCAAGAGCTTGAAGTTTAGAGAGTATTAAAGAATGGTCTACTTTGTCAAAAGCTTTAGAATATCAGTGAATATCGTATCTACTTGATAGCCTTTCTCAATTGCATTGAAAACTGTGAAAAGAAAAACTGCTAAATTAGTGGATGTAGATCTTCCATCCATAAAGCCATACTGATTTTGAGATATGTGTTCTTTAACCAAGAAATACATTTTATCTGTGAAATAGCTTCGAAAAGTTTGGGAATAGAAGATAATTTAGCGATAGATCTAAACGTTTCAACGACAATTTTGGACTCTGATTTTAAATATGAATAATGTTTGATAATTTCCAGTCATTTAAGAAAATTCCTTCATTTAGTGATCTGTAGAAAAGTAAGTAAAGAGGTTAAGTCAAACTATAAATACAGTTCTTCAATACTAAATTAGGGATACCATCTGTACCAGAACTCTGTACCATCTGTATCATGTAGAACTGGTGAGGAAAATGGTCCAACTAAGAAAAATGCCAAACTTAAAATCTCGGTAACGAATCACATTTTAAAACTATCACCATTAAGCAATTGTAGCAAGCTTTGTATAGTAGTATTCATCTGATATGTTTGCTCTAACCATTAATCAGACAAGCATAATATAGAATGGGTCTACGATTAAAATCTGCGATTAGAAAATGTCTAAATAAAAAATTGCCAAATATAAAAGCCCCAATTGCAAAATATTTGATTGCTTTAAATCCAACACATTCATCCACTTCGTTTTTGCGTCTACTTCTAATCTTATTATATACTAGCGATTAATGCAATCTTGACTCTGGAACATCTTTGATTAAACAAGTTCCCGTTAAAATTTTTTTAAAGATTAGCTTAATACAAAGGTCGAATAGTTTAGTTTGTTTGGTATAAAAAAGTTTTGATTGTAAGCCAATTTACATCAGATTTTCTTTAAAATAATTTTATTATAAACTTACACTGACTGCACTGTTTCTTATTTCAATACAGTAGTCACGTCTCTGTACACATTTCAAATGTATATTTTACTTTTTATAAAGTAGTACAGTGTTGTTGTTTAGCGCTTAAGTCAGTATGGAATATGAAATTTTGCTTTTCTAAAATTAAAGGAATATGTGAATTCTTTGAAGCGTTTCCTTTTTGTAATGTTATGGTCCTTTGGTTGATTCAATCCATTTCTTATATAGAAAATTAGATTTCTCTAATTAGAAATTTTAATTTTTTTTTCTTCTTTTTATACCAATTTACATTCGAATTTTAAATTGCGTTCATTAAAACATTGAGCACAGTATAATAATATAGCATAGTTGCAATATAGTCGTCATTGCCGTCTTTACAGTGTTCGCAAATGTTAATTGTTTTTATTCTCATTTTTGACTTAAGTCTCAAGCCACAAAACAAAACAATATAAATTGAATTTTAAAAAACCAACTCAACATTATAATTTTAACTCTAACACCTGTGTTTTTTTTGTTGTTTTTTTTATTGTTGTTTTACCTTTAGAAAATATTTTATGATTTTTAGTCAGTGAATTATATTTGACTGATTGCCATATTCAGGTTCGTCTTAATAATATGTATCTTAGTAAATCCATTAAGTGGAACCAATTTATAAAGATTTTCAGCACAAGATGAGGTGCTGTAAATGCATATGAAGTAGAATAAATAAAATAAAATTAATTTTCTCTATGATTGAAATTTATGGAACTGCGCGCCATAACTGTTAATAACATAAATAAAAAAATAAAAGGAAAAAAAATAAAAAGTTGTTGATGTGAAAATGCTTCTGCTTGCAATTAGGTATTTGTTTTTTTTTTTGTTATTCAATTTTAATATTGATGATATGATTTAGTATTAATTATAGTAAAATTTAATTATTTAAAAAATAATGGTAATAAGGTATGAAGTTAAAAATCGATATGAATCTAATTGAATTAAAATTAAAATATAGGGTATAATGCTTATAAAATTTCTGGTAACAAATTTTAAAGTACTGTTATAGGATATTTTTTCATAAATCGTTTTAAAAAATTAATTGCAGAAATATTTTGAAAATACTTTGTTTAGTTTAAAACTGAGAAGTAGCTACAACAATCAGATACTGCCATGATATATTAGACCATGATACGAACATAAACCGGACCATTACATATTCTCCGAGCAGATTCGTATAGTTATGACAAGTCTGTAGATATTCTGAAAAAGTATATGTTTCAGATGACAGTTCAGAACAGACTCTTTCTTTTCGTCGTCCTAATTTTCAAGACCCTAAAAGTGTTGACAGGTATTAGTCATATTGCGTTGTTAAACAAACAGTAACCTATCATTATATGCATTATTATCGTTATATTTCTTCTATCCTTCTATCGAAACCACTCGTTTCGAGTAATAAGTATAAATGTACTTGTGCCTTTAAATTTAGGCAATTCTCAATTGGAATCCCAACACAAACTAAGGCACAAAACTAGTATTTTCCCTGCAGAATTGGACGCCAAAACAAGTGTTATTACATCATTTGTACCGAATTTTTGAGTTGCATATAGCGTATATTATCTCCTAATCCATCCTACGATAATAAGTATTCAAGAGCTAATTCACGAGTCATAAAGCTGAATTGTTTTTTCAAGTCACACTGGGCATCAATCCTGATCAGCAGCAGTTACTAGTACGTGAAGATTTTATAGACGGTTGATAAAAAGAAATGATACACACATGCATGAAGCCAGCTGGAACAGCGAACTGTCGAATAACAAACTAAAATAAATCAAATGGTCAACCACAAAGTAGAAAACTATTAATTCTGTAAGCTGGAAAACCGGATGTATAATTACAAGGCTGAGAGTAGGAGACGGAGGACATTTATAACTTACGCATAAGTACACCTATTTGAAGGATCGACCAGAAGTGTACCTAATCCTGCGATGGTCAGACGCCAATCAGTGTTCAATACATTTTTAAGACCTGTCTGCGCTGCAGAAATATACGGCACAATACTGCTTTTATCAACTTATGGCTAAAACTTCCTTCTGTAGAGGATCTAATCTTATATCATAATTTATTTATCTTCTGGTGACCCTGTCAGTCCTGCAATAAACCTATTTTTTGGGTTTTTGGATGGTTTTATGCTACATTATCGTCTGCTACCTCATTTTACTGTAACTATTAGTCACCTCATTTTACTGATCGTCTAGGATTCCAGCAGAGTTTTACTCTGTATATTCTACTAAAATACTCAAACATAACAACCTGCATTTGTCTACCAGAAGCGACCTTGTTTAAAACATTAAAAGCACTTGAGGGTAAAAAAGGTTGTACCGAAATTTCTTCTCTACAAGAAAAATTTTATCGATCCGGGCAGGTTTGGTACCCTCAGGTATTTTTTCAAAGGTTACACGTTCTAAGGTTCTTATGGTTTGATTTTAAAATATTTAAAAACTTTCAACAGTTTTAATTTCGTTGTACTGATGTTGATATTGAGTAAATATTACAAGTAAGTAAGTATATTGAATGGTTAAATAAGGGTGTTCAAACAGTATTCCCTTTGCTTGCATCGAGAAAACTTCTAAAGTTATTAAAAGAAATTATTTTGCTCATACAGCATATTATAGAAAAATAATTGTAATTTACAACATTAAAATTAATTATTTGAATTCCAAATCTCAAAATTATTCGAAAAAGGAAAAGAATTTCAAATGAAATTAATGTGGCTTTTTTGCAAAAAGACACAAGCATGGCGAAAAGTTTTAAAATAAATAATAACAGTGATTTTGACAATTCACAAAAAAAAAAAAAACTTCTAAAAGTAATTACTACTTACCTCTACAAACTATTGATGATGACAATGAAAGCACGTGTATGGAGGACGCATGCGAAAATAATGTTGAAAACACTGATTCTAAGAAAAATGGTCCACCACCAATAACTATAATAAAACAAAAAATTTCAACAATTCACGAATTTATGAAAAAAATTGGTGTAAATGATTATTATGTCAGATCCATTTCAATTGGTATAAAAGTGTATTGTAACACAAATGAATCTTACACAAAAGCACTTGACGAACTAAAAATAAACAATCTAGAGTTTTTTACATATGAATCGAAAAGCACTAAGCCACTAAAATTTGTATTATATGGATTGGACAACTACAATTGCACTGATTTGAAGAATAACTTATTGGAAAAAGGTTTAAAATGTTTGGATATCAAATCAATAAATAAAAACACTAATTTATATAATGATTTACAACTATATATTGTATATTTAGAAAAAAGTCATTCAACTACTGACTGTACAAACAAAGAAATTAAAAAATGTGCTAATTGTCACGGTGAACATCATTCCACTGATAGTATTTGTGATAATAAGAAAACATATATCTCTCTATTGGGTCGCAACAATAAAGTGAGACAAAATACCTCAGCTCAGTGTCAAACAACAACAACAATGCAACTATGAGTAAAAGTAATTACAATGTACTTTTTCCAAACACTCTTTACTACAAGACAAACAGCAATAGTAACAACAACAACAACAATATTAGAAGCACATATTCATTACCTTACAATGTTGTATGTAGATCAAACTCTACTTTGGAGAACAACAACAGTAACACTGCCGCAAGTATAAGCTATCATAACAATAAAATTCCAGCAGGTAGTAATAGTAATAATAATTTCAATAGTAATAGTAGTAATAATATAAGAAATAATTCAGTTTTTTTTTCTGTTGATGAAATATTAAATTTAACTAATGAATTATTAAATAAATTAAGTAATTGCAAAAATAAGGCTGAACAATTTTCGGTTATAACTGAACTTTCGGTTAAATACTTATATTCAAAATGAATGTTAGTAATAAACTAAATATTTTAACATGGAATGCTAGATCTATTCAGAACAAAAACCATGAATTGTTCAATTTTATGTTACAAAATGGTATTCATGTTGGCTTGATATGTGAAACATGGCTTAACAATAATATTATCCTAAAAATTTCAAACTTTAATATATATAGGAAAGATCGTCTTACAACAAGTGGTGGCGGTGTAGCAATAATTATTAGAAAAGATATTAAGCATAAACTAATTGAACCTTTAAAGTTGGATTCAATAGAAAATATTGGTATAGAGGTAACATTAAATGATAACAAGAAAATTAAACTTTTTTCTGTCTATTTTTCCGGCACTAAAAATTACATAAGTAGCCTGAACGTAAGAAATCTTAATAAAAATGACTTCAAAAAAGATCTACTAAAAATTTCAAGAACTACAGGTGACTTCATTATAGGAGGCGATATAAATTGCAGGCAACAGAATGTGGAGATGTGCCCGGGCTAATAGTTGGGGAAATATTTTATATCAGTTATTACTAAGTGATAGGTTCACATTATTACATCCTTTTGACCATACCTATATTCCTTATAATAGTAATTCACTACCTTCTACACTAGATATATTTTTAACTAGCATACCAGAATATTGCTCCCAACCTATTACAATTAATGATCTGTCATCTGACCACTTGCCGGTTACTTTAAACGTTAGCAAACAAACTATATCACATGATCGTACTTATTTGGATTTTAACAATGCAAATTGGTATCTGTATCAGAAGTTTCTGAAAAGGGAATTAAATACCAATAATAATGATTCTGTTGACTATTGTTACCAAATAGACAATATGATATCTAATTTAAACAACAAAGTTAAAAGAGCAACTGAATTGGCTGTACCCATGAAAATAGTCAAGCAATACACCGAAAAATTACCTGACTATATAATAAATATAATCAGGCATAGAAACACTGTTAGGAGAAAGTGGATGCGTAGTCGTAATGTAATTTTTTATGCTCAATTACAATACTTCAACAATTTTTTAAAACATAAAATAAGTTAGTTTCGAAATATGAAATGGTCTAATACTCTTAAGCACTTGAAAAAACCGTCAAAACCTTTTTGGAAAATTTCAAAAGTTTTAAAAAATAAAAATAAATGTATAGGTACTCTAAAGGATGACAGTAACATATTTTACACGAATATTGATAAAGCAAATGCATTAGCTAAAATTTTTTATAACAAACACGCCGTGAACAACAACCCAAGCGACCATGATACAAATCTTATGGTGGAGTAATCTGTAAGCAAAATTGATCAAGCTGAAATAGAATCCTTTGAACAAATTGAACTGAAATCTGTCAATGAAATATTTGCCCAATTAAAGACTAAAAAATTTGCAGGTTCAGATCACATATCTAATATGTGTATCAAAAAATTACCACTAAACGCAAAAAGATAGCTAATTTTGATTTACAATTCTTGTTTTGCCGAATATATGGAAAGAAGCTCATATTATTCCGATTCTTAAGCCTGGAAAACCGATGGAGGAATTAAGTAGTTTTCGGCCTATCAGCTTACTATGCAGTTTCTCAAAAATATTTGAAAAACTCATAAAAATTAGACTGGAAAAGTTTATTTCAGCTAAAAAAATTCTTCCAAACGAGCAGTTTGGATTTAGGGTAAAGCATAGTACCATTCGCCCTCTTCTACGTGTCAAAAATTACATTAAATCCAAATTAGAAGAACGCAAATCTATTGGCCTAGTAGCGCTTGACATAAATTCCGCCTTTGACACTGTGTGGCACTCTGGCTTGCTTCATAAATTAGAAGTGTATAAATTTCCTATATATTTAATTAAAATCATACAAAACTTTCTTCATCAAAGAGTATTTCGTGTGATATTGAATAATGCATGCTTCAATTTGTATGAAATTAAAGCAGGAGTTCCACAAGGCTCGGTACTTGGCCCAATTTTGTACAACACTTACACTGCAGATATCCCTAGGCTAAAGTTTACAAAAATATCAGTATTTGCTGATGACACTGCAATTTACTCTGCTGGCACTAATCCCAATCACATATTAACAAACCTACAAAATTCACTCAATAAGCTCTCTAGTTATTATGCAAAATGGAGAGTAAAAATTAATGCTTCCAAAACAGTATCAATTTATTTTACGAAAAAAAGGAAAGCCTCTCTTTTACCTTCTATACCATTAAAACTGCAAAATGACGAAATTAACTGGGCCGATACTATTAAATACCTAGGCATTACCTTAGATAAAAGGCTAACCTTTAAAAAGCAAACTTCTATCACTATTGATAAAAATTAACAAATGTACTCGCATGTTGTATCCCCTTATTAACAGAAAATCAATCTTATCCACAGAAAACAAATTGATACTTATTAAGGTAATTTTTCAACCAATAATGTTATATGCGGCACCAGTCTGGGGAGATTGTGCAGCTAGTCATACCAAAAAATTGCAAATTGCGCAAAATAAACTTTTTTTCAATCTTCGCAGATGGTATTCAACCAAAAAGCTGCATGATAAAGCCAGCATGAATACAATTTTAGAAAAAATAAGTTATTTAACTGTAAAGTTCCACTCGGAACTGTTCATGTCAGAAAATCCTCTGATCAGAAATTTAAATTAAGTTAAAAAAATTAGGCTAGTTTAGTTCGTACGTATAGGTTTTACTGTTTAAGTTAGCGTTAAGTTTTACAAAACAAAAATTCAAAAAGGTTTTTCATCTCCAATTTTCCTTTAAATTTATACTAGTGAACTCGAAAATTTCTAAATAAAAATAAAAAAATACAAATCAACTGTAGTAAAGATAATTATATATATGTATCTAAGTAAATAGTTTTAAAAGAATTAATTGTACAATTTATGGAGCATAATAAATAAATAATAAATAATAAATAAGGGTGTTAAGTTTACATGTCGTCGACTTATAGACCTTCATACTGTTTTTTAACGTTTTACAAAAAAAATATTCGTAGGAAATTATATAAGTATAGTATAAGAGATATATATGTCCATCATATATGTGTCCACCATATCAACCATATAGGGTTAACAGAGTTGATATATAGGGTTGCGATGATAACTATAAGAGATTAGGGTTGCCATTGGCCCTAAGAAGAACAAACCCTTAATTTATTAACTTTGATATAAGCTTAAAATAGCAAAACTTGGTTTAATAATTTTTTCTATAAATCCGATTCTCCTCATAACTACATACATCATTAACCTAGCGACAATGGTTGAAAATTCGAGAGAAGCGAAAAGAATAATTGATAGTTAAAATAAATCTATTTTAATACCGTTATTATTATAATAAGTGATAAAAATACAAATAAGTAATTTTACTTATATGTGATAAATTTATAACATTTGTTTCTGCGAAGGTTTCGAAAAGTGATTGGACATGTTTTGGAAAATGCATTCTAATAAACTTTAAAATCTCATGTACATTTACATAATTTTCCATCCTATCGTTTGATATTTACAATTTTCTGGGCATAAAACTGATCAAAAGCATAATAAAATTAATTATGGATTGAACTAATAAATTTGATAACTACTGTGTTAAGAATCACCTTGTACATTATTATATTTTATTTAATTGTTATTAAAACATATTGTAATTGTTTGTGGTTATTTTCTTTTCTAATGTAGGTCAATAATAAATCTTTTTCTTTAATTTTTATTATTTTAATAATAAATATTTTATTATTAGAAATTGTTAGAAAAATTATATTTCATGGTTGGCAAAATATCTTTTTTATTCGCTCTAATTCTTATTAGGCTAAAAACTGTAAAATTATAACAGAAAATTGATTTTCACTTTAAAAGTTGTAAAACTTTACTTTTAAATTAATTAAAAAAGTATTTTTCTAAAAAAATAAAAGTTTTATATTTTTTCATAATGCTAGGCATCTCAAAATCCCAATTTTTCATTTTCTAAATTTTTTTTTAATAATTTTTCATTATTTTTGATATGGTTTGATTTTCTGTTTTTACGTTAGCCTTTTGGGGTAATTATTCATTTACACAAAACGAGTAAAAGAAAATGATACAACAAAATACTGGGTACTGAGATTAAGTAATTAAATCAATCAAAAAAAAAAAATGAACATTGATTAAAAATTAAAATTAAAAATAAAATTATTCAAAAATTTAATTTATGATTCAATATTCCTATATATTTCACAGCCTAATCATCATTAAGCCACACTATAACAACAAGAGCATACTATATAGGGAAACAAAACCTAAGACGAAACAAAAGAGTTAAAAAAAAGATCATCAACTCTTCGTGGCATTTATATCCTGGAAAATCACATTAACATAAACGCAAAACCCATATATCCCACAAAATTTCCCGCATGGCTGCTAAACTGAATAATATTCTCGGATCGATCCAAAAGTAAAGACGAAGTGTCATTTTTCGACGTCAACCAAAACATATCTAATAACCCAATGAATATTATCATATACCATAATTCATGTACCAGATACTCATACTATTCAAATTAATAATAATTATTTATTTATTGAGAGGATTTTTTTCATAAAGTGAATAATAAAATATTTCACCATTTAATATGTTTGTGATTTGATTTTATTATTTTGTAACTTTTGCTATCATTTTAATAACAAAAATTATTTTTTTTCCAATATTCCAAATATTTCCACTTAATTTTATTTATTTTTGCATGGGCTTAGTGTTACTGTCCGTGTTGTTGGCCAGTTAGATAAAAAACTTTAAATTTATTATTCCATAGTTTAAACCATAAATTCAAATTCTAAGCTATAAAATTCCAATTTCAAAATTATTCAATTTTAAAGTCTGGATATAAAATTAAAAATCGTTAATCTCAAAATTTAAGTCGAGCAAAATTTAAAATTGCAAAATTAAAAATCTTAATCTGGAAAATAAAAAATTTTAAATTTCGAAATTCACAATAATTTTAAATGCAAGAATTTTTCAATTACCTTTATTTTTAGACCTTTCAATTATTCGATTCATTCTACATATCGTTAATACAATAATCTATATTTTTAAATTAGATTATGGCTAAAATAAATTTTAACATTTTTAACCTAATTTTTTTTCATTTAACAATTTCAATTTATGCAAGTGATTGATCTAAGATTTAATCTAAGTTTCTAGTTAAACATAAATTTAAGCAGGGTACACGTCCCTAAAAATATTTGATCAATAATTGTTACAATAAACTTCCTTGAATGACACCATACATTATTCTTTTATTGAAATAATTTAAATTCTAGTTTTCTTTTTGCCGACAGATAGATTTTTATGTATATTGTAATAAATATTATGGGGTCAATTGCGGATGTCTATTGAAATTTAATAGAAAGACTTTAAAAAGTCTATCAAAAAAATGTTGGTCTCGCAGATGTCTATTGAAACTAATAGACTTGTTAAAAACGTTGCTACATGTATTTTATAAAATTTACTGTCAAAAATATAAATTATTCGTAAATTCACTTTACTTTGATATTTTTTTTTTAAAGTTGTAAGTGGTGGTTGTTAATATTTTGACGTTGTTTTTTTAAATTATTTTAAATAATTTTGAAAATGAGTTTGATTTTGACCGATTTTTTTTATAAATTGTTTTTGCAGGCACCGTTTCCAATTTCTGTATTATTTTCCATCAAATTCACAATTTTCTTCAATTGCTTTTTATTATTAAAACTTTTTCTAAAAATAAAAACAACAAATATTAAAAAATATATAAAATTAAAATAAAATTAAAACTTACTTATTCTCTATTTCTACTATTTCCGTTAATGACTATTAGCAAAATGTCGCTGATTTTAAAATTCTATTATTAGAAAAAAGTCCTTTCTAATAGACATCCGCGATTAAACTCAATAGACTTTTTTCTGTTTTAGAAAAAAGTCCTTCCCAATTGAAGTCGGTGATGTGGCACAATTTTTTTTTTTTTTGTTTTTTTTTTTTAATATAAATTATTTTTTTTTCACTATTTTTACATTCTTACACTAGTCTAGCCTACAAAAATTTACAAAAACAGCTATTTATTTCTAATTTTATTAACATATAAGCAATTTTTTTCATTTTTATATTAATTTCACACACAATTCTAGTAATTTTGTATACTATGTACTAACTTTAAACATTTTTTTTGTCTTCGAATTATATTATTGGAAAAGTATGTAGTTAAACCAATAGTTATTTATTAAAACATAGCCTAACTTAATCTATCTTAACCTAACTAAAACTGCTTAACCTAATTAAAGAAAAATAATGTATTATACTTTGTGCTAATTATAATGAGAATTTTCCAAACACCAATAGTTTGCTTTAATTAATTTGTCCTTATCTGGTGTGGACATTTCTAATTTAGAATTTTCTCCTTTAATATTGCCCGGGTTATAAACAATAACTTTACATGTAGCCCGTCTATTATAATGGTATAATAGAGGGGCATGATTACGGTTTTGAATATAACCGTTTTTATCTAAATAGATAAAATGCTCAGGAGCAATGAAGCCCATGAACAAGGTCTTTTTGATATATTCCTCATTGTGGTAGAATATATGCGATATTAAACCATTTTCCGGAGTGTTTTGTGCTTTATCATAATGTCTTCGAATTAATTTTATAAAAAAATTATCGATTCTAATAATGTTTGCTTCAGTATTTATTAGAGTGTAATGTTATTGTATTCGGAATTGGGCTTTCTATATGTGTTAGTACAAATTCTTATGCACTTTCTTTCAAATTTTCGGAGAGTTTGCATTAAGCTCGCACTAATGTTGTACCATATTGGTGCACCATATACAAGTCTTATTAGTGTTTGGTAACATATAATTTTAACTATTTTACTAATTTTTTTTTTTTTATTTATTCATTTTATTTCGTACATATACATGAGACGGTAAGTCTCTATAGTAGTATATAAAGTATAATGTGTAGCAAATTCATAATTCTTAAATTAACTTAAATTAAATTAAATTAAATTAAACCTTAACCTAAAGAAATTAACAATAATGAAAATAATTTATAAAGAAAAGAAATTAATAAAAGAAAATTTAAAAAGAAAATTTAAAGAAAAAAAGAAAAAAAAAAAAAAAAAAAATAAAAAAAAAAATAAAAAAATCTCTCCTCCAAACAAAACTATCCTTCAGACGTATCACACCTAACAAGCATTATTCTACAAAATTTTTATTCTTCTTAATTAATGACTACACTTTTTCCTTAAAATATACCCAACAAAGCTCAAGGAATTTAGAAATAGAGAACTCACACCTGACTGCGTTCGGCAAAGAATTCCACAACCCGACAGTCCTTACAAAAAAGGATAGATGTCTTAATCTACCAGAGTATCTAGGAATAGTTAAATTTGCACTTCTTAATGATCGTCCAGGGGTTATTTTCTTAAGAAGATATACCGGCGTATTTTTAGATAGGATTTTTTCATAAAACAGATGTACTTATAATTTAGATAGTTTTCGAAAGTACAGTCAAGCAAAACTTTAGAAACATCACTGATGCTATCGAATCTACGACGGTTAGTTACAAATCGAGTGCAAGCATTGAAAATAACCTTGAGCCTGGAAAACTCGCCCATACTCATCCCAGCATAAACTACTTCACAATAAGTGAAATGTGGAAAGATTAAAGATATAACTAATTTATTTTTTACCCACTCGTTAATATTGTAAGAGAACTTCCAGAGTTTTCGTAACTTACAAAAAACATTTCTAGAAATAAAGTTAATGTGATCATTCCAGGTTAGAGTTTTATTGAATACCCAAGTTTTTAGCTTTACTTACAAATTTTACCATAGAATTATTTAATTTGATATTAGGGAGATTAGTTGTATCAATATTACGAACATAAATTAACATAACCTGGGATTTTGACGGATTTAATCGAAGACCATTGTTTAGAGACCAGAAAGCAACAGCATCAAGATCATCATTCAATTTAGCAATAGAGCGGTTAATATCAGCTATAGGACCACTGATGTAGAGTTGAGCATCGTCTGCATACAACCGGCAATGATATTCAGACAAACAACGGGGTAAGTCATTAATAAATAGACTAAAGAGTAAGGGACCCAATATGGATCCTTGGGGTACCCCACATTCAACAGGTAGATTATTAGACTTAATACCATTTAGAAACACAAATTGACTTCTATTATCTAAGTAACTTTGAATGAGAGTAGTAGCAGAAGATTCAAAATTAAAAGCTGCGCAAAGTTTTAAACATAATAAGTTATGATTAACACAATCAAAAGCTTTAGTGAAATCAAGAAGAAGCAATAACACAGCATGTTTCTTATCGATTTCACAGTAAATGTTATCTGTTAATTCTAGGAGTGCTGAGGTAGTGCTGTGCTGCTTTCTGAAACCTGATTGGAATTCGTATAAGAGATTATTATCACTTACGTACTGACTCATTTGTGCATGCAATAACCGTTTAAAAGATTTCGAAATACCGGACAGTACGCTAATGGGTCTAAGGTCATCAATCGTTGGGTTATTTTTTTTAGGAACGGGAACAACTTTGGCACATTCCCAAATTAGAGGGTATTGACCAGTAGTCAAGATGAAATTAAATATGTGTGTAATATAAGGTAGCACAGAAGGGATAATCAGTTTAATAAATTTCAAAGGAATTAAATCTGGTACTATAGCATTGGATTTAACCTTAAAAATAGCATCATAGACTTCATCATTTGAGACATTTCTAAAAGAGAAAGTACTAGACGAATCAACGTTTTCAATATTGGATAGTAATGAAGTAAAATTAAAAGATGGAGTTATAAATTTATTGTTTAATTCGTTTACATCAAAGCTATCCATATTATCCATTTTGTTTTCTTTACTGATTCCAAGCTTAGCTTACAAAAATCAAAAAAAAAAAGTAAAAAGAATTATGAAAGAAAATTTAGCATTTAAGTTCTGTGATATTTTTGTGTTAGTGTTTATTCTAACTTTGGTCATCATATACTAAGTACATGTTGCTCAACAGCAGCAGACTTTCTCAGCAGTCTAACTGATAGTATACTTTGCTTCATATGGATAGCAGTGGTTGCCATTCTTTGTACCCAAATAAATTGTTAATTGCCTTATTTTATAACCTCTGTATTAGCTTCAAGTCTTTAAAAGAATTACCCCAGATTTGTATTGCATACAAGATTTGAACTGCATAAGCTTTTTTAATGTTTCACTTTTTTAACACAACACTTTATTAATTTTTATTTCTAAATGAAATTTAATCAACAACAACAAAATGAATCTAGTAGTATAGGTCGTTAGTCCGAACCTCTAATGCAACATCGATATTGTTCATTTTTATTTAAATTGCGTTTTAATAATATTAGAACAGAATACATAATATTGGGAAAAATAGTCTGTTAAGTCACATCTTATTGTCTCAACAACTTATCTGTACACCCGCTGATCAAATATATGAACTATATAATTTGTATTAATAAAACGTTAGAATCTGGATTTATCCAACGAGAAGCATTTTACTATCTAACGGTGAAATATAAAACAATCATTTTAAATTGAAATAGTTTAAATAATTTGAAACTAATTAAAATACGATACAAACATGTCGTTAACTGATATTAATGTAAACAAAAACTCAATTCACAGATAAAAATTCAGTTATTAGCATTTATAAGTTAGATAAGTTATAGTTAATAGTTTAATTAGATTTAGATTAAGAAAAATAGAATTAGTACATAATACGTTTTATATTTATAAAAAAATAAATAATAAATCTAGGATTATTTTTTAAATAATTTTCTCAAGTCTATAAAGCAAAACCAAAAACATAAATGAGAGCAGAGTGAGCAGAGGAAATGCGAAAATTAAAATTTTGATAAGGAATGCCAGTTTTAATATAAAACATGTAATTTCGATATTTTTTAACTATTATTTTTAAGGACTGTAAATAATAATAAGTAAAAAAATAAATATTAAATATAAATATATTTTATACAGATTCATGTATTTTATAACGGATTATGAATTTGAAAGTAGTTATTCTATCAGTCAACAGATGGCGGCATCATAATAAAAAATATTTTGAAAATGGTATACTTTGAAAATTAGAAAATTTGAAAATTAATTTTTTACTACTATTTGAATTTAATTTTCATATGGGTGAGTGGAACATTGAAAAGACGACAAATTCACAATATGCTATTCGGTGTGCTCCTGGATTAGATTTCAATAATTATATAAAAAACTTTCCTCTTTTGATTAATTGAATTCAATCAAATTGATGAATAGTAATATACTTCTCAAGCTTTACTAGTTCAACATTCCGTTTATGTGTAGTAAATTGCAGGATTATGAACTTAACATTGGATTTATCCTGAAAAAAATCCGTCGGAATTATTTTTGTGTGTGTCCGGAAACATCGCATTAAATTAGCCTGTCCAATTTTTAAATTAGTTTAAGATACCTATAAAAATAAAAAAGGAAGGTAGAAAAAATTAAAATGTTTTTAAAAGGTGAAAATTAATATTCAATGAAGAAAAAACCAAAATTTAATAAAAATAATTAACAAAAACATAATATGAGAATTTTATTTGAGAGATAATTTCAAATTTGCATAAATTTAGGATGTTGAGATTATTGTGATAAATTTTAGTACTTTTATTTTTAGAAAGTGCAATAGAGCGAAGTGCGATAGTTTCGAATACGTCTAATTACATAAGTTACTGAAAATAACATTAAAAAGAAAATAAAATATATAAAATGGTATAATAAAGCTATGGGTATAAAATAGACAACGAGATTGTGTTCATAAATACAACTAGAAAAAAGATGTTGATTATTGTATGTTGGTAGAAAAGAACTAAACGAAATGTTAGTTATTTTGCGGGGAGCAGTAAAACTGTAAAATTTTATGTTTTAAAAAGTGCATCATAAAGTAACAGCAGTGCACTCCGTTCAATGAAATTGTAAAATAATACGTATATATTATATTTAATTGTAATAAATTAATTATATTTAATTGTAATAATTTAGTAGAGAGCAAAAGCCTAAAGACTTCTAGAATTCAGTATCCATCATTTTTATTATTATGATTAAATGTTCAGCCACCAATTAATATCCATATCATTTTACTTGTAAAATGCTTAATATGGGATGTTGGAGATCAAACTAATATCATCCAGAAATATACATGCTATGAAAATCGGTTTAGACGATAACATTGGTTGGTTATTTTTTTCTTTTCAAATGAGTGGGTCATACATAAAACACATTCTAATTGTGATACTATTGAAAATTCATTTCAGATATCCTTGGCAGAAGAAATGAAAAATAAAATTTTCATTTATTTTTGGAAATTTATTGAAAATTTCATTAATGTTTTTGTTTTTTTTTTTTTCAACGCAATCCGGTCGAAGAATGAATGTTATAGAATGAATGGAAGAAAAAGAAATACTGAGGTGGATCAATACTAATTTTGGTTTATTTCAAGCCAAAACCTGGATATTATACGTCTAATACTTGTATACCATTATATTGGAATCGGACAGAATAGGATAATATAGAAAGAAAGGTTTTAGGTAAGTTAGTGGAAGCTGAAGAATGGTAGTAATAATATTTTCCTAAAATTTCTATAAATTTTATGTTGGAGGGAATATGATTCCATATTTTGGAACTTTGAATTATGGACGTATTTCAGTAATTTGTCAAATATCATCTCGGAGATTTCATAGTGAAGTATAGGGTTTTCGTACTTACCTTTTTTTCTTTCTTTTTATCATCGAAATTAAGATTTTAGTTTTTTGTTTTTTTTTTATTGCTTTGGAAGTTCATTCATAGTTTGACATGACACTATACACCATGAAAGGGGAGTCTGATGTCAGTATAAAGTTAAGATTAAATTTTTATGTACATAAATAATGGTGAAAGCCCTATAGAATACTTCAATCTATATTATCTACTTTCACGGTGTACTGGTATTCACTTGGATTAGAGAGACAATTCTATGATTTGCAAAGCGAATATAAACCATATTGTGCGGAACATCTCGTCAAACTTCTTTCCATAATTTCTTATTTTTGGCTTCTCAAACTATTCGATTTCCTTTTTCTAGCAAACGATACTTTATTATTCTTCGAGAACTAGGCATTAAGTGCTTTTTTTGCAATCCTGCCTTTGTACTAGGCATTAGGTGCCTTTACACCAATTTCAATCTTCAACATTTATACCATTTTTGGGATGGTCTTCCTGGTAAACGTTTGATATTGATTTGACCATTCACTACTACCTTCAACAGTTGTAGCTGATCTTCTCAGCAATTCTATTCACATATTATGTCTTATTCGTATATTTCGACTTTCCCGGACAAAATCTTTAATGTTGCATGCGCTCCTGATGCCGCTATTTCGTTTTATTATATATCAACGTGCACCCACACATTTATCTTAAACTTTGTATTTTTTGTTTTAGAAGTCAACCAGCCGTTGTTGTCTCGATAACTAATGAACTAATTCTTGACTATTAAAATAAAAAAAAAATACCTTAGAAAACCTATATGTGGACCTATAATCCTATTATCGCCACTTTATACTATAAAGGCTGTCCACCCTAACTGTACTAGTCTCTGTTATTTTTCCTTGATTGAAACTTGACAAAAAAAAAATGTTTAACCGAGTTGGTAATAATTTAATTACAAAATGAAAATCAGTGAAAAAACGAATGGGTTAGTGGAAATGTTTAACCCGTTCTAAAAATACAAAAACAACAACATCCATTCTATTTTTTGGTTTATTTTTAGTACTTTGTTGATTTCACATTTTAACTTATTTTGTTACACAGCCAATATTGATTATAGAACAAAATATATTGTAGATATCACTATCTATATTTTATACTCACACTCATTTGTCCAATTCAAAGAGACCCCCTTTGTCCCCCTTCCTAATTCATAATTAGGATTAGATTAGAATTTGAGCTCTTGAAAACATTTTTTTATGATGAATGAAAAAAAAAATGTTTTTCTTGCTTTTGTTAAGTCATTATTGATTCAGAAAATTGAATATCCTTGATTTATCCTTGAGAAACTATATTTTGATTATTTATGTTTTTCTTTGTTTTATTATTTCTTATTTTTTATTATTTTCGAATTGCTGATTTTATTTAATAGAAAATTTTCGAAATATTATGAGGAATTAATTAATTAACAATATTTACATAATATTCTTTAATAAGTAAATCATTAGGATTATAATGAGTGTTAATAATGATGAATCTTTGTAATATTTAGAAATTGTTGTCTTTAAAGAATATAAAAACGAAAAAAAAAAAAAATAAGAAAATGAAAAAAAAATTAAATATGAAAAATGTTATTTTGAATTACAGATGAAGGTTAAGTATTGAGAAAATTCTAAATAAATTTTAAATTTATTTTAAAAATGTTGAAAATGGAAAGGGTTATTTGTTTCATTAATGCAAAGTATTTTTATATTCGTTGACTACACATATAGGCTGTAGTAATTGGTTGACTTGTAGAAGACAGAAATATCATCTCATTTCTACTCAAAAATTTTGTTTGTTGTAAGTAGATTAAATTTATTGCTTTTCTGAATTTTTTTAAAGTTTTGTGAGACGTCAGTTCACTTATCTGGAATCAGAGTAGTTCTTATAATCATAAGTAAAATCAAAAATTATTAAGTAAATATTTTTGCGGAAATTAAGGCTCGTGGGACCTCATTATAATTAAATTTTTCTTGCTTCGCTAAATTACACGAAAACACAAATGATTTATTGCTCTTTCTAATGACTTATGAGCCTATTTTAAATTAAAGAACTTATTTAAATATTACATGTGACTTGATGTACAAGCAATCTGATTTGAATATTAATTTACACGCTTATACATGAACTGCTCACCTCTAAATTTTGGTTGCATTGAACTAATTTAATTTTTAATAGTGTCGACTGTCAAGGTCGACAAATTAATATTTTATTTTCTTATATAGAAATGTCGTAATTCACAAAATTCTATTACAAATTTTTCGTTAAGTTGTGAAGTTATAGAGTAAGTCACTACAAAATTTATCCTTTTTGATTTGAATTGGCTAACAATTAAAAATTAAATGTTTTAATATTTCTTCTACTTCGTCTTTCAATTCACACACATTTGTTACACACCACACTGAATTATTAACTTGCCCCAAAAATTATTTAACTTCAATCTATTGTTCTCAATATAATATATATATATATATATATATATATATATATATATATATATAGTTGTAATAGTAGTATATTATATAGTTATAATTTTCGAATGTTGTTGATTGAACATAAAAAGAAATTTAGACAAGTTACTGAATGATGTTATAAAGTAATATTCCAGTGAAGTTGGGTCTACAGTTCAATAACTGTCCGTTGAAGGTGGTACTAAGTTCTGAGAAGGTGGAAGATGAAAGTTATCGTTGTTGAAAAAACTTACGTCAGCTCCTCAATAAAAATACAAAATCTTTGTTTCGAGCTGCAGCTTACTTACTTACTTAGTTGGCCAACAGAATATTTAGATCCTGGGCTTGACTCATCAACATCCTCAATTTTTGCCGGTCACGGGCATATTCTCTAAAGTTGAAGATTTGAAATTGTTTTAAATCCTCCGATACTTCGTCTCTCCAACGAAGGTTTGGTCTGTCCCGACGTCTTGTGACTTCGGATCTGGATTCGAAAATTCTTTGGCTGAAGCATTTTTGTTCATCCGCTCTAGGTGTCCGAGCCACTGTAGTCTCTTGACTTTAATTTTCATGAATACGTTCGAGTTGCAGCTTGTGGTACACAAAATCAAATTGCTATAAAGGTAGACAACGTTTACATGGATAAGGCACTAGGAGAAGATGAAGAAGAATTACTAACCATGACATACATGTAAAAAGTTTATAATTTCTATATTTCGACAACCACTTTATTGAAAGTATGATTCATTAACATAAGCAAACTAGACACACACGAGAGTTTAGCAATTTCGAAGGGACAGATTGAATAATGATTTAGAGAATGGATACTCCCCGCTATTTAAAATAATTTGAAAAAGTACAGGAAAATTAGATACTTAGTACAGAGAGAATAGGATATAAAAAGGGAAAAAATGAATTAATATATACAGTTAGTCTGCACTGGTGAAAGAAGTATGTTGCTTCCGAAATATAGATATTTGCAATCAAATATTAAAAAATTATTAGTGAAAAGAAAACTGACAACAATTAAATTATTTAATTTAAAAGCAATGGATTTATCAGGATATTTTGGCCTTACATCTTTGGTGCAGTCAAACCGTATATATACTGTGTTGTGAATCATATAAATTCTATATTTATGACCTACATAAATTCAAGACGAAAATTAACACATTCGTTCGTGATTGTCCTGCTTTCCTACCTTTCCTTTCCCACCCTAGTTAAACGTACCAATCGGTAGAAAAGGTGTTTCCTACCTAGTGTTTTGGCTATATATAAAAACAAAATCTTCCTAAGGGACTTTTGACTTATAGTAATGAGTCATAAATACCTAAGGAAGTTATGTCCCAGTAATTTGGGCTCTAACTTAGAAAAGCAATCCTTAGATAGTTATTGGACATTATTGTTAATCAGAAGTTCCTTAGGAAGTTTTTACTCACTTTATGGGTCATAAGAGCTGATATCTCACCGTTAAAATCTCATGTATGTTCTTTTAATGAAGGTTAAGACTCTATTGAATTGTTTAATCTGTAACATCCGGTATAAAAATCTATTTTTTTTTTGCTTTTTTCATTTTGGCAGAGCTATGGATACAAACACAATATTATCCTTTATTGTAGCTGTTGGAAATACATATTGATACTATATACATAAATTGGTGTACGCATCATTAGTTAGATTATACTATCATAAAATAAAAAAAAAACTCAGACGGAAATCTATTAGACAAAAATTAAAGTCTTTGGATACAAATACATTTATTATTCCACCAAAATGCAGTGTTTGCATTTTACGTGTAAATTAACGTTTTCTATGATTCTTTGCATATTTGACGTAAAGAAGTGTAAAATACATGTAAATAACTGTAAACAACTCTAAACAACTGTAAATAACGATAAATAACTGTAAATAACGGTAAATTACTGTAAATTACTGTAAAATTAATTGTTTTTGACAGTTCGACAAACGCTTTGAAAGTGTTGCGTTCTGATCTATTATAAAAAATTCTAATCTAGTTCTAATGGATTATAAAAAGAAAAGGGGCTCAACCGTGGAACTGATGGGAGAACCATGAGCAATAATTATAAGGAAAATGTATTCAAATTATGCAATGGATTAAATGTCAACTCAAGCTCTTAGGCTCTCAACCTGCGTATTCGATTAAAATTTGCAATTTGAAGATTGACTTGAAGCTGATCATGTATAGGGGGTAAATGATTGATGTATATAGAATATCGATTGTAAGGGTAATTGTGATTTAAATTATTTTTTGAACACAACCACTTCATATTTATAAGTTTTTATATACAAATGTTGCAGTTAAATTATCTATTTTGAGTTTTTTACGTTATTTACATAATTGCTTACACACTTACAACAAAAAAACATCCTAGTAAATTACTTAGTTTTTTACATGTAAACAAATGTTTAAAAACTAGACGTAATTTACTTTGCCAACACTGCCACAACGTAATAATACTCTAATTAATGTGAGCTGTTCATCTATATGGCTATCTATGAAGAAATTTCAAGTCTAAAGTTTATTTAAGAGTAACTTTGCTTCAATAATGCGATAGTTTCATTTTTATTAAAGTTTATGTTCCCAATTTTGAAAATTTATTTCCAACTTTATGACCAGGAATAATGAGAAAAACTATTTACAACAATCAATGACCACAAATGAACCGATGAACTTTGTATTAGTAATCAAATGAGATAACCAATATACGTTTAGGGTTCGATACTAAAAATTTTTATTATGCATAACAAAAAAAAATATAAAAATTATATTTTAAAAATTTCAAATTTTAAAAATGTTAAAGTATTCGATTCATAATAATAAGAATCATATTGTAATCCTGAAATCCTTAACAATTTCTACAGATCCTTGAGCCAGATGTATTAATTTATTCTATACCTATAATTTTTTTTATTGATTTTTTGTTTTTCTTTTACATATGTAGTTACTTATGTAAATCTATAATATAAAACTTAGATCTAAAAATATTATCGTTTTTGTTTATTTTTTTTTAATATATCAAAAAAAAAAAAAAACAGGAAAATAACAAAAAAATAAAAATAAGAAAAAATTAAATAAAAATAAAATCATTTTGTATATAAAAAAAAAAAAATTGGAAATGGAAAATTTTTCTTAAGATTCAAAAGTGAAATGTAAATAAATCTTTTTTGGAATTATACGATTTGCCATTAATATGTAATCAATTCGATTGATTCGAAATTAACCCGAAAAAAAAAATAAATAAAAATAAGAAAGTAGGTCTACTACATTAGATCCCTTTTCAATTTGAAAATCATATGAATTTATTGTTTTTCTCCAATTCTATTTCTATTCCAGTAACTTTCAATATATTATTTACCTTCATTTTCACTATTCTCGAAGCACATTAAGTAAGAAAAAGGAAAAGAAAATTTTTCAATATTTTTATGATATCTTAAAATATTGTAGAATTGACTAACTATATCCTTTTTTTTTTGTTTGTTTTGTTTTTTTTTCTTATTTTTACTCTTTTCTAAATATATTAGTAATAAATGTGTATACCTACATAATATATTGTTTTGCTTAAGACTTTTGTTGAGTATTTTCAATATTGATTTTTTGTCATTTTGAGAACCACATGTTAGACAATATTTATTAAATAAAATTCTAATATTGAAAGCCAATTGTAGTTTTGTGGGTATATTTCCAATTCAAGGATGTTAGTGAATATCCTTTACAAATTTATTATTTTTATTTATACTATTTTTTTATTATTATTTTGTTCCAATAAATTTGAGCATAAATCGATTGTGATACATTTGTAAAATAAATGAATATGACGTTAAATATGTAACATATTTTTTTTGGTTAATAATACTGTGGTAATATGGTGTATTGGTTTAATTTATGGATTTGAAAGGTTAAAAATAGTCGGTTGTTAAAAGTAATAAGAAATGATTTTAGAGTTAATTTGTAATTAATATTTTTTGTTCAGAGAAAATTAATTAATTTAATTATAATTAATGTAGTGATTGCGTAAAAGAAATAATAAACATGATACTAAGATGAGGAATTAATGAAATTCTATTTATTTTACTTAAGAGGCTTCTATTAAAGCATTTTCGCTTGATTTGGTTATTTTTTCTTTACTCTTCTTGGGAGCATAGGACTTTATTATTTATTTCATTTTCTGAAAAAGAGCTGAGTAGCTCGTGTATATGATCTTACATATAATTATTGTTATTACATAATATCATAAACAAAAATATTCAGTGCAAAACAATTATAGTTTAAACAATTTAGTATAATATAAATGTTGTATAGTTTTAACAATTCAATAAAAATAATAATAATATGAAAAAATTATAATTTTATTTTTTTTATTTTATTGACATATAGTATATGATTAATCATTATTTAGATTTACAGTTTTAATTTAATACAATTTTAGTTTATACAATACTAGGGGCCCCTGTTGAGTAATTATAATTCAAGTTGAAGCCAAATTTAAAATTTTGAAAAGAACATTAATTTACGTACTGACACAGACTTCTCACGATAAAGCACAAACTAGTCATGCTTAGTAAAAAGTTTTGAGGTTAGTAAGTTTGATTTTGGACATATATTCCCGATATATTTCCTATAGTCAGTGGTATTTAATGGATAAAATTAATAAAAATAAAATATTTTTGTAATTAAAGAGGTGTAATGTATTTGTAATATATACATATTTTTAACCAAAAGCATATGATTACTACAAATGACCAAAATATAGAAAACAATAATTTGAGACAATTACAAAAAAAAAATTAATAGAATAAATTTCCTTTAATTTTGTATAAAAATAATAAGACGTTGAATGACAAAAAATTGGTATATTTTATTTAAAAGTTTGAATTATAAAACAAAATAGAAATTTGTTCAACCCGTATGCGTATTTCTGTTGTATATACAAATTATTTATATATTAAGAGTTCATTAAGGAGAAGCGAGACAAAATTAAAAGGTGTCTACTGCGCAGGTCCTTAAATTCTTGTCTATTATAATTGTAGACTGGGGGCCCCTGTTGAGTAATTATATTTCAAGTTGAAGTCAAATTTAAAGTTTTAAAAAAAAAAACAGTAATTTACGTACTGACATAACTTCGCACGATATAGCAGAAATCACTCGTGTTTAATAAAAAGTTTTGTGGTTAGTAAGTTTTATTTTTTATTTAGGACACATAAATACACGTCTCTCATATACTGCTTCGTTTCCGATATATTCCCTATAGTAAGTGGCATTTAGTGTATAAAATTACTAAAAATAAAAAATTTTGTCATTAAAGAGGTATGTATATATATACCTACATAATACATAATTTTAATAAAAACTATATTATTACTACAAATATCCAAAATTTAGAGACAGTTACTTAAAAAGATAAAAAGGAAGAATTCAAGTGATTTGTTTTTTTGTTGTTTTTATATTTGTTATTTTAGATGAATTTGTTTTTTTGTTTTTTTTTTTTTGGCATATGTACATAGATTCATTTGCAAGTAAATATATAAATTATAACAACTGATTTGCTTGCTTTTGTTTATTATTTTAATAAGATTTCACATATGCATAATGCTGAATAATAAAATCTTATGAGTACAAAATTTTCAACTGTGTGCGCATTTTTGTTTTATATGCAATCTTATATATTGGAGAATCGAAATAAAATAAAAAGGTGTCTACTGCGCAAGACTTTAAATGCTTGTCAATTATAATTATAGATAGCAACTTTGACTCTATTATGTAAAGATGAAATTGCCCGTCATATGAATTTTTTTTGTTTTTGTATTTTTTTATATTTTTGTTTGTTTTTGTTTTTTATTTTAATAAGAACTCACGAATAATTTATTTGGTGAATAATAAAACCATATGATTAAAAAAATTTCAACTGTGTGAGCATTATTGTTTTATATACAACTATTATATTAGAAGTTCATTAAGGATAATTATATATATTCTAACTCTACTATATAAAAATGAATTTGCTAGTCATATGAACAATTCAAGTGATTTTTTTTGTTTTTGAAATGAATTTATTTCTTTGTTTTTATTTGGCATATGTACATAGATTCATTTGCAAGTACATAATATAATATATAATAACTGATTTGTTTGCTTTTGTTTATTATTTTAATAAGTTCTCACTTATGCATAATGTATTTGCTGAATAATAAGATTGTATGTGTACAAAATGTTCAACTGTGTGCGCATTTTTGTTTTATATACAATCTTATATATTATATATATTAGAAGTTCAATAAGGAGTAGGAGAATCGAAATAAAATAAAAAGGTGTCTGCTGCGCAAGACCTTAAATGCTTGTCAATTATAATTATAGATTCTGATTTGAATTAGCTACTCATTGTTGTTTTTTTTTTTTGTTAAGAAAGATATTTTAAAAGAAAATTAAAATTTTAAGGGTTAATTATTATGGAATACAGCTAAAAAGTTTACAGAATTATTTGTAGAGCTATTTTTTTATTTTTATACTGTTGGGATTATAATTTTATGTTAGAACATATTAATTATAGCTTATTAAATTATTTTTAAAAATTTATTTATCAATTTAATGTTATCGGCGGTTGTTTTTTTTAGATATTCGATAGGATTTTTTGAAAATAGTCTATTTCTCTGATTATTAAAGAATATGCAATTGTTTAGGATATGTTCTATTGTTGTAGGTGAGTTGCAATGTTGACAAATTGGTTTATTGGTAATCTTGTTTACTTATATCTGTAGAGTATTGAGATTTTGTTTTATTTGGTTTGATGGAGTTGTAGTATTGGTTGCAGCTTATTATATTTAGTTTGCTGGAGTGAATATTGATGAAATGCTTGAAATCTAGGTTTATTAAGTGACAAGTCGGAAGCTATTATCGGAGCTGTTATTGCATATTTGGCTTCTTTGTCGGCTAATATGTTACCAGATATGTTAACATGGCCTCGAATCCAAATGATTTTAAGTTTTGTTGGAGTTTTAATGAGTATATCCCTGATTGTGTTAACTGTGATTCTTGATGTTATTTATGGCTTTTAGAAGTGATAGGCTATATGAGCAAATACAAAATTTTTCTTTGAGATTTGAAGTTTCAAGTAGTGCTGCTAGGATGCTTTGATTTTCAGCGTGGAAAATAGATGAGTCCGGTTGTCAAATACCGAGTTTTGAGATTGTTTTTTTAACATTTATGACTGCATATACAGTGTTGCGTCAGTTGTTTTTGACCCATCTGTATAATAAAATTTCCATCCTTTGTTTTGTAGTGTAGTTGAAATTTCCAGCAACATTTGTCTGAATAATGCGTTATCGGAATTGTTTCTTTTGAATATTTGGAAAATGTGAGGTTGACAGCTTTATTGGGTAACCACCATGGAGGATATGTAGGAACTGCTTTTTTGGGAAATATTAGTGGTATTTGAAGTTTTTTTGCTAGATTATCTGCTATTGTTATTGTAGATTCTATTCTTGCGTATGTTTTTATTTTCAGGAAGTCTATTAATTCCATTTGTATTGGTGAGTTATATGAGTATAATATTTTAGAGGTGATTCTTGTAGTGAGTATTGTACATCGATTTTTTATTGTTGGAAGGCCTGTTTTAGTTAACAGTTATAATTTTAATAATTATACAAATACATTATTTTACAAGTTTTTTTTAATTTCTTAGTGATGGGCATACTTTTTACACTCAATGTCAAATTATTATATAACCTTACTTTTCATTCGTTGTAGGTTCTATGTCATTCATATTAGCAACTGTATTGTATAGTAAATTATTATTACTTCTGACGTAGTGTTCATGAACATAATTTTTTGAAACGAGTTTGGTGTTTGTTTTTATAAAATTATTCCTTATATTATGTATGTGATTCGTTTTTTGATGTTGATGTTCATATTCTATGGTTTAATTTAAATAGATTTGTCTTTGTTATTGTCTTATTTTCTATTTGTTGAAGCCGGTTGATATTTTTTAGATACGGTGTTACCTCAAATTGCTTTTCTATATGCAATGGTGCTATACCTATAACACACTATAGTAGGTGGATATTTTTATTCTTTCTGGAAGCCGTTTCTCAATTTTTCTAAATAGTCCAGCAATTCGTCTGGTTTCAGAATTAGTTCACTAATCTGTTTGTCGCTTCTTAAGTCTGCATCAACCCAAATATCTAAATATTTATATTCATACACTCTATCTATACCTGCTTTCTATTGTTATAGTATATGGACATGTCTCCATTCTTAGATTTAACTATCAGTTTTTTTGTTTTATTAACTGAAAATTATATATATCTTAGTATTAGCTTAGTTAGTTTAAAGTTTCACTAAATGTAAGTTTAATCTAAACAAAAAAAAAAATTGGATATGGTTTTTACTATCCTGTTTTTCCTTAAAAATTTAATATTAATATGAGAATGTACCATTTATTTAAAATTTAAAATGTTTCAGCTGTAAAAAGAATATGTCTAAACTCTGTAAAAAACTCTGTATTTAAGAAAAAAAGTATATTGAAGGAAATAAATGAATTGAATTGAATTGAATTAACATTTACTGTGAGTTTGTGTAAGGACATCCATTTGTGTATAGTTTGCATATCTTGGTTTGATTCTTTCTTCCACTTTGTAAACATTATTTTCAGTGTACACAATGACTAGATCGTCCCAAATAAAATCAGTTTCCCCAACAGAGCAAAATTTAAAGTCGTTTTTAGAGTCGTTTAAATAACATGACTTCTACCGCTTCTTTCTTATATACCATGGCTTTCACTAGAAACCTATAACTTTTTTTAAAATGTACTTACCTTCAAAATTTAAATTCAAGTGCAAAATCATTCAATTTAAATTAACAATGTAAAAAATTCAACCTAAACATTTAAAATCGATTTGCTCAAAATGTATTAAATGGCGTATCGGATAAAATAATTGTCATGCGACGATATAATATGATAGATATAAAATACTTGTTTTACTATTGAAAATGGCCAAAATAATTCCATTTAAAATGTATTGATTTAAAAATAATTCATTGACTTCTAGTAGCAATAGAATGATGCCAATGGCAGAAATTTATTTTTAATAAATAAATTATAATATTTAAAAATTTTATATTTAAATAAATTGATTTCAAAATACTACACGAACAGTTTTTTTTTAATTATATTTTCGTATCGCTGCAATAAAATAGAATTGAAAACATTTAAACATAGCATTATAGTTCAACTTTAAATCACTACCTCTTCATCTATTCTGCGACTCTCATTTTAAAGTCAACACAAACATTTGCAAAATCCATTTTAAAAAAGTAAAAACATTAAAAATTAAATTAAAATTCGAAAAACTTACCACTAATATTTAAAACAAATCCGTATTTATTACCGTTATTTTCATTGTTGTTGTTATTTTCTTCCTTTTTTATTGATTTCAATTTTTGTTTTTTATTATATTTAATTTTATTGAAAATTAACGAGAGAATAAAATTTTATTTAACCGGACACGTTTTCAAATAGAAAAATAAAAAATTCAAAAAAAAAAAAATTTCAATGCCTGTTGGCTTGTTGCTATTTTTAAAAATCCTTGTTTTGTTATTTTTTTTTTTGTAATTCTCACACACCAGTGATTTTTAACCTTTTTCATATTATCGTGAAATTTTTCATTTTAAGCATTTTTCATTTGATTAAAGTCCTTTGAAAATGGCTAATAATCACAATTATTTATGTACACTTTGTATACAAAATTAAGTTTAAATTTTGGTTTATATTAGAGTTTATAAAATGGGAAAAAATGGAGCAATGATGGATCCATTGCTTCAGAAATTTATTCATTTTGGTAGTTTCTACTTTCTTTTTTCACGCAACAAATAATTTTTTTTTTATTTTAATCAGGAAATATTTTTCCTTATTTTTCTTTATATAAAATTTTTTTTTCCAAAAATTTAATTCCGAATTTGTTGTAAAAAATGAGAATTTAGTAAATTAGTCTAGCTGTTCGGACAGTTTGGTTCAATTATAAATTTGTAGGCGGCCCGAGTGCGTGTAGATGACACAACCACTATATAAATTGTGAGATTGATTATTTTGGGTTTAGGGTTGACAAGGCTGGGTGTAGGTTGATTGATTGAATATTGTTGTTGTTATTAAAACTCTTGTTAAGATTGTTATTATTATTATTGTCGTATATTGTATTAAATTCTACTGAATATTTTTAATATAATGTTTAGGAACTCTGTCATATACAAATATCATATGATAACAAGTATTAGAAAAACAAAACAAATTTTTTTTTTATAGTTCACGTCCATAATAAAAAAGCACTGGTTATATTCGTGTATTCTATCATGTTCCTTTTTTTATTTGTTTTTAATAAAAAATAATCACATTCTGTAACTGAATTTATTATACATTAATATTCTGTATAGTAAATAACAAAAACCATAATAACAGCAACCATAATAACAAGAATAATAATAATAATAATAATGATGATAATAATAATGATAACAATAAAAAATTAACGATTAAAAAAAAAGGACAAATTTTTAAATTTAACAGTTTTTCTATTTATGTATTATGAGCCCAGCTGATATCTATAATAAAATGAAAATAAAATTATTATAGTATACAAAGTGTTTCGTTCTCAATAGTCTACTGCATACTGGGTGATATTTAGGGTTAACATGAAAAAAAAATTTAAATTGTTGGAAGATGGAAGTCTGAAAGATTTGTTAAAATTTCAAAATTTATATACAGTTTCCATACTATAAGTTTTCAACAATTAGGCTTATTTCTATGTATGAGATATGAAAATAATAAGAATCAAATTAGTAGTTATCTAGGTAGTCCACGACTAAAATATTTATAAGTTCGGAAGTGTTGAAAGAATGGATCACTCTTTTATTTAAAAATATTATTATTAATTTAATACAATTTAAATCATGTTCAATTATTAGTAATAGTTTTAGAGCCTTTCGTCTTAATTTTGAAATTAGTTTGTAAAATTTTGTTGTTATAAAGCCACAATAGGTCAAAGCATAGTATGATTATAACTTATTGATAACTTGTTATAAATTATTTTCAACCATTATTCAATCCATTATTCATAGTGATTGACGAGCTGAAAGTTGTCCTAATGTCGAATATTATTGATTTTGGATAAACAAAATATAATTATTTGCAGTATGTTAATTCTTGTCATTACACATTTTTTTTTTATTGTCAGTAACTTAGGTAGAATACACTACAATTTATTACAAATGGAAGAAGTAATGTTTTTTGTTACTAAGGCATTACAAAATAATGGCATTAGTACCTCAACTGATTTTGCAGAATTTTTATTAACGCGTATATAATGTATTTGATTTATTCATTTTGTGGTATATTAACAAACTAATTAAAAGTGGAAAACTACTATCATTATTACGAACTAAGCCATCTTAAATGGAATAATTCCATTTTATTTAAGTAAACATAAATCAATTATAGCTGAGCTCAACGAATTTTATAAAATTTAAATAGTTATTTTATAAATAATGAAAGAAAAAATAAACTTAACATTAATGTCTAAACGGGATTCGAACGCTGGAAAGGTCAGATGGCTGGTTAATGGTTAGATGACATAATGACTACATACACCATATAGATCAACATTTTAATAACGATTATTATAATATAATTTAGTAATGAATGTAAATCTAATAATTTACAAAAAATAGATTGCCATAATGAATATTTTATTACATTAGAAAAAACAGGAGATATATTTAGAAATTTGAACCACAAAGTGTCTTCTGGCCTGGATAAGATCCCAAATATCATTCTGAAACACCTTCCAGAAGAAATTCTAAAGTAATACTGTGCTATATTCAATAATATATTAAATAATTGTTATTACCCCAAAAGTAGGGAAAAGCCGAAGGTACTAAAAAAACCTAGTAAAGATCCAGTTGACCTAACAAGTTATAGACAAATAAGTATGCTACCGAATATTAGCAAAATATTTGAAAAAATAGTTAATAAATATCTCATAAAAATTACGCTGTATAAAGATATTTTGATAGATAATCAATTTAATTTTCGAGCTAACCACTCTACTACACATGGAATAACAAAGCTAATTTCAGATGTTTGTTGGCACCTAAATAATGATGATGATGATCCAGGTGTGTAGGAGCATGTTTTATAGATTTTGAATCAGCATTTAATTAAGTTTGGACAAATGGATTAATATATAAACTTATAACATACAATTACCCAAAGCCATTAAGAAAAATAATTCAAGAAATGATAACAGAAAGATCCTTCATAGTCAACATAGACGATATTAGTATTCTAACAAAACATTCAATATATAAATCGGATTACAGCAAGGAACAGTCAATTTACTAATACTCTTTAATATTTATTTAAGTTCATATTACGTTAGCTCAATTTAACAATAATAATGACCCGCAATTAAGTATAACATTTGCAGATGACTTAGTTATTTATGCCGCTGAAAAAAGCATCACAAACGCAACTAATATTACAAAATATGTTCGACATTATAAAAAATGTGAAGTAATATTATTAAGAACAACATTAGATAAAGCCAACCGAGACATTATAAAGAATTGGAGGAAATTTCATATTCAATTATCGGATAATACTAAGCTTACAAACAAAAAAGTAGTAAAATATCTTGGAGTATATTTGCAACATAATTTAAATTACTCGACACATATTAAAAATAAGATAAATGATGCTCATGAAGCACACAGCATAACGCAGAAAGTATTCAATTGTAAGTATATGTCACCAAGAGTGAAAGTATTAGCTTATTAAAGTGTAATTAGACCGGTGTTAACTTATGCATGCCAAGTATGGTATAATATTAGTTGATCAACAATGGAAATATATAGAAAATTTGAAACAAAATGCCTTAGAGCATGTCTTGGTAAATATAGGAAACCGAAAACAGATTTTTTTCACTTTATAAGTAATAAATATGCCATAAATATGATATGGCAAATATTTCAAGGATAGATATTTTTATTATTAATATTGTAAGAAAACATTTTATAAAAGCTTCGAACATTACACAGAATAGTTTAATAGCTCATTCAGTTTATCCGGACTACCAGTACATTTCAAATACATTTAAAAGAGGATTTATTCTACCAGCAGCTTTTCCTATCCTAGATCAAGAAAATTTTTCTACAGATAGATAGTAACAAGATACCTATAATTTATCATGCTTTTAGAAGAAGTACGAATAAAACAATAGATTTTGGACCAAATTTGAATCCAATGTAGCCTCTGGAGATTTGGAGATATTAAATGTCTGCTTCAAAAATAGGCACATAATTTAACCTTAACAAGGATAAATATTGGTGATTAAAAAATTAGACAAATGGACAATTTATTGTAAGTAGCAATAAAAACAAAATATAAACATATTATCAAATTAGAAATCTTGGTAAGTTAGTAAGCTTAAGGGCTTTGTTTCAGTAGAGTTAGTTTAGATTTGGTTAGGTTTAAGTTTTTTTATAAAAAAAAATTAGTAAATTACTTTTCGGCTTTTTTAACCTTTTCCGATAAAGAAATAAAAAGAAAAATAAAAAGTAAATACTTTAGAATTAGAAATAAAAATTGTACCTTCGAGAGTCCTATTAAAACGGATCAGTAAGTGCTAATATTAAAGCTCTTATATCTTTTTTTATGCTTTTATTAAATAAAAGCTATTAAAAAAATATATATATAATATAATATTATAATCAAAATATATGTACTGTACGGTAGTATGAAACAATCGACCAACATAATAACTTTACGACAACTGCAAATATCCTACCATACAAAATTGAAATTTCATTTGTAACCAGCTGTTACCCAATACATGCTGATAATGTTTGAGAGCAGAACAACCCTATATGTAATATGTATTATCTAAGTAAAACAATAAATTATATTACATTATATATTTAATAAAATCCTAAGCAAGCGCATTTCTATCCTCTATTTTGTAAAATATTTATTTTTTTTGTTTTTTTTTTCTAATAATACTGTTGAATGAATTTCAATTTCGAGGTTGTAAAATTTTTTTATCATCATTTTATATACCACATTCATGTCATATACATATAGCCAGACTAATCTTCTTTGTATATATACACTTTAGATTTAGATTATTTTATAGAAGATTTATGTGTATATCAATTTTGTATTTGATTGTGTGTTTGTTAATTCAATATAAAGATTTATTATTTAATCCTTTATGTGATGTCACTGAATTTCTTTTATGTTGTCTAGTCCAAATAGTTTAAACAGATGGACACAAAATCTGGATGTTGAATGTAGACACACATTTGGATTTTGTAGTTTATTTTTTTTCAGTTCTTTTGGCTGAATAATTGTTTTGGTTTTTCAAATGATTTAAGGATATTATGTTTTTTTTTATGAGAAAATGTTGAAATAAAATAAAATAAAAAATGATGTGAGTTTCATTGGTTGTAAAAACAAACTTTAGAGTAAATGCAGAAAAGGAAAAATAGAAGATAAAAAAAAACCACATATAAAATGAAAAAATGGATTTGAGAAAATTTGTACAAAAATGAAATTAATTAAAATTAAGAATCATGAAGAAGTTATGGTATGTTTTGTGATATATCAACTTCAGAATGACTGCATACTTGTAATTTTGGTTTAGTTAATTTAATGTCTTGATTACCGTAGCTTTCAAATAGTTTTGTTTCTCAAGTAGCAGGACGGTTTTTTAATTTTATTAAATTTAACTTGGATTTTAACAGGAATGTATCCATATAAATTTTTTAACTCAATAAAACATTTTGTTTAGTAATTTAAAACCCTTTTTAATGAGACATTTTTAAAAAAAAAATAATAATACGAAAACAACAGCAAATAACAATTTTGAATTCGTTTTATACGTCACAGATGCTTTCTTTAGAAATTGGTATATAGTATAAAACTTTAAGGTTAATTCTGAATAGCTGTTTAGGAGATTTTCAACAATACAGCCTACAAATACCAAACATTCCTAAAGATACAGTTATTACATGTATATATAAATATGTTATATTATTAAAACATGTTTATAGATATTATAATGCACATATTAGATTTTTGATAATTAGATAGTAATTCATTTATTTCAAGATTGAATAATTTACATAATTAGAGACAATACTTTTAATTAATAATTTTCACACAAGTTGACAAGTAACATAGTGCCATACCAATGACCTTTTACTAAGTCATTAACATGAACTTAATGTTGTGCTTAAAAACTGGAGTACCAATGACATATTTAAAGTTGATATTTTCGTTAGTTGTAACTAAAAATGTAATCTGAGGTAAATAAATATAATGTAGTCGTCTGGTGGATATTAAAGTAGCGTATATATGAAAGGCTATATTTTTGAGATAGCGATTGAAAAAATTTTAAAAATAATTTATATTATAAAATTTTTATATTGCCTACAAAATTGGTTTAATCTCCAAAAAGTTAATTTTTTTCTATTTTTCCTAATGATCAGAGCGGAGTGTGTTGATTTTGAATTTTCTTTTGGTCATAGTGTTATTAACATCAAAACCTGGAACGTCACTTTATGCGCTGTTTTACTTTTTTACCTAATTTCATTGAAATGAATTTTAAATCAATTCAATTGTATGGAATACACCATTTCATTTTTAATTTTATGTTATTTTAACGAAAACTTTCAAAATATTTACTTGAATAGTATATAAACATAATTACAATGTTTTTATATAATAAAACTAATATGAAGATTTATTATACACGTTTCGTTTATATTTTTTTTAATTAATAATGTTCATACAAAAATAAAATAAAATATATCCGTAAAATTAACATGAATTGAAATTCAGTCTGAAAATCTTAAATTAAAAATATTAAACCAAGAAAACATTATTTAATTATTAAACATTAATAATTAACATTTTTTTTTCCATTCTACATAACATTTTCCTCTTCTTCACAGTAATCAGGCTCTGGTAAGCAATTTCGTTTTTGTTTAACTGGAAGATTTTCGTAACATTGTGACACATTTTTATAGGCAATAATCCAGCGTTACAAAGGGACATTAAATCTTTTTTCTTTTCTTCAATTATTTCTTTGTTGTCTATTTAGGCGTCATTTTCGTGTTTGGTTAATATCTACTAGTAAAAAGGTTTTTGTTTCCCATTAAGTTTTAAACTGTATAGTATGAGGCGCATCTTTGCTAAATTTTAAGCAGTTTACATGCAACCTAGGTATTTTATTTACTTCCGAATCGGTTTTCAAGTCATGCTGAAACCCAGTGAATTTATATTTTAAATCAAAAATATCAGCTTAAGTGAGTATGGATTTATGTTAAGCATTTAAATTCTTAAAATAATTGGCCATTCCTTAGGCGAGTTAATAGAGTTAATAGAGTTAATGTTTTTCTGCAGCAGTGGCTATCGACAATAAGAAAAGATCTAATATGATATTCTATTGTTAAAAGTAACTCCTCAGCTAATTTTGTTGCATATTTTTGTTGGCCTCGGCAATCTTTGTTAACTGGCATGTTTAACTTTTCTTTAGTTTTTTTATAATAACGGACAATTTGAATTTTGTTTTTGTTTTTTTTTGTTTTTAAACATGTCGAACAAAATGCGTACTATAATTCATATGCATCCATTACTTTGATTTTTATATAATGCAAAAAAAGAAGCAATTTTCCTTAAGTTTAAAACAACATAAAACTTCAAATGAAATAGTGTATAAAACATTACAATGCTTTATTTTCTTAGATAAAAATTCTATCTTTTTTTAATCCCGATAACATTTGAAACGATGTAGGTTCTTATACATAATTTAAAAAAATAATTTAAAAATAAAAATTATCAAATGAAATTAAGTAAATAGAGAATTTTACTTTAAATCATATAAAAAAGAAAATAATTTTAAACATTTGGTTTCAAAATGATGTATATAATTTTGAAACTTATTCCTTTATGAAAAAATTTTTTTTTTTTAAAATAAACGAAAAGTGTAATCTGTTACACAATTTTTTCACTAAATAATTTATTATTCTTGCATATACAATAATTTTATTTTTTGTTATAAAAATGGTTACAATCAAGCAAAGATGAAAGTGTAAAGAGTTATACCTATAGAACCGATGGTGAGGAATCCGTTGGTGCTGTAGTTCAAAAACAGTGTATAACTATCATACGCTACTTTAATACTAGAGCGACGAGTGTACATATATAAATTGCTTTCAGCTGATTATTAAAGTAATAAATATTATTTATTATTTTACCATAATTATAGCTATACATTTCATTTTGTTTTCAACTTTTTTTTATATTTGATTTAGAGATCATAGACATTAGTATTTACATCTAAGATTATAATAATTTTTGTTTTTACAACGACTTTGTTTTGTTCACTTGATATGAATTAGTTTTGTCCACTTTTATGCAAATGAAGAAAAAGTCAAACTCTATCTAGACGTTCACAATTCAAAGAAAACGAAAAAATTAATTAATTTCAGTAAACATTCCATTCTCTTCAAAATTATGCAACATATTTTTACAGTACACTGATTTAACCTTGTAGTTCAAACGTTTTATTTTTGTTCGTTGTTTTGGCTTTCAAAATGATGGTTAAACTTTAATAAGAGGGAGTTTGCTGATAATAATAATTTTATTTTAATTTTAAAATGCCAAAATTCTGTCCTTTTTTAACCTAGGATAGAATAACCTTTTCAAAAATCAAGTAGGTACCCGTACCGCAATATATTACATGGATTGGAACGGGTAAATTTTAAGAGTATTTATTTATTTATAAAACGAACTTGTTAAATTGACAATCTGTTTGACTTTCGCAATCGTACAGGCTGGCCTAAATACTGTTGAGAGAGTGATCGCGATTAAGCAACCAACAAAAAAATATTAAAAATTACTTTATAAATTGAAGCGTTTTAATGAATATCTAAAACCTAATATAATTTGCTAAAATAGAATTAGTAAATTTGTTAAAATAGAATTATATATAGTTTAGTTACTAGACAATAATTTAATAAATAAATAATGAAGAAAAAAAACAACAAAAAATACTTTACTCAAGTCGTGGCATTAAAAAGATACAATTAAGTGCTAATTGGTTTAACAGAAGTAACTGGGATGATTACTTCCACTTATTTGTCTACACTTTATGTTAAATCGACTAATTAAATATAGAAAATTGCAATTATTGTTTCATTATTTTAAATTATTTAATAAATGCTAAAATTGATGTTTTTATAGGTACATGTATTTTTTTTGTTTTTTTTATGTGTACAACAAGAAATAGTATTTTAACTTATGTAAATGGTTTATAAACGATTTGTAAATGTTTTGTAAATGATTTGTAAATGTTTTGTAAATCATTTTTTCTATGTACATACCGTTTACAATAATTCATTATCATAAATGTATATAGGAAACATTTATTGTATGTTTAAACTACCATTGTATCTAGATATAGATTCATTGTGTCTATCAAACATATAGATCTTTACATTATAGTTTTACGTTACGTTCTGTAAATGAAAACTATTTGTTTGGAAAAATAATGGTGGATACAAAATAACTTTTAATAAATATCCACGCTGTGACTTAGATTTAAACTCAGGAAACTGTTGACAGCGATCATAATGACAAACATATGACATACGATATACCAGTCGGAAAATTGACTTACTTAGTAAATTGCATAATTACATACCCTCTTTTTTTTTGTTTATTTTTTTTATATTATTAAACAAAGCTTAGGTCAGAGAAACCTCTTCATACTTTCGTACCGTTGGATTTTGACAAAAAGAAAGGATAATTTGGGGAAAAGTAGCAGAAAGGCTCTTGTACAATACTCTTATTAATTGTATAGTAAAATTCTCTCATTTCTTAGCTAAAATTCATGCAATCTGAACACACCTCTATAGCTACATGAAATCGGTTGCCCCACAAAGAAGCAAATAGAGCTTACAATCGCAAACGGTCAAATATCGGACCTAACTGTAAAATAACCACACTCTGAGCCATACTGAATCATAAACAATGCCGTAACCGACTGTCGTTAGAAATATTAGTTATCAGTATGGTAGTGAGGAGCCTTCGCAGTACATCAGAAGCCTTCGCAGTACATCTAGCAGAAGCCACATACCATCAATAGAAACGATAAATTACCAATAATAAGAAACCAAAATAATTTAATAAATCCTATTAAAATTAAGAATAAAACAGTGGAATTTATAATAACTCAAAAAATTTACAACAAAAAGTCACCAGGATATGGAAAAATTAATGGAAAAATGCTTAAGGAATTACCTGGTATAGCTTTCATTCATATTACCCAAATTTTCAATGCTATCATTAGAAAATGCTATTTCCCCTCATTATGGAAGCTTTCAAACATAATAATGATTCCTCAAGCAGGTAAAGACTCAACAAAAATAGATTCATATAGACCTATTAGTCTTTTACCAACTCTAAAGTATTTGAAAAAGTCCTAGTATATAAACTTAATGCCCAAATTAAAAAATAAGGGTGTAATCCCACTACATCAATTTGGATCTTAAGCCGAACACGGTACAATAGAGCAGGTACACAGAATAGCTGCACAAATCAGAAAAGTCTTCGAAGAGAAAAAATTTTGTTCAGCCGTCTTCCTCGATGTTGCACAGGCTTTTAGCCTAAATAAAGTTTAGCATGATGGTCTAAACTTTAAAATCCAAACTAATCTACCGTTTGATTTTCATCAAATAATCGTACCTTTTAATTACGATTTAAAGTAAAATATAATGATTATTTAACTGAAGAACATGTTATCGAAGCTGGTTTGCCGTAAGGTAGTGGCTCGTCCGCTTTTATATCTAATCTACACTGCCGATATACCATATAGTAGGCAAATACTAGAATCCACATTTGTAGATGATACTGCTATCTTGAGCTCACACAGAAACGCTTATGTTGCTTCCAAAAATCTCCAGGACCATATTAAAGTTATTGAAAATTTGCTTAGTAAATGGAAAATAAAAATAAATGAAAATAAAAGTGTTCATGTCACCTTCACTCTAAATAAACACGGAGATGCCCCCCAGTAAAAATAAATGGAATCACCATCTCACAGGCAAAAGAAGTAAAGTATCTAGGAGTCCATCTTGATAGAAGGATCACTTAGAAAAAGCATATAGAAACGAAACGAGAACAAATGAAATAAATAGTATGTTCTGGCTAATTGGCAAAAACTCTTCTCTCGATATTGACTATAAAGTACTTTATACAATTCAATCTAGAAACCAATTTGGTCATATGGTTGTCAATTATGGCAAAGTACTTCTAAAAGTAATGTGGAAATTATATAAAGACTACAATCAAAAATACTAAGAATTATTATCAAAGCCCCTTGGTACGTAAAAAATTGCAACATACACAACGATCTAAACATACCTATGGTCTGGGTTGAACTCCAAAGACTAACAAAGAAATATGCTGGTAAATTATCAAACCATCCAAGCTATCTGGCGCGGAATCTTTTATGCATACCTTTAGCGAGCAGATTAAAAAGGAGCACCTTAGCAGTTATAGGTGTGATTAACGTGAATTGATGTCTAATCACTGAATTATACATCTTCAACTTTAGTATGTAGGATTTAAATAAACTTGTTCTTTCTGAATAAGTCTAAATTATTGTCAATTTCTAATAACCGTTTAAGCATGGTTTCAATAAAAAAAAACAAAATCTAGCATCCTACTTTTTAGACTCCGTGGGTGTTCTTGCATGTACCAATATTAAATGCCTTAATGGATTTGTAAAAAGCTCAAATTGGTTTTGATAAATAGAACGAAATTCTATGGTATCACAATGGACTTGCCACTACCAACCTGCCTATTTAAAATCCAATCTTATAGTTTAATCAATCGAAGAAGCTAGAAGTTAAAATATTACTACCTAAAGTTTAATAAATTATATAAAACTCTCTTACTACAAAATATTTTGTTTGACAAATTCTTGATTAATATTTAAATTAGATTTAATTCTCTTTCCTTACCTCCTCAATAATTTGAAATCTGTTTCAGAAAATCAATTTTTTTTGTTTTTAATAAATTTTTTTTGAATAAATTCACTTTATTTTATCAATCTGTTTTTATTCAGTTAACATTTTGAACTTTCTGTTTGAAAAAAAATTATAAAAAAAAAAATTAAAGTCCTTTTATCAAAGTTCAGATCCACTTGTTGAATATTTTTTAAAACAATAAAAGTAAAAACAAAAAAAAATAACTTTTTTAAACCACAAGGTTAAAATCAGTTTATTGGATTCGAAAAACTCTTTTCGAAAACCAAAAAAAAGAAAAAGTGGAAAATTTTCTTCTTGAATCATTTTTATTTTGTACTCTTTTAATTTCAACTAAACTATTTTTTTTTTTTTTTGTTTTTTAATAATGAAATTATAAAACTTAATTTTTAACAAGAACAATAACCTTTAAACTGTTTTATATTTTATTATCTACAACCGCAATGTATAAATTTTGTTTATTTTGTATTATTTTTTTTGTCTTTTTGAAGTTTTTCAGATAACTGTAAAGTTATTAAAAAATGAAATTTATTACCGTAAGTAATAATTTTATTTGGTGTTTTTCTTTTTAAGCCAATAATAAGGTGAGGGGAAAGAAGAAGAACTTTAGTAATATTTAAAATAAAAATAAAATATATGTTAAAAGAATAAAGAGGAGAAAATAAGAGTTAAAATCTTAAAATTTAAATTAACCATTATAATCGGGAATTTTAATAACATGGCTAGGATATATGAAGCGGATAAAGAATATATTTGGTTGGAAAGATGTATAAGCGGAAATGGCAAGATAAAAATTTGTCTATGTCGAGTGTATAGTAATTCAAGTAAAAGTAATTCCGTATGGGGTTATTCAAGTCAATTCTCTGGCATCCTCACTTTCTCATGTTATATAAGTAGCTTTTCAAAGTAACAGCTACATGACTTAGTTATGATTTTCATGGAAAACAATTACAGGAATCTAGAAGAAAAGATTAACTAAGATATACAAATTTTGAATGTCAAAGCAAAATATAAACTAACAGTTAATATTAATAGAACTAAATATTTTGTTTTTTGTTATTTGAGGCAAAAATAATGGCATAAGCATCATAATTACCTTCGAAGAATTTAAGTTATTTAGAGAATTAAAAATAAGGATAGAAATCGTAAGGAAATAACAAAATTTTAATAGTAAATAAAATTTACAGACAGCTCAAAATATATTTTGAAAACTTCTGTTTTGCATGTTTGGGGACGCATAAAATGGTAGAGTGTATAGAGGTGGAGATAGTTTAGAGCAGCTGTGGCCAGACTTTTCTTGATGAAGATCGACCCAATCTGAAAATTAGAATGCAAGATCGAATAGAAATTAATGTAAATTTTTAATTTTTATAATTTATTCAGTTCATAATCATAAATACTAAATAATAATTTTTAATATGAATTTAATATTTGTTCTTAGATGTTGACGCATGACATTGCATGTTGTCAGCAAGCTGGTCAAACTATGGCACATAACTGGCCACTCTGCTTAGTGTAGACATATTTTTAAATGTTCATCTGTAAGTGTGCTGCGGTATATCGATTTTATTATTTTCATATGAGAAAATGACGATTCACAAAGATAGGTGGAACCAAAGTACGCGGTGAATTACAAAGCAATACCTCTTAAATATGGACATTTATCTTCATGTAGCAACGACCAATAACTATTTTCAAAAGATCTTGCTTTTATAAAAATAACAAAATTAAGGGCTATAATTTCATTTTCTATTTTTGAGTAATCAATATCATTAGGGTAGTCTTGTATGATAGTATTATACATAAGCATTAGGTACCAAACTATTCTTATATTATATTTTGATGATAAGACATCTGACCTAAGATATCTATTTTGATGATAAATCATCATACCCAAGTACTGTTGGAATTTTTTTTTTTTCATGTGCCTACTGACCATGATGTACGTTTCAGGTCCAGACAAATTTTATTTCATTTCTATAACAAAATTATCATTAGGTACCGAACTATTAAAACTATTAAAAATACCCACATCTTGAATTTCCTCGGATGATTACAAATTTTTATAAAATTGGTGGTAAACTGGCGGTAAAAAGTATTTTATAAAAAAAAATATTTATTTTAATTTTTATTACGCCGATCGACTGGAAAAATCGAAACATCGACTGCTTGGACGACCCTGGCTTAGAGGTTCAGTTGATGAAATATGTCTATAATGTTTTTAAATCTGTCAAATAATATTTTTATTTTTTTTGACAGCTTTAGTATGAAAACGATCTACTACAAATTTATGAGAAAGGACTGATCTGCAACTGTTACGCTGGAATGGTTGTATTTTGGACATAATACTTTTTATTTCGTCGTACCACCCAACAGATATTTATAAAACAGAAATACATTATGGCTATGACTAAATGATGTTAGGTATAGTGTAACATCCATCATTGATAATTTTGATAGCTCACTTTTGCACTTTATCTAGGTACTGTAGGCTGGTACTGGGTGGCCCCAAATATGGGAGATATGTAGGTATGGTAGGTAGGTTTTTTTATATATAGGTAATCGTCGGGAATTGAACCTGGGACCTTTCGGTTGAAAGACAGGTACTCTATCACTGCGCCCAGCATAGTTGTGATATTTAATCATTGGATAATACATCTTCAACTTTAGTATGTATGATTTGAATAAATTTGTTCATTTTGAAAAAGTCAAAATGCCAATTGTTAATTTCTAATTGCATTTTGACAATCATATTGAATAAATTCAATAAAAACTTAAATTGTTTAAAAAAATGTAAAATCTACAACCTACTCTCTAACGAAGGTGCTCGACGACGCGTTGCTTGGGGCTTGGATTCGAAAAGTTTCCTAGCCGGAGTATTTTTATCCATACGCTCTACATGTCATAGCCAATGAAGACGTCTTATATTTTATTTTGTTCTCATTTATGAGAAGATCCGCTTTACCTGTTTCCTCTTCAATCTTCAATCTGTAAAGGCCAGTCATCAAAGTCTTTCATCGAAGCCTTGTCGTGATATTCCGATGATATCAACGTCATCAGCAAAACCCAGAAGCTGCACAGATTTGTAAAATATAGTACCCTATGGGTTCACACTGGAACGACGCACTGTGTGCTCCAGGACTAGAACATGATTATGTATAATTATTTTTCTAAATGTACTAAGCTGCTGATGATAGATTCTCAATTAAAGTATAGAGTAAACAATCAAATGAGACTTTTAAAAACTTATAAACATAGAATTCCATTATATAACAAAAATATCAATTTATTATTGCTTTTTTTAATCTATTATCACGTACGTAATGTTTCAATTTGGGAAAATACCTACCAAAACAAATTTAACATTCTACAATAATAATACAGAATAATGTCAGCAGCAACTTATATGCAATTAAAAGACAACAGAATCACCAACAGAAATACATTAGGTAAACTGATAATTTTGCCTCTCAAACTACATGAAAAATGTTACAAGCACTTCAAATTTTTAACATTTAAAGCAATTAGATTAGCTCAAATACAGAATAATGGCATACACAGATGAAAATACAAAAGCCTTGAATATATAGATACATCACATATCATCAAATAGAGTTAAATTTTATGGGTTGAGCAGAATTTGTAATACGTCGATCAAAATTATTTTTAATAATTGTTATCAATAGAAATTAGGATCTGTGATAAGAGAGAAATGTTAAATTTATTTGGTGAAGATTTGAAATTAATTGCAAGTCTATTGAAAAGCTTAGCACAATTAGAATGAAATGTTTTTTAGTCGGATATCAAGGATTGCAAGGATATTAAAATTCTTTAGCATCGTATTTTTTTCACAGTTCGAAATTTGATTTTTATTTTCAAGTTCTTTTGCTTGTTAACAATATTTTTTGTTGTTTTTCTTTTTATATTTAAGGTGTTAAAAATGTTGCTCTAATTGAATTCTGATAATGGAAACAATTACAAACTATTTATGAACTATCCAGCCAAATATTTTAAAAAATTGTCATTTAGATATTAATGGAAAACTAAAGTGTGTAGAAAATCTTGCTGTAGCATATGAAGTTGTTGTTAAATTAGGTAGATGCTGGAATCAAAGAAATATAATTAGCTGAAATATTCCAAGAACATGTAAAAACTTTCATTCAACATGGTTGCCAGATAATATAACTAGTCCAATTAAACAAAGAAATGTTATCAGAAGGATATGGTTAAGAAATCGTTTACTTATCTACGAAGTTCAAATAAGTTTTTTAAATAAAAAAATTAATGAAGAGATTACTCTTTCGAAATAAAAAGTGGAATGGGAAAGTAAAACAACTCAAAAAAGCTTCAAAACCCTTTTGCAAAATAATAAAAGTAATTAAAAATAAACATCAGTTGATGCCACCACTTAGTTTTAACAATGAAATATACCTGACACAACTTGAAAAGGCTAACCTGATTAGCAATTAGAAAAAATAAACAATTAGAAAAAAAACATCAACTCACTGATCAGTTCTCCGATAGTTATACAACCAATCTAGGGGACTCGTATAGTAGACAGATTGAAACTATTACTTACTCTTTCAAAAACTCAGAGAGCAAAAAATTGGACAGTTAAAAATATTATAAAACCAATAAAGAGGAACAAATCTCTAAGTTTGGATGAAATCTCAAACATTTGTATTAAAAAACTTCCTAGGAATTACAAGTTATTATCATATAAAATATTACTAATTAAAGAATGACAAGAATAATAAAAGAAAATAAACTTAGTTATTTGTAATATCTCACTATTGGCAGGAATTTGTAATGCCGTTATAATAAATATACACGATCGAAACAAAATAAAAAGAAAAGATCAAAAACAAAAGATTACTGTTAGCAATACAAGCAGTTATTAACAATAAGAAATTAGAATAGGATTGTAATATAATTTTCATTTGTTTTAATGAAATGTGATTAATTTTAGTATTTTAAAAATTGAAATATAAAAATAAAAAAAAAAAAACAAAAAAAAACAAAAAAGCCGATAGCCATGGTAGCTAGTACTCATAAATTACTATTGTATATAATTTAAATTATATCTAATAAAAAATAATAATAATAATAACTTCCTAGGAAAGTAATTGACTACTTAATAAGTATTTTCAACAAATGCCTAGCAATTGACCATTTCCCAGATGATTGGAAAATCGCGAAAATAATTCCATTATTAAAGCCAAACAAACCACCTAATCATCCGGATAGTTATCGCCCAATAAGTTTATTAAAAACATTATCTTCGAAAGAGTAATAAAAGATAAAATAATTCACTTTCTTGACCGCAAAAACATTTTACCTAATGTTCAGTTTGGCTTCAGAGAGAAAATAGCAGACTACATCCTCTTTTTAGAGTGAAAAATTTTATAAAAAATAACATTAGTCAAGGCAAGTCAATTGATATGGTAGTATTAGATATTAAAACTGCTTTCGACACAGTATGGCCCAAGGGTCTAATACATAGGCTTAATATAATCGGTCATCCAATATTTTTAATCAAAATCATACAAAACTTCCTGAGCAATAGAAATTTCTGCGTTTCCATTAATAACATTACATCAAAACTAAGACCTATAGTAGCAGGTGTCTCACAAGGCTCTGTATTAAGTCCTGTTTTCAAAAATCATACAAAACTTCCTGAGCTGAATAGAAATTTCTGCATTTCCATTAATAACATTACATCAGAACTAAGACCTATAGCAGCAGGTGTCTCACAAGGCTCTGTATTAAGTCCTGCTTTATATAATATTTATGCTCACGACATTCCTTTAATAGAGAACAGCTCTATCTCCATTTACGCCGATGATACTGCTATATATACTTCGAAGTCCTCCCCGCAAGCCGTTATTTCAAATTTGCAGATGTAACTAAATAAACTAAATGACTATTATTTTAAATGGAAAATAAAATTAAATTCAAAAAATACATATACTACATTTCTTACAAAAAAAAAAGACTCCTTGTTGCCACTACAATCCAATCTCTTTCTTAACAACACCGAAATTAAGCGGGTGGACACCGAAAGATATTTAGGCTTGCACCTAGAGAAAAAATTAACGTTTCAATATCATATATATGAAATATATATATATATGAAACAATTGACAAAATTAACATGGCCATCAAAATACTATACCCATTTATAAATCGGAGGTCATTTCTATCTTTAGAAAATAAAATAATCATACAAAAAGCCATTATTTTTTCCCAATTTTAATATATGGACCGCCAATCTGGGCCACTTGTGCTAAAACACATAGAAATAAATTACAAATTTCACAAAACAAAATACTAAAACTAATGATGAACTTACCATTTTATTTTTCAACGAAAAAGTTGCACGATAAGACCAATGTGAATATGGTTGACAAAAATATTTATATTATAAAAGAGAAATTTAATAATAAATTGCAATATTTAAACAATATTATGATTCAAAACTTGTATGTTAATTTGTAAATACATATAGATAATAAATTAAAATAAATATATATATTAGTATTAGTTAGGTTAGTTTTAAGTTTAGTTAAATGTAAGTTTTATTTAAAAAAAAAAAGTATATATATATGAATAACGTTTTTACTATCCTGTTTCCCCTTAAAAATTTAAACGAAATTTATGATAATCAACAGAAAAAACAACTTTACTAACAATGACATCGTTACGACAGTACTATCCCAATCGTATGAGTGCCTACTTTTAAACATTTTCAAATTTATTTTTGGCATAAAGAGGATTAGAATCCAGACTCCTTATCTATCGGTTATAGAATAGAAATGACAAGACCCCTATTTTGCAAATATAAAAAAGGAGGTACTATCCAATTGTGATATTAACAACAAACTCTCGGACTATGCTATTTAAAATGCTTGATTATGTCATATAAAATTTTTAGTCAGTATTTGTATTTCATGTAGAAACTTGAACTTTGCAAATATTTATTTATTTCTTTATTTATTTAGTTTAGCTCAAATTTCATTACAATTATTATAATTTTTTTGTTTTTACAATACAACATAACACATTCAATTTACAAATTAAAATTATATCTCACTTAGAACTAGCTAAAATACATTGAAATAAATTGCACACATATTTTAATTACTACAGATTACTTATATAATTTAAGTTTTTGAATCTGTTTCGAAAGTGTGAAGTCAATATAGTTTATGTGTTTATTACCAATTAGTAACATTCTATAAATTGGCTCATAATTGGTCCTATGGAAACTTAATGTAAAGAAGTTTGTATTCCGTAGGCGATTATTTGATTTAATGTTGATGGTATTCAAAATCTGAGGAGAAGCAATGTTTTTTTTTAATAATTTCTTAACAAAGTTTTCAAATAAATTAAGTTCAACCTATGTTCATATGGAGGTAAAATTAATGGATTTGACCAACGGAAGTTACGCAAAGCCAATCTTAAAATAATGTTTTGCACTACTTCAATACTATTAATATGAAAATCATAGAAAGGTAAGCAAACTTGACTAGCATACTCCAAATTTGGTCTAACGAGACTAAAATACAAAGATTTGAGAACATAGGGATCGTTAAATTCCTTTGACCAACGTTTAACAAAACCTAGCATAGAATTAGCTTTATTGATAACATTACAAAAATGTGATTTAAAGTTAAGCTTGTTGTCAAAGTAAACACCTAAGTCTTCAACTGAGATCGTTTTGGAAAGACTAATACCATTTAAAGAATAATTAAAACAAACAGGATTACGTCGACGTGTGTAACACATAAGTGTACATTTATTCACATTTAAAAGAAGATTATTATCTGTACACCATTTAAAAAAGTACGATCTAAATCGCTTTGTAGGAGTAAAGCGTCTTCTAAAGAAGTAATTTTTTTAAAAATTTTCATGTAATTCGCATAAATTTTCAGTTCACTATTAAGAATTACTGAACAGACATCATTAACCGAGATTATAAAAAAAGCGGTCCTAAATGACTGCCTTGGGAGACTCCTGAATTAGCATAAACAGATTTAGAAGTATTTTTTCTAAATAAAATACTATAGGATCTATCAATTAGATATGATTTAACCCATTTCAGAAAGAATTCTGGGAAACCAAGTATCCTTAATTTTAGAAGTATTATTGCATGTGGTAAAACATGAAAGGCTTTACTATAATCGGTATAGATAACATCCGTTTGAAAACCTGCTTCCATATTTCTGGTAAACGTTGAAACTGACTCAGCAAGATTAGTAACTGTGTTAGTAAAAATTTTAGATTTACAGTGATAATAAGTGGATTCATATAATATTAAATCAAAAACTTTAGGAATGGAGGAAAGTTTAACGATTGGTCTATAATTAGTGATTTCATTTTTAGCGTTCTTCTTATGAACTGGTCTAATAAATGAATGCATCCAAATAGAGGGAAAAACTCCTAATTTTAAAGAAGAATTTAAAATTAATGACAGTGGAATTGCTAAGGCACTTGAGGATTTATTAAGTATAACTTCGGAAATACCATCTGGTCCAGGAAAGTTATTAGTCTCATGATTGTCCAAATATTTTTTTATTAAAGCTTCATTAATATCAATATTGGACCAAATGAAAACAATAAATAAATTAGAACCTTTTAATAATTGATGATAATACAGTCAGCAAACGTCCTGTATCTAACGTTTACAGAATAACAAACGTCGATGTTGTCACAATCATAAAAATGAATAGAAAACTATAAGTCATCAAACGCAGAAAGACAAGCTATTTTGGTCATATAATAAAGAATAACAAGTACGAACTGCCCTGCTGGAAATTGCAATCTGCTGGGAATTGAATAAGAAATTTTTTCTATTCTTAAAAATAAGATTTCATTTTTGACTTTTTTTCCGTCATGACGTTTTTAATATTATTTGGGAGATATCCTGGGGCAAAGACGTTGATAGACGTCATAACCGTTTTTTTTTTTAATAAATCGATGGAATTAGAAGCAATATAAATTTTTATTCCAGACTTAATTTTTATCAAAATTAAATTCTGAAATGCTTTCATCATCGGTCTCTCTGTTATCATTTTCATCAGAACCCAGATCGTCGTTTTCAACTTCACTTTCAATTTCACATAAATTGTCATAATTTAGTTTTTCAGTAATATCGCGAGGTTCAATTTTATTCTCATCTGAGCTACTGGAATTTGTGTTATTTTCAGATGGTTCATAATTTGGATCACGACCAGAGTAAATCTTATCATTCTCGAAAAAATCAATGTCTGTTGAATTAGAAGTAGCTTCGTCGTAGCTTTCATTTGCATTTTCTTCAACTAATTTTTCAATTTAAAAATCTCTTCATACGACATTTTACTAATGTCAAAAAATTATTTAAACACTTTTATTTTATTAATATAAATTCAATTATTATTATATTAATTACTGTAAATATTTACCTTTTATAAATTATATAAATTAAAAATTAAAGATATTCACAAAAATGTCTATTCAGGAAGCCACTTGTTTCTACACTGAACAAATTTACATATAAAATTGACGGTATAAGACGTCGTCATGCCTTTGTGGGAAATTCCCAAATTATATTTTAAATCAATATCAATGTTGTGTTTAATTTTCAATTTTAACGGACAGTAAAAGGAAATTTTGCAGTTTCTGTGGGACGCTTAACATAAACAATCCATACAAACTCATGTAGCTCATGACGGTTACATAGAACTAAATTTTTACGGTAATACACGTGATGTCGCACAAAAAACTTTATCATGACGTGTATACACGTCAGTGTCCGCGAAAGGGTTAAGTGTTATTTCCTTCTTCAAAAACAATTGGAGTGGTCATTTCCACCTATCTAATCGTTAAGTATCTTCCTGCAATACCTCCAACAAAAAATTGTGAAGAGAAAGCGTATAGTACTAATTTATTTTATCGCTTCATTTACATTAGGGTTAAATTGATAATACATTTTCTTTAAAGGTAGATAGTTAATTTTTGTAGATTTTTTTTCTCTACAGATACTTTAAAAAAAACCACATAGAGGACATTCTTCAGTTGCTAGAGTTCTTATTAAGAAAAGCAAAGAGAAGTAAAATTTTAAAACAGAATAAAAAATAATTCACCTTTATTGGAAAAACTTTGTTTCTTCCTTCATTCTCTTCTCTCCATTTTCATTTCGTTTAAGTCAAGATTTTGTTGGGGTTGGAGACTTTATTGAGAAAAACTTTTTTTATTACTTTGTAAAGAATAACATTACCGTATATAAAGAGAGAAAAAAAAAACAAAAATAAAATATAAAAAAGTAGTAAAAAAAGTATTACAAGTTGCATAAAAAAAATTACATTTTCTCTTTTTCTTTCCCTGCAAAAAAAAAAAAAATCAAAAAAACAAAAAAAGTGAATGGAAAAGAAGAAAAGAAAAACTCACAGGTATTTTCGTATTTTTGCAAAAAAAAAAACCTTATTTCGATATGACGGCGACGAGACGCAACAGTTAACTGATGAGGTTTCCTTATACGGCTGGATTATGGTCGTTTTTGTACTTAACAGGATAATCACGTAATTTTGGTTTTAAAGTGTTTGAATATTGATAGAAAAAAATTAAAAAAAAAAGAAAAAGTTAATGTGAAGAAAATTCTTGAAAATTAATGAAGCAATATAAAATGTATTTGATTTTCCACGAGGTGTGTATTATTTACATGACATTGGAATCGAACGAACATATTTTGTAAATAAATGCGACGTGCTAGATTTATTCATCAATTTAGGGCAGTTTGAATTTTTAACAGGTTAAGAGTGTGCGGTCAATTCAGATGTGAAATTAATATTTTAATGCGGCTATACAAGTAAATATAAAATGTTTGATATCGAAATTCAATGAATATAAATTATAAATATTTAAGTAATAAATATTTAAAATTAAAGATATTTTATTATATCAGAATCAATGATTCTTGAGAATTAAAACACTCTAGAAATGAAAATGCATTCAAAATTTAGCGACAATTTCAAAAGGAGGAAAATTTTCTTTTTAAATATCAGTAAAACTTTTTATTAAAGGAAAGTAGGTACAATATAATATGTATATCTTTAAACAATACGGTTTTGATGTCCAATACCTCTGCAGCTTGCTGGAGCCTGACAGATAACCTATCCTTTCCTTCTTTATAACCTTTCAAAATTTAACTTTAGTAGTACACAGTTAACTTTCTTCTTTTCGTTCTTAAAAAACCGCATGCAAAAAGTACGTTGTAATGATAAATATAGCTCCCCTCAAATATGTAAGAAGGGAGTTCCACAAGGTTCTATCTTAGGACCAGATCTATTCAAAATATACATTGATGATATCTTCCAACTCAATACAAAAAGGTCAATCCAATTATACGCTGATGACGCCGTTTTAAAATATACCGAAAATTCAGAGCTGGACCTAAGAAATGCCATCGAATTTGACATCCACGTTCTGCTAGAATCGCTAAGTAAGCATAGACTTTCATTGAACGTGAAAAAAACAAAATTATTGTTCTTTGATAATAAAGTGTTGTCAGACACCATTTTTGTTATAAATGTAGTTTCAATCGATGTAGTGAAACAATATAATTATTTATGCTTAATCATCGACTCAAATGGAATTTCCATATAGAATTTATTATAAAAAAATAACGCAATTTATATTTTCAATAAAAAAGACTTCGAAATTACCTGGAAAAAAATGCCCTATTTGCTATTTACTCATCCTATATTCTATCCAACTTACGATATCTTAATCCAATTTGGAGTTGTACATCACAAACTTATATTGATAAACTTTAAATTTTAAACAAAAAATCAATTAAATATATCAATTTCAGTCCAAGGTTACACCCAACAAGTTTATTATACTCCGGAAAGTATTTAAGTTTTTCTTACACTTGCAAACACGAGCATTATACCTACCAAACAACCTAATAAAGCACAATTTTATTTTAAATAGAAGGATTGATATCCATAGGCACAATACTAGTAAATCAATAAACTTGAAACATATGAAAGTCAAACAAAAAAAAGCCAATTTTAAAAAATATAAGACCAGACAGCCTATGCTATGGTCACACTTAAAACAAAATTTATAACACAATTTTAAATACATTTATGGAATTAAGCATTGCATTAATACTCTGAATTGTATATCAACTTTAAAATTACAAATAAAGAAAGAAAAAAAAACTATTAAATATAAACAATAGTGACCAATTATGCAAATAAAACATACCTTCATTTCTAAAACGAATAAAATGAATTAATAAAATTTTAAATCCTCCGCTAGATAGTTTTTAGGTATATAGTGTAAAGGTACTAACACACTGCATATAAGTGTTTTAGAATTGAAATATTCTAAAATTTTAGTACCTTTTGCCACTAAAGTAGTGTTTAAACTCAGATTTTAAATTTTTGTTGCCTTCTTGGATTATTCTTATTATATCATCATTATCCTTTTCTGGTGAGATTATATCTGATAGGAATTGGAGATATGCAATTTTCGATTACTTTAATTTTTGCTATGCCGTACCTGTTAATACGGCGAAAAAATCATGTATTTTGCAATGTTTTTTTACCATTGTATTGTTGTGCTGTATGAACATGTATCATTGATATACGCCAACCAATATTATTTGTTTTTTTTTTATAGCCATATATGGTATATCCATTGGTTTTATTTAGTGTTTAAAGCTTTTGTCTATGCCCAGTTTTGTATTACATATTAGGTGCAGTTTTAAATGAAACTCAAACTGGTAGAGGAAGCAATAATATTTTGCAAGTACTGCTTACAAAGTTTTGAAACAATTAATATATTATTTATATACTGAGCTGATTATAACTTGGTCCGATTCATGTGTACATCAAAACAAAAATAAAAATATTTGCATCGCAATACTACAATTTATTTGTGATTTCCACCAAGTTGGTTCCGTGAATCAAAAAAATGCACTTCTTGGACACTCACTTCTTCAGGACGTAGATTTGCGTTGATGGTGTTATCATAAAATACTTAAAACACTTCAAAACTCACAGTTCATTGTTTTCTACTTAAAATATTAGTAAATATAGTATTTAAATAATAAATAAATTTATTAAAAACTTCCTACTTGTTTGGATATTTCTTTTGGCTTTTAAATAAGCAAAGAATATTATTTTATTTAGTTAGTGTATTATTAAATGTATGTGTAGTATTAAACAAATAAGACTACCCCTTATTGAGAATGCTTGTAGTGGAATGCGATTCCATATTCTAGAAGTTCTGGCGATAAACGAATTTACATAACCAGTCTTGAACCATCTTGGTATTTCTAAGTTGTAGGGGTGGGCATTTGCAGCCTCTCGCGTTCCTCGACGGAATTGCCAAAAAGGTGGAAGCAGTGATTTTAGTTCTTCCGAGCATGTGCCTATATAAATAAGGTACATGCATGAAATATCTATAAAATAGCGTTAGTTATCAAGAAAGCTTAAAGCAGTCTTTGAGGCGCCCGCCCATAGATGCGAGTTGTACTTCATCTTGGGTCGGATGGTGCAAATCTTTAGGTGCAAAATATTCCTAACATCGATTTAACCACACATTTTGCGGCGCTTTTCGTAATATCGAAAATATTGTCATTCCAGAGCATATTTTGATTTACTCGCATTCCGAGAATGTTAAAGTTTTCTCGTCTCTGTAACTTATCACCTTGAAATTTTAGAATAGGTACGAATGGCGTTAGTTTTTACGTAACTATGCAGCTTTAAGTCTTGGAGGTGTTAAATTAAAGTCTGTTTGCTTTACCCCATGGTTTACCATGCCGCCTATTATTGTTCTTTTGACGTAGACTGAGGTAGCTGTACTGGATTTTTTAAGGAAATCATAGGACGCTACAAGTGTGCTGTCATCTGCAAAACTATAGATTGGGTTGAAAGTTGTTTGGACGAGATCATTAATAAATATTAGAAAAAGAGTTGGACAAAGGAGAGCGCCCTGCGGAAAACCTCATCATTAATTTGAAGTTGATCAGATTTCATCCCATAAACTGAAACTCGAATGGCCCGATTCGAAAGAAAACTTTCAACCCATTTAGTGAAAATTAGACCTAGACCTATAGTATGACATTTTGTTATTAGAGCACTAATGCCATACTCGATCAAAAGTTTTTGAAATATCTAAGGCTACAACAGCAGCCTCACCAGACTGATGTAAGTTGATGTTTAACCTTTCGCAGAGGCAAGTCAAAAGATCACCAGTTAAACGGTGGGCTCGGAAGCCATATTGACGATCATGAATTATACCATTGCTATTAAGATATTTCATTAGCTTCTGGTTGATCAAGAATTGATATTGAGATATTGAGCTTATGTTATTCTATTTTTCATTGGCTTATACGGTAAACATATAGTAGAGTAATTACTAAATAATTCTAGTCTTTATTGAGTTAATCAGAAATTAACATTAATGCAATAAAAGCGATCATGACATAGGCTTGCAATTTTTAACATTTAAAGTGGGAAATACAATAGATCTAGAGAGGTCACGATTACAAAGAGCTCCTCATTGGCACTAAAAAATAATTGTTAATACAAATATTATCTAATCTAACCACCTTCTCTAAATTTAAATAAATTATTTCCTCAAGAAGCAAAACTGGTTATATTTCTAAATAAATATTTCCAGTTTTTTACGAGTAAAATGAATTGATGAAAATAATAAAAAAAAATTGAAAAAATGTACATTAAAGTTAAGTCACAAAAATCATAACACTGAGTAGAGTAAAATAACCAAAGAACAAATTTTCATTATTTTTAATGATTTCTTTAGATCTCATTGATTATACTACCACAAAAGAATGTCAATTTCATACTTTGTGTCCAAAAATGTATATAAATCCTTGAAGTTTTTATATAATACTAGTTATATATATACATATACTATATTTTTAAATCGTTATATAAAATAATTCGTTGTATTAACAAAAATTTTTTCAATAATTTAATTTGATGTTTTAATAAAAGACTCAAAATCAATTTAAAATTATTGTTGTTTGAGAAGCAAACGATCAATGAAAAATTATTAAAAATACATTTTTTCCCCCCTAACAGCCTAGTACCATAAAAAATTAAAAATAAATTCCCTAGTACCATAAAAAATTAAAAATAACTTGTTTTGTTCCTAATAGGTACCAAAATATTAGGTATACGAGGTATAGTAGTAAAATATTATACCATATATATTTTATTTTGTATTATAGTCTAAAAATAAAATAATGGTTTGAATTTTATTGTATTTTTATTTATGTAAATACTTCAGGTTTCCTAGTTTATATTTATGTAAACACAAGTCAGTATACATAATAGAATTTAAAAAAAAGTATCCTTAAATAAGTGAACAAATCACTTCATTTGTTTCTTACCTTTAAGTAAATTTCTGCTTTAAATGTTGATTCAATTGTTTATGTATATGAAAAAAAAAAGATTCATTCAACACAAAAATAAAGGTGGACAACCCTCTCAACTTTTATCTACTGTCTATTCCTGCAATTAAGGTTTCAATGAACCATAAAATTACATAACATTATATGTGCTTTCTCATTTGTTTTCACAAACAAAAAAATGTTATCCATAAATCTCAATTACTTACACATACACATATACTATATTAAATAATGTGTACAAAAATATATTTATTGCTCATTTGACCAAAAATCTAAATAATAACAAAGAAAAAAAAAAAGATAGAAAAAGGAAAATCATAATAAACAAACAAACAAACATACAATAGCTATAAAAAAGGATAACAGGTTACATTTGTCTGTAACAATACAAATTAACCTGTTATCCTTTTTTTTCCATTATTTATCTTATTTTTCTGTTATCCTGATCAGCATAAAAAATAAATGTATTCTGAATGGAATTAGCGAAACAATGAAACAATGAAAGTGTTAAATACCATTACATTTTTATTAACGAGACCTCACTGGTCATAGTATATTGTTGTAATGATGGACAGATGTAGGTTTATTATATGATAAAAGAGTCATTCGGGATGATAAAAACCTTTGCCAAATGGCATCATATTGGAAAAAACGGGTTTTTTGTAAAAATATAATTTCAGCGTGATGAAACCTTAAGCACCTTAATTGCTTTTACACAGATATTTGGCATACACAATTTACATAAACTATACCTATAAACCAGTTTGGTTTTAAATATAACTTAGCATAATAAAAAAAAATAAATTAACATCGGACATAAGAAAACAATATGTAGTCGATCTAGAATAGCAAATTAATAGTGTAGATATGGCACTTGAAAAATTCAAATTCTGTCACAGATAATTTTCTTTCTAACAAATTATTAAAATAAATTGCGTTTTATGCTATTGATGTTTTAAGTTTTATTTTTAATTTTAGTGTGTACGAAGGTATATTTCCAGATCAATTAAATATTGCAGAAGTCCTACCACTACGTGTAATTTTGATTTAAATAATAATTATAAGCCTATTTATACTCTCTCCTATTTCAAAAATATTTGAAAAGGCAATGAAAGTAAGAATTATAAAGTTTTTAACTGAAATTAAATTTTTTAATACTAATCAATTTGGATTCATGAAAGTGAGGTGTACAGAAGATGCACTGTGTTAGTTTTGTGGTGAGATTTCGAGCAGTCTTAATCGTAACAACTCTTGTGCTTCCTTATTTATTGACATTACTAAAGCTTTTCATACTGTTTGCTTAGTAAATTATACAATGCAGGTTTTCGGGGTTTTATATTTGACTGGTTCTATTTTTACCTCTCGAACCGTAAGCAACGTGTTAATGTTAATGGTACCATTAGCAGCTCTAAAACCGTTATCCTCTAAACCTCTAAACCGCATTTGCTGATGATACATGTTTTTTTTATGACAAAAAAAAAAAACTTTTTCGTATGATATGCGATATAAACTATGACTTAGACCTAATTAGGAAATGATTTTCTATTCATAAATTTATTATTAGCCCTAAGACGAAGTTAATGTTCTTCAGCTTATTTAGCAACTTTTCTCTTGATTATAATTTTATCTTCCACTCGTCTAATTACTTTAAGTTTCCTTTATACGTGAATAATTTCTATTTTCTTCTCTGAATCAAATTCGTGTAATAGCGACTGTTTTGTAGTAGAAACTGTAAATTCATTTAATTATTTAGGTTTAATTTTGTATAAAAGACTTAACTAGTCTAACCACACTATTTCTTTAAAAAGTTATTGCAGTAAAATAATAAGGTATCTTTACCATTTGAATTTGTGCTGTTCTCATATCCTTAAAATTGCTTATGATTATCTGTTCAGTTCAAAGCTTCTCTATGACTTATCTTGTTGGGGTGGTACATATATGATTAAATTGAAATCGTAAGTCAGATTAAAGAAATATGCAATTAGGATAATCTATGGTAAAAAACGCTATTGTCCTAGTTTTCGTCATTTTTTGAAATCAAATATTCTGCCTCTTAGACATCTTTTTTTCTTCAAAACACTGAAGATTTTTTTATTAGATCAGGCTATCTTTATCAATTTTTAATTTTAAATTATAATTTTAGAATCAATCATTTAAATCTTGCTATCGTGCCAAGAGCACACACGACCCATTTTTGTCATTTTTACAATATGCTTGCTTCCAAACTTTATAATTTATTACCACTGAATATTCGAGCTGAACGAAAGTTCAATTCATTTACAAAGATTCTAAAAATTTGGCTGTTCCAATTTGAGATGTCCCAAATTGAACATTTTTTGCATATAAATCAATAACTCGAGCCAGTTATCCTCCCTGATCATCATTGAGTTATCAGGTAGCTTTATAGCGCTTTACCTTATTCTATATATAATTTTTATACTTTTAATATTACTATTATAATATTTTTTTTACTTAAATATTATTCTGATTGTCATTTTGGCTTCTATTTTTTTTTTATTCTTATATATTGTTATTTTACTATTTTAGTATTTATTCCTTGTTGTTAATAAAATTTTAATTTTTAGTTTTTAGTTTTTAATGTTTGCTTTTTAAGTTTTTTCTTAATTTTATTTTTGAATTAATTTTAAATGTTTATTTTTCCATTTTATCAATTTAAAAAACTATCTTTTGTTTTATATTCAATTGAACCCCACAACTCTAATTTAATTAATGTTTTTTTTTTTTTTAAATTAGTAGGTCTAGCAAATACCAGATCCTATGGATATAAATGCTTGAACTTAACACAATTCTTTATTTATACGTATACACATATGAAATTTTTTAAATTTGTAATTTTGAATTTGTAATTATTTAGCTTTCTAAAAGTATATTGTATGAAATAAATAAAAAAAAAAAAAAAATTTGTGGGACTTACCAAGAGAATAAACTAACATATAAACAAACTTCTACATTTGCAGAGTATCACAATCATCTGGGTATTACCGTATATATATTATATCAAATTGTGCTGAATGCGTTATAGCCAATTTTTTATGTTCTAGAATCTAGACAAAAACTTACATAGAAATATTTTTGTACATACGATACTGCATTGTTTAAATAAATCTGTGAAGGGACCTATGGTTTTATATGAATATTTATTTGTTAAATTTTCTAGCATATAAACCAATATTAATAAAACTTCGCATCATATAATAGTAAAATTCACGTATATTTAACAAAAAACATATGAAATTACTGGGATAAATTGAAGAGGAGAGATAGTCAGTCATGTTTGACATAAGAATGGATATAGTTGTAAGAATAAATTAAAATAAAATTAAATTAAAAGATTGAGAATTAGGAAATAGAATTTGTAAATAAATAAAAAATTAATTAATGATAAACATGCTTAGTAAAATTAACAACTATCTACAACAATAATTATACAAATTTCACTCTAACCCTTCCTTCCTAATTAATTCCATCCTAAATAAACTAAATCGTGACTAAAATAAAAATTATAAGAAAAATAGTAAAAGAATTTTATTTAATAATAATACAAATTAATATAAAAGCTTAATAGACACATAGGTGTTATATCAGTATATTATAATGAATGTTAATATTTATTATTATGTAAAAGTTAGGACGTAACACTTATAACTCCTTAAAAACTCAAATAAAAACATCTATTTCACCTAAATACAATTATTATAAAACTTACAATGCAAAAACTAAATTAGCAAATTTCTCACTACTTAAAAAATTTTCAATTCGCTAATATCCATTTATCAAAAAATTAAAATAACATGCTTCCTAAGTAAAGAAATTAATTTGTTAATTTATACTCTTGAAAATTTGTTATTTAGGTGGTTATGCTGAAGTTCATCGGAATGTTAAATTCCGATTATATTCCGCATTTCGTATGCTGAAGTCCGTCGGAACGGAAAATAATTTGAAAACTGTACGACAGAATTTCTCATCCGGAAGTATTAGAATGGTTCGGAAATGAATTATACGCATACAATTTTTGTATTTAGAATATTAGGAGAAGTAGAAAATGTAATAATAGTTTTTTTTTCAATTTTTTTTTCATTTATGAAAATTTTTTTTTTTATTTAGGAATAAAAAAGCGCTTCAAAAGAATAATATATTTTATTGTTTTTAATATTATAACATAATATGTATATATATTAAAAACGATACATATATATTTTACATTCTTTAGAGAATTTTAAATTTTCTCTGATGTAACAAAAAATTACTATTATTTTAATTTGTATATACATATATACATACTACATATGTAATTAAGAAAGTTATAACTTTTACTTTTAATTTATGTATGCATATTGTATATATACATTATCTATTAAAAATTTTTTACAAAAGAAATAAAAAAAAATTTAAAATAATGAATATGAAAAAAAACAAAAAAAAATCTTCCGAAACATCTGATTTTGATTTCTGTACAGACTTTGCAGTCGAATGGACTTCAGCATACCGATTTTTTCGAATTCGGATCGGAATTTTTTTCAGAGAAATTCCGCTTCGGACTTCAGCATAACCACCTTAGTTTTTACTGAAATGCAAAACAGGGGTTTAATAAAATATGATTAGCGGCGTTTGTGCGGTATATTTATGCTAAGTCGTTTTGGTTGGATACAAAAATGGAAATTCCTCCTTTATCAAACGTTGATTGTGGTTTGCATATTTATGTATTTGGCAGGTTCCGAATTTTGGAAAATTTTAGAGTTGATTGACAAATCAGAGTTCTAGAGTAATATTTAGTTATGTAATGATTTTATTTATGTTATTTTAATATTCGCCGCCAAACGGATATTTGCAAAGTAAAAATTTGACATCTACCATTTTTGACAATTTATGTGTTTTATCGTACATTAAAGTTTTTTTTTGTGCAATGTGATGTTTGCAATGTGAGTTTAGGTAAACTTCGCTATACCTGTAGAAATGATGTATTCTACTTTCTGAACCTTTATTTAGCTGGAAAGGTTCACCTGTACCTTTTGCATTTTACTTTTTGAATATTTTCGATACAAATTGACATAGAGAATTGAATCTTTGTGAGAATTCATTTTTCATCAAAATTTATATTTTAAAACTTTTTGGAAGTAAAAAAAATTATTAAAAGGTGGGTAAACCAGCCATTTTTTTTGTCTACTTGGTCAGCTGGAAAGGTACATTTATATCTATAATGCATTTTATATGAATTTTTGTGTTAAAATAAGAAAATATTATTTTTAGTATCACAGAAATAATTTATTATAACAAATTTATATATATATATATATATATATATACATTATTTTACATTTTTGATTTACATGCACTTTATATAATAAATAACGGTACTTGGATAGCCAAAGGACAGCTGTTCATCATCAAAACATGAAACAAGAATAGTTCGGTACCTAATGATAATTTTGTTATAAAAATGAAATAAAAATTTTCTGGTAGGTACATGAAAAAAATAAAAATTCTACCGGTACTTGGGTACCCAGAAGATGTCTTATCATCAAGATATAAAATAAGAGTTGTTCGGTTAATTTTGTTATAGAAATGAAGTAAAATTTTCTGGACTTGAAAAGTACATCATCGTCAGTACATGAAAGTAATAAAAATTCTAACGGTACTTAGGTACTCAGAAGATTTCTGATCATCCAAACATAAAGTAGTTCGGCAACGGTACTTAATGCTGCATATTAAAATACTATAAAATGTATATTTTGTACCGTGTCGAACTATTTATTTTTTTTAATTTTTGTATTTTTTTTTAGTAAGTTCCCATGAAAAAAAAAAATTAATGAAAAAACCTGCACTTTTTTTGTAGTTCAATGTATTTTGAACACTTTTGCTTAAATTTGAAGAAATTAAACAACACTTACAATAAAATATATAAAATTTAAAAAATAAGTTTTTTGATGAACAAAACACATTTTTTGAGTGTTTTGAGTTTTTACGACAAACCATATAATTGACTTTCCTTGCTACCTGAGCGGCAGATAAAATTTCAAAGTTGATCTAGTTATAGAACTTTATAGTATGATCAAATACCTTTCTAGAACAATTTGTTTGTTTTTTTATATAATATTTTTTTGAATAAGATTCACTTTTGCTATTTCAAGTCCGAACTTTATACTTAATACTTCGCAACAAACAGAAATGCTTAATAGACCTTCTTTTTCCTAAAATAGCGTTATTCCAAAAAAATATTTTAGAGAATAGATACCCACAAGTAATAAAACTAAATTTAAGAGTAAAAGTAAAACAAATACAAAAATAATCACAATAATAAAACAAAAAGAGTAAAAATCATAGTAAAATCAATACAAATTGTTCTAGCTGAAGTAAGGGTTATAAGGTTATAGGTATTAATAACAATATTATTGCGATTATTTGTTTGAATAACATTAAATACATAAGATGAAATTTCTTTCATAATACAATGGTAACACTCTCTGAAATTTAATATTTTATTTAATTTATTATTTTGTTAAATTTTTGAAAGTATAATTTTACAGATAAACAAAATGTCGGTTTATAGAATTTTAATAAATTTTTGATAAATTTTAAAATTTAGAAAATATATTTTTCGTACTAGCTATCAACTTTTGACGTGGAAATTTTCTATTTCATAATCGTGCCTATTACTGAAAATGGCGTTTCACTCGCGACTCGTATTGAATAAAACCGTGTTCGATTCGATCGAATGATAATTTGGTATTTTTGAAAACGTCGGTTGCTCCAGTAATCGGTAAAATTTATCTGTTAGTGGTAAATATTTTGTTGTTGTATGCACAAAGTATTTAGTAAGAATAAAATATTTCAAAACTGGATTTTATAACTAATACATGAATTGAACAAATGATAAAACAAGAAATGTAAAGAACATTGCAAAGGATATTTTTAATTTAATTAATGAAGAGTAGTAAAAACAATTTGTTTGAACAAAATATTTAAAATTTATTTTATAAAAGATGTACTAACAAAACAAGTATAATATAATTAAAAAATATTTAAATTTTAGCTTTATAGCTATTTTTTGACTAAACAAAAATTCGTTTAAATATGTTTTAAAAGAAATAGAATTTGATTTTCATAAAATTCTTCATCATTACTTAAAATTGTTATTAATTTGAAAATGTAAAAAAATGTAAAACTTCATCTATACTTATAAAAGGGAAAGTTTGTTTGTTTGTTTGTTTGTTTGCTTGTTTGTTTGTTTGTTTGTTTGTTTGTTCGCTATACACGCCCACAGTTTTAAAGATAGAGTTCTGAAATTTTGCACAGTTATTCATGGTACCGGTATGCAAATAACGCGGTACTTTACAAAGCCATCAGATGACAGGTTCGGGTTGCTGCCGTACAACTCTTACCAAGCCTCAGGAATATTTTAAAAACCATGTGTGTGACAGATATGAAAATTTACATTTAGATTCTCTTTCACAAATAAAGAAATTCGACCGTTTATTGATTTCGAAAATTTGGACTGTTTCGGGTTGCTGCCGTACAACTCCCAGCACGTACGTCCCGGGACTATTTCAAAAACCAATTGTGTTACAGGCATGAAAACTTACACTTAGATACTCTTTTACAAATAAAGAAATTCGACTGTTACCGAATTAAAAAATTTGAACTGGTTCGGGTTGCTGCCGTACAACTCCCTACACGTACGTTTCAGGAATATTTCACAAACCAATTGTGTTACAGGTATAAAAACTTACACTTAGATACTCTTTCACAAATAGAGAAATTCGACTGTTACCGATTTCGAAAATTTGGACTGGTTCGGGTTGCTGCTGTACAACTCCCAGCACGTACGTCCCGGGACTATTTCAAAAACCAATTGTGTTATAGGCATAAAAACTTACATTTAGATACTCTTTCAGAAATGTTTCAAAAAAAAAATTTTGTTACAGACTTGAAAATTTATTCATAGGTATTCTATGAAAAATAAAAAAACATTTATTGTCCTGAAAAAGTATTTTCGAATTTAGGAATCAGTATAAAATTTTTACATGACTATGTGAAGTGGCTATGTAAATTAGCCACAAAAATGTGACGATTCGTTTTATTAATCAGAAAATACTGCAGAGTGTTCCAGGGGGTCCATGTGTACAAATCTATAGATACAGTTATCGATGAAAATGAAGTTGTTGTTCCTCATCAATTGGAATTAAAAGTAGTAGCTTCAATATTGCTTCTACGAAACTTGAAGAAGCCAAAACTACGGTAGTAGATTGAGAATAAGAACTTGGCATCCTAATTTCATTTAACTACAAATTCCAATTGATTGTGGAAAAAACGAACATTTCTTTATTTCAAGAATACCTCAACAGCAAGGAGCGTATTTGCTTATACTTCATCAGAAAAGATCACCAAAATATTGTTTACAAAGACATAATTTTAATATAAGTATAGCTTAAGTTGGAGTTTTAATGATATTTTTTTATCGTAGTGAAAAAAAATATTAGAATATTTTTGATAAACCAATTTTTTTCAATTCGATTCATAAATCAAACTTCATTGAAATAAATTCAATTCATTTTGTGGTCGACCCGGACAACGTCGGGTAACTTTGCTAGTTTTAAATAAAAACAAAAAAAACATACATTCGATATTTCTAAATAATTTTGATATAAAACAAAAATAAATAAACAAATATTTAATAAATTTAATTTATTTAATATAAATTATTTAATATACTTAGTTTTATAATATATATTATTTAAATTATTTAATATACTTAGTTTTTTTTATATCCATTTTATATTAATAGCGGATATGAAAGTCTATAATTTGTATGAATCTCGTTTCTACAACGTTTTTAAAAATACCAATAAACTTTACCGATTCATTTTCAAAACACGCGTTTTCAAAAATACCAACTTTACAATATCGAATGAATATCCCAGCTGCGATTGAAACGCCGCTTTCAATAATAGGCATAATTATTTTTCCCTTGTTCTGTCTCAGAGGAGCATTGGTTGTTTTTAAACTCGAATACTGTTTCCAACATTACTTTTATCTTTTTGAAATTTTTAAGTAGGTACTCACTGTCAACATAGCGTGTACATGGTTTTTTTTTTTGTAATAAAAACCTTTCCATAATTCCATGTAAGTAAAAAAATGGTTATTTATTTAAAATATGTCTATATCCGAATACTGTAATGATGTAAATCACTTGTTAATAACTAATTCATCACGCATAAAAATTACAATAAATACCAAAATGTAACAATAAAGCAAATAATAGTCTGTTGCTTCTATTTTTTTTTGTTATTACTTTTTTTGTTTTGGTTAACATTATTCTCTTCCTAATTTTTCTTTAATTTAATTTCATTCTTATTTTTATTTAATTTTTTTTTTATATATTCTTTTGTTATCCTTTTATTAAATATTTTGCACATACTAATAAGATTAATTTTGTGTTGTTGTTTTTTCTATTTACAAAAAGATTTTGTTGAATTATTTTTTTGTCCCGGATATAATATTTTTGACTACTACTTGTTGATTTCCCCGCTTCACAGTATATATATACCTATATATACGTCATAATATACATATTATGTGTTATGTGCGTGTGTGTGTGCATGTGATTTGAATTTTATTTATTTAATAATTTTGACAGCATATTTATTGATGTCCTTGTCTTTTAGTTCTTTGTTGGTACATGGTGGTGTGTTACTGTCACGACGGTATTTAATTTTTTTTCTTAGATCGTTTTTTAATTTTTTTTTTTTTTTTTTTTACTTTTTCTGTTTTACTTTTTTTTAAAATATTTTTTGTTTTACATTTTTGTTGTTGTTTCAGTTTTTCTTTTAACTGAACTGAACTGAAAATACACCCACATCATTTATTAAAGATTCTTCTGAATGTATATACGCGCTATGGATATACTCGTACTGTGTGGATTTTAAATGTCAATGTCTAAAACATTTTTAAATGTTTTTCAGTTTTATTATTCTGAAAAAAGAAAGAAAGAAAGAAAATTGTTTTGAAGTTTAGTATCCTTTTTTGTTTTAAGAAATATAATAGTATATTATATATGTATGTACATGTATATAATATGTTATGTATATTTAATATATAAACATAAAAAAATAATTTAAAGAGCACCTAAAAGAAAAAAAAGGATCTTAAATTTTTTGTCCTTTTTGCTTTGCTTTATTGAACTCTCATTCGACGGATGCATAATAAGAAATATTTTCATAAAAATACCAAAATGCACAGAACCGGAATTATTAGCGTTTTTTTGGTCACTTAGTTACTCAGTTTTTGTATAAAGGGTGAAAATTTAAGATTAAAATTTTGGATAGTGTTATACATTATAGAATTTTTATGATTGTGAAGCAAGAATTAAAAAAATAGAACAGAGAAACGAAGAAAAGTAAATGGAGAAGAAAACAATCGAAATGAAAGTGCTTGAAACTTGAAAAGAGGAATATATAACGAAATAGGAATATTTCAAGAACCCAGAAATTTAGCACAGTTCAGTTAACAAACATTTTATGATTCAGATAACATGATTACAACCGATGACGAGAACCCAAAAATAATTGTGGCACTTATGATAAAAAATAAGATAAAAACTGGCTGTTGAATATGCAACATGATCTTGCAAAAAAAAATCATCTCATCATGACGTAGCATCATAACCCTTTTTGGGTTTAGTACTCATATTACAATCATTCCTCCATATAGTTTTTATCGCGAAAAGCAAAATCGTAGATCTGAGCAAGCTTCTTCAAGTACTGAGTTCCTGAGTAGAGTAAAAACGACAGAATTATCCCCTATAACAACCAACAAATAGGTCACCCGAGTCGTCATATCAAAAAGGCACAATTATGTGCTAATTGGCTTTCCGGAAGCAATTGGAATGGCCACTTATACCTGCCTACCTACCAAAAACATTCCTCTAATTCTATTATATCATGTCCATTCGACGGTTTATTAAGATTGTCATTTTATTTGATTCTTCCGTTTTTATTCTAACAGAAACATAGGTCTGTCGGGGAATTTTTCTTTCCAATGTTTTTAATTCATTATCCTCATTCAATGTTAATATCGAAACTTTTATTACTGTATGTGACCATTGGGTCTGTCAGTGCTATCTGTATAAAAGTATTATGTCAACATTTTTTAGAGAAAACCCGTATATATTAGAGCTTATGATAAAAGACACCGAAACGGGATTTTGTTATGATTAAAAACAAATAACAAAGTGTTATTGAATAAAAATGAAAAACGAGGTTTTAAATAGTTTGTATTTTGTTTAAACAGAAACAAAAATTACACCTGCAACATCTAATACGTCGAACTTGACAATCTCTAGCCAAAGGAGATTCCTTCCAAGCGTTAGAAGCATTTTTCGAACTATTACTTTTAATATTAGGTAAGCCCATAGACATACTGTTAACTTCAAAATTAAACTGACTTGTAGATCGTCTGAGAGCATTGAAGAGGTGTTTGAGACGTGAAAATTCTCATGTTAATTGGAATGGACGCTGCACCGTTACATTCATTAACGGATTTAGCTTGATACAAATTAATTTTATTTGTGTACAGAATGAGTGTAATTCGAATTGAAAAATGACAAATTAAAATGATAATGAGAAGCATGAAATTAGAAACGATATTCCAGAAGGTCTAAGCACGAAATTGATTATAGTAAAAATATGCATTAAAAATTTCTTAATAATTTATTTTATATGTTGGTGGAAATGTGTTAAGTGTGGAAATGTTTGAATTTTATAAATTTATTATAAAACGTGAAACTACAACTTGGTATGAAATTTTGTCATTAAAATAGTGGAAATAGTCGATCAGCTTGGGCCTAATTTCTCTGAAAACAGAAACATTACTACTACATTACACACTGGGTGGTGCAGTAGGTAGAGCGCTTGTCTTTCAACCAAAAGGTCTCAGGTTCGATTGCCGTTGAAAAAAAAAATGCTTTATGGATTTTTCGACCTGGTCCATTAACCTTTGTCATTGGGATAAAATAAATGACAAAAAATAACTGATATTACAATCTGGTAACCCCTCAAATAAAATAAAGCTATTCTATTTAAGAAGGCTTTATTCCTGACAATAGTAGTAATTTTCCACATTTAATGAATAGATAAGCCAGTAATTTGATAAATAAATTCTCGAAAAACATTGTAGATATTGTAGTACAAACTTGCAGTACCGTACTTAAATAAGCACGAAAATGTGATTCTACCTAAGTTACTGTCAAGAACATAAAAAAAAAAATAAAACATACCAAGGATCTGATGCACTATTATTCGTAAAGCTTTTGACTGGATTTAATCGATGTTAAATAATAAGGCTGAGCCACACAACTGTACCCCATATATAATAATGAGCTTGATGGTGGCTTTATATAGAAGCAACTTGTTTTGCATTTCGAGTTGGATTCTATAAACCAGTAATATCGTTAGTAAAGCAAATTGCTTTGTTTTTGTTTCTATATGCTTTCGCCAAGTGAATTAGCAGTCCAAGTGTATGCCAAGGTGTTTTGTTTCCTTAACTTTACCTTCCATCAATTATCAGATTCGAAGTGTGAAGGTTATATGTACCGATTTGGCAGCATTCTCTTTAATATCATTAATTCTATTTCTTTAGTCAATCTTCGAACTTTAATAGATTTCTTTAGGCAAATTTTGTAGCTATTACAGTTAAACATGAACAGAGTGTGAGATTTGCACTCACTAAAGGTTACTACCGAAATATTTTTTATTCAAATTGAGTTAAAAAAGCCAATGAATTCCATGTAGCCATATAAAATCACTAATTAAAGAGAAGTCGAGTTGTATCTTGTAAAATAATGGGTTTTCCAATAAGAGTGATAGGATTTCTTTTTAAACCCACTGATTGTTAAGGTAATTCAAATGTTTTTCATTTAATGTGAAGTACAATCGATACAATTAAGTTCTGAATAAAACGTCATTCAAATGGCCTTCAAACTAAATCTAGTCGTATGTATGAATAGCTCGTTCAATATTGACTTGTAAAGCTTGAAGAAAGTCTGGTTTATTGCTAAAGACCAATGACTTCAAATAACCCCATAAGCAATAGTCTAATGGTGTTAAATCACAACTTCTTGGAGGCCATTCAATATCACAATTTCTTGAAATAATCGAATCTCCAAACTTTTCTCTTATTGCACTTGCTGTGTGGCACGTAGTCCCGTCATGTTGGAACCAAATGTTGTCAAGATCAACTTCTTCCAATTTCGGCCATAAAATGTTGGTTTTCATCGATCTATACCGATCTACATTGACAGTAATGATGTTACCAGCTTCATTTCGAAAGAAGGACGGACCGATGATTCCACCAGACCAAAAACCACACCAAACTGTCAATTTAGGTGATTGTAATGGTTTTTCATGAAAAATTTGTGGATTTTCTTCGCACCAGAATCGACAGTTTTGTTTATTTACCGCACCACTCAGATAAAAGTGAGCCTCATCGGAGAAGGTTTTTCTTAAAAAAATCGTTATCGTTTTCAAGGTGTTCCAAGGGAAAATTAGCAAATTCACGACGTTTGTAATGAAATTGTAAACATTGCAGAATTCAGTGAAAAAAAATTACAGATCATGATATATTCTAAAAGGACAAAACGTCACTTCAAACTCATATCATCACTATTGGAACACCCTATTTTTTGTAGTGGTACTTTAAGGTAGTAACGTGAAACGTGCTAAATCAGGTTTAAAATCTTCTTTAGAGTACAATCTTTTTTAAAATACGAAATTAGGTTTTTCCGTTTTTGATAGAAAAATTTTGAATTTATTTTTAGTGATAACAAGCTTTAATAACCAAAACATATCGTGGGTATTCTGCAAAAACATCCTCAGTCCATAAAACAATGTTCCGAGATATTCACTTTTTAAAGTTTAAGACTCTTGGAAAAATAGAAAAATTAAATATTTTTTTTATGTTGATGAGAAAAGATTTTTTTTTGGTTAAGTTTTACATAAACTATGTTGATAAAAATATTAAATAGTTTAACTTAACATAAAATTTTGATTACTGAAAAAATGTTGAGTTATTTTTGCTGTAAACAATTTGTTCGTTGAGTGATAATTATGTGTAAATCAATAAGAAGTTTATTACATTTTTTGTTATCAATTTATTGATAATTAATTACAGAATTTTTTATTCAAAGTTCAGAATTAAATTAATTAATTAAATAACAAAAATCAACTCAAACATGAAATAAATTAGAAGATAATTCAATCCAAAGACACCTAAAATACTCAAATTATATAATGCGATTTACTTTATTATTCTTCATCAGATATTTCAGAATTTGATCCATTAGCTGGTGTCACATTTTTAATTGTTGTACTTCTTTGTAGAGTACTTCATACTTCATTTTGAGATGTGCTATGTATTCTTCATTACATGTACTTTTATAATTATCGCATGATTGCCATTGATCCTTTTTAGGTTGGAAGATGGATAAATTGTAGTTGTTTCCAAAAATCCTACGATAGGTAGTTTTTGATGGTGGTTTAATTAAAAGATTATTACTATAATATTTTCCAATAAACAATTCATACATTTTAGCAATCGACCGGCTTGCCAAATCATTCATGTAGAAGACTTTCTGCAATAATGTGACTCAATAGTAGGGAAATTTTCATTAGGAGTTTTATTTGCAGCTGATGCTTTACCTCTTCCATTTGTTTTAGAAAATGTTCCTAATTCTCCTTTAAATTTGAAAGCGATTTTTATCATTTCATTTGAAAAATTTAGGATAGTACAAAAGTAATCACGGCAAACACGTATTTTTGATTTATCTTTTAATAAAAAATAAAATCTAACAGTGTTACGTGCCTTTGTTTATTGATAAGTTAAAAAAGGGTATTTTGTAAAACTATAAAATACAGTAAATTATTGAAAATGGTGTATTATAAATCTATTAGTTTTGAACTTAAGTTTTTTTTAAAAGCTATTAAAAAATATTATCATAAAATTTGTACTGCAGAAAAACTCAAGTGCCCTTGATTTTTTTTTTCTCACCATAATAACGCGTTTTGGACTTAGGTTATATAGAAATAATAGAATATGTGCGTAATTTATAAAGGTAGAACTTCGAATATTTTTGCAGATTGAAGAGCACAATTTTTTGAATTTTTTTGTGTTAATAACTCCATTTGACAAAAAGAAACACAGAACACTTACGATATGAGATGTATAAGAAAATGTATTCCAAATAAATTTAAATAATTCAAACAGGATCAAAAAAAAATTTTTAACAGCTTCATAAAATACTGAAGCAAACACACAGCACGGATAATAATACGAGAACGAGGAAAAGAAAACTGTCTAAGATATGTGACACCAGTGCAGTGCAGGTATTGAAGACATAAAAACGAGGTCAAGAATGGATGGATAATGATGATGACTTCCGACTTAATTTTTCTAAATTATTGTTGTCATTTCTGAAAAAATTAGGGTTACAATGCCTTAAAGTTTAATAAAATACTAGTGATGTAAAGGAGGGTACTAATTTTATCAAATTAACTTATCACTAAACTTAAATCAAATAAAAATCATTTTGTATCAAATCCAATATCCTCGAATTCTAAATTCATCGACTAAAGTTTTAACAATTTTCCCTTAAAAACCTTACTAAATATTGATATAAATTTATTCAGTAGCTTTATGAGTTACATCGAGTGTATTTTTTTGTATTGAAAAATATAAAAAAAAAATAAACAAAAACAGAATTACCGATAACAAAACGGATAAAAAGGATATGATTTTTTTTTTCTTATTTTGATTTGGTTTTTGTTTTTTTAATGCTAAAATCAAAAAAAAAAAAAACTAAGAAATTGAAATAAAATAAAAATTGATTTTTGAAATTCTCTAGTGATTCTCCCATATTTTTTCAATATTATACAAAAATATAGATTTAAGTTTGATTGTGGAAAATTTTTAATATGAGAGAGAGAAAAAAAATTATTTAATGTCTGCTGAATTCCAAATATGACTAATTTTAATTTGAAAAAGAAATAAATTAAAAAAACAAAGAGAGAAAATGCATGGTGATAATGGTGGATATTAATAAGAATAACAAATAAGTAATCTCAGAAATAAACACCATGAGTGAAATAAAAAACAGACATGACAAAATAAATGACAGGCAGATAAGAAAAATAGGTGGTTTCCGAAACATAAATTTTTGTTATGAAATAAAGCTATTAGTGAAAAAAAAAATTAAAATTTTGAAATGCTTAATCGATTGTTTAGATTTGTACGTATTTGTGAACATTGATTAAAGATTGATCATGGCAAAACGATACTCTAACAGTTTTTTGTTAACGGAAATATTAAAATTTTTTTTTCCCCCTTAATAAATTATCCTTTAATACTTTATATAAGTGGTGGAGGATGGCTAATATTTGATTAATTTAATGTCTTACCTGATTCATAATTTATTCTAAGCCATAACCATTTCAGTATATCTTAATGCCGTTACAATTAGTTGAGAATCTTTGCCTTTATCAAAATCGTCTCCAGATAAGCCATATTCAACCAATCTTTTCCATTCAGTTACACCCTCTGCTGGATAACAGCTTCTGGATATAAATTCTAACTTTATTAATTGAGCCATTTTCCTCTTAGTTTTTCCAGCTAAAATGATAATTATCTTGCGACCTGCTATTAAAAATTTTACACATAATACCTTTCACTGTCCACTCTAATGACAAATATTTCGCGACCTCCTATTTGCAAACAATTTGATGAGAATTTTTTATACCGTATTAGGTAGTGTGATATAACTATAATAATTTGTTGTTTGGGTTTATAAATATTACATGCTAATCTTCACGTATGTACTGCTTAATTTTCGCACGCTTTGCAAAAAATGTGTGTATATTTTGTTTTACCTAGAAAAGTTCTTTCAAAACTAGATAATTTATGAATCTGTATTATTCAATTTCAAGAAACTTTCTCGTTCCTCAATAGTCAGATATTGCTTAGAGCAAGCAAATCAGACGTCTATTATAGACGAAAGCCTGCATCATGTTGCTAAGCGGGGAGATCATCATCCAGTGGGTTAGTATCCATCACCGTCAGTAACTAATGTTAGTAAGACATAAAAATAAATAAACATGCTATAGTTAGAAAATAAATAAATAGCTAATATGCTATAGTTGGTAGAATGTTAATAATATATAATATAAAATATAAAAAAAAACAAATACAAAAAGAAAATAGAAAAAGACCAAATATCAATTCCATAACGATTTATCGATTATACAGCTTTAATTTTAAGTTTCTTTTACTAAGGTTAGTATCAAAACAAGCTGCTCTCGATTTAGATTCACATAACATTCTAGACACAGGCTCAAATTTACCGTAGTCAGTACTATGGTTAGCAATATTAAACAGGTCAGCGGAACGTAAATTACATGGATTCTCTCTAAGAGTTATAAAATCCATAATTTTAGGTGCCAGGATATTCCCAGCAATAATTTGGTGGATAAACGTAACATCAGCCACCAATCGACGTTGTTGGAGAGATTTCAGGTCAATCAAAAGGAACCTATCTTCGTAAGGAGGAAGTTGAAAAGGGTCAGAACATGAAAAAGCACGTAGTGCAAAGCGTACAAATTTACGCTGAACTGCTTCAATACATGAAATATCCACATTAAGATATGGAGACCAAACTTGTGAAGCATATTCAAGTGTCGGTCTAACATATGTGATATATAAATGTTTTATAATGTACGGATCTGTAAACTCTTTGGCCAAGCGCATTATAAAGCCTAGCATAGAGTTAGCTTTATTAATAATGGAATAAAAATGTGCTTTAAAATTGAACGTGTGATCCAGAATAACACCTAGATCACAAGTTAACTCAGAACGGTATAAAGTTTGATTCCCAAGATGATAATCAAATCCGATAATATTTTGAATTTGAAATAGGATTTTGATAACAAAATAAGGGCAAATAAATTGAGGTTAAAAATGTAGATTAGTTTAAAAATCCGTCATTTCCGAAAGCGATTAAGTTTTAAAAATAGGCATTTTAATAATTACAATCAAAAATCACGTGCTCCTCTAGTCTATATATCTACTCAACATCTCCATATTGTAGTTTATTATTAGGTTACTTCCATATTACTTCCTAAAAAAGGTGACAAAAGCAATCCTTCAAACTATAGGCCCATAGCTATTATTATTTCCATTATTTCAAAAACGATGGAAATCTTAATTGATCATAAGCTGAAGAAATATCTTGACAGTAGAGGTATAATTCATGATAGCCAATACGGCTTTCGAGCCCAACGTTCCACCGGTGATCTCATGACATGGCTCTGCGAGAAGCTCAACACCAGCCTGCATCAAGGTGGTGAAGCTACTGTTGTAGCTCTGGATATATCTAAGGGTTTTGATCGAGTTTGGTATTTTGCTCTTATAGCAAAATGCAACGCTATAGGCCTTGATTCAATCTTTTCTAAATGGATTGAAAGTTTTCTTTTAAATCGATCTATCACAGTTTCAGTTGACGGTTCTTTTTCCGACCAACTTCAAATCAATGCTGGTGTTCCACAAGGCTCTGTCCCTTCACCCCCCCCCCTTCTATTTCTCATTTTTATTAATTACCTTCTCAAATTAACTTTCAATCAAATCCATAGTTTTGCTGATGACAGCACTCTAGTAGCATCATATGATTTTCTAAAACAAACTAATGCTACAGCTTCCGAAGCCACCTTCAAAAGAACAATGATGGCCGGTGCGCTCAATCACGACCTTGCCAAAATTGTCGGCTGGGGTAAAGCTAACAGAGTCGAGTTTAACAATTCAAAAGCTCTCCGGTTTCAAAATGAAGATATCCAGCGACTCAAAGACCTGAACATTCTCGGAATGCGAGTGAATGAAAATATGCACTGGAATGAACATATTTTCGATATTGCGAATTGGCAAAATGTTTAGGCTCTTTGAGTCGCTGAGAAATAGTGCAGAATATAGTTTTAGTTTAGTGAAAAAGAATTGTGAAAAATAGATGACATTTAAAAATATGTTGCATTATTTTTCTAAATATTAAACCGTGATGATTAAATTTTATTTTTGGATAATTATTTTAACTAAATGTAGTTATTTGTTGAGTGTAAACATTTCAGCTCAAAAAGTATCTTATACAAATTTTTTTCATTAGTATTTGTCTGTTGTCATATGACAATGCTTGGCTAATCTATTATAGAAAATATATTGTTCAGAGTACATTTATTGTATGTGATTAATTTTTGTGATTTTATACAAAATTAACAGTAAAAAAAGCATTCGATTATTTAGAAGAGATTTCATCGGACGTACCTAAGCCTATATTTTTTGGACCACCAAATGAAATCGGAGATTTAAGATGTTCTTCCACCGTTTCGAAAAAAAAATCAAGCGTATATGCTATTGACGAATATAATAAGTACATAAGTGACGTAGATAGAATGGATGAGAATATCAGTTTATATCGGGTTGGGGTTCAAGGAAAGAAATGATGGGATAGCATATTTACATGCCCTCTTGATGTATCAATATACAATCCTTGACAAATTAATAGAGTTCATAATACGATAATGCGTCAATTGCAATTTCGTTGACAAATTTCTATATATTATTGTGGTCATTACTGCACCAACCGCTATCTGCTGGAAATATAAAACGTAAAATATCGCTCTCAAAAACTTTATGTTCAAAGTTCATACTGAACACTTTGTAAATTCTGTGAAGAAGAAACGTAGATGTGCTGGCGATTATTGTAAAACAGTTGGCAGAAGTGTATGTATCAAATGTGATAAAAGACTGTGCATACGGTGTTTTGAATCTTATCACAAGCAATAATATTGAGTTCTAGTATTTAAATTTTTTTTTTATCAATTTTTCGTCTATTACTCATTTATAATTTTACTAACATATTTTATTCCAAAATCTAAAATGTGTATTTCATATAATTTTGTTCACCTATACATAGCCCAGCGTTGCCATATGGTGGTTACATAAACCAAAAGAAATACAGAAATATGTTATTTTACTCATGACTAACACTTTTTACTAAATATAACCTCAGAAATAAAAAAAAATAATAATCTGGGCTAATTCGGGTTTGTACACTTTATATTGCAGTGTATTAAACATTATGGACATACATATGGTTAGTCTCAATGACAGTTCTGATACTTCTGATACTCTGATACTTTCCTTCAAAATAACTAACAAAATTGTATTCATGTTTTTACTAACTTTCTTTATTTGCTTTTTTTGATTATTTGAATATAATTTTCACATACCAAATTTCTTATTTTAAATAAATAAAGAAAAGAAAATTAAAATTTTTCTCTTATGATTTTTCAATTTTTCTTTTGTCTCATTCCTTTGAAATTATGAAACGTTTAAAAATATTTTGTAAATAATAAAAAAGAAAAAAATAAGAGTGAAGAAAAAACAATTAAATGAATAAAAAAAAAAAAAGAAAAACAAAAAAAAAAAACAATATTTTTTTTATTAAATGAGAAAAAATATTCAACTTAACATAATTTTATTACAATGGGTTTATTCTTTCTCATTCTAACACGTAATCAATACAAAAAGTTACACTCAAAAAGTTGAGATTTTTTATAAAAAAAGAAAAAAACGGAAAATAACTGGAAAAAATTATTTAGTGAAGTTAAACTGATGTTGTAACCATCCATTTAAAATAAAGTACCCTTGAATACCTATAAAATATCCTCTTTCTATAGTATATATATATATATATATATATATAGGTAGGATGTACTTATATATTCACAATCACACAGTATAATACATAATTTAAATATGAAGAAAAAAAAATTGAATTGAGGAGACCATCAGTCATGAATATATGAATAGAGTTGGAAAATATAAAAGAAAAGAAAAGGAAAGAAAATCTAATATGAGAAATAAAAAGGAAATTGTAATTCCCGTTTATTTATTTATTTGTATACTTTTGATGTTATTATAAATGTATTCATATATATCCTTGTCATATATCCTTTTTTACCTCATATTTCTCTTGTGTTCTTGTAATTTTGTTTTGTCTCTATTTTTGTATTTTTTTTTGTTGTTGTTATTTTTGTTTCACCAATGTAAACCAAAAAAAGTCTAGTAAAAACTAAATTTTTATAAGTCTTACATTATATGATTCCGATGTATTTTTTTTTTTTCACTTTTTCGTAAATATTATTTTTTTTTTGGTATTTGCTTGTTTTTGTTTGTATTTTCATACGTTTAAATGCCTTCATAACAATTTTTGTGCTCCCCTGCCTCTGAACAACTTACAATGAAGAACGAAAGACAAAAATAAAAAAATAACAAAAAAAAGAAGAAGAAAAAAATATAACAACATCCTGAAAAGGCTTATTAAGCTTTATAAATATCTCAAGTGCCGTGTTGGTATTTCCCGTATCTGCTCATACCAGCATACATCGTATTGTACCTATATGTACCTATATGTAAAAAAAAAAAATACTTTAGGATATTTTTGGTTTTATTTTTGTTTTCTTTTTATTTCATGTTTTGCCATTTTTTCTTTATTCTATTTTGATTCCTTCGCATGGCACACGTATATATAACGGTAATTCTATATAAAATATGCAAACTCTTCTAAGAGTATCACTTTGAATGTTTCGTATACGAAATTTGAATATTTTTTTTTGGGTTTGGTTTTTGGCTATTCGAAAGTTGAGTTTTTTTCTTTTTCCTTGAAAAAAGTTCCGGCTTATCACTATAAATAATTTTGACTTTAGATGAAAAATTTTATGGAGTAAGAATGGAAAAAATGGAATGTACAATATTTTCAAATTTAATCAGAGAATGTTTATTTTATGGAAATTATTTGGGTTAGGAGAGCAGTTTCAGAACTTTTTTTTTGCCATAGTTTTGTTAGATAAATTTGTTGTTCAATTAATTCAAAAAATGTAAAAACTGGACACAATCCAGTTGTTCCTAGATTAAAACAGTTGTTATAGAAATTAATAGGTTATTATTTATTAAAATTAACGTACAAAATATCTAATACTTCGCAGTAGTAATCATACAAAATGTTGATTTTAGAGTGATATTGAAAGGTTTAAAAATCATCGTTAGTAATGCTTAGTTAGTCACTTTACAGGAGGTTCTTCGTACATACATATATGATTTGTAAATTTTTTTTTTCCTTACTCCTCTTGGGAGCATGGGGCTTCCACTTGACATTTCCATCGTACTCAATTTCTAGCTGCTAATCTCACTTTTATTTCCGAGGCAAGTAGAGGGTTGACCTACTGTAGAATACCACTTTGATAACTCTATCTGTGCCTACGTGATAAGACGACGTCAAATTTTTGTGCAAGTTGTCGCTGCGATTTTATTCATCTTTGACATTAAGATGCTTGACGTTACTGTACTGACTTTACTACTGGGTATGTTATGTCACATACTTTTTTGTTAGCTGTTGACAAGTGTGTAATTATAATAAGTGATTGTCCAATACTATTATGTTACTATGTTATGTATACTATTGTGTTATTTGGTTATTGTGTTGTATGAGATGTATGATCAATGGTATAGATATTATTATAGGTAATATTTTTTAGTTATATAAAGTAGTACTTATTTTAATTTTATATATCATATTTTGCTATATTTTTTACCCCCCACGGGAATCGAACCCATAACTACCACGTCGTAGTTACACCTACCACGTCGTAGTCGTAGTAAAACACATTTCTGTGCTCCAACCGATTAGGCACAGAAGGGATATGATTTGTAAATAACTAAGCCTAATGAAAATGGCTTGATGTATGCGGAGTTTATTCTTTTAAGATATATTGTAATTGATATGTATAAATTTAACGGAATCAAAATTGGAATAGTATCAACTAAGTCTGCTTGTTATATGATGCGATTGTGTTATCTTGAATCGACAAAAAAAACTTCAGTTAACAAATAACTAACTACATTTAAATAAAATAAATTTTAAATACTATATAACCCATACCGGGGTTTTTCGAAGATTTCAAATATATTTAAATATTCAATTTCAACTAAAATAGTAATAATTTAAGTTTGTTTTCAACAAAGTTTTGACCTTTATGCTTTCTGACTTAATTTCAGTTCACTTTAACAAACTGTGACTTCCAAAATGCAGTGAAACCGTATAATCTACAATGTAGCATCTTCCAAAATGTATTTCAAAAGCTCTGGGCTTTGTAGACTTATTCCAAAATGTTTAAAATACGTAGTAGAAACGTAAAATAAGAGCAGAGTATGTAGCGAAAAAATTTAGACTACATTTTGTATACATGTCATACAGAAAGTTACCATTGATCAGAAATTATAGGTTAGCATCATTTTTTGCCGAAAAAATAAGTTTTGTGCTAAATTATGTTATGCAAAATATGTTAATAAGATGTATTTTTCCGCCGAAAATATATGCTGACCAATGGAGATCGGACAATATTAATTTTGATGTAAGGAAAGATAAAATATTTAAGATTCAAGTTTAGCATACACTCGTTAAAATTACAATAGTTATTACACTCGTTATTAAAATTAATTAAATTATTGGCTAATATATTAATACATTCATTTTCAAAATTATTATTATTTACCCCAATCGTGGTTGTCAGTTATCAGTATTATTTATATCAATTTTTCTGACCGATTGTGAATTTTATCAACGTCACTGATAAATTGGTATCGGGGTGCTTAAAATTTATCATATTTTCTGATAATTGTCATAATGTGTATCAGTTACAAATAAGTTGTGTGATAAAAATAAATTTAAGGGTATAAGCATATCAATAATAGATATTAAGCATATAAGGATAACTGTAAAATTGTCAAATAAAATTCATTTAGATTAAAAAAACTTTAAGTATAATTTTAAAATAAAAAAAAACAAAAAAACTGACTTGAAAATAAAAGAAAATTATCAAAGACTAAAAGAAAAAGACAGGAGAACTAATAAAAATTAGAACGGGATTCAATAAACAATTTTTTCATATGAAATAATTTTTAAGTGGTTGTTTTTTTTTTTTGTTTTTATTTGAATTAATTTTATATTTTCTATAAATAGGTGTGATATAGCAAATAACAGACTGATATTTAGTTTGATTCAACCACAATATTTAATTAGCTTATTTTTAATTTTATTTACATTTGATTTATAGTTTTATTTCACAAAACCTCCTTTTGTTTACTGAAAAAAAAAAAAAAAAAACAATTTTCAAACTTATTTTATTTAACTTATATTTTTGGCTTTTCTATGAAATTACTTTAAACATCTTTTTTTTATTTATATTAGATTAACACTTAGTTTACACTTTAGTTTAAATTTATTAGCTTTACATTGACTTTCAACTTATTTTCAAATAAATTTAAAATTACTTTCATTTCAATTTCAATCCATTTTTTCATAACTACAAAATGTAAAAAATACCCTAAAATCTTTATTTTTTCACCGTTTGCAATATTTTTTCAGTTGTTTTGTTTGTTTTAATGAATACTCTCTAGAAGTTACTAACAAAATAAAGTCAATTTGAAAATTTTGATTAATTGATTTTTTTTGTATTTGTTTGCGATGCTAGCATCATATTTTCTATACTTAATATACTACTATAATTACTTGCAGTTTAATTAATTTTAATCTCAATTTGCTATGAGTTCACTTTCAATATGTATAGAATTAAGTAAAAATTGAAAATAAAGAAATTTAAGATTTAAATGTACTTTCAATTTACTTCAATCACATTCTAAATTAATTTTTAATTCACGTCAATTTATTTTCAATTAATTTTCAATTTGTTTTCATTTAAATTTCAATTAATTTCAATTAATATCAATTTACTTTCAATATAATTATGTTCTATCAATTCACTTTCCATAATTTATTATCAATAAAATTTGGGCCACTCCTATCTATCTAGAAAAAAAATCTAGAACTAACAAAAATCTCGAAAAAAAGAAATATCGAATTAAGAAAATCTCGAAAAAAAAATCTCGAATAAAAATTATTGGGTATGCATTCAACTCTAAAGTTTCTCCTAGTTCAGGATCTTGCATATACACTTGCAGAAATGTTCTGGTAAAAGGAATGCACTGTAATATTTTTATTTGCTTATTTTGAATCCTACTCTTTAATTCTTTCTAATTATTTTTATATTTAACGTTTAATAATTACTTTTTCGAATATATTTATTTGGATTTTCTTTTCAATATGCTTATATTATAATATTGAAAAACGATTTTATTCTGTAAATAAATGTTTTTAAAAAATCTCGATTTCGAGATTTGAAATTCGTGTTTTTTTTTCAAGATTTTTGCTTTCCAGATTTTTTTTTCGAGATTTTTTTTTCCAGATTTCTGTTTGTTTGAGATTTTGTTATCCCATAAAATTTGCATTTTGAAAACTAGAAAATAAGAAACATCGGAAATCCTATTGTGCACAAGAGTTGGAGATTTACAATGAAAGACAACTAACATAAGAGCAATAAAATTTAATTAAGTGTGACAATGTTAATTTCAAATGATTACCTTTATGTTTAGTGCTTACCTGAATCAAGTGATTTTTTTGGTAAATCCGTAGATTAAAATTATAAATTCGCGTTAAATTTTATTGAACTTAACTAGCAAATGATGTTGTTACTTGTTGCACGAATGTTATGGAATATAATTATTTATTATATAGTCAAGAACTCTCTATAATATAAAATGTATGGCTTATATTAGTTTACTGCTTTTTTGTTGTTCTGTTGAAAACTGCTGGATAGTTTTTTATCTTCATCCCCATCTGCAATCCTTTTAAAAATATTTAAGGCTTTTTGCTTGAAAGGTTTAATTTCAGCTAGAATAATATTCTACCTTTACAGTTACAGTTGGTGCTGGAAAACAAATTAGCAATTAGCCTTTCTAATGTCACAATTTGAAGGATCGATTTGTTGTTATTAAGTTGTTTTATTGGACCATTCTCAATACAAACTATCTATAAAATTCCTAGCTTTTAATGCTGATTAACTCTATAACTCATATTTAGGTGTTGTATAGGTATTCTGGTCTGTATAGAGGCTGTTCCACTGAAAATGCACAATTAAGTCACTTTCTATACAACTCCTAATTTTTAATTCTAAATGATTCAATAACATATATCAAGATGCTGTAAATTTTAACTAAAAAAAAATATATTTACTGGTAATCATTTTTGTAAAAAAAAACTTTTCATTTTCCATTCGCCTGAAAAATGATCAAAATTGTTTTTACGAATTTCATTGCTTTGGACTTCATTTTTCATATTTCAACATTCTTAAAAATAAGTTCTTACCAAAAAAATTACATTTTATATATTTTTTTTTTCCTTTGAATTAGGTTAACAAATTAAATTTTCAAGTAAAGAATTATTGTAATTTAAGAGAGAGAATCAATTTCCATTTTATGGTGCATTATTTTCCATTAAAAATTTCCTTCCGTTATTATTCAAATTTGCAAATTTAACTAGATTTATTTAATGTGAAAAGAAAACAAAAAAAATAAAATTAATGAAATTTTTATATATTTGTGATTTTCTTACCCATAAGCTTGTTGGAACAGTGTAAAGTAAATATAAAAAACAAAAAAAAACAAAAAAACAAAAATAAAATAAAAACAAAACAAAAAGTCAACTCACAAATCTCCTTTTAACTTAATTTTTAATTAGGGTGACAGGTATAAATTTTTATATATAAAAATTAGAAAAAATCTTTCTTAAAACGAACAAAAAAAAAACACTTTTTTATTGTCCTGCAAGGACAAATTTTCTTTAATAATTATCACTGTCTTAAAGCATTTATTATTTTTCTTGTTTTTTTCTTTTGTAGATAGTGGAACTCTTTTTATATAGTTCTAGAGATTTGTTTTTTGAAAGGTGGGTATTTTATTTTTATTTTAAATGGTTTTGTTATCCTTTTACGCCTAAAGTACACGTAAACTTACAAAAATATAACTGTAAAAATTAATATGTAAAATGAGAATCCTTATTTTGTATTGTTTTTATTGTATATACAAAATTTTTATGTATAAAAATAAAAATAAAAGAAGGACATATTTTTTTTCAGCTATATAGTTAAATATAGAAGCTCAAACATAAAAATAATAATAATATTAATGAGTAGAGAAAGAAAAACAAAAAAAAAATTACAAAGAATAAAAAAATAAAATAATAAAGATAAATAAAGAACCAAAAAAAGAAAAGCAAAAACAAAGTAAGAAAAGGTTAAAACAAAACATTGACACAAGGGTTATTTTTTGTCATTAACAGATTTTATTGATCGGAAAATACACATATATATATATATACAATATACATAATATTAGGTAATGTTATATATCTATCTATATAGGTACACAATATTTTATTAAATATATTTATTATCAAGGAAAATTTATTTTAACAGATGTTTCAATGGTAGGTAGATAGATATTGAACGTGTGTTGTCATCTGTCTAACAAATAAAACAAAAAAGAAAAAAAAAAACAAAAAAGAAAATTTTATATTATTAGATACACACATATTATTATAAGAACGAAAGGATTTAAATGTCAAAGATTTGCTGTCTTGTTTTGTCTTGACTATTTCAATAGATATTCATCTAAATGAAAACAAAATTAATGCTTTATTGGGAGTTCGTGTTAGTAGAGAGAGAAAATTCATTTTTTTTTTAAATAAAATTAGTTAACTTATTTCTTTAAATTTTTTGATCATTTTTGACCTTTTTAAGAAACCAATAGAAACAATATTGCCATTAAGACAATACTGTTCAACATGTATTTTATATATTAATGATTTCGTTGTAACAGTTTTAATGTGAATTTATACAATATGAAAACATATTGTAGACTATTAAGAGTTGTTCTATTAGCCAAGTAAATTTACATAAAATATCATTCAAGTTTATGAATAATATGAACAGTATCACATTTCAGTCGTAAGACACAAAGCATTGATATTCAAAAAGAAGTTTGACAAAACTGTATTCTCTCCCCTTTACTATTTCCCCTAATCTATGCTGAAGCCGTTTCTCAAGAAACAGTGAAGGAATTAGATATTGGTATAAAATTAAATGGTACTTATACAACATATAGTCGATAAAGTTAACCATCATAGCGAATTGTTCAACTTAAAAATGAATATATAAAAAATTAAATTAATGATCGTAAGAAAAAGAACATCTTACACTGCAGCAACAATTAAAATAAATAACCGTTCAATTGAGAGAGTCTCCGTTCATAAGCCCGGTATGTCCAATCCTGAGTCTTGTAAGAACGTTTGAAGTTTTCGTGCTGATTTATTCTATATATACTAATATACATTTATACAACTAATTTCATTTATAATAATGGACAAATTAACCCTCTTCAGTTTGTTCGAATCGGAAACATTTTGCCAGTTTTGGTTATGTTTGTTCCATAAAGCTTAATATGAATTAATGTGTAGAGTAAATTCTTCAAAATAACGCCATAATACTTAATAGTAATATGTTATATAGATTTTCAAGAAATTAGTAATGTAATTTTTATAACTTCAGAGAGCTATTAGAGTCCCTGTTTGTAGAGTGTTATGAATTTTAGGACTATATGACAATTCCTTATTTTAATCATCATGCCAATTTGGAGGTGACACTTATCATTTATATATGATAATATTGAACTGTATTGTTAATTTTTTACTTCTGGATAAATATCACTGTAATAAACAAGGGTTATGGGCCCAGGACGCTTCACCTGCGCTACAGATTTAAATGAATTATAACGATTATTATTATTAAATGTTGTGCATTTTAAAAGTAAATGCTTAAAAAAATGGTATAAAGATAAAACTCGTAACATGAGTTAGATATGGCACCTACTGGTTTTACATCAAAATATAGATGTATAAATCTATTTTGCAATTAAATTTAGAGATACAATTTATTGTATTAAATTTAAAGAAATATGTATTTATAATTACTCTAATCTGTATTTATAAAAAAAACTTATAGAATTAAACAAACCAACAAAATAATGAATTCTTAAAAACAAATAAAAATTTTTAAAAAACAAATAATTGAAATTTCTTTGAATAAAAAAAAACAAAATATTTTTAAATATATTATTTTTAAGATATTCTATTCTAATTCATTCAATTATTTTTTTTTTCTCAGAATTTTAATTTACAATTTTTGAAATTGCTGTTCAGTGAAATCTTAGAAATATATTTTTTTTGTAAACATATTTTTATAATAATGGAAAATTATTGTATGTTATGTTATGAAAATCATCTTTAACAACTCCTAATTGTCAACAATTTCATAAAACAAAAGAAAATGTGTAGGTATCTACTTATTTTACTTATTATTTAATTTTCTTTATTGTTATTTTACAATAATGTTCTTTCCTACTTTATACAAACTCAGTATATTCCTATTTTTTGTTTGTTTTTTAACTCTAACTGAGAAGCTTTTCCATTTTTCTTTTGTTTTTAATTTGTTTTTTTTTTTTTGTGTTTTCGTTTAATATAATTTCCACCGTATGTTTTTAATCACAAAATTATAATTAAAATTTTTTTATTTTTGAATGAGTTAAAAAGAAAAAAAAAACGAGCTTTATAAAATACTTGAAATACTTTAATTATTTTGTTATTTGAATATAGGTGGCGGAGTATGAGTAACAAAATTAGGATTAGTTTCATATTTGCTTGCACATATGTTATTACTCAAATCTCTCTTACAACTGCAAACATATCTGCTAACCTAATAATCGGACCTATAAATCATAAATCATAAAACGTAAAACAAAATGTTGCAAAAAAATAAGTTTAAAAATTCATATGTGGCGTAGAGAGGACATTTATTCATTAAAAACATTTTTTTCTTGCTTTACTATATTTAAATTTTAAATTTTTTTAAATTGTAAGGGTAGGGTAACCTTAAGCTATTATTTTCTATTAAAAAAAAAACTATCAGTGTAAATATTTAAAAATCAAAATCTATCATAAAAGCCTCATCTTTTGGTCAATTTTGAACTTTTTTAAACCATTTTGCTTTTTTTAACCCTTTATTGAATGCATTTTTTTTCGTGTTCAATTATAAAATTATAAAGAATTAGCAATTTTTTTCAAAATAGCTCTGGTCCGAGTATTTGGTAACAGTTTGAAAAATTTCTTTAAGAGCATTTATTAGTGGACGAATTTTAAATAACCTGTCATGACTTGAGTTTGCCTTTGATACATGTAAATCGTTATTATTAAAATGTAGCTGTTGACGTATTCATTCAAAAGATTAATATTGGTTCTCGTATTAAATCGTTTCCATCAGTTATTTCATCAGTATTTGGGTCAAATTTGGTATTTGAAATACTGATATCAAAATAAGTACGTCAATATATTTATTCAGTTCAGTTTTCGTAAGATATTTTGGTTTATTGGGCCTTTTTTGACAACTACAAATTTGATTGGCTAATCATAATAATTAAATTACGTATTACACACCAAAAAAGTATACCAACAGAATAAATTCAATTAAAAACCGAAATAAACAAAATCAAATTAACAACATTTCTCTATGTAGCTTTAATGACCAAAACAAATCAGATAGTCAGCATAAAGAAAATAGTTATTTAACAAATTTTGATAAGCTTAACGAAAAACTTTGATGCTTAGAACCAAAAACGTCTCATGGTAATGATAATATTTCTAATGTGGTCTTAAAAAAATTAAGTAATAAATTAATCGTACAACATTATGATCCTTTTCAATAACTGTCTAACCTATTCCTACTACCCGAAAGTTTGGAAAAAGGCCAAGGTTGGAAAAACCCAGCTATACCTGGAAATTATAGGCCAATAAACTTACTCCCAAACATAAACAAAATTTGCAAAACACCAATCAATCACAAAATAAGCGCACATGCTGCTGAAAATAATAGAGTAGTAGAGTAGTAGACAACAAGTTTGGATTTAGGCACAAGCATAGTGCAACTCATGCTATCACGAAATTAGTTTCAGATGTTTGCTGGAGTGTTAATAAGAAAAATGCTACCGGAACATGTCTCATTGACCTTGAGAAAGCATTTAATAGTATATGGTTAGACGGACTTGTTTACAAACTATACAAATATAAATTCCCTAACCAATTAATAAGTTGGTAATTAATAATTCACGATATGGTATCGCACAATAAATTCTACATTTCATCTAATGATACGAAAACGTGTTAAAATACATAACATCGAAAATAGTTTCCAGTAAGGGACGGTTAATTCACCATAATTTCCATTATATATTAATGAATTATTAGAACTTTTGAATGCGTTCAAAGGCAAAAATTTCTCATTAGTCTTTGCTGATCATATAATAATTTACGCTAGTGATAGTAGAATAGAAAATATTAACTGATTTATTAAAATATTATATGATTTTATAATAGAATACTAAACACCAAAGGGAAAATCATCAAGCTATCAAGCTTTTATTAGACCCATACTCACTTATGCAGCAACTATCTGGTACAACATAAGTGCTAGTCTAATGGAAAAAATTAGAAAATTTGAGAGAAAATGTATAAGAGTGTGTATTAATGAAAGTAAGAAACCAGAAACAAAATACGTACATTTTTACTCAAACAAATACATATACAAAAAATCAAAATTAAAAAGAATCGATAATTTTATAATTAAGTTGATTCGCAAACATTTTGATAGAGCAATTAACACTCTTTAAAAAAAATGGTTTAATATCTCATATATTCTACCATAATGAGGAGTATAAAAAAAGAACATTAAAATCAGGGCTTATAGCACCCGAACATTATTATCTATCTAGATAAAGAAGGTTTCATCCAAAACCAAAGCCAACTATTTCACTATAGTAGACGGGCTACATGCAGTAAAATAAAGTATGAACCAAGTGATATTGACCTCGGTAGCTTAAATATCGATACTTATATTCCTATTAAAGATATGTTTGATTACAGAGATTATTGGTGGTTAAAAAATTAATAAGAATTTACTAACTCTTACTCTTTAGGGTTGTTGTAGGTTAAGTTAGTAGTTAAGTTTTATTTTAAGTTCTCACAAACTGTATTGATTTTTTAAAAATTTTTTTTTACAATAGTTGAAAGTAGAAATTATCAAAATTATCAAGCTTTATAAAACTAAAAATGATATCAAAATTAACAAAAAAAAAAACATTATATATTTTTTTATATGTTAACCTAGTTTTGTAAACTTTTTTCTGGATACTGTAAAAAAAAAAAAGTATTTAAAGAAACTTTAATTAGTCTAATACTCCATAAACACGTCCAGAGCTTTGTTGTTGCCATAAAATTTTGTGCTATTTTCATCTATTGAAAAATCTGTTATTTTCCACAAAACATTGGAATACAGATTTTTCCAAAGAAAATTCTGATTTCCAAAGTAATTTTTGTTTCATATATTGTTCGCGGATTATTATTTCGTCATCTCTACCACCAATAACGTTCAAGGGTACGTTTTCTAAGTTTTCTATATTATCGTTATAGGGATCCATATAATCAATATATTCCATCAACACAATTTCTTCAACAACTTAATTTGTAGTTGGCCCTGTACTTTACTCTAATCATCAAAATGCTCATCATCATCACCCAATATTCATCTTCACTAAAATTCCAACCTTCTATAATTTTTTTTTCAATTTTTCATAATTAATAGCTCTAGACCCAGATTTTTCAACAATTATTAATAGACAATCTTGCACATATGCAACTCTTACAGATATACTATAAATTTTACAAAATCTGTTGCAACCGACATGTTCTTGAATATTTGCAATATTAACTTTGAAACGAATTTAAGGAATATTTGCAATAACAAATGCAAAGAAATAATAAAATTTTAAATAAAATTTTAAATAATTTAAACAGTTTTAATTAAAGAAAAATAAATTCGTACTATGTAAAAGTATTACACACGCGGTCACTGTTAATCTAAAGTTGATATATTTTCTCTAACTAAAAAAAAGAGCTGAATTTTGTTTAAAATAGAGAAAATAATAATTACTAACTCTTTTGGAAATAACTTGCATGTGTGCAATGGTATGCAACAAAGGGTTAATGAATAATTCCAAACTTTCTAAAGAAATAAACTAAGTTGGAAAATTTTTGATTTTTGTTGTGTAGCTAGGTAGCTAGCATCGTATTCAAAAATCAAAAAATACGTGTTTCAATTTGCAGTTGCATTACAATAACTCCGTTTTTCTGAGTTTGGAGAAAATCATGGAAAGTGAAACAAAGGGTGTGCTTGACCGAGCTGCGAGGATCTAAAATACTGTAGGACTCTTACCTACTAACGTCTCTAAACTATCATTGCTGAAATCACAATTAAAACTTGTCAAAAATATGACTAAGCATTAATTTTTGAAAATCAGCTTCTGAGCAAAAAGATTTGATGTACTATTTTTCAATAATAGTAAATAAATCAGTTTTAAAATCTTCAATCACCTATGTTTTCATAACATATTAAAAATAATAAAGAAAAATTAAAATTAGTATTATCTTATTTTTTAGTCTTTTTAGCCTGATTCCAAAAATGTTGGTTTTACTAATTTAGTAGCAAAAATGAATGTTTCCATTCAATTGGATAATGTAATTAATTACATACTTGGGGTAGTTAAAATTTTAAATGAGTAAAAATCACTTGCATAAGGATTTACCAAAGCTGAACAAATGATTGTTATGCTATATAAAAATTCACCACTTGAGATTTACGTGATATAAATTATCACGTAAATAGTATCAAAAGAGGTGAATATTATTATAAATCAACAATTTCAAATTTATTCCTCCTGATTTTATGCAATAAATTACATACACTATTAATAAAGTTTTGTTTTTTTTTATTTTTCTTTAAGCGCAACATTTAACGCGATTTTATTTTTTTATATAACAAAAAATAAAAAGAAACTAAACAAGAACAAAAATCTTAACAAATAATCCTTAACGGTATATTTTAGTTGTAAATTATTATTGTTTTACATATTTTTATAGAACATTTTTTACCATTTATATTTTTAGTAATCGTTCGTTCACTATTTATAGCCCATAACATTTGTTTCATTTTATATTTTTTTCTTCTGTTCTTAAGTTCTTTTTTTTTATTTATATTTTTTTATTATTATTTATTTTAGTTTTATTTTTTCATGTTCCTTTCGTTGGTTTTCTAACTTAACCAGAAAATTTTCGCTGACTGACTGATTTTCATTTTATCTTCACCTGATATCCTTTTAACAACAAATAACAAACAATAATGATTTTGTTGTGTGGTACAATATCATGTTATTAATAATATTAGAAAGAGAAGAAGATATGAAAATTTTATATTGCTTTTCTCTTATGTTTTTCCTACAAAAAAGAAAAAAAGAAATATATATGTATTTTTATTATTAAACGTACAACTGTATGGAGATTAGAAGGATGATGGAGCTGAAAGAAACTGACAAAAGGATATGTGCAATAAAATTCATATTATTCGATATTTTGTTGTTTGATAAAATATATTCATACTATGTACAGGGTGGTGTAAGCCATGAAAAATGTTAGTTTACACAAAGGTTGATAATGTTCTTTAGAAATTAAGTGTTATGATTTAGTTTAAAGCTTTTGTATTTGTTTTTTTTTTGGCTTATTTCATGAAAATATTCATTGTTTAATCAAATTATAATAATTATTTTAAAGTCAAACTAAATATACAGTAACATATTTAAAGCTACAAAAATAAATGTGGATATTTCTGTTATTTTATTTTGATATTTCTTATTATAGTTTATAGATTTTCTGTTTATTGTTTTTTTATTCCAGAATGGTGGTATATAATTTTTTTTTTTTAAAACAACAGGATTGTAAATGCAGATAGAATATGACTGGCGCAATTTTTTTATCACCTAAGGCAACGATTTTGATACAAAGAAGATTGAGGACTCGAACGCAGATTATAGATTTCTTTTTTGATTTGGATATTGTAAGCAAGATATTGTAATCTTTTGGCACGCAATAAAATCAGTATTCAATCCGTAAGGACTGTTATTGAAGCAATACCTCGGCAAACAATTATTAATAGCAGTAAAATTAACACTTTTGGTCAAATGCAGGATTTGAATAAACGAAAATGGAGAACATATTTTGAAATAATATATTTTTAAAAACTAACTCTCATGTTAGACACTTCATAAAAGTTTACATTTGAAAGAAAAACAAAATAAAAAAAAAAATTAAAAATAACAGAATGTGAATAAATTTGGTTTTATTTGTCGTGTAAAATTCATACCTCTCACTGTATACTCGAATGGTTAAATATTGGACTGAATGTTGGTTATGCTAAATATTACTATTCTACTTTATATCATTTGTGATTCTAGTTTTCAAGTAGAAAAAAAGAATTTTATTTTCTAAGGTAAAATTTTATTATTAATTTTTATTTATTTCAAGTAAGTAGATAAATATAAAACAAACAGCATTATAGTGTTTACAGCGTACATGTTTTAAAAAATAAAATATTTTTTAAAACAATCAGGCTCATCTCTACTGGTCTAAAGATTGATACGTAAATTAGTTTCTCATCAATTTTACAATACTTACTGTTACTTAAATAAAATTTTATTGAAAATGAAAATAGTAATAAAAGTTTTGATACCACTACATTTATAATAAAAATGATAATAATTGTTGGGTAAATCATCCTGTATATGTATAAAACACATATTGTTGTACTGTTATTACTTTTCTTTGTATTATTTTATATTTACTTAAAATTTTCCTTTGTTTTTATTTTTATATCTTTTTGTTTTGAATATGTTGTGATGACAATCAATATAGAATATTTGTCAATTTTATAGGTACCTGTATAATATGTATTTCAAATTTACACAATGTATATATATTTTAAATATTATAATAAAACAACAAGGTAAATTTTATGTATAAAAAATAGATCGTAAATTTTGGCTATTTAAGTTTATTGGATTTATTTGTCAGGATATTCTTAACAAATTTCAATAGGTATTTTAGATAAGAAACTAGATTTTGAAATGTAGAAATTTTATTTTTAAATTATTAGTTTTACCGAAGAAAAAAATCATGACTTTCTGTATATTGATTGGTAAAGCTGTGAGTTGTATCGTTGGCCAGTTTCTTATTTACAATTTTTAATTTTTTTTTTTTTAGACTATAAACTTGAATTTTATGAATGTATTTATTCTTATTGTGTTAATTTTATTATTTTAAAGTATTTCACCTGTGGTCTACGTCTACAGCATATTCGTTAAATTTATTTGTAAATTAACCTCTGCTTTTTTTTAACTAGGCGAACTTATATACAGTTCATCTGAAAATTGCCTCCTGATTTATTATCTTCTTTTTTATTATCTTCTGATGTATAATATGGAAGTGAGATTGTCAATTTTAAATCAACCGTCGTTAAAAAATTATATCACAACTGACAAATATCAAAAGTCAAATTTGGATCAGGGCGACATAACTGTAGTATTTTATAATATTAAGATTTTGATTGGTGATATTAATAAACTTTCATTTTTGAAATAGTATAATAATTATATAATGACTTAAGCAGGAAACATATGCGCATCATGGTAAGGTAACAAATTGATTCTGTCGATCAAAACAACATCTAAATAGAATCTGCCTAATCAAAAATAACTTGTGCCGAATATGTGAAGTAGAAGAATAATCTATTGAATATCATCTCTGTCGGTAAATATTATGAGAATCTAACACGTAGTAGTATTTGTCATTTCGGAAGAGCATTCAACAAAAAAATGGACACCAAAAAATATGCCACGGAAGAATATTTTGACTGTTTCTTTTTTTTATTTCTCCTTACTCCTCTTGGGAGCATAGGACTTCCACTTGAAATTTCCATCGTACTCGATTTCTAGCTGCTAATTTCACTTATATTTCCGATATAGTATTATAGGTAATATTTTTTAGTTATATGAAGTAGTAATTATATTAATTTTATATATAATATTTTGCCATATTTTATACCCCCCACGGGAACCGAACACAATACTACCACATCGTAATTGAGACACATTTCTATGCTTCAACCGATTAGGCCACTGAAGGGATTCTGACTGTACTCATCAAATTAGGTATCCTTTGATGTTAAAATCTAAAATTGGGGAGTTCTAAGTAGCCACGACCTCTTAAGATCTATTGTACTTAACCAACATCTATCCTTTGATGTTGGTCAGATATGTAATAACATTAATTCGGGTAATCACAACAAGCCAATTTGCAACTGAGTGTAGTGATATGTGACTAGGACCCTACTTATTATATATAAATTAAAAAAAATCTATGACAAAATTGTAAGCATTATAAAATTATATTATGAATTAAATTAGAAGTATGACTTTAATTAAAATAGTGTTTTGTTCACCAACACTACTGTCCAGGTCTCGTATCGATAAATCAATAGTGGTAGCAATCAATACGGGTCACTGGCCGATAGGAATACATTCAATGCTTCCAAACTGGATATTCTCTTAAATTGATGCAGTAAATTGATAATTTTATTACTGATAGATTATGTACAATAGATTATTACGAATAAAACAGATGAAACACGAAACTTTTGAACACTTACTTTGCTGCCCAGAGTTACCTAGATCCAGATTCCGGACTTTAGATAACCTAACAACATAGGAAATACTGCGGAATGAAAAATTGGTGATTTGATCGACTATTTCAATCATACAGGGTGGCCTTGGTATTAATTTCTTTGGATGAGTGACAATCAACAATAACAAATAGGTTTGTCGAGTTGTGGTAGCAATAAGTCACAATGAAGTACTAATTGGTTTTTAAGCGATGCACATTACTGGAACTCGTCATAATTTGTTGCAGTGTTGGACAATTATAGTGACAATTCTAAGTTTGATTTTGATTAGGAATAATTATAGATAATACAATTTGTACAATATATCAAAATTATAAATAAATATTTTCGGTATACATAGAATTACCTACTTCAGTTTCTGTATTTGAATTGGGAATATCACAAAATAATTATATTATAAATTGATCCAAGATTATTGCATTGTATAGCATACAATTTATTTTCCATCATATAAACAAGTTTTTATTTTGATTTCAAAAATTTCTCTTTAAAAAAACTTTTAATTATTTTTAGTACTAAATATGCAAGCGAACCAAATGATACCATTTTATAATAGAAAATAAAAACTTTTATACTTAACACTGTAACCCTATCAAATTTATTCTATAAAACTTCAAAAAATTCTTTAAAAGTAATTTTTCATAAATTATTACCATCATTACATCATTATAAAGAAAATGTTCAATATTTCAGTTCGAATCCTTTATTTTTAACTTGTTTTTGTTTTTGTGCTAATCTTTCAATGGAATTTTTACGGTTTTTAACATTTTTTTTTTATTTTATCATTAGACGTATTTATATTATTATGTGTTTATACATATTATGTAGATATATATATAAATATATATATGTATGTAATATTAAAATATATAAACAGAAATAAAAGGGATGAAATTCTAATAATATATAAATAGTAATATATATATATATATATATATATATATATATATATATATATATATATATTATATAATAATATATAAATATTGTACATACATGAAGTTAACCAAACAAAAACTTACACATTAAATTTATAAAGCACAAAATATATAGGTGAAGGTCCTCAAACTTATTTACTAAAAAGTTATAAATTTTTAGTACAGAGGTTAATAGAATGAGGCATAAATAGTAAACTTGGGAGTAATATAAAGCAAATAAATATAATATATATATATATATAATATAATATAATATAAATAATATATAATAATATATATGTATATATTTAAATATATTTGATTATTTTCATTTTATCATTCATTTTCCATCATTCACCTCAATTGTAAACCAGATTTTTTTAATACATAAAAATAATTTTTCTCTCTAATGTTCTAAACTGTAAATTGTAAATTGTAATTCTCATGTCCTACTCCTATCCTGACATGGAATACACATATTTTACTCAAAATAATCTAAAAATAAACTGAGATATGAGAAATGAGAGAAGAAACGTAAAATGAAAATCATGGCAGTTACTTTTGGTTGGGTAAGTATAATAGTAAGTAATTTATAAGTTTGTAGTATTGTAAAATATTAATTCTTTATTATTATTAGATACTATAAAATAAATTTATAAAATTATAAGTATTGCATTAATTTTTTTATTTTGTTATATTGGAAATAATATTTCATATTTTGTTCATCATACTTTTTCTTTTTCTTTACTTTGTTTTCAATAATACATTTTGTTTTATGATTCATGTATATCAAATACGTAATAGATAATTAAATTTAGTTTTATTGATCATAGCTTAGGTTTAAGCTGTCTGATCTTATTGTCTTTTTTTTGTATATAATTCAATTTAATTTAAATACGCTAACGAGTTTTTATAATTGCCAAGTTAAAAAGTTTCATTTTTTCCTGTTTTTTTTTTTTTTTTTTTTTTTTTTTTTTTCTTGAGTTATTACATTATAAGTCTTTAATTTTGTTCACACCTGCTAACACAATTACAACAACAATATTGTTTCCATACAATTTTTATCATAAATCATAATCATTACATATTTCATATTTTCTATCATATGTCATTATTAAGCATTAATTTTTATAATTTAATACAATATTTGTTTTTTATTTTTCATTTTTGTTAATATCTTGGAATTGTTTCAATTACAGAATGCTTTAAATTAATAAAAAAATAAATAACTAGCTTTGAGATTGGATGGGAATAAAAATTAATTATTATTATCACCCATATTCTCTTAGACCCATCTTTGACGAGAAGAAAAAATTGATTTCGTCTCGTCTCGCTGAATACGCATTTCTGTTAGACACTGTAAGCGGTGCGATAAAATATTTTATTTGTTGGTAGTACTGATCATCTTTTACTGTCAAAAAAGATTATTGATATATTAACAAAATATGGCTTATAAATTTTTTGGAAGGTATTAGTGTGGTTTAGTTTTAAAATTTTTTTTAAATAAAAATTAATAATAAAATTTATACAGTTTAGTACATAAACCGTAGTAAAACAGTAATAATAAAAGTGGTTTTTTGTGTTTTTTTTTTCCAAAACAAAAACACAATTTTAATAATAATGCAAGACAAATAATGAAAAATTATTTATTAATCTTTACTTAACTATTTTATCTATTCAATTTATTTATTTAATTCATTTTTTTGCTAAAAAAAAACACAAAATAGTTTCGCGAGATGCTCGATCGTTTACATTTTTTGAGGATATAAAAAATGGCTGCCTTCTCTCGTCAAAGGTGTTAACAGAAATTATTCACGAGACTATTTTGACATTTGCCGTTGTGGCAATTCGCTATCGTCTGCGTCTAACAGAGTACAAAATGATCTCTTCAGAGATATTTTCACGCGATCTAGCGAGATGGGTTTTAAGAGAATATGCGTATATATAAATTTACTTAGAAATTATATTAAAATTTTTATCGTATTTTACTTTGAAATAAATAAACAGAAAAACTTTTCTCTTTATTAATTTACATTGATATATAGATATAGAAGCTATATCACCATTGTATCTGAAATTTTATTTGCTTTTCGCAAGATTAATTTAATAACCTTATAAATTTATTTTATAGTAAAATAATAGATTTTACGTTAAGATTTTGGTCTATTTTTATTACTCACAGATGTATTAATAACAGCTATAAATAATTTATTAAATCAATCAAAGCAAAAATCAGTAGTTGTATAGGTAGCTTAACATTACAAATACCTACTGATGAGTTCAAGTAGTGTTATGATGAACGAAACAACTCCTTATTGCTATCATTATTATTATTTTTAATATACAAAATAATTACCATTTCAATTTAAAAAAAAAATGGAATACGTATTACGAAAATAAACAACATGTTTTAAATAACAGTTAAAATAAATTATATTAATACTTCTAAAAATTAAATTTCAACATACTTGATTAATACTACCTTTGAAATAATATTATTTTTACTTCTTTAATATAAATTTTTATTCTTACTTTACTTTCTTCTGAGTTACCGTTACTATTTTAAGGATAATAACAGTAAAATGAAATGAAAACAAAAGCAACAGAATTTTTCCTCTTCATTTCTATTCACATTCTCTTCTCATTATCATTATTCTCTCTTCGTATTTGTAATAATATCTACTACTTACTTACTATATACAAATACAATGTACCCACCGTTATCTATATAAATCTAATAAAATAAAGAGAGAAAATTTTCAATTTTGTTTTTGTTTTATTTTCTTTTATACATTCATTCGTAAAATATTTTCAATTCATGTATAGATTGTGATATTATTCTTTAGTTGTAGCCGACGTAAATTAAATTGTTGGGAAAATAATTTGTGGGTGAATCTGACACACTGAGGTAAAAGAGGGATTATAGTAGTGCAATGAAAATTTATAAGAAAAACAAAATTCTATACATAGCATAGAATACACAATAATATGAGAGAGAAAAAGAAAACAATATTTTAGATCCGGCCTGTCTGATAATACATTGTAACTGACTGGTACGTTATTTTTGTTTTTGTTTCTTTATTTGCCCCGTTTCTATTCAACATATTATTATGTATGTATGTAAGTATGTATATAGTAAATAATATACCTAGGTACTTGTTGGTATATTTAATCAAAACGAAAAATAAAACATGACAAAAACGAAATGAAAAACCAACAAAAATATAGAAAACAAATAAAAAGGAAAAAAAAAGGACGAAAAAGTAAAAAAAAAAAAAGAAAATAAGAAACAAAATTTCTTTTTGAATACCAAAATTGTTGGTTATAACCTAGTCGTGGCAGTTTACTAACAGCAATCGTTCGTAACGTTTTAAATCCAAATAAAAATACATAAAAAAGAGTTCTCTTAAGACATTTTGATGATGGTTAAGAAAAAAAGATAATAAAAAATGAAAAAAAAAAATTATAAAAAAATAAACAAAATAAATAAATTATAGAAAACAAAGTTAAACAAAGTTTTTTTTATATCGATAGGAAATACAACATTTTTCGTATTTTCATAAAAAAAAAAACAAAAAAAAAGAGTGAAAGGATTTTATTTTATATTGAAAATTATTTTATAGAATTTTTGCTGAGTCTGATGAAAGTTTTTACCACCATTCTGTATCTTTTCATTTTTTTTTTTTTAAATTATCCTCAACAAATATAACAAAAACAAAAGTAATAAATAAAAAATAAAAATAAAACAAAAAAAAAATACAAAAAAGGAATTTCTGGAATTTTTGTTAACAAATTTATAAAATTTCAGTTATTGTTTAAATAGTTTCCTCTTTGATATTCATCCTTTTATCAACTCATTATTATTATTGTTATTATAGAATATATTTTATTCTAAAATTTAATTTTCATTACATATTAAATTTAAAAAGAAATAAACCTTAATATTGTTATAAATGAAAATTTATTATCTATATTATATTATTCAACAAACAAAACAAAAAGGATATTACTAATATGGTAAATTTTTGAATAAAAGGATTAAATATTGTATTTAATTTAAATTAAAATAAGAATAAGAACAAAAAATATTTATTTCAAATAAAATTCGGTTCGGTTTCTTTATCATAAAAGTAGTTTACAATATTATTTGAATTTAATAATGATAACATTAATTGATTATGTGTGTTTTTAATTTGGTTTTTAAAAATCACAATTAGTTTTGTTTGTAATTCGGGCAAAGGATGTTAAGAAACAATTGTGTTTCTAATTTGTAAATTCAATTAGAATAAATGAAAAATTCAAATAAGGATAAAAGTTTTTATTATTTAAATTCAAAATTTTTATTTTCATTTTAAAATGAAAATCATTTCAAATGAATATATGTGTATATAATTATTTATTTGATTGTTGGTAAATTGTAATTACAATTATATCCTCAAAGGATTTTAAATACAAAATAAGCAATTTTAATCTTATTATAATATTAAATTTAATTACAAATAATAGTAAAACAAAATAGTTTACTATACTTTAGTATTGGTTAAGAAAATAATTTAAAAATAAATATATGATTAAAATTTAATAAAAACATAGGTAACAAAACGTTTCATAATAAAGAAAGCTTATAAAAGTTTAATAAAAATTAAAACAAAATTGTAATAATCCCAATAATTATGATTCTATACTAGCAATTAATATTGACATTTGAATATTTTTTTGTACAAAAATAAATAATAAGAAACATTAATATTTTTAAAGTTATTTAAAATAGTTTTGTAAAATGTTTTAAAACTGATAAAAATATTGCATAAGTGAAATATTTTATGATGCAAACAAATCGGTGTAGAAATTAAAATTAGTAAAAATATAAAACTATTTTACTGAACATATAAAAATACCTATTATAATATAATATTTTCGGGCTGAACTAAAACACAAAAAAAATATATTAATCGTTATCAAATCAAAATATTAAACTTAATCTTTCTCTCGTATTGCAAATACGTTATTTGTACCGGAAAAAAAACGTGTATTTTAAAATATTTTATTCGGATTTTACTATCACTTTTAAATGATTAATGATAAAGTGAAATTTTAAAAATTATTGATATCAAATTTATTATGTTTAAAAATTATTTATACCACACTGATACCCTAATGGGCAACTAATTTCGAAAATATGGAATACCTATAATGCAATTATAATAATAACAAATATATAATGCAAATTTTACAATAATTTTGATTAAAACATTGATATTAAAAGAAAATTAGGCAAAGTGAAAAATAAAAGAAAGTTTAAAGACAATATGCTAAATAACCGTAAAAATTAAATATAAATTTTTATTTTAAAATCAAATTTCCCAATTAATTTAAAGTAATAATACATTGTGTAAATTATTTAATTTATTTAAATCAAATTATATAAATCGTTTAATTTATTATTAAGCTCAATATTTTTTTTTCCTTTATTTCAATAAAATCTTAAGTTTAAAATAATATTTCATTATCATAAAACTAACAGTTAATTATCTTAATTATTTAATTTAAAAAAAAATTGTTTAAAACATCTTATTGATACCTAAACATATTAAATTGAGCTTTTGAATAATTTTCGTTTAATTTATTGAATTTAAACTATCATAATACTGGTACGATACTATTTCGAACTGGATATTGATTTACTATTACAATACTAGCATTTAATTAAATATGAGTATTTTAAATTCAAGAAAACGTATAGTAATCAAAATATAAAATAATATAAAGGGAATTCATTTAATATAATAATATAAAAATAGTTGTAATATCAAATAATAGATATGATAGGTGCATAATTAAGAATTTTCGGTTAATTCAGTTTAATTAATTTACAATTCATAATTTAGTGGTTTGATTGCAAAGAAAAGTATTAACATCTGGTAGAATAGTAAACCTTTGTTTTTTTGTATTACAATGTACAATACTATCTATGTACTATTTTTACTAAATATGTTACATCAAAATATGGTTTTATAATATAAAAGAAAATGATGTATATAACAATGTTTATTTATTATTTAATAATATTGATATAGTAATCAGTTTCAAGCAATTAACATAAAATATATACTTAACTATATGTATATTAATTATATATTTGAATACAAAATTTAAAATTATATAAAACAAAATATAAGCAAATTTAATTCCTACATAATTTATGTACTATTTTCGGTACCGACTATACTATGAAAATAAAATTAAAACAAAAAATCAGTGCTTTGCGGTGTAAAATTAGTTTTTAATACTGTTTTACTATACAAAAATTATAAAAGAAAATAATTTTTATTTATTTATAATTCTATTTTATTTTTTTACTTTGCTAAAATTAAGGATATCAAATGCATTTTTTAAAAATTTTTTTATGTAAATATTCAGTATAAAAAAGTATGTATATTAATTTATTATTTTTTGAAAATAATTGAAATTTGTATATTATGATTAGATTCTAATTTGTATTAATCTAAATATTAGAAATTAAATATAAGTGATTAGAGACAATTTGAAGTTATGTGAATAATCTTATGTATATATGTACATATCATTGTCTTACAAGGAAAACTGACTATCTGCAAATTTACGCATGTTAAACGTTCATGCTTTTTCGACTGCACATTTATAAATAAAATTAAAATATAACCAATGCATGTCGACTATTTGATTTTGATTGTGTTTCTCTAATACAACTAAAATTGATTATTATTATTTTATTTTTAATTATTTTTAATAATATTTTATTAAATATTTTTAATTTTTAATTACCTCTAAAAAATTCAAATAAATCAAAGTTTTTTTTTTAACTATTAAAAATTTATCAGGATTAAACATAATAAGATTTTAATGAACCGCGTAAGTATTGATACCGCTTTAGTTGGACGAAAGAAAATAAGTACTTTCACAAATGTAGGTAGTCGCTGCAAGACTAATCCTACAAATCAAGCCCATCAAAAAATAATTGATAAGGTTTTAAGTCATACTAAAACCTTTCCAGTTGTATATGGATTTTTGGCATTATTGCATTGTAAATGGCATTATTGTTGTAAATTTCCAAAAGACAATATTTAAAAACAACACTTTTAATTGCTAAGATGTTCAATTCATATAGAGAACAAAATTTATGTTAAAATCGATAATTTTAATTAGTTTTAGGCGTTGTTACATTTAGGTCCTACTTTTGATAGAATTATAATAGACCACTTTTCAAACTAAAAAATATAATAAAATCATTGTATTCGCAAAAATTTGACTTGCAAAGTGTTTTTAGATTACCATTCTTATTGTCTCTAACATGTATATTGTAGTCAATACCTACATATGCTTTGATGCTATGCTTTGATCTTCTTCACAATGTTCCTCTATTGGAGTCTATTTTTGGCAATCGTTTTCCAGCTTTCAACTTGTAACTATCTTGCTCTCAGTCTACATCTAGCTCGATTAAGATTAGGACGACAACTAAATATTTTACATTATGGTCTTTCGTCTTCCATTTTAACGACGTGGTCAGCCCAGTCCATCTTAGTCCTTGCGCTTTTATAAAACGAGCAATATCTTCAGCTTTAATTAACTTTTCAAGCTCATTGTTTGTCTTTTTCAATATATTCACCACTTTCGAGCATTTTTCTAGCTAGATTTTTGTTAAGTATTTTTCACTCTAAAGTTCGAAGCAAATTTTAATCACTCATTGACTAAACCTCACAAATAATAGATTAATAAATTATAAGTTTGGTATGTTAACATAACAGTTTCAATTGCATAAGTTTCCTTTTTGGAAAATAACACGTTTTGTTGCCCATTTGAATTTTATTTTGTATACCATAATGCACACTGTTGTCATTTTAAATTAGTGTTCCGATATATCTGAAGCCAAATACTACCTCAAAGTTATATTCTGTAATTGTATAAATTTCTCTGGACATTTTCAGATACTTGGTCTTATGTTCGATGATTTTTAGACCCACTTTACATTCAAGCACCACGAAAGTTTCTGTCATATCAAATGTTGTGTAAAAGCATATCAAATCTTGTCGTGTGCATAGATCAAATCGTCCGCATAGATTAAGCTGCGACGATTTAGTAAAAATATAAATAAAAATCAAAACTTATAATATGCGTATATAATTTTTGATTATTTATCTACGAAGCACCGTTTCCAAATAATAGTTAGAGGTGAGGTGAACTGACTTATAGGTATACTATACATTATTATTCTCAAAATGTAGCTAACTTATTTAATTAATTTAGTAGAATTATTTGTTTATATAGTTGAAGGTTCACGGTAGGTGAATTTTTTACCATAAGAACAATCGTATAAGAAAGTGGATTATATTCACAGTGCAATTGAGCGGACGTAAAATTACGTATCTGTGTAAACTGTTGTGTACATAACGCTTTATTCTAAAAAATTGGCAATTTCTTCAGCAAAAAAAAAGAAAATTAATACCTGGTTTACATTATGTTAACTATTATTAGCTGCTGATTTATCAGCAACATGTATTAGCCATGTATCAGCATAATGTACTAAAGTAAACAGCATAATGTAAGCCAAACATAAAGGAAGTAATAACAAAACTGTGCGGAAGCTTTAGGAAACCTTCACATCATCATATTTGACAGTATTTATTGATGAAAGAGAAGAAATACTGATGTGTAAACACATATTGATAATTGATATCAATATAAATTGAAGAAAAAAATAGAGTTTATCCTATTTTCTTCAATATTTATTAAGAGAGATAAAATAAATATGGCGAATAATGAAAAACTTAGCAACATTTATACTTTTTTATATGTTAATTTTTTTATTTTTTTTTTTATTTGACATTTGGTTTATATTTACATGGTACTTGATTAAAAAAGTTTTTATTTTTATATCAGTTTTGGTGAATATATATCAGAACAAATTGGCAAATAGTTTGATTGTTTAAAAACCAATATGTAAAATGTCTCAAATTTCTCTCTCTTCAATCACAAATCATTAATAAATATTGAAGAATATTGATGTGTAAACGCTGCCTTAGAATTGAAAAAAAATCATCAACTAGAATCGGTAATTTTTTCTAATTTATTCTATTATTCTATGAATTTGATTTTTGAAAACAAAAAAACCTTTGGAATATTAAAATTTTTTCGTACTATTCATTTTGATTAATTTAATACTCTATTATATTATTTTCATTGAGGCAATATTGTGTTAACATTATTTCTATATAATTTAGATGTGTCCTTTTAATGTTCCTATATTTTGTTTATATAATTCAAAATGAATTCTAAAATGGCTTAAAAAGCACTAAGTAAAAATTTTGTAAGCAAAACTGAATAACAAAAGCTTTATTAATTTTGTTCTCGTAGAAAATTGGCCATATGTTCACTTTCTGACTATATGTTCAAATACTATATTTAATTAATTTCACTTTTTGAAAAAAAATTTAAAAAGATAGTCCAAAAAATTATATCTCACTTAAAAAAAATCCAAGTTCTTAAAATATATTAAAATTATATTATTGCAAAAACACTTTGATTGTAAATTCTGACCAATTACTTTTTTGTTGATAGTCAATTTCCATTGTAATACGACGATATACATATTATAATTTTAAAAAATACATATTATATTTTTATTTTACATTATTTAATCAAAAAAAAATAATTCAATTTTTTGTTTTTAATCATTAAAGAAATTGAAAAATACAAATTAATTATTATATAAAATGTGATAAAATACTTTTCATACTTTAACAAAAACCTTTTTTATATTTTAAAAGAAAAATAATTAAAATAATATTTGTGTAAAAATTAATTTTGGTTACTATACATTAGTCAAGTGGTATGATATAATATTCAAAATATTAATTTTGTTAAAAATATTTCACGATAACAAATTATAGTTTGATTACCATTGGCCAGGCCACACCATGTCAAATTTATGAAGGCTAAAATCTACTCAAATATAATTTCATTTTATCTATTAATAATTATTAAATATTAAAATTAATATTTTATAATAATATAAAAATTCTATTCTATTTGTTTAGTGGCGAAAAGGCCATCAAATAATTTAATTTTATTTATTAGAAGTATTAATAATAATAATTATAATAAAAAAAAAAATTAAATAATAAAAGATATAATATAGATATTAAATATAATAAAATCTATATTAAAATTTAAAGAAATCAATTATATTAATAAATGAGTGAAAATATATAATAGTTATAATTATTTAAATAATTTGTATAATATTATTTAATATTTATATACATAGTGAAAATAAAATATAATGCAATAAAGAAAAATTTAATAATTCATAATCAAAATAGTGCTTTAATTGTGCTGTTTAATAAAAAAAAAATAATTAATTTAAAAAAAGTTAATAAGATTAAGTATATTCAATTAAAAAATAAATAAATAAAAGAAATATAATTATTAAATTTAATTTTACTTAATTTATAAAAATGGTAAAATCCATTTTCATTTAATAAAAATAATTAAAGGAAAATAATTCAAATTTAAGAAATTCAATTATAAAAAAAAATAAATTAAATAATCAAAAAAATATATATGTATATATATAATATAATATATGAAAATAATATTTAAATTACAAATTTAAATACATAAATGTGTATAATATAATATAAATATTTATATAAGTGTTATAAGAAAAAAAAAATAAATAAATAAAAAATTTACGGCAATTCAATATTCAAGGATAAAAAATGCATTCACTTTACTGTATCCTTACAGGTAAATTTATTCAATTTTTAAATAGATTGTATACATTTTATTTTTGTAATTTACAGAATAATATTTTAATTTTTGTATATAAAAAGGTGAAACGCTATTATAATTTTTTCTTTTTAGTTTTCTTATATGTTTTTTTATTTATCTTAAATGGTTATGCATTTTAAATGGTACTTATACACATATATATAATTTTGATTTAAAGAATAAATCTACTTGTAAATTTATAATAATAATTTTTTATAATAATTTTAAAAGCAAATTATAATGTCAAAACAAATATATTATACTTAATGTCTGTTTTAATTTATTTATTCAAAATATCTCAAAAGAAGCTTTCTTGCTCGTGCAGAGTTTTGTAAATTATAAATCTTGGTGATTCCGAATTAAATTGTGTAGCCGCGTAAGACTGAATGACTATATTTCAAAGGTAGTCGGTGTTTCCAGCTTTCCAAAATTTAATATCTATAATATTGCAACTTATCCTTTAAGGACGAAAAGGATATGTGAAAGGATCTTTCTTTATATACAAAACGTTCTATCTGTTGTCTTATAAGATATATATTATATATATATATTATATTCGGTAAAATATTCTAGTAAGATAATGGCCCGGGTCTTATACATATGTATGTATCTTATATATAGATATTTTATTGTTCATTTGAAGATGATAAATACTGACGTTGTAGAGATACTGTGACATCGTAAATGTATCGGCATCGTCCCAACATATTGACGTATGATCTTAAATGTCAAAAAAAATTGTTTACATTGTCTCATGATCGGTTATTAATTTTAAAGTGTATCCGCGACTCATTTTCACGACACGGATTGTTAAATTATGTATCCGGAAATTTGTTGATACACAGTATAGTTTGGTAAAGATTGAGTCTTTTTTTTATTAATCAAGCAATAAGTTTAAAAATTAAAGAAAAATAAGTATAAATTTTTCTTCGTGTTTCAAAAATAATTTAAAAATGTTTTTTTTTTTTTTATTTTAATTTACATTAATATTAATAGGAAATGGATTCACGAAAGAAAGATGCTTTAATTTTATTAGCTATAAGGCTAAAGTACAAAGAAGATTTTTGTTACGAAATTATCCATATTAAATCTCCATATATTTATTTATTTTTATTTGCCTTAATTTGTCTAATGATTACTTAAAAATAGAGTTTTATGTACATATAGTGTTACAGGAAATCCTTTTCATCTCCAATATCAATATTAGGTCAGCAATTAAGCTACAATGAGTTATATTTTGTTTAATTTTTATTTTGAGTTAAGGAAAAATGACAAAAAACCTTATAATATTTTTTTTTGTGTTGATGTTGTGATTTTATATTGTTTTTTTTTTTTTTTTTAATAAAGTTTTTTTACGAAATTATCCATATTAAATCTCCATTATAATATAATCTTTCACAAATGTATTCAGTTCAAATATTTTAAAAATTTATCCACAAGCGTATATTTTGACATTTTATTTGACGTTTATTTCAGAGACAATGTGTTTAGATCGGAATTGTAAGCAAAGTACATTGCGTCGCTTCGCCAACACAATATTGTCAGTTTACAAAATTTGACATATTATATTATTTGTATGTACATTGTATCGGTTGAAATTTTTTGGATACATTTCCGATGTCACCGTATTGTAGTTCAAAGTAGAACAGTTTAATTTATTTATTGAAAAGGAGCTTTCTAGAGTATATCAGAGTAAACATTTTTGGTAAATCATAAAACTTTTCTAGAAAATAAAAATGTTGATATCATTCAATTATTAAATGTAATACTTGTTTAATTTTAATAAATGTCACATGAACACGCTAAAAATATCCCTATTTAATTATACAAAATCAAATGTGGAATAATTTAATAACAAAAAAATAAGACCGGTATATCTACCATATGAAGACAATCATTAAAATTTGGAAATTTAATACAATTAATCGATAAAACTTACTTAGGTGGCCAAAAGATCATGTAGGTCCTGAGTTTTCGGTCACGGCACATTTAATTAAAAAATATTTAAATTATTAATACTAATCATTGTACGAGCTAAATACATAGGTATTTCTTAATTTTATTTTTTAATGTTGCTGTTGCTATTTAAAGGACATTTAAGTTAGTTATTATGTTGCACAACTTATTGTAAGCTTCGGTATCCGAATTAATTATAGATTCTAAGCATCACTAAGGCAGTTTAAAATCGAATATGATTAGCGTATCTGATATTGTAACTATATGAATACCATGATTGTGAATCAATTTGATGTTACTTGTTTTAATATTAGTATTATGAATATGTAAATCATGTTTCTTATATCGATCAAGTTATAAATTCAATATGTTTTGTTTATTATTTGTTTATTGTATATAGGTTTTGGATTTGTACTACTTGTATTTATACTTGTATAGTTTCCATATGTTTAGTATTTGTATTACATCAAAATGACAATTCCATAAGACATAACACTATGTAATACTATACAAAATTTGAGCTTTAATTATATCGACAGCTGATGACATTATTTTTTTTGAAAATCCCCGATATTCTCTTCTAGTTTTTATTTCAAGGTCAGCTGTATTCAAGTTCTAATTTTCATTATCCCAAGATATTTATAATTTTTTACTTCTTCTATTTTTTGATTATTATATTTGATACGAATATTAATTATATTTACAAGCCTTAACTAATTAATATAAACTTTGTTTTATTTTTGTTCACACTTAATTTGTGCCGATTCATCCAATGTAAGATGAACCCCAACCGCTATTGATTTTTCTTTGACAGTAATTTTTAAAAACTGCTAACATTCTAAAATAACATTTAAAAATTTTGTTCTCTTCTATGGTTTTTTTTTTTTGTTGATACGAAGTGTAGCACTTAACTTTAAAATTTTCTGAGAACTTCATTCCAAAAAAAAAAAACAAGAAGTTTTTTTTTATTGTTTTCTTTTTTGTATATTATTTTTTTCGCTGAAGATGTTTTGTGGTATTATTTGATAATATAAAATCCTAAAATGTAGAAAATCCAATTTAAAGTTTGTCCTTACCATGTACTTACCATATACATAGAAAATAAAATATGGAAAATATTTTATTTAAGAATGGGGAAAAAAATAATAATATTCAAGGATCTAATTTTTAATGTAATATCTTTTCTTATTAATAAACGGGTAGTTGTAGATGAATAAGTAAGTCGATTTTCTAATTTCGAATTTATTAAATTATAAGCTGTCAATTATGTCAATTACAAATTTTAAAATTTTTTTTTTCGTTTAAATTAACAGTAAGGTAAATTCTATTAAAATAAAATTGGAAGTTAAATTTATTATTGTTTGTTTTTTTTTTTTATTCTTATTTGTTTGTACAGTCGAATCCGCATCTGAACAAAATTTCCTTAGGAATAAAATACAGAGTATTTCATCATAGCGAAATCCACATATAATTTGACTTACATATATAGTTTTTTGGTTGAACAACTCCTATTTATTTCACAAAATGTTTAAAATCACAATTTTTTTCTTTTGAAAATTATTAATGGTGCTCAAAATGCACCGACTATAATCCAAGAAGTGATCGCTATGTTTATTCATTGATATTATTATGTTTAGTTTACCGAAATTTTCTCATTGTTCTAACCTGCAGTGAATGTTTCTGAGACTATTTCTGCACCCAATAATTAAGCTATTAAAAACTGTTGTGTGCAGATATTGGTCTCAGTTGCATGTATTTTTTTTATTTATTCAGTCTATCTCAAAATGAGCTTAGTAGCTCGTGTAGAGTGTGTGTAATAATTTATTTCTTATTCTAATAAAAAGAAAATGTAAAGTACAGCTCAACTTCAAACAGATACAAATGCAAGATAAAAATAGTGCAAAGATAATTAATGTGAAATTTTAATTTACAATTTTTATAAAGACATAATAATGTATTTAAATATAAATTTAATTATAATTATTATAAATGAAAATATTTTATTTTTGAATATTCGCATATGCAGCATTTTGACATCCGATGGTATTTTGTTATAAGACTTTATAGAAGAATTTTTGTATTGTATCTAAACCATTTGTCCCAAAAGCTTCAAAGTAACGAACATGATTTGCTGTCCTGGTATTATAGTTGTGAGTTATATTGTTTGCTAAAATCTGAGTATTCGACTTATATCTATACCTCTCTCTATATTATATATATTAACTATTTGGATTAGATCTTTATAGTCCACATTTTTTAGTATTTCTAACTTTTTGTGAATTTGTTCAGTTGATGTTCTGTGATGAATTCCAAATAAATTTTTTATTATTTTAATCTGAATCTTTTGGAGCATATCTATATTTTTACAAAATGTATTCTCCCGTATACCAATACCATATGCTAACACACTATGGAATAGGATATATAATACTGAGATTTTTATTTTGTAAGGTATTGTTTCATCAACTTTTCTAAATATTCCTGCTATTCTTCTTGTTTTCGCTGCTAAAGTTTTTACCGGTTCACTCCATGTCAAGTCAGTGTCAACTGTAGTGCCAAAATATTTGTAATTGCTTACTTTTTCAATTTTTTCTTAGTTGTATGTTATGGAAATGTTCTGATGTTTGCATTCAATAGCATATATTTGGTTTTTTTAACATTAACTGTAAGTTTGTGCATATTCATGCATGCAAAAATGTTATCCAAATCTATATTTATTATTTGTTCTAGCTTTTCATAGTTACTTTCTAAGTATACAATTGCCAAATCATCAGCATACAGTAGTGATTTCCCGTTTAAATTCAACTTGGAAAAACAGCTCATATAACACGAAAAAAGTTCTGGACCAAAGAGCTACCTTGGATTACCCCAAATATATTTTTTGCCCGCAATGCCATGCAATATTTTCAGTAGGGTTTTTGTTTCTATGTTGTTTGATTATTTTATTTCCATTTTGTTTTTTCTATCGCATTTTTTAAAATATAATTTTCACGTTTTAGATGGATATTCTCTTCTATTATTGAATCTATTATTGATTTCAATTTCGTAACATCTTTCTGAACTTCACTAATTTCTTCATAACTATTTCATTAGTACCAACTGATGTAATATTTAGGTTATTATGATTGCTAATAGAATTATTTGGACCTAGTGATTTGAGTTTTTGACGCTTATTCTTGCATGTTAAGCAAAACCAAATTTTATCAACATCAGCAAGGTATTTTAAGGCCTCCTCATTTACATGAAATGTGAAACCACTTTCTACACTCTCCATCACACTGCGCCTTGTCTTCTTTTTTAAAATTGAAATTTTTCTTGCACTGTAAACAATTTGCTTTACTCATCGCTTTTGACATTTTGATAGTTTGATCATTGCTATATCCACATTGCAAAGTGGTATAAGTAAATTGGGCCTAAAAAATTAAATTTTTGTTGGTACCTTCTGGTTATTTAAACTTATTTTGCTTTTCTCTTTGTAAATTGTTCTCTATTATATCTTAGATAGATTTTGTAGCATCCGCGGTATATCTACGAAGTTTCATTCCGTCGAGATCCATCTACGGCTTCAAAACCCCGCAATTTTAGTACTACGTGAAACACAAGTTGTGAATAATGATATTAATTTCAATATCAATAATTATTCGCTTGTGCCACTTTTTACACCCCATAGAGAGATTGTTTTGCATATTCGAAATGATGTATAGCTTATTTAAGTCACTTTAAAATTTTAAATGCTTCAATCCAGTTTATCAATATAATTAAATGACAATACCCGTCGATAAGCGCATCATTCACTTCCGTTTTATTTACAGATCATCTCAAGCGAACCAGCTATAAACTAATATGCTTATAAAAAGTCTATCCAACCAAATAAACTCAATTTCGGAAACCATTATTTTTACGGGAGACTTCAAATATCATAATAGGAACTCGCTTCACTTTTCTAGTCACAATAGTCCCGAAGACAAACAAGTTGAACTTTTTCCAATTTTTTCAACCTCTATCAACTCGTCACCCTACAGTATCCGACCGACGCGACCAGAACGGATATCTCCTGGATTAACTTCTAACATACCCATCCAGAGAAATGTTTAATCTCTGTTAACTTTCCGCTAGGTGGTTCTGAACACTATTTTGTAAGCACAAAAATCAATTCTAATAATTCGCTCAAGAGACTAGTTAGTAGTTTGACATTGCTAGTTTGGTTTGGCTGACTGGGAAATCCTCAAACCCTTTTTAAATACAGCGAACTGGTTGCTGTGTTTCCGATATAAAAAAGTTGAATTTGCTGCAGAAGTGGTTACCAAAAGGATTCTATTAGGAATGAAAACTTTCATTACAAATAGCCTTTAGAAGTATTAAATGAGATTCTCTGTTTCAATGTTAATTTAATATGAAATGGGAATGTAATCCATAGTATTAATATTTCATTCTTTGTAAAAATTTAATTAAATTTTTAATTAATATTTCGATTATTGGTAAATAAACGAGATAGACTAAATTCACTAGCAAGTAAAATAACTTTAAGCATGTAAAAAAATTATATCATGCAAACTAAACGAACTTGCGACATTGAACTTTGAGATATCACTAGCAACGTTAACATTGGTTTTCAGCACATTGACACATTTAAAATATGTTGCTTTATTTTTATCATATTTCACAGTCTAGAGTCTAGACATTGCTGTCAATAATTTAGCAATTAATCTGCGTAATTTTTTATAGCTTGATGTTTCTACAACTTGTTTCCATTTTCAATACATTTGTCTATTACAGCTACATGCTTACTCCTCGCATAGGTAATGGTACAAATCGTGTTACAGAAAATTGATCAAGGGTCAAACATGATCTTGTATTATATTGTTACAATGTTATACTAGCTTAGGGTTAGTTAAGATTACCCTTTACACTAACTAACTTTCAATATCAAAATATTTATCGAATAATCTCTACAAATACCTTTACGTAGTCAACTAGAATAAAGCTTGCAATTTATATTGATGAAAAATAAATTAGTTTAATGAGTTAAAACGTTTTACTATGCAACATCTATTTTAAGGTTCTAATGTCGTTTTCGAACTCTATTTGGGTGACTATACTGAATAATGATGACCATACTAAGGTGTTAAGGTATACCTAGAATTACAATTGAATTCGTGATAATAACAAGTTTTGATTTAATTAATAGGATTTTTTTTATTGCATTACAATGCCGGGTTGTTCGGAAAAACTGGAAATTCATAAGATTTTTTTTTGTTTTGAATATTTAAAGGAAGATTATTATTTGATGTTTATTTTTTATCTAGCTAACTATTAGTTGACTGTTTTAGCTGATTATGTGAATTGAACTGATGGAATTAGAACATACTGCATCCAAGAATGCTTGTTTCAAATGCGTTTATATTATATAACTAAATATTGTTTGTGTGAAAAGTTTGGAAATCAATACAAATAATACATACACGTAATTTGTCATAGGGTATCATTGGTGATGACCAAAACCTCCAAAAATAACGTATCGTATTTTAAATGTTCTTTGCGGGTGCTAAGGTTTGTATGACAACTACCCGAACTACTTAGTTCTAATTTTCGATTTCGAAACGGATATTTACCCATATTCTAATTCTAGTACAAAAATATCACTGAAGAAATGTCTATTCCGTTAAACGCAGACGAGAATAGAGAGTTTTAATTGACATTATAACAAAAGAACTTCCCAGTAATACCAACATAGTAAAATATTCACATTACAGGATCTAATGCTAGGCTGATTTTTCATCACGTTAATTATGCTTCGAAGGGAATACGTGTGATTATTAGTTTTGATAGAGTGCGAGAGTATGAATTTTTAGGTCTGTAACACTTTTGATTTTCTAAATATTCTTGGCGTATGTTAGGGATTGTAGTATGTTCCGAGCCAGTCTAAATTTTGGAATATTGTAAAAGAGAGTAACAGATTACGAATTTTAAGGTCTGTAACCTTTTGCGGTTTTTGTATTATGATTGATGAGTGCCGGATTTGTATATGGCAGATACCGGAACCAGTCGGATTTTGTTGAATCAATATATCACGGATTAGATTCTATGTAGGTAATAAAATATAATCCTGCACGATGCGTTTCAGAAGAGTTCTGGAATAAACGTACCTACACATACTCCTTTATGTGTATATGTATATATATATATATATATATGTGTATATATGTATGTATATATATATATATTATATATATATATGTATAATGTATATAGATAGATTCATATTACAAACAGTTTGAATGATTAGAAATTCATTTAAGCCTGATATGATATTTTTATAAAAAATTTAATATTATCAGGCTGAATTTTTGGGACCATAAAATGAATTAACAAATGAAATAAATACTAAAATAAAAAAAAAATTAAACATTTGTCATATTTGTACGTTTAATAAATATATATAACTAAAATGCATAAGTAAAAGTCTTCTCCTCCAACTTAGCTCCTGTGTACATTTTTAATGTGTAATTCAATATCAATATCTCTGGTGGAAATTTTTCATTTTGAAAATGACATATTTTTTATCCATAAAAAATCTAGACAATTACAATTTTCGTAATAAAATGTCTTGATTTTTATGATGATACTTAGAATTTATTACAAGTATCAATTTCAAGTACATAAATTTAAATTAATTTTTTTTCTTCCAAAAATTTTAATTCTTTGGCTGTGTTTTTTACGTAACCGAATCAACAATATTTTGTCTATGTGTATATGTGTGTGTAAGTTATCATTGTATCCTTTATTACTTTTTTTTTTTTTTTATGAAATTTCTTCTGGGAATTGTAAAATAAAATATTTCCCATCGTTTTTACCTGACTAAAATTCATACTGAAATTATCAATATTGTAACGTGGATTTTAAACTAAATGTAGGTTATAACTTGTAGGAAATGTTGTACCTTTACGTCTTGGTTTCCTATTCAAGGTGATTTGATCACCATCGCTTCGGTAATAATAGAATAGATAAAAGAAACTCAAACCTGAAGTGAAAAACGAGAATAAACATGTGGTAAGATAACTAGAAAATGAGTTTTAAGTCAATTTCACTCATGATTTATTTATTGTTAAAAATGTTATATAATATAGCGGTATCAGTTCTCAAGAATATTTATTATGTATGTCAACGTATCTTATTAAAGTATGTTCTGTTTTTATATTAAGTTGATGGTCTGTATTCGAGTGTTTGTATTTAATATAAATATACAATGATGGTATATTGTAGGTAAATGTTAAGATTTATAAATTTAAGTAAATGTAATTTTAAAAATGTCATCATATAAAGATAAACGTTAACCCTGTATTAAACATAGGTAGAATATTCTCAAAGTGAAATATGTTTTTTTTTTTTTTTTTTATAAAAGTAAATAACCAAATGGGATCACAAATTCTGTCAAAGTTGAAATTTACAAGAGAAAAAAGAGATTGTGATTGAGTTTTTGTTGTTTCACATTTTTTTGATTTGCTAAAATAACTAAAATTTTAGTGTAGTAAAAAGAAATGCAATCAAAATGTGTCTCAGAAAAGGACTTTTCAGGTTATAAAATAGTTAGGATGTAATATTTTTGTTATTTTTGCTATAGAAATTTCCAAAGAGTTATATATTCCGTAGTATTATATGTTCCGTGGAGATATTTAGTATTTTGTAAAAATATTTCGGCACACGACAATTGGTTTGACGTAAACACGACGATTTTCACTTTAAAGTTGATTGTTAGGTTTTGAAATATGACAAATCTATTTTCTATCTATCTATTGCACTTATCAGTTTTATTGAGCTACTTAAAATTCAAATTGTTGAAGATGTATTAGTCACTTACTTTTAAATTTCGCCATAATTTTGAGTATTATAAATTTTTCCAATAGCTTGACAGGAGTGGAAAAACAACTAATTGGTCGGTAAGAGTTTAATTTTGCTAGATCTTTTCGAGGCTTCGGAATAATTGTAATTAGTAAAAATTTCCACTTGGAGGAGAAACACCCATATCAGAAGATGGCATTGAAAACTTTTATAATGTATATTACAGCAATACCAGGAAGTTCTTTCAATATTTTTTACAGATATTGTTGTATCATGGAGCTTTTTTGTGCCTATTTTTGGTTTATGTAGAGTTGAACATTTTTTTATTATTTATTTTAGCATTTTGTTACTTCCAATCCCACGTAATAATTTTATTGCTATAACACTCTAGCGCACTCTTATAACACTATTATAAACACTCTTATAGCAGTATTAGTGTTAATTTGAGTGCTCCGCAATTGCTGCGAAAGGTTATAAATACGTTATAGCAGTAAAATGGAGAATCCTATAGAGCACCGGAGCAAGTGCTGTAATATTGTTATAGGATTAGTATACATGTATTAGTGTATATGTTTTCATTTTGAAATGATATTCAATTGAAATAATTTATGTTATGCCAAAGCGAGAAAGGTATTATTTTTTATTTTCAAATAATAATTTTATGGAGTTTAAATTTATTTCATGAGAAAGGGAGATAGATATTAATTACATATTTTTATATTTGCATGTAAATGATTTATAACATAAAAAATGTCTTACTAATAATGATATTTTGCGGTTAAGAATAATTGTATTAATATTTATAATTATTGTGACCAAAATGCAAAATTTGGCTGGGAACGAAATTTCATTGACATTTTATTATAATAATATTTCGAAAAAATAAATTGCCATTCAAAAATAATAACACTACTACTGCTATTCTAGCAATTCAATTTTTTTTTACAACACTTTAATTCTTGATGTAAGATTACTCATTTTTGGACTTATAGCAACATTGCTTTAGCACTTAATGAAAATCCCATTATAACAATTCCCGCAATTGCCATAAGAACACTCTTATAGCAATATTAATCACATTATCCCATAAAAACATCGTTATAACACCTTTAGGGCTTATCGGGAGTTATATAGAAGTCTTGTAGCACTAATTTTGTTTTTATAACAATAAAATGTTACGTGGGATGTTGTGTGGTTTAAAGTTAGACAGATATATATAAAAAGTAAAATCTTCAAACTATTACAAGAAAAAAAACAAAAGGGAATAAAAATAACACCAGGCAAACTCACCGGAGTCTGAACCGAACTTAAAAATTTGTTCAAAATAATTACATAAACACAGACGTTACGTAAATTTTACTACTAATTTTTTTTTACCTCTGTGTTTACTTAATTATTTTTCTTTGAATCTCTATTTGTTGTCTAAAAACCTTAAAAACATAAAGAATAGTGAAAAACAAAATAAATAACAAATTGTTAAAAAAAAAACATAAATTAAAGAAATAAACATGTTTGCAAATCTATTTTTTGGCATAGTTGTTCTGAAAATTTCTCTTCCATAGCCTCAGGTTAAAAACAAAATGTTCAGATCTTCATGATTCGATTTAAAAACTAAAGAATATATAAATAAACCCAGAAATGCTTTCCAGAAATGCTCTACTAAATCAACTTCGGTTTTTTTGTATCGTCGCATTTGCTTCGCATTTGCTTCGCATTTGATTTAATTTTTTATTTTTGAATTTAATTATATTTTCTATTATCTCGTTGTCAAAAATTAATGACCACAAATCGTGTTCATTTTTTAACTCCGTCGTCAATATTAAAATAACGAATTACAGGAAAGCGATTATATTATGTACAGGAGTTTTAACAAAAAGTTTTGCAGTTGCTGCCGCTTGAAAACATTTGCCGTAGTAAAACTTAAGTAAATTATTAATATTTTCATTTTTTAGGTTTTTACTATTTTCATTGCTACCGTTAGTATTATTATTTTCAATAGTTTCATTGCTATCATTATATCCATTGTACTTGTTAGTATTATCAGAGACTAGTATTATTATTTTCATTGTCATTATTATTGTTGATATTATTATTATTTTCTTGTTCATTATTGCAGTCAAACTCTTCTTCAGTGGTGGTATTGTGTTCTGATGATAAACAAAAGTTCACAAACTTCTTTTTCGAAATCAAAATTTCAAATATTCAAATTTCTTCCAGCAATTTTTTCAAATATAATTCTATTCTATTTAAAAAACTTACAATTTCAGACTTAACGTAAATTTTTTCCTTAAAATGCTTTCACAGATGTTAAGTAAAAAATTCTTCCAAGAAAATATCGCAGAATAAAAAAAAAATTGTATGGATAACTTGATTTTAAGAATAAGTTTTGTTTTGAACATGTTGTTTTTTTGTTGTTTGGAGTAAATTTTACGTAATGTCTGTGGTATTAAAGGATATTCAATTTTCTATTCTAGATAGAATAGTTGGCTCATGATATTGTGGTCTTTTTAAGTTTTTTGTAGCTTTCCATAACAAATAATTACTTTCTTCCGGTGGTGATAATTTACTGAGGTAATCACTTAGTTTTTCATCTGCAGAACTTCCTAATAGTTGGTATAGTTTTTTTTTGTGTATGTTTTAATAATCTCTTAGCTTACAAGAGATTTGAGTATTTTGCCAATATCTTCTAAATTTACACTTTGCTGTTATAGCTTGCTGAATTTGATTTGTTGTTGCAATTTTGTCATTTATCAAATTGCAGCAACAACACCCCCAATTTAAATTTAATTTTTTTTTAAACAAATTATTACTTATTATGTATGAGGTTGTTGTTTATAATAAATAAATAAAAAAACATAGTTAGTGTAAATAAATAAATTAACGATATTTATCAATTATATTCTTCAATCAACTTACAACCATATCCATAGTTTTGCAGACGATACTATCTATCCTTTCTCAACATACAATCTGCAAAAACTCAAGAGTAATATTAACAAATTTACTCAAAATATCCCTATTGATTAAATGGGCATAAAATGAAATATAAATTTTATCTATCACCAATTATCAATTAGCCCAAGCTCTGCATTCGTGTATAAAGGTATCGTTTTAAGCCTAATATTTGACTTAACTTAAAAAAAAAATAAACTCCTAACCTCAGATGTGTCCGGCTACAATCACATGACTCGTAAAAGAATGTTAGACTTTTACATGCTTAATAGCACGAGTTCGTTATACTAGTTTGTCATTAGAAATTACATTATTCTCAATTCGATAAATCCTACTACATGCACCATGTCAAGCACCAACATTATTATTAAACCAATTTAAATTTTTTTAAAGATTTTCCGTAATTGAAAAAAAAAAAATTCCGATTGTCAACAAAAATGAATCTAATTTTTTTTTTTGTTTTATAATAAAAACTCAATTTGACATGATTCAGTTGATGTGAAATAAGAGAATTTATTTTGAAATTTATCAGAATCTTGTTATCAACATATCCTATATAACAAAAAAAAAAAAAATTAAAGATTGAATATTCCTTACAATGTGATGTAGCACAAGAATACTAAAATATAATACAAAAATAGGGCATGAACTTTAAATTTATTGCATTTTTAAAACTTTCCCAATTAATTATAAATCAAACTTTTGAAATGAAAATAATTTCCAATAATACCCTTTTAATCCGTTTTTTTGTTTTGTTTTTTTGATTACAAAATTTTATATATTGTCAATCCTTTCTCTTGTTTTCTCTTACTTTTATCTTAAAATCCTTTAAACATCATATTTCAACTATTGCCAAGAAATACAAACAAACAAACAAAAAAAAAATACCTTACAAAGAATATAAAATAAAAGATACAAAATATAAAAGAGAATTCAACACCATGATGTGGACTGAATGACAAATTGTATATTTGAATTCTAACAATTTTCGAGAAAGGAAAAAAAAAAAATAACATGATCATCATTGACAAGAAAATGTTTTCCCATTGTTAAAAAAAAAAAAAAAAAACAAAAAAAAATTGGATAAAAATATTTTCTTTCAATTTCGCATATGGTAAGAAAATTTTTATTGATTCAATTTGCTCATCCTTTTTATCATTTATCAGGATCAATCATGTAAATATATGATGTTCTATAATAGAACAATACAGCACTCGTAGATACGACTTTTTTTTTTTGTTGTTTCTCTTTAAAAATAAAAATTGATATTTCTATTATGTGTTTTATGGTTTTATTTCAATTGTTGTTTCTCACTTACTCATGCTTTCTTAAAAAACAAAAAAGACAAAATATTAATAAAATTTCTGGTTATAAATTATTTTTGTCCTTGGATATTGACAAATATTTTCATGTTATTATTATTATTTTGCACATGGAAATTTATTAAACGAAAAATTAAAGTAAAAAAATTTATTTAATGCTTAACTCTAGAGTTTGCTGTATAAAATTCACTTTGAATTAAAATTAGAATTGAAATAATTATATAGGAAAAAATAATAAGGCTACAGAAGATATCTGAAGACATTGCAATCTTACATGGTCATCATTATTATTATCCTTTTACATTCCAATTACGATTTTATAGTTTCGTAATAGTTTCTGCGCATCATATGGTGCTGTAACTAATTCGTACGTACACGGAGCATATTTATTTATTTATTCATCAGTGTACCTGCAGATAAATCCGCAGGCCCACTTCAGGATATTTTTCCCTTTCGGGATGTGGACCTTTCTTATAAAAAAGAAAACTTTACAAATAAAAAGAGAAATAGGAAAATTAGTTACAATTCATTGTTAAACTTAAGAGCTATCTTATGTACTACAGAAAAAAATTGAAGTCACATTTCAATTACTTAATGTCTAAATTCTGATTAGCTAACTTACGTCTAATCCTAAAGATTAATTCAAAAAATGTTATCTTACATATTTTATAAAAAAAAAGAAAGAAAAAAAAATAAAAAGATTTAATTGTGATATAAACTAGGTGTCCGCCTTTTTTATAGTATGTATGTTTCTACAATGCCACTTAGGCGAAGAAACTATCTAATGAATTATTGTATTATCACTTTTGAAATAAAAAAATATCAAAAAAATAATAAGTGCGTTATCCTTAATTATCGCCCAGACTACGCCTTGGGGACTCTTTGATCCATCTGTGAAGATTTCGGAATGCGTGGAGAGTGATTGCTTTAATTGGATGTACAGTTGTCTATACTTTTCAGAAGATATTTGTTGTTTGGGATATATTGATATGTTATCATGTATAAATGTTTTCCAGTTGGTCCATAAGTGCTCTTTCCTTTATGGTTCAGGCGAGTCGTACAGATCAGAACAGAATCATTTTGTTTATGGATTGTGTTCGGTATGTACGAAAATTGTTCTTTAGAATGTTTGAATATATTTAATGAAGTGGATGTTGTGAATCAAAGTTAGCCCTGGCTATTAGTCTTGACGAAAAAACATTCCTTCTCTCCTCTATGGGGGGGAAGTTTGCCTCCACTCTCAAAACTTCTATTGCTGTATTTGGTTGTGCGCCCAGCGCAATCCTAGCCATCTGGTTGATAGCAATTTGTAGCTTTTGAATATTTCCTTGTGTCGTGAAGCCGTATAAACGGAGCATATTTTGTTTTAATTTTTTTACCCAAACATTAGGAAAGGATTTCTTTAGACAAAATTATTGTAGTTTTTGGTAAGGAGAAAATTATTAAGAGAGAAATAGGATTATAGATAAGAACTGGTTGGTACATTGAAGGCTTTTGAAAAGTTGAAAATTACAAAATGAAGCATTTCTATTTCTAACACTTGAGATAGCAGCATGTTCTTCATTTTAGCAGCTCTTACAATAAATGAGTTTCCAAAAACAGTTTTATGACCGGTAACGGTGTAGAAATTATCACTTGAAGCTTCCCTAGGTTACGTTGGAATTGTTTGTGAAGAAACCCATTATTGATTGTACATAGTTCAATAGAATAAGAGTGTAATTTGCAACAAAATATCAATAAAAGAGAAAAAGAGAGAGAGAGTACTCCAAAGTTTCGAAGAATAAGGAAAATTGTGTTTCAGTCAACAATAGCGATAATAGAGTAAAATGAGTAATATTTTCTACCTATAATAAAATGATAGTATGTACATGTATGTACTGAAAAAATTTGATTTTAATTCATACAATTCTACCTTATATTAATTTAATTTTTTTTCTATCTACATCCTCATTTTCATCAAATTCATTAAATAATAATAATTTTAAATTTTAAAAACATAATACCCTTACAAATTATATTCCTGAAGGAGTGAAAATACATTTAATTTTATATGAAAATCATAAAATTTTTGAATACAAATTATCTATACATATACATAATAATATTTTTACCCTTAGACTCATTGCCACCATTTTTATATACGATTAAAAATTTTATTTTTGAATCATGGTTATCTCTGTTAAGGTTGAACCCGTGGAGTGTTCAAATATAAATTATATTTAATCTTGATAATAAATGTTGTCATTGAAAATTATATTTTTTTATGTGTTTATATATGAATGTGTCATAATAAATGAAAAATGATGGGGATGAATTTTGGATTTAAGAAGAGAAATTTCATATCAATAAAATTTTTATATTATATAAAATTTTGTTTACTCATAAAAGGTTTTCAATTTTAATAAGACAAAAAAAAATTATCGAAAAATGTAAATTGAGTCAAATAACTTTAGATTATTAAATCTAATTCAACAAGTCTTTCTACTATACTATTATTTACGATAATATTTTATGATAAAATTAACAATAGAAATTTAAAGCTTATCAAAATATCTACTTTGTACAAAATTTAATAAATTTATAATGAAAAACAAAAAAGACAAACAAATAAAAAAAATAAAAAAACAAAATAAATAATTTCAAAATAATTTCGAATGAAACTTAATACATTATAAATTTTATCGTAAAATTTCTTCATGTTGAAGCTTTTGTAACCTAAATGTAATGTAATACAGTTTCACAGTCTTAAGAAATTTTAAAATAAAAAAAAAATCTAATAATAAATCTGAAACTGATAACGATGATATAATAATTGTTTTTGATTTCATGTTATTCCAGACATATTCCCTTAAGGATATTGTTCTTAATGAAGGGTGATTTTTTGTGGAGTGATAAAACCTTCGATATCTTTTATTTGATCGATTGTGAATAATATATTCTGTTTGCATATTTTTATTTAGTAAAACTTTGATAAATGATTTACAATGCAATAACGGTTGTAAACTATGAAAACGTTCATCAAAAATATTATATAGCACTGTGTGAAATTGATGGTATTTGCAGTCGATCATCCAGGTCACTTATTCTTTGAATATTTTTTTCTTGTAGTAAGTATTCAAAATTTGGGATAACGGTATCTTTATACTTTCGTACCATTGGCGGTGACATGTCATTAGTCCCAGAGTCCTTAGTACTATTGGGGAGGACTTCCATGGAAATTTAGACTCACTTTAGTGGGACACAAGTCCCAATGGGAATTATGACTCTGGAACTTATGATATGTCACCACCATTAACTGGGATTGTTGATACATTTCTAACCACATTTGCTGTACTCGATTTGATATCCCCATCAAGTCAAAGAATTGTGAGTACAGATAAAATATTGGTGCTCTAAGTCAAATTGTAATTGATGTAGATCTGAATTTTGAATATATTGATCATAGTTTTGAAGAAGTTAATCTTTGTTATTCAACTATGGGAAATATTTTGTGTAGAGATCTTAACCTATACCCATATAAGCTGCAATTGGTTCAAGATGTGAACCTGGTGGTGATCGTTCACGCAATTTTTTTGTGAAGATATAGGTAGCCAGAAATTTAAATAAAAATAAATGTCTCTGTGAACAAATATTTTTGATAAAAACTAGACCCCTGGAATAATTGACGGGGCAAACAAACAATTTTTCGTGAATGTGTAAGTCAATTGGAAACTGATCCAATTTTTTAAGAAAAATATTGTTGTACATTGTTGAAGCACATTTCTAAATATGGCTAAATGGTTACGTTAACAAAAAAAATTGTCGTATATTGTATATATATGTAGATAAAATAATTCTCATAAGATGTGGACCGAAATTCAATACATCCTTAAAAATGTTTTGTTCTGTTAGATATTTATATTGCGGAGGTATGATTGGTCTTTGCTTCACTTTAAAAATTAAACTGAAAGGGAATACTGCTTTTGATGGAGATTGTTCTGTTAATGGTAATCAAATTGATGATAAATTATTACTTGTTTCCAAATTGGTTAGAGATTAATCCAAAATACTTTTCGTCTGATAAAGATGCCATGCAGGAAGACGAACATGATTAATTTATTGAAAAATAAATGTTATGACAATAGTTTTTTCAGAAATAGTCCAGCGGATTGGTACGATCGTATAACTTAACGTCATTGGATTATTTTCTATTGGGATATTTGAAATCACTGGTTAATTTTTATAGAACAAACCAGCAATAAGTGAAGTTTTGGAATTGAATACAAGTCATCTTATTTTAGAAATAACGCTTTAAAATCTCGAAAAAGTGATCAAACATTGAATATTATCAAATGTGATTTATTAGAGCCAATCAACTTAATATATGGGAAATTATTTCAAATTATTTAAAGGATAAATATCATAAAAATAAAAAAAAATTAAAGTGTAGATACAAATTTAAGCTATTTAAGCTTCTTAATCTTCTACAACTATGAAAATATGACCCTTTAAAAAAATAAAAAAAATATATTTGTAAATGTGCACAGTAGCGGCAATTGATAATCATTATAAAACTAGTAAGACAGCCCGTTTAAAAACGGGTCCCAAGTAAAAAGATACCGAACTTTTTTTCGAACAAAACCACTCAGTGGCCCCAAGAAATTTTTTTTCTAGAAACACTTTTTTGTTATAATTTAAAACAATTTAATAATTTATTTTCCATCCATTTTATTTTTTATCCATTTTTCTTTTCTTTTTTCACAATTTAGTTGAAAGGAAAAAATTTAGAAATCAAAAAATCATATAAAAATAATTGAAAGGAAAAATATTTTTTTTTTAGTAAAAACAAAAAATGCCAAAAAGCGTCGTTTACACACATACAACTCTTGTCTTTTATATAAATAATAGTAAATTCTCTATATAAAAAATCTTTATAAAATTTCAAGAATTATGATGCTCTGTAGTAAACGAAAGCAATCACAAACTAAAGAGATGCCAAAGAAAAAGGGTTACAGTTCTTGTGATAAACGAAGACGTTGTTAGCAGTCTTTCAGCAAATTGTTAAACTAAATTTTTCTATATAAGTATGTTAAGAGAGATTTATGATATAAAAACCAATTGTTATGTAAAAAAATCAGATTAGAAATTTTGAAAATGTAGCACAACTACAATATTGACATATTGTGCTATGACAACAACTCCCGCAATTTTTGACTTAAAATATTTTCGAATAAATATAATTTTTTAAATAAATTACAATACTTAATTTCTAAGTTAGCTGAAAACTATCATTAATGGTATATAACTCGTTTATAATTAATATGATAAGTCATAAAATTTGTTTGTATAATTTTGGTACTGCTGACTAGAAATAATATAGACTAAAACGTAGTAAGTATTCTAAATTAATTTGTTTCTAAAAATATTAAGTATATCATAAGATTATACAAAATGTGCATCAGCCTGATTGTTAGCTATGGGTCCATTGCATGGGTTCCGAGAACATTCACAGCAAATGCCGTAAAAAACTAGAAGTAGTACAAGGACTTGCGTGTCTCTGTGCAACAAGTACTTCTAGAACCACACATACAGCGGCTATGCAAATACTTCTAGGGCTTCCATCCTTGTTATTATGTAAGAATGGAGGCCCTCAAAGTTACAAGAAGATTGCAAACTCTAAAGAAAACTATAGGATGTAGGAACAAACAACAGAGGCTATGGAAGGACTTAGAAGAGGAGCAGAAAGAGTTATTCATGCCAACAAATGACATCACTGCATACGTATGCCTTAAGAATAGGTACGAAGTAGAAATCCCGGCAAGAGAGAACTGGCGCGGCTTAGAAGAGTAGGCTAGATCATCGAACACCTCGGAAGTTTTCACCGACGGGTCCGTTTCGGCTCTAAGCGCTGGAACCGGAGTGTTTTTTGAAAAAAAAACAAATTGAACTCCAGTTTCCTCTTGGTAAATACTGCACAGTCTTCCAGGCTGAAGTCTTTGCCATAAATGCAGCAGTGAATATAATAAAAGAGCAAAGATGGTCTAACAAAGTTATTAGAAACTTTAGTGGCAGCCTGGCTGCCTTAAAAGTTCTTGAAAGTAACCTCATCAAATCTAGATTGGTGGGAGAATATTCGGAAAACCCTAAAACTCATAGGGCTCCGAAACAAGGTAAAACTGATCTGGGTACCGGGTCATAGTGCCTTGACTGGAAATGAGAAGGCTGACGAACTAGTCAGATCATCGGCGGGAAACATTTATGGCCCGGATGCGGCAGTTGGTATATCTATTGGTAATATTAAGCTATCGATAGAAAATACCCTGAAGAGGGAAACAAACATTATTTGGGAGTGTTTTGAAGGCCGCAGAGTCTCCAAAATATATGTACCAAGAACAAACACCAAAATAACCAATTTCCTGCTAACTCTCAATATAATAGACTATAGGAAGATGGTGGGCATACTAACAGGTCATAATCACATGAATAAGCACATGTATAGACTAGCACTAAGTGACAATCCAACCTCTAGACACTGTCTGGAAGAGGAAGAAAAAAAAAAGTATATCAAATAGATCGATCATTACTACCAGTAGGGTCTAATGCCTTTAATTTGGCCTTTTACGTAAGCAGGATATATTATTGCATTTATATATACAATGCCTATATTAAATACCCTTTATGCAAGCAGCATAAAGATATCGCTGAGGTACTCAATGACAAGAGATATCCACAATCGGCTATTGATACCAGAAATTAGACAAATTTAGGTAGGTAGAAAACTTCAAATATATGACAACTATGAGGCATGGGGAGGGGAGGCAATGCATTGATTTAATGCATTGATTTTGAAAAATTCAATTGTAATGAAAAAAAATATTGCATTGTTTCTAATTTTTTTTTTCTGAAAATAATGTCCTAAAACAATGCTTCATCGTCCATGTTTCATAAATATTTTAATAACGGTATACTCTTTCTGAATTACATTTTAAAACTTAATTTTTTAACATTTTTCGATAATAGAACCAAAATATCGATCAATTTACAATTTTCGAATACTTCTAATTTATAAAGGTTAGTTATTTTAATTTTTCTCAATGTATATATATACATAAATATATTTATATTTGTCCTTTTTTTATTATTTGCTATTATTACACTTATTACGAGCTCGTTATTCTTTTTAGATTTTTAAAATACTACAAACCAGGTATTACTGAAATATTTAAGAGAAAATGAGTTATTGAATCCTGTACGAGATTCCTAATATATAATTCAGAAAACTTTTGAAACCTTTTTAGTTGTTGTTTTTGTTTTGTTTGTTTTATTAGACATTAACCAATTTATATGGCACCAAAAAACAACATAAACAAGGTAAAAGGAAAACAAAATTGAACAAAACAATATAATTATGAAAGGTCTTTATTTTATTTCTAACATTAAATAAAAAAAAGAAAGAAATAACAAAATAAAACTTCAAGTCCCAACAAGTATTAAATTTTTTTTTTTCTCAAAAGTTTTCTTTCCTTTTTTTGTTTTTTTGTTAGTACCTAGATAATATAATAAAATATAAAAATTTGCTTGTTTATTTATACTACAGTATACGAGTATGATAATAATATTCTGATGACCTTTAAAAGGTTAAGTAATTATGATAAAAATTTAAGAATGTTTAGAATTTTTCATTTTTTTTTGTATATAGAAATCAAGGTTGTGGAGTGATACTTAAAAATTTCGATTGTTACCTTGACTTAAATTTATTATTCTTTTTATTAGATTTTTGACTTATAGAATTGGACACAAATTGTGTTAGGTATATGTGTATATATGATTGAAATCTGTTAACGGTAAATTTAGAACTAATATGTTTTAGGCGAAATCATCAACCTGTGTTATTTTATTATTAATTTTATTTATTATTAATTTTATTAGTTACAATTGCAAATCATATAATCAATAATAAAGCACTAGTTAACCAGACTTATAGGCTTAAACCCATATTACTCACTTATTTTTATTTTTTCAAAATAATGTAGGACAAATGTCCTGACTGAGTGAAATTTTAATATTTGTTAAGAAATATTAGTATAGGGCAAAGAGTTAATAAATAGTAGGGTATGTTAAAGGGTACGAGATTTTAAGGAGTAGAATTGCTTGCTTATAATAAATAATATTTACTTGTTTTTTAGAATCTTTAATTTATTTCTGATATGAAACATAAGATTGTAGTATGTTCCATAGTTTGGAAGTGCATTTCAATATTTATGATTATGAACTGCGAAATTTAAATACAATAATATCAAATTCGGAATTTTTTGATTGAACTACATTTTGAGAAAGATATTGTACTATGTTGGAATACATATACGCTGGGTGGCGCATTAGGTAGAGCGCTTGCCTTTCAACCGAAAGGTCCCAGAGTCGATTTCCGATGACTGACCAGTACCCTTTGTCACTGGGATAAAATAAATGACAAAAATAATTGAGAGTATGTAGGTATAGTCTGGTAACCATTTAAATAAAATAAACCTATTCTATTTAATAAGATTTAGTTCCTGACAATGGTAGTATTTTTCCACATTTAATGAGTTGATAAGCCAGTAATTTGATTAACAAATGCTCGGAAAAAAAAACATTGTAGATATTGTAGTATAAGCTTGCAGTACCGTACTTAATTAAGCACGAAGAGGTGGTGCTCCCTAACTCTGTCCAGAAGATAAAACAAATAGAAATTTACCATAACTAGTTGTTAATATTGAATTAAAAATGTTGACATACAACAATATCAATTATACAAACTAGTATATTACAATTTATTACTAATCATATAAGTGAAAAATTTCGTAGACCGACAAGTTACAAAACCATGAGATTTAAGAGACAAGTTGGAATAAATAGGAATAATATACATTTCAACTTCAAACTATATTTAAATCATTATAATCATCTTGATTATAAAGCACTTCCATCGTCTCCTATATGCGGCTAATCTCTTCATCCCTGTTGGGTGCTTGTTTCGACTAAGACTGTTTTGCTAGATGCATTTCTTGGCCTTCAGATGCTCCGGTTACCCTGAAGATTTCATTTGAAAGATTTGTTTCTTTAGAGTATTTCCGATCCAACGCTATTTTCTCATCGAATTTCCACGTCAATATTTGTTTTTTATTTGCTTTTTTATGAAAATGTTTTGTTGGAAATTATTTGTAGCGAAAAGGTGCTTGGATGGAGATGGTTGGTTAAAAAATTCATGTTACGCAGACATACCAGAGGACTGATTTTACATTTGAATTAAGAAGAGTCTTAAGGTGGATTTTCATTGAGCAATATTTAAAATCTTAAAAATTTTATTGGCTCTAAAAAGGGAGATAGCTTATTGAATTTTTATGTAAGAAAAAAATAGACCGCTGCAAAGAGTTCTCTAAATTTCCATATGGAATATTTATTTTATACACAAAAAAACAACAATTCAACCGTCAAAACCGTCTGTTGCAAAAAATTATTTTTTTTACATAGTTACATTTACTCAAAAAATTCCTAAAAAGGTGTTGCCGGTGTAAGGAAACTATACCCAATATTTTAAAAATATACCTTATCAAAGTATAATATCCCAAATTTTTTGGAAATATATCCCCAATTATTGTGAAAATATCCTCGGTAAATGATATTTTCTGTTCTTGTCGTACACATTGAGCTCTCATATAAAATAATGTCATTTCATGGTATCTCCCTTTTTTTAGGCAATAAAATTTTTAAGATTTTAAATTTTGCTCAATGAAGATTCACCTTTATTTCAGCTTGCACAGATGTTGTTTGATTGCTACATTTATTTAAAGCATAACGAAAGCAATGATGGCTTTAGTGTTGCGGAATTCATAAATTAATATTTAAAAATTAACATTTATATTTATACTTTTTTAAAAGGTAAAACTACATATTTTAGGTTGTTCTTATTTCAAATAAACTCAATTTAGGGAATTATTCACAAAGTATAGCTAATTTAATTTCAAAAAGGCTATCACTTGGCATTACTTAACTATATAGCTGCATTAAGAACAAATAAGTGTATCTTATTTTTATTTACAGCTAACTGTTTTATAACATAACCATTGGGAATCTTAATTGCGCATTTTTTTAGTTTTATTTTTTTTATTAATGGTGGATAGTGATGTGTTGTGCTGATTCGAATGTTTTTTTTTCTTTATTTAGGATTTATTATCCAATTGTTTTGCAAAATCTTGCTGCTCTAATGTATTCCCTCATTTAGCTTATAACTATTAGAAATTTAAAGAAAACGTTAGATAACAACTTTATTCTTTAACTTCCTGTTAATCTATTTCATAGCTTTCTTCCCATCATAAAATATCCTATTCTATCCTATCCTAACTAAACGTCTGAATGTAAGTACAATTTTTGTTTTATGTTTAGTTATAATCAAGCTGTAGAATCTCGTACGATACTTCACGTGGGGCACTGTGATCTGCTGGGTAACCTGTTTGGGTTGGGGTATCCTACCATTGAATTATTAAATATATTTACAGAAATTAATTTTTTTTTTATAAACAGCCAAAGCGTTAGGTATGAAAATACCTAATCACCTACATGACGCTTGGTTGGGATAGGATAGGATAGGATGACTTAGGAAGAAAAAAGGGAAGATAGATTAGTAATAGGAAGTTGAAAAATAAAGGTAATAATACTTTCTTTATATTTTCTTAATATTTCTTTATTTCTTGATATTTTCTTTATTAATTTCTTATAGTATTAGGATGAAGTTATGTTCGGATCACCAATTAGACGAATGGCGCGATTTTGAACGCGGTCAAGGTAGCCTAAAGCTGTAATGGCAGCGCCAGGCTAAATGTTGGAGTTATATTCCATCTTGAGACGTGATTGATAGATAAATGATTTATAGATATTAAGAAGTTTCAAAGGTGAAAGGACAGCTTTCCATCTACTTAGATAGCCTAAACAGTTGGCAGCTTCTTTCGCGATATCAAAAATATGGTCGTTCCTAATAATTTTTTGATTCACGCGCATGCCTAAAATATTTAGACTATCCGTGCTTTGTAAAGTAAATTTCTCACTTATTAATTATAAATTCTACACTTTACCAATTTTTTTGACACTCCATTTCGTCAGCTTTATTTGTGTGCTTACTGAGTCTTTTTTGGTCATTTCCCAAAGTTCATTGTTTCTAAAATTTTCCAAAAGTCAGTCAGTCTGCCTAATTTTAATCGATGTTGAATGTTTTCATTTGTGCCTCCCCTTGTTATAGGTATTTTTAAAATAGGTAATAATTAATCAAAATAATGTTTTTGATAAATATAAATTTGTTATTATTTATAATTACTAAAAAATTAATAATTTTTAAATAAATTTAGCTATAGCAAGTTTAGTAAACTATAATTTTCGTATAATATATATTATACCACGTGGAATTTTGTGTGATTTTTATAACTCAGATATAGTTTTCTCTGCAATATATACACTAGTCTGAAATTCAAACTAGTCTAGATAGTTCAAGACTACAATATATACTGATGAGTCCTAGTAGTGTTGATTAAAGAAACACTATTTTAATTACAACTATTCCAGTTACATTATTGTTGAATGTATACTGCATCAGCAATCGGTTACTTATGAAACGACACGACTTAAAGTTCTTTAAAATTCGTTGTCGGGATATAACGAAGGGTTTTGCTACGATGTTGATGCTAGTCGATTACTTGTAACTTTTATTTAGAATCAAATCAAAATAAATTCAATCAACTTTTCCTCCTTTTCTAATGCCAATATTTTAAATAGAAGTGATACTTACACAGCTACTTAATTAATCTAAATTCAGTTAGTCTTATTTTTTTTATATTATTATATATACATTTTCTGTAAATTTAGTTTACTACCAACTTTCTTTATTTGTTTGATTTAGTCATTGCCATATACAAATACTATGTAGATAATATTTTAATATAAAATTATTTTGAAAAGTAAATTTAATTTAGTCATAAGCAGTTAAATTTTGTAACTTTTGAAATTAATTTTTCTAATTATAATAATTTTCTTGGTACTACAAGCTACTATACTACAAGTTATGTTATAAAAATAAGTTGTTTATCGCAAAGTAAATATAACAACTAAGTATAACAAATTGCATATGATACTAATCAAATACATATAAAAATTTTAATTAAATCAAAACTTTACAAATCAAATCTTTGGATTGCTTTAGTTTATTACGACTCTATTGCAAAAAAATTGGTCCACATTTTGTTTGTATTTTAAATCAGTTTCGTTACCAGTACCTATAATGATTTTTTATTTTTTCCTCATTGTTTATTTTTATAGCTACTTATTTATTTATGCTGCTTAGCAGTTTAGCACAAACAGTTTACATAATAAATAATATCAAACTAAAATATAAGATATCCTAAAAAAAAGCAATTGTAAAATGTTTGTTTTTGGGAATGTTTTGATAATGTAAAGTCAATGTCAAATTTATGCTTGTTGCCTGCAATAAGCATTCTATTAATAGGTTCATATTTGTCATAATTAGTCCTATGATTATTGATTTTAAATAATAATGTTATGCCAAAAAAAATTTCAGTAGATGAGAGATAAAATGAAAAATTTACAGACAGTTATTTTAATTAGTCCTACATAACATTTTTTATTATGATTAAATTCGAAGTGGGCCAACATTTTTGTAATCAAGTTGTACAATTTATTGGTAACTATATTTAATAATAATTCCAAAGATATTTCATGTTATGAACTATTTTAAAGTAATGGAAAGTTGTAAAATTATAAAGCGAAATTGCAATTTAATTCGTTTAGAAAATTTAGTTCTGTAACATTATAGAAGTACAAAAAAATATATATATCACAACCCAAATAACAGAAATTGTATTGTAGAACATCATGGTTACATGGAAAATTTACAAAAATATCCTACCTAATACAATAATATGATAAAATTCTAATGGTAATGAAAATATTTATTGTAAAAATTTATACATGAATGTACAATGGATACATTCTACAGAATGTGACTAGCTATATATAATTTCCGGTGAAAATAAACTGACATAAACATTAGCTAAATAGTATTCCAGCTGGTTTTGTAACAGTTAAATAACAATAATAATTGTTATTAACGCGATAATTTAAATAAATAAGGATAATGCAGAAACAAAATAATGTAAATATGTTGAGAGTGTATCTGGTAGGTTAAAGTAGAAATATTATATTGCAAACTGAAACATTGGTATATGTATAGATTATATTATTTTTTTTTTATTTACATGTCGGTTTAGTAATTTCCCACATATTTGTTGCATACATTTGAAAATAATATAATTTTGTTTGTATAAATACATCCTCTGGCAATAATGATTTTTGTATGAGAACTGAAAATAATTGAAACAGACAAAGACCAAAGTTCAGATAAAATATAATATGATAAAAGTGTGCCGTTGAGGATGCATTATCAGAAAAAAAAAAATTTTATTTAAATAAAGTATTCGGAAAGAGTTGTTGTTTAATTCAAATCTAAAAATAGTAAGTTGAAGTAAGTTGAAGCATGGCTGGAAAAAAATAAGTGTAAGAGAACTGCAACTGGGAGAAATTTAAAACTAATTATCCTTGTTAATTACGACTATATTCTGGGTTATTTTTATATTTACTCATTATGATTCAGTTTATTTAATTTTTGATTAAGTTGGTATCGGATTTTAGTGTTTAAACATGACTAATCATTATACAATACATTTTTGTGCACACAGTCATTGCTAATGCGTGTAAGTTCTACAGCCACTTTACTTTATCTAGCATTATTTATAACAATTATAATTTATATCTTATCCATGTCTTAAATCTCATCTATTACTGGGTGATAGTATCATTTATTTTTTATATTATTTTTAGAAAACTGTTGAAGTGATGCAAGTTTCATTAAGTAGGGATTGTGAAATAACATATCTCTAAATAGTGGAACAAAAATTGCTAAAATTCTAAAAAGCTTTAATTGGCTAAAATGCTATCTGTCAGAAATATTTGCAGTTTCATAGATGTTTAGGTAGAGTTTAGGTTATATTACTAGAATCAATCACTTAAATCTATCTCAAAGATCTTGATGAAGTATCGTATTCCACTAAATAGATATGAATTATGAGATAATGAATCAGTTCAACATTAATTCTTGTTCGGTGTTCGGTTATAGTGATATTCGGCAAACCGCAGAGTCAATTTACTCTTTAAAGGTGGCAAATTAACTCTTTGGTGGATGTACAGCCTTGAATATACGTCCAAAAAAGAGAACTGCTGATTAATCTGAGCAAACCTCTATCTAACCCAGTAGGAAACCATCCATGATCCCACCATTATACTCCATTGTATTTCTTGGCCCCTTACATTACTTGTAGCCAACAAGCTACTTGCCAGTCTGTTTGGATGTGAAGCTAATCTAATCTGATACCTTCCGCTTATGCTTCTAATCTTTCCACTTCTTTTCACGGTTCTCACTTGAAAATCACGATGTATCATTACTGACAAACCAAGGCACGCCAACTATCAATCTTAATAGCTGTGACTGGAAACGCTGTAGTATTGCAATATTTGAGTTGCTGGCTACTCCTCACAGTTGAATTCCGTAGGTCCGGAATCATATCGGTTTCAAGACAGCTTTATAAATCAGCAGCTTATTTTCCAGTGACAACGGCGACTGCGGTTATCTATGCTGCAATTATCCAATACAATTTGCTAAGCTTCAAGCCCAGATACTTTCTTTTGTTATGGATATGGATTTTCCATGTACCACAACCGGACAAGTTTTTCTTTTTAGTGTAAATGTGATATGTGTTGATTTAGCTCCATTCACCCTGATTCACTTTTTTAGCCATTGTTTTGTTTGTGCTGTGTTGCAAAATCTTTGAACCATGCACTGAGTTACTCTGTGAGGCCAGTATGGCCGTATCATCAGCGAAAGTGGCTGTGGTTTTTTCATTTGTTTTTGGTAAATTTGCAGTGTAAATGAGATATAAGACAAGACCTGAGACGCTGCCTTGTGGTAATATTGGAACATGAAAAATTTAATTTCTATTGTCATTAAAAATGTTAGAAATTAGTATAAAGGTAAGGTTAAAAACGGATTGCTGCCTTACAGATAAGTATTTTAATATGTATGGGTTTCCATCAAATAATTTGTGAAGAGCCTATATAGGCGAAGAAGTAATTCTATATTCTATTTACGTCTGTTCTCCTCCTCTAATAATTGATAAAAGAAAAAAATTATTTAGTAATACACTTTCTAGACTCACTGGGTAATCTTGCAGATACTGTGAGATATTTTTGATTAAATCGTGCTACAATTGCTTTGCTTCATTTAATAGTACCGTGCTTTGCAACCACTACTACACATTTTGCCGGATAGATATCTATTAAACTATAAATAAATAAATAAATAAACTATAAAAATTTACATTAAGGGTTATTGATAGTAAAATTCTGCACATCCAGTTACCTAACCTCATAATTCTACCAATATAAAAATAAAATTATAAAGCAAATCTAAATAATTGTTAGTGCCAATGAGATTGAAATTCGATTAAAATTTGAATGTAATGCAAATATAAATAATGTAACTGAAAACTAGGAGTCTATAACTACTTATACAAAACAAAAATCATATCAAAAGAAATTTTAATTTTAATTTACTAGTTGGATGTTTTTTAAATGAGATATGTTTTGCCATCATTTTTCTTTTAACTAATTAAAAACTTAATATGAATGTTTTCATAAAAGTTTATGAAATCATAATAACCTCTTTATGATGGTGATATGGGTTTACACTATATAGAGAGAAATATGTAATTAATTATAACTTTATGTTTTACATATAATTGTAATTATTATTTTAGCATATTTTATGTTAATGAAAAACCTGACACATCAGTGCAGTAGTGTTCAATATGAATTATACAAAAATATATTTGGAGATTTTAATATTGAACGAAGTAGTAAAATGTCATCAATTTAATTATACAAAAATACTTAGACTCACGGAAATTGGTGTGATTCAAGGTAGTTAAGTTAAGTTTAAAATTCTTTATTCTCAATAAGTACAATAAAACAAAAATTTTAAAATTTATAATCCAATATACAAAAAACTTACTATAATTAAATAATTCAATTATGACTTAAAACTAAAGAAAACTAATTTAATATTATTGTTAAATGTATGAAGAGAGAACAGTTAGAGGCATTTTTTATAATAAAAATAGTGTTAAATGCCACATAAAAAAAATATATTTACAATAATTAATCATAACCAATAAAATATCTTTCATATAACAATTTTACACTTTAGTTTATTCGTAAATAGCAATTCTGTTATGTAATCACAAAATATAAATATTTGTAATAAGGAACAGAAATAGACAATATTATTATAAATCAGTTTTTAATAAAATAATTCACTTTTGACTTTGAACTCGGAAATGGCAGCAACTCTTCAAATCGACAGTAGTGTCCGTCGACTCAAGAGAACGAAACCCCACGAGCTGGTCACTATCTAAAATGGAAAATTCTACGATATTAGTTTCCTTTATGGAAATTATTATTTCAATAATTTTCCTTTGCGAAAAAATCTAAATAATCTTTTATCTAAATAATGAACTATTGCTGTGGCTATCTCCTTCACGGGAAATATCATAGTGATAAAATTCCTATACGGTAATTATTATGATGTTAGCGATCCTTCACGGAAACTATCACTATAATAATTTCCTAAACAAGCGACCGAAAATTTACGAAAAAAAAGTCATTAGTCGATCTAACGTAGATTGGTTATAACGGAAAAAAGATAGGTGGGCTTTAGTGGGTTCGATTCCTACACTAATAAGACGCACACGCGGCTGGAGCTCTTGATATCCTTCGCGGATTACCTCCTATCTTTCGAAAAAAAACTTTTGACTTATTTTTTTGTTTTATTGAAAAAATTTGCGTTATATTTCAATTTGACTTATAAACGACATCAATTGTATGAATTTAGGAAGTTAATTACTTTCGTTCAAACACGGAAGTTGCCTTTTGTTATAACAGAATTATTGTGACTACAAACGTTTTTGACTATAAACGAATTAAAATACATCGATTTCTTTTTATATAAAATCGTACCTGAAAGAACTACTTCTGTGCAATTGCACAGGGATTCACTAGTTTATTTTTAATATAATATGTAGTTAATATTATAATGTATTGAAAATATACACTGAAGCATTTGCTGTGCGTTTATTTTATTTATAATACAAAAACTAAATTTTTACTGTGCACAGTTAATTTAGCAGAATTTTTATATTGCTGTGCAAAAATACCTTTTTTGCTGAGCAAATATTCATTTTCTGCTGCGCGTTCAATAAATTTTACTGAAGGTATTTTGCTTAGTATTTAATTTTTTTGCTGATGAGCATTTCTATTTTTTAACTTAGTATTTTGCTACCTCGTTAAACCCTAACCGAATTTTATTGATAGTAACACCCTAAATCAAATTTTTAATTTATGTTAATTTAATTTATTATATTTTTCTTAATTGTACTGATATAATTTTCATTCATAACGAAATTTGGATTTATGACAGGTTAAGCTTTGATAATTAGTTTATTTTATACTTTTTGTTAAACCAGCATTCAAGTGGTGACTGTAGTTTATCTCTTTAAGTGTGCTTACTTTATTCGCAATGTTTAATTAATGGATATATAATATTCTCTATAGTACTTGGATTTCTCCATAAGAGTAATTCCCCACTGGTTGTTGAGACCTCCTCTCATAAAATAATGTGCTTTAAAATTTAAATTAATTAAAAAGAATTAAAATAGATTAAATTTCCACTTGAAATAATAATAATAAAAAAAAACATTTAAATAAAAAGTTTTAAAAAATAATCCAGTTAAAGAAAGAGAATCTTTAATTGCTCAGGTATATCATTACAACTCACCAGGATGATTAAAATAAATAAAAAAAAAATTATGAATTTAAAATGTTAAAAAATTTACTAAGAAAATGAAAATTTATTATAAATAAGATTATGTTGAGGAAAACAGAAATATTTTCTTTTTTCAACATTGTTTCACCATTATTTTATTTCAAGTTATCAACTCAACTCGTTATTTTTCATTATTTTTCACTCAAAAAAAAAAAAAAAAAAATTAAAACAAATTATTCAAAAATACAAATTGTGAGTGCTTAGGTTGGTATGTGGTAAAATATTATAATTTTCTTTTTATTTTTTAATTCGTATATTCTCAATCTTCATTTTTATGCTCTTTCGCGTGTTCTACCAAATACAAATTCAAAACATATTTACCTACCTACCAGATGTAAAAAAAAAAGTTTTGATTAAAAAAATTTATTTCAATTTTGATATTGCCATGGCATATTGCCACGTCTACTGGCAAATGACATGAAAAGTTTTTTTTTTTTTTTTATTTCAGAAAAATCAATTTACAAGTGGCTGATGTTTGATTATTTAATAAGTCTTTATGTAGTAGTCGTGTCTACTCGAATCACTTTAATATCCTCTAAAATGTAATTTATTTTTTCTAACCATGTAAGATATAAGAAATACAATCAAAAAAATAAGTAAATGAGAACGAGTAGGTATAATTTAATTTATAAAGTGTTTATAGCTATAGCAGTGGTAGTAGTAGTAGAATAGAGTCACTTAATTTCTTTAAATTACTGCTTCTTTTTAATGAGCCCTTTTTTTTACAAATTATTATTAGCTTCTGTTTGAAGTTTAGAGGTGGGTATACTTTTTTATAATAATGGAAAAACTTTTATTTAAATATGCTTTTTTTTTTTTTTTTTTACAAGGATAATATTAACTGTCTGGACAACTTGCTCGCTCTTATAAATTTATTTCAAAAAGTATATTAATATTAATTTTCAGTTTGTTAGATTATAAAACAAATCGGTGTTTGTGTTATATGGTGGTCCGAAATCAGGGTATTTCAACGGTTCTCTAGCGTTACACTAGAATTTTTTAAAGATAGAGAATATTGATTTTAGTTCAGTAGAACAAGAAAGTTGCAGCATTTGGAAAATTGCAACCAATATGGAGGAACAGCCAAATATCCGGGGCAACTAAACTTAGAATATTCCGGTCTTGTGTAAAATCAATCCTGACATACGACATTGAAAAATTATCAACCAGAAGTTACAAGTTTTCATTAATAAATGTCTAAGGATAATATGCCAAATATTCTGGTCAAATACAAAAAGCAACAAGGACCTCTGGATACTAACCGGCGAAACAAATAAGAAGAAGGCCTGGATATGTATAGGCCACACTCTCAGAAAGTAATCAAACAACATTGCTTGAATGAGCTTAGAATGGTACCCACAAGGCACAAGGAAGACCCGGTCGCCCAAAGAACACCTGATGGAGAACCACAAAACAAGAGCTTGAAAAGTCAAAAATAACGTGGGAACAAGTGAACTTAGCTGCTAGAAATCGAGTACGATGGAAATTTCAAGTGCAGGCCCTATGACCTCAAGAGGAGTAAGGAAAAAAAAAAGAACAAGAAAGTGTCATTTCCAACAAGATGTCTATAAAAGATAGAGCGAGAGAGCTCCTACGTTTCAAAGTATGTTAAGAGGAGTAAGGGTTACCTGCATGATCAACAATTAGGCGTAAGACGCCATTTTGACTTTTGTCAAGGTATAGGATTATGTCAATGTGTAGGAATTAGTAATGTCCGGTGATAGTAGATATTTAAAGAATTTAAAAATTTATTTTTTAAATCGGTTCATGTATAACACTCATTAAATTTTTTTCACAAGCGACAGAATATGGTACAAAATCTAGTAGAAGACAGTGTAGTGTGTATTCGAATACAAATTTTAACAAAAATTTTGAACAAATCAACAAGCATGACAGCCAGAATGTTATGGTATAAAGAGAATTGGGGCAACTAGCGACAGATACAGCTACTGACGATAAATACATCGCTAAAATAGAGCTAAAAAACATCTAAATTTATTAATTTTTTCTCAAAGGTCATGTCAAAGAATGTAAAAGAAAACAGATTTACTTTTAATATTTTAATGTTGTTGGAAATTGTTTACGATTAATCATATGTTCAATCATATGCTACCAAAAGTAGCTGGGTGACAGCTACAAAAATATAAATTTTTCTAATTTATATCCGTCGCCCAGCTACAGTATCTGCAATTGTGTTTATGTATATATAAAATGTATGTGGCTATTTTTTTTTTTGACAGAAGTTGTAGCTGTATCTGTCGCTAGTAGCCCCAATTCTGTTTATACTATTAAACTGATTACAAAATAAATATTTGGAACAGGGAGTAAAACTTGTAATAGACAATAATTCTTCTCTTTCTTCTTATATTTATCCTATTCAGAGCGTGATGCGAATAATAATTGGTAATAATTAAAAATGTAAAATGCGTCATAGAACAAACGGCAGAGGATCAATAATTTTGTGATTTACAAGATACGTCTGAAAAAGGATATATAATTAAAGCCACAATAAAAAAGATTTAACCTTTTGTTCTAGCTATTACGATGCAAAATTACTTACAAAGGATAACTTACAAAGAGTACTAAGAGGCGACGGTACAAGCAGCTCAAACATATTTTTGATTGAAAAATCGATTAATAGGGATCCAAATAAAAAGGAAATTCCAAATGTGGACTATAAGACAAAACACAAAAATTATACTATTTTTACAGATTCTACGACAAAGTTGAAAACAGACAATGAGGCCATGTAATAAGAATGAATAGTGGCAAATGAACCAAAAAATTTAAAATGGAAAGCAAATATACTGACAGAAGAAGTAGATAATTTTAATTTGATTGTTTTGTATTATGCTAAAAGCAAAAAATGCTGATAAATGTGAGTTGAGGCTTAGCAGTCGGTGGACAGACTAATGACAATGATAAAAACATTCATTGGAGAGTGCTTTTAAATTTCTACCAATTATTTATTAATACAATAATTATTCTCCATTGAAATAAATTTCTCCAAATAAATTCGTAAAATACTTAATTTACTACTTGATACTAATGGCTTCAATACAAGACATTTTAATGCTAATCATTTAAGTTTAAATCAATTATTAATTGATCATCTCTCTTGAGATTGATGATGAAAAAAAAAAAATAATAGTAGACGACATTTTACTACTAAAATCAACAAATTTTTTCGCGTAAAATAATCTTATAGGGTTTCTGCTCCATTATACTTTTTTTTTTCATTTTTATTCTTAAATTAATTTATTCTCGTACAAAAAAAAATTTTTTTTTTTCTTTTATTTCGAAGTCTCAGATAAAACAATTTTGCTCTTTAAAATGAACGATTCACAAAAGACTAATCACGAATGAAAAATAAAAATGAAATGAAAGAAAATACAAAAAAAAAATAAAAACAGATATGGTTGTTGAATATTCCTCCTTTGAGGACAATCTCCTTACCTATTTTATTTATTTATTCATTTTTTTTTTGTTCTGTTCAATTTTGTTGACCCACCTCTTTGCACTGATTTCTTTTTTCACAATTTTTTTTTTATTTTATTTTATTTTGTTTTTTTTATTGTGATTTTTGCGTGTTTATACTTTGTCACTAAAATTATTTTACATTTTATGTTTGTATTTTATTACTTTGTAAATTTTTATATACGTTCTAAAAGGTGTTAGTTAGTATGAGTTTTGGTCCTTGGTTCCAAATTATGTTTTATTTGAGTATATAATAGTTATGTACTCTATGGGTCTGATGGTTTTCACTTTTTTTTAACTACATGTTTTTACTTTTTTAGAAGTATTAATTTTTGTTATTACTTCATAAAGTTACCATATAAATTTAGAAATTAGAAATGGAAGGTTAACACTGTTATTAAAATTCCAAGAAAGCTAAGAATGTCTTTCTATTAATTAACAGAAAATATTCAATAATATAACGCTTACATTATGTGGAACGTGAAACTGTTTCGTCTACTAAAAGGTAGTGGTAGCAAGCTCATTAAAGGGTTTTCCAATAGGGATGATATGATTTTGAAGTGACGTTTCGGCCATTTGGAATATGTCATGATTTGTCATTTTTTTTTTCATTGAATTTGGTAATGTTTACAATTTCATCATGGAGAGATATAAGCAAGAACAATGTTTAAAAATTATTCAGTTTTATTATCAAAATAATCGTTCTATAAATTGCAACTTTTTCTGCGCTTTTGCCATTTTATAGTCGTAATAATCGTTCAAGTATGCTCGCTATTCGTCGAATTATTGAAAATTTTGAGCGTACATTTTCTTTGCATAATGTTCAAGTGCCAATAAGACAAAGAACCGCTCGAAGTAATGCAAATATTGCTGCCGTTGAGGCAAGTGTTGCTGAAGACCGCAATTTATCGATTTCAAGAGAAAGTCCATTTTGAGAAAGGACTTGGGTTTGCATCCGTATAAAACTGTTCTCACTCAAGAACTGAAACCATTGGACCACCGTAAACGTCGGGAATCTGCTGATTTTGCCTTGAAACAACTTGAAAACGATAACGATTTTTTTAAGAAAATCATCTTCTCCGATGAGGCTCACTTTTATCTGAGTGGTGCGGTAAATAAACAAAACTGTCGATTCTGGTGCGAAGAAAATCCACAAATTATTCACGAAAAACCATTCCATTCACAAAACTTTACACTTTGGTGTGGTTTTTGGTCTGATGAAATCATCGTTCCGTATGTTTTTCGAAATGAAGCTGGTAACACCGTTACTGTTAATGGAGAGTGGTAGAGATCGATGACAACCAACTTTTTATGGTCGAAATTGGAAGAAGTTGATCTTGACAGCATTTGGTTCCAACACGACGGGCTACGTGCCACACAGCAAGTGCAGCAATTGAATTATTGCGAGAAAAATTTGTAGATTCGACTGTTTCAAGAAATTGTAATATTGAATGGCCTCCAAGAAGTTGTGATTTAAAACCATTAGACTATTTCTTGTAGGGTTATTTGAAGTCATTGGTCTTTAGCAATTAACTATACTCTCTTCAAGCTATACAAGTCAATATTGAACGTGCTATTTATGACATACGACTGGATTTAGTGGAAAAAGTGCTCGAAAATTGGGTTCATCGAATTCGTTCTTGCAGAAGAAGTCGTGGACGAATGACGTTTTATTCATAACTTAATTGTATCAATTGTACTTCACATTAAATAAAAAACATTTGAATTTCTTTAAAAATTAGTGTGCTTTTTTTTTAGAAAGAAATCATATCACTCTTATTGGAAAACCCTATATTTGATTTTGGATTTACATCTTCTAGTTCGCTCTATACTTCGAAGAGTAATAAGGAAATTAAAAAAATACATATAGAAAAATTAAAATACACTGTGTACTTTAATTTCAATCCTAAAATTAACCTGAAATTAACTTAGAAAAGAAGAAGGGGAAAAAAAAGCATTCCTATTCTTCTTAGATTAAGTTCAATGTCGAATTGCCACTGTCATATCAATTGACCGAAAGACAATACAATACAAAACAAAGTTTAATATAAACAATATATAAATGTTGTTTATTATAAGTAAAAAACTGATTAATGATGCATTAATAGCGTTCCTTTAAACTGTGTATGCTACTCATGAGTAGATTATTAAAGGAATGCTAATTTTATGCTCATGAGCATAACATAACCCAAAAACATTGATGTTAATTTGTTTTGTTTTGGAAATTTATTTATCAAAAATAATTTATCAAAAAATTTTCTTCTTTTCTAGTGTTGTCTAGTTTTATTAAAGGTAGTGTAGCTGTGTTAGTTTACACAACATAATGGAACGCTACTATTGTATATTATGTATAGTCATTAAAGATTATGTAACAAACAACTAACAAAAAGCCGAACTAGCTTTATAAAATTTATTTTAAAACTAATAAGGATTACAATGACAACTTAAAATACGAAATAAAAATAAATGATTTAGAAGCTTAATCATAATCATGGAAATAATCTCTAGAACGAGTAAATAAATATCAATTAAACTGTTCTTAAATTTTATATACTAACTCTCCTTCGTACTTTTTTCTAATTTGTTTATTTCTTCTCTTTTCGATCTTTTAAATGACTGTAATTCTGCGAAGGCAGTTAGGGTGTTTATCCCATTATTTTGGCTTCAATTAAAAACAAAAAAATATTAAAATTTTATTTCCATTCACAAAAGAATAGTCTAAAAATGTACTTATAAGCGGGTCTATGATTAATATCCCTATGAGCATTCCGCAAAATTACACTTGGTCTAAAGCAAAAGTTAACAAAATGGACTTATTTATAAAAAAGATTTTTTACCAAAACCTTTTAAAATAAAGGGAAGGCTAGTAAAGCAATTTCCATTTAGCAAAATATTCCTTGATTTGACATTAACGTAAGAAATTAATTTATTTATAATTAATTTATAATTTTTGTAATTGAATTTCTGTTGTTCGGGACTATCGTGCTGTCCAAATCAATTTGAATGCTATGATATTTTCATGATGACAGAAAAATATAGACGATAAAAGTTTGAGAAATTAACCTTTTTTGTTGAGTGTAATCGTCCCAAGATCCCGGCTTATTTCATTGTAACTCTATGACAACAGCTAGATGTTGAGAACAAGTATGTTAAGACGAAAAATTTCAATTTTAATTTAATTTATTACAACTTACTATATTTGATTAAAGCTCTTTCCGGTATATTAAATTGCTTATTAGAATTTAGAATATATTAAATTCACTTATAATATAATTTAAATATTGTTTGTTGCAGTGGTAAAGATTCTTAAAAGAACTAGACTAGAAAATTTTGTGTAAAAATATAAATAAAAAATGTTATGTGAATTTTTTTGCTTTTAGATCTTTATGCAAAGTATCGTATTAGATAAAATTCGATATTTTATTAAAAAATTATCGGAATGGTAAATATTATTCTAAGCAAACTACTTCCGATCTAAATTTTAACATTTTAAGTTAAGAAAAAAGATCTATTACATTTTTTTCAGGAATGTGCCTTTAAGCATTATCATTCATCATCATCATTGTCCTGTAACCCCATCTGAGCGGAAGTAAAATCTTTCCATCAACTTCTATCTGCGGCTAACCTCTTTAATTTTAGTCTCGTTCTTTGATGGGTATTTGGTTCGATGTACACTATGATGCCTAGTTAATTCAATGTACTCATCTCTTCTATTCGAGCTTCTTCGTGGAGTATCGGATGTTGGGATATGTGAGTTATGAGCATGATTTTGGTTTTAGCTGTATTGACTTTTAGGCTTAAACTTTAGGCACATATCATTTAAACCTCCATTCGGATGTGACAATAAATACACATCGTCGGCGTAGTTTAAATGATATTTTCGAAAGGACGCCACTGGATACCGTTGCTCTCGTTTAAACCCACAGTAGTAGTCATAATGTCATTCATTACTACTCAGATCGATAAGCGTGATAAAATATAGCTCTGTCTTACTCCCTCACACACCTCGAAGCAATTTGTTAGCTGTCTCCGACGTAAAACGCAACATCTCCAATTTTTGTAGGATTCTTTAATTATGTTTTTTCTGGAATACCTCTCCTACTAAGTGATTTCCAAATATACTCGCGGTTTACTATATTAAAGGTTTTCTGAAAATCCACAAACATGAGATTTATCGATTCTTTAAATTCAGTGGATTTTCCAGGATTATTTGTAATATGTTGATGTGATCTACATACGAACGGCCACCCCGGTTTTTTTTTCGTATTTAAAACTTATATTAAACAATATGGAATAGACTAGATTGTAATGTTTTGTTTGTGTGCAATATTGAATTTAAGATATTGTTGTTTTTAAGATAGACGTTGTTTTTACAATATGCAAGTCAAGGCACGATCAATTTAACTCTTTGTTCAATACACACAGTGTTTTTTTTCTGTTAAGTTAAATTTTTTTAAATATTGTACGAATCTCAGCATTATCTTACTCCAACACAATCAACATATTCAATGCATTATTTTTATCATAATTGTTGGAAAAAAAATCAATCCAATTTTACCCAATATCTGATTATTTCAAGGGTAAACAGTAAAAATTCAACGGAACAGTAAAAAGATAAAACAAATGTTATATGAAAGTACAAATGGAATTACATTTGTGTTTTAGAATATTAGTAAATTCGGATATGCATCAACATCACGCATCGTAAAAGTTCCATATTCTAAAATGCAACATTAAAGTGTTGCAGAAAGCATCACGTTAGATTGAATTTCTCTCACTATGGAATTCAATCGATGAAAAGTCTGTTAAAGAATATTAATTGTCTAATACAACAACAAGTGAACATTGAAGTTAATAAATACTGGACAAACAGATTAAAGAAGGGAATATATCTAGTTTGCACATAGATTGCAGCGAACAGGAAGTACTAGTGCAAAATGATATTGATATTAATAGCCTTACTTGCAATTCGGCATAATAAAGTATATAATAAAAAATCCATCTGACATACAGAATATATTAGGTACTTTTTTAATGAAAACACACAAAATTACAATGCCAACAAATAACAGGTTCCATTTACATGTAGAAAATACATCAAAAACGTTTAAAGAAAATAACGAACAAAATAAAAGAAATATTATTTCTATTACATCTTTCTCTTCTAATAATAAGTCATCAGAACAGTATTATGAGAATTCATATTTTACTAATGTGAACGAACTAACAGAAAAGTTCAATCAACTAAAAAATAAAACTTCAGTTTGTTGAGATGGTATACCAAACAATTGTACTGAAGAACCTAAGTATTAAGTTGATTGAACAATATGTAATCTTATTTAACAATGCCTTAAATTTTTCATACTTCCCTACAGTTTGGAAAAAAGCCAAGATAATAATGTTAAAGAAACCTGGAAAAGATCCAAATAATCCAAATAACTACAGACCAATTAGTTTGCTCTCGAATACCAGAAAAATATATGAAACTTTAATTAATGACAAAATTAACGATTTCCTTAATAAGAAAAATCTTCTGCATGAAAATCAGTTTGGATTCCGGCATGGTCATGGTACCATTCACGCAATTAGAAAACTGACTTCAGATATATGCTGGCACATAAATAAAAAAAAGGGTGTGGGCGCCTGTTTGGTTGATCTTGAAAAGGCATTTAATAACGTTTGGATAGACGGTTTAGTTTATAACTTACTAAATTACGACTTTCCCAGACAGTTAGTCAACTTAATACAAGATATGTTGTCAGAGGGTGTATTTGTTATGGCGAATAATAATGGCACAGCGAATAAAATATTTAACATCGAAAATGGATTACAATAAGGAGCGGTAAATTCACCAGTTCTGTTTTCAATATACATAATATAGCTGATAGAGTTATTAAAACGCATACAAGGTAGAAGTTATGTTTTAGCTTTCGCAGACGATATTATTCTGTATTCTGCATATAAATCAGTAAGATAAATCTAAAATAAAAGTGCAAAGATGTTTAATATTTATTTGGTATAATATAAGTGCTTGTAAAAAAAGAAAAAAAAAAGAAAGAATCACGTTTTTTTTTGCAACATTACTGTTTGTGATGCGCAAATTTGAGTAAACTTCGCATTATAGAATTTTTTGATGGTTTGTTTGCTATTGTTATAAACAGCTTTTTGACATTTAAAATTTATTTGTTATTTCACTTGATTGAAATACATTATCTGTATAATTTTTTGTTTTAATTTTTTTCCATTAATTTTATAACAAAGAACGCCTTCTTTCTTTTTTTCCTTAACAAATTTTTATATTCTATCTAGTGATTGCTTTACTTACTGTATATCAATATTTTGATAGTTCATAATTTTCCAAAAATACGTTAAAAGCGTAAATAAATAATATTTTTTTGATTTTAATTAAATTTTCAAGGCATTACTGTCAAATTCTGATAATGATTTATTTGCTTCAGCAACACAAAGCATCATTGCCGAATTGCATCATGAATTTTGTACTGACACAATAGTGATACCCCATCATGATTGGCAATGTTGCATTTCCGAATTTACTTTATGTTTTACTATTCCTACAACACTAATTAAAAACAAAAATTTTACGGAATCATCTTACGAATCTCTATAACTACAACATAGGCTAAAAATGAAAACGAATTAAAATTCGAAATAAACATTATTGACAATTTTTCCAACGTCTCATTCCTATTTTAATTAATTTTCCTGAATTTCATTAATGTTTTTTTTTTTTGGGTTCAAATGAGTTTAGAGTAAATTTGAATTCAAAAAAGGAAAAAACATAAAAAAATAATAATAAATAAATAAATAAAAGGAAAATACAAACGTAAACAAAAATAAATGAAAAAAATTAATTGTCGAAAATTTAATAGAAAAGTTACACCCGGTTCAGTGAAATTCATATGAAGTAGAACCGTCACATTATTATTATTTTTTTGTTTTTTTTTCACTACCTAATTGCCTCTAAAAAGTTTATAAAGGTCAAACAAATTGAATGAATTAAAATTATAAAGGACTTTCTTAAGATTTATAATATTTAAAAGCAAGTGATTAAATCAGTGAAGTTCAGACATTTTTATGAAAATTTATTACAGGAATTTTAGCATGAAACGATTAGTTTTAATTACCTTTTAAATTTTTCTACCGAAAAAAATGTCAAAAATTGAAATTTGAAATCTCATTGAAATAATATTAAAAAACTCTTCACCCTCAAATAGAAGGTACTAATTTTGATAAAAAAAAAACCAACAACAACAACAACAAAACAAAAACACTTTTAATATTTAAATTAGAAATTTCTAAATTTATTGATGACTAATACTTTGAAGCAATCTAACCTTATTTTAGTTGGTTCAAGGTCATATTCATATAAAATTCAATTTCTTTCTAAAAAAAAATACAAAAAAAAAGAATCTCAAATTTCAACTTCTTCTGTCAATTCCGTTAACTTTTAGTAGAAAAGAAAAAAACTGAAACATTTAAAGTTCAAAATGTAACAAACAAAAAAAATACACGTTGAATAGTCAACCGTATACTGACTGTGTGAGTGTGACAAAAATTGTTTTGTGGTAACAGTGGTGGTGACAGCAACAATTTGATCATGGCATTGTAAATTCATTGTTAATGTCTTTTAACCCCATGAACTAAGAAAATTCTAAAAGTAAAAAGATAAGAAAATAAAATCCTGATTCAATTTAAATAGAATGACTTTAAGATTTCGGTTTGATATTTAAATAAGAATCTTGAAATGTAAATGACAAAGAACAAAAAAAAAAAAAAAACAGTTCTAATATTTTGTTTTTATAATGAAAATTCACTGATGGATTTTAAGAGTAAGTTAAAGAAATAAAATATTTAATAAAAATAAAATGGAAATATTTAAAGTAAAGTCTTAAGAGAAAATTTATTTAAATTTTTTTTTCTTTTTTTGGACATTTTATTAAATTAAAATGTATGCCAGTAATTGTTGAAAAGTGTGATAGAGCTACATTATATAGAGAAAAAGAAAGCGGAGGCATATAGCAAGGGAATTGATTATTTATATAAGCATTTAAAAAGATTTTTTATTAGGTTTGTTAGGACTTAAATAAATCTTTATAGAATACAAATTTGTTTTTTTTTTTCACGGAAAATTACATAATAACAAAAAAAAAAAACAAAAATATATTTTTATGAAAGAAAATATTTTATATTTTCCTCATTTTTATGATTTGTATATACAAAATTTTTGTTTATTTCTATGGATTTGTATATCATGTCATGATAATAAAAGTTTTTTCTTTAATAAATAACAGTCAGCTAAATATTCAATTTATAAGTTTTAATTGAAATAAAATATCATGAAATTGGATTAGAACCTGTAAAAAAGTGACGGATAATAAAAAAAAGATAAATTAAGAAGCGATGGTAGTTTTTATTACATACTATATAAATTATGTACTTTTATTATACTTAAATGATTTGTAGATAAGTAAGTTGAGAATAATAAGAAAAATTTGTTGATTTCCCTAATTGTAATTGTTGCTGTTTTGAATTATTTTGTTTTTAAGAAAGTGGCAATATTTAGAAGTTTTGGGAGCTTTTATTTCGAAGTATTATATGAATCCATAATCATGAATTTTATCTGTCATTATATCTGTTGATCCACTTAAATATTATAGAAAGATAATGGCATGAAACATTTTTTAACATTTATTTGATGATGATTGGTGCTGCCGTTATCGATATATTATAGTTCAAGATATTATAGTTAAGATTTTACCATAAAACCTCGTTAATATTTATATACTGTTGGAATACTGTTGGAAGGTCTCAATTTTTTCTATTACTTATATATATAGATTTTATGTCTACGACGAATAGTTTAGATGATATAAGCATTTATTAAAAAAAATGTTTTTTCTTACCCTTTTTCTATATAAAACTAGAAATGTGCCTTTTACGAAATAACAATCTTACGAAGTAAATGTTACACCAGCTTATTACATTACTTTGTAAAAGGCGCAATATAATTTTTTTTTATATAAAAACACTATAAAAAAATTTTAAATAAAGCTTATATATAACCGAAGTAAAAAACAGACTCTTCTAATGAGATAAAAATATTAAATGTTTTCTTAACAAAATTTTGAAATATCTGGTTTTTAGGGCAAAGGTATGAAAAATTTTTTTTTTTTTTTCAAAAATTTTCAATTTTGAGCTACAATATCTGTCCAACGACAAGATCTGTCGTCATCAAATAAACGTTCAAATATTTTTCAGATTGCTACCTTACTTACTAGATAAAAAACGAACACATAATACATACTATATTATTATCTACTAGATCAACAGATACAAAAACATTAAAACAAGAAGCATGTTACAAAATGTCGTTTTTGTACTTAAAATCCTAAATGCACTACTAAGGACATATATTTTAAAAGTCGGCAACATTAATTATTTTCGAGACACAGTGATATGGTCACAAACTTGTGTTGCATTTACTTCCGAAGATTGTTATTACGTAAAAGGCACAATCCTAGTTTTATATAGAAAAAGTATAAAAAAAAACTTTTTTTTTAATAAATGCTAAACTATTCGACGTAGGCAGAAAGTATTGTATACATGACTTATAGTAAAAAAAGATACTTTTCCAACAGTATATAAATATTAGCGAGGTCTTATGGTAAAATCTTAAGGTAAGGTTTTTCAAAAAAGAAAATAAAGATTGTTTTTTTTTCCAAAATTTTCTACTTTGAACTACAATATCTCCATAACGGGAGCACAAATCATCATCAAATAAATGTTAAAACATGCTCCAAACCGTTATCTTTCAAGAATATGTAACTGAATATGCCTATATCTAATGGATCAACATATATAACGGTTTTATTCAAAATCATCAAAACCACAAGGATACATTCAAATGTCCTTTTCGTCCTTAAAGGATAAGATAAGTCATTCAAGATATATATTTTTTGTAAGCTAGAAATTTCAGCTATCCTTTGGATATGGTCATTAGGTCCTTCGCTGGTACAACATCTCCCTCAGAATCCCCGAATTTGAGATAATTATTAAAAGTACTACCCCAATTAACAATTCTAAATTGTAACTTATAATTAAATAAACCATAGTATACAGAGTTTGGAAGAACAGAACTGCTCAAAGTGGTAAAATTGTAACTAAATGAAAATACTTATTTAAAATTCATGTATGAATTGTCCAATGTAACTTAGAATCTATTGTAACACCTAAATATTTGAAGGAATCAACACAATCAACTTTAAGACAACCTGCGGAACAATTATACATTTCGTTATAATTACACAATTTCTGAGCAAGAAGAAAGTTATTATAAGGAAGAGGAAATTTTCTACATTTGAAATTTTCTACAGTGATACAAAATATTATCAACCATAGGAATAGAGCTACCTAAACTGAAATACATAATTTTAGTTTTATCACTTAATAATAATTTGTGATAGTAAAACCAGCGAAGTAATAAGTCCAAGTCATAACTAATATTACACATATTCAATTAACTTTTATTCAATTAAATAAAAACATATAATATTACATTTCAAAAAATGACTTGTTATTGTAGGATAGACCAACATAATCAGCAAAAGCAGTTGAACAACCCCTAAATTTTTGAAGAAGAACAGAATTAAAGAAGATTAAAAATAATGTAAAAAAATAATGTAGGACCCAAAACAGATCCTTGACATATACCCAAAAAAATACTTTTAATATTACTGATGGTGTCATCAGTTTTAACTTTCTGAGTTCGACCCGTTAAATACGAAGAAAGTAAATCAAAAAAATTACCTCGAAAGCCCGCTTTATACAATTTGTCTAATAGGATTTTATGATCCACAGTGTCAAATGCTTTTTTTAATATCAATAAATTAATAACGCTGCACTTTTTAGTTTATTATTAAGAGCTTCATAAATACGCAAACAAAAAGTTAGAAGTGCGTTTGCAACATTTTATTTATTATTTTTAATTTATACCTTTTTCAAAAATTTTAGAGAAAGAACTTAACATAGAAATAGGGCGATAGTTATAGGATTTAATTTTAGCTAAAATTCATAGTGCGGGTTTTAGAGGATTTATTCTTAAATTATTTGAGTCATATCTTAATAATAGGAAGCAATGCGTTAAATTGAATGGAAAGTTCAGTAAGTTTTTAAATATCAAGGATAGTGAATCTCAAGATTCAGTATTTGTCCAGTCCAGTTTCTATCTTTTATCATGTCGTTATATTGTAGAAACCTTCTAAGGGTACACCTACTGCTTTTCCTGATGATAATGCATTTTCGTAAAATAATAATAATCTACTTGACTTACTGTGCAATTTAAATTTTCACTTGGACATAATTCGAAAATGGTTTTATGTTCATAACTTAGCTGAAAGTAATGAAACTAAAATTATGCAATTTAGATTTACTGATAATTGTCAACTAGAGAATTTTAGAATTTCCTCCCTTTATATACTAGACAGTCTGTATTTCAAACTGTATTTCAAGCTTCAAATATACAACAGTTTATTTAAGCCCATTTTATAAAAATCAGCTTTGGGGGATAAGAAGTCTTACTTGCTAATTATACAGCATGGCAGCAATCAAATTCTTCAAAATCATCATGATTATAATATAATCCGCAATGATTCAAATGAAGATATCCACAGACATCTGAAAATAAAAACCATTACGTACTTCTTTTACAATAATTATGCTTACAAAAACAAATTAATTCATTAATAATAGCAATTTAAAGCCAATCAAGCTATTAAAGACTAGCAGATGACATTAAGAATGCTAAAAAGCATAGTATAAAACCTGGTAACTTATACCTGTATACCACTAGACCCGGATAGTACAGAATGGGGGGAACAAAAATTAAAAATAAATTGATCTTGAAAAAACGAATAGTAAGCAAAAAGAAAAAACATTTTACAGAGAACTCAAAAAGAGAGTAGGAAATAAAACAACATCAGCAAGACAATTATATATACATGTATTTTAAGTTATAAAATTTTTTCAAATTAATGTTTGTAAAATTATAACTTTTGAATAAACCGGTAACAAGAAATTTGTTATTTGTTTGAGTATACTGTTTCTGGTTTTTCATAACTCCCCCTGAAATTAAATGTGAGATCTTGATGAAGTTCAACATAATATTGCATTTTTTTGTACTGCTATCAATTACACATACTGAAATATCAAATATAATAACTCGATTAATTATATTAAAATAATTTTAAATGTTAGTCCTTTGTCAAGGACGAAAGATGAAATTTTTTATCTCTAAGAAAAGCGGCTTTATATTTTAATATTTACGATTAAATTACTTACTAATTATAGTGGTTCTGTAATTGAAGTGATTTCCCGCAATCCATATTTGCAATAATTTTGTTAACTGCGGAAGTCAATCCGTTGTTAAAGAGCCAGTTCTTATCAAACGAATAATTTTAGTTCCATCTCTTGAATAATTTTCCTTAAAGTAATTATTTTTTTTTATCTTTGTCTTCGGACATTTTCAAATTCTTATTTGTACTGGAAGATTATACGTAAACCTTAATTAAAAATAAAACTATTATTTTCAAAACATTTAAAATAAAAAAAAAATATTTTTAACCAAATTCTGATCAATTGACGATGAAAATAGTTATTTTAATTTTATAATGATGTGATGTGAAGCCTTCCGGGTATCAATATATTTTTATCTTTATGATTTGATGATGAAATATTTTCTAAGTACCAAGTTACAAAATTTATTCCATGTTTTCAGGATGTGATGCCTGTAGGGTACCAAACTGTACTAGAATAAATAATTTTGTAAACTAAGTATCTGTTATGTATACGTAAAATAATACTTTTTGTTATTTCTGATGTGATATTGAAAATAAATTAAGTTATTTTAAATGCGATATGAATTAAGTTCGAATGAAATCGAATGAAAGTAAACCCATTTTTACATATTTAAAGCTTTTCGGATTTATTTCATATTGAAATATCATGAAATAAGTTCGAAAAATTAGTACATAAAGAAATCATTATTTTTTCAAACTTAATTTATAACGCAATGTTAATAAAATATTTAGTCGATCTGAATTTGAGGTGCAATTAAAAAATGAAGTATACAATGTATATGAAAAATTAGCCGAGATTAATAGATCTAGATAGATTTTATCAAAAGTAGCAGTATACGCGGTTCAGCACCAAATATTTAAATTTAAAATATTTAACAAGCTAATTTATTTTCTCTGGTTATCTCAAAAATAAAAACTTGTAAAATATCAATTTTACCGAAAAAAGTATTTAGGTATCCAATTTAAAATATAATTTACTTAAGTCAATTTTTTATTCTAAAATACCAACGAAATGAAATGAAAGTTATGCGTATAGCTATAATGTAGAAGAACAAAGTTTAAATTAAATGTAATGTTTAATAATATATAGGTAATAAAATATTTGTTTTGAATTAAATGTGTTACAAGAAATAAAATATATTTTTGTTTTTATATTTAATATTGAATGATTGTAGAATATAATATACGTCAATAAAAGTTCAATGAATTTGAACTGAAAAATTACTTAAATAAATATATAAGTTTATTAACCACTTATTAAATATTAAAATAGAAGATTAAATACCTATCAATAAAATTTTATGTATGGAATGCCAATTGGTCAATATTTTTTTTTTATATATAACTCCAAGTGACAGGGATCAACACCCTAACTCCTTTTATAGAATCTTATATACAATCGTTTTTTGCTTTTAAATTTTTTTATGATTAAATCTAGTAAATTTAATCATAATCATTTTTTAAGTCATTTATTAAATTAATAATTTAAATGTGAAAAACTACTGTGTCTATTTTCTATAAGCATTTTAAAAATAAACAAATAGAACTTGTGCTATGATATCTTAATGGTCATGACAGGGTAAAAAAAAATAGTTATTAATTTATTAAAATATTAATAATTAAAGCGGTGAATAAAAATCTTATTAGCGAATGAAAAGTTCATACTTAAAATCAGAGATAACTATTTTATCAAATTTATCCTAGTCTTTTATTTTTACATAAAGTATCTTACCTATAAGGGCTATTCTAAATTGTAAGTATTTTTTTTTTTTTTTACTAATTTCAAATATTTAATTTTAAAAAATATTAAGTATTACGTATATATATATACATTTCAAACCAAAAATCAAAATATTTTTTAGTTAGTATGTAGTCGTTTTCGAATCTATCATACTTCGCAATAGAACTACACCACACTTGTACTTGTAGCCACTTAGGCCCTTTGATCTTTATCTTAACCACAAACGACATACATAATATAAAAAATTCTAACATTCTAGTGTACGCTGACGATATTAAAATATTTAAACAAGTCTCATCTTCGCGTGAATCTCTTCTTCTTCAGAATGACGTTAATAACTTCGCTATTTCGTGTTGTAATAATAACCTAGCACTTTTAAAGCTAGCAAATGCCAAAGTATCACCTTTTCCCCGAAAACGGCAATATCAGCGCGTTGTTATAGTATTAACGGCGTTATTAACTCTAATGTCACATCCACGAAAGACTTAGGTATTCTATTAGACATCGAACTAAATTTCAGATCTCATGTAGATAATATTGTCAGTAGAGCTGCTTCCGCTCTTGGGTTTATCAAAAGATGGTCAAAAGAATTTTGCGACCCATATGTTATCAGAGCTTTATATTTGACTATGGTAAGACCATTACTTGAATACGCGTCTCAGGTATGGTCACCTTTTCATCAAGTTCACATAGACAGGATTGAATTTGTTCAACGTAGATTCGTTCGTTTCGCTCTTCGTGGTCTTTTATGGAACAGACCAATATAACTTACCCCCTTACAGAGACCGCCTTTAACTTCTAGGTCTGCAAAGTCTTTTTAATCGTCGTGAAGTGGCTGATATTATATTTCTTCACCAAATTCTCTCAGGGGCAGTTGATTCGGTTGGTATTTTAGAACACATAAACTTCAATATCAACTTTTGTTCTCTTCGGCATTCTGTCCTCTTTCGTTTAAAGTTTCATCGCACGAATTATGGAAAGAATGAGCCAATTACAAGAATGTTGCGTAACGTAAACAATAACTCTAATGTCTTCGATTTTCACATCAGTAAGTCCAAATTAAAGAATCTGCTTTATTCAAACAGGTCATAAGTTTTTGAAGGGCATGTAATACATGTAGTATACGTAGTTGTTCACGTTGAATCAGTAGTATTTCATACTTTTAATATGAATACATAAGTGTATATAAAGTATGTTTATTTTTATTATTATTAATTTTATTGTTGTGTCTTTGACTACTTGCGTTTTGCATTGTGTTGTATTTTTATATATGTATATATATAATATAATATATTTATATTTTAATTTTTTTTTTTTATTTCTTTAGTTTATACCTAAATAAATAAATTAAGGCTTCTTCGGCATTATTTAAAAGTGCAAAATTTTGATTTGGCCTATCTTGACATTTTGGAAGATAGTCTAAGTCTCTGATAATTTTTAATTGTTGAAGATTTCAAATTGCTTCTACTTTTGACTTGTGAGCATATTGCTTATTGATTTTTGTTCTTTGATTTGCCTTGACATGTCGGAAGACAAATCAAAGTTACTAGATTTTTAACGGTTTTTTCCGTTTATGGATTTTATTTTTGTTTCTGTTTTTAGTATTCTATCAATTTATTACTAATTACTAATTTCCTTAATCGTGTTTTAAGCATTTCCTGACCCAATTCTCTTCTTACTAACACATTCTTCATTCAGGGTTATCACGTGCTTGTATTCTTTTTTGAATAAAACTAAAATATAATAATAACTAAATATTAAAGTTTAAATAATGAAAGTTCATTGAGTGTATGCTCGTCACAGTATTAAATATTGTATACTTTAATTTATTAAAATCTTTCTATACTTTTAATAAGAAGAGATTTATTCTTCCAAGCCATCATTCTACCTTTAATAAAAAAACGAATTCGATTTATTAAGTAATATTCAATCTTGGTACATAGATATTTTATTTATACATATAATATTATTGTATCTATAAATATTATTATTTGCGTTAAAAAACAAAATTATTTTTAAGAATTGTTTCGCTCATCTTAACACTACTAGAACTCATCAGTAGGTATTTATAGTGTTAGACTACCTATACAACTCCTGATTTTAATTTTGTTTGACTTTTATAACTCGGTCGATTTTTATAACTTACAGATGTACTATTGACATCTTTTAATAAGTTATAAAATCAATCAAAATTAAAATCAGGAGTTGTATAGGTATAGGGTTTCAAACTGTAAATACCTACTGATGAGCTCTAGTAGTGTTAAGATGAACGAAACAATTCCTGAAAACAATAATTATAGCTAAAAAAAATACTTTATTCTAATAAATTTGATTTTCTGTGTTAAAGCAACAATTTTGTTTTTACACGTCGTGTAATATTGAACCAGTTTTTATTTTTATGTACGAATAGGGTTATGAGTACATGTGAGTTATTTCTTCATTAAAATTATAATATTTATGTACATACCTATATTTGGATAAAAACTGATTGAGAATGACTCGTATAAAAGCGAAATGGTTGTCGCGAAACACCGAGAATCAAATATAAATTATGGAGTGCAAATGTGAAATTGTATTTTTTAAATACTGTTTCGCTCATTCAAAAAAATACTCTGTATGTATACAGCAGTATTAAAACTGGCGGCACGGAATAAATTCAAACGAAATAATTTCGCTTAATAAAAAATGAAATAACCTCAACAAAATTTCATATTTTTTTCCACTTTAAATATTTTATATCTATTTTGTCAGCCTTTATTTCATTATGAAATTGAATTTATAAATTTAATCATGTCATTTTGTTAGTAAATTTTAAGTAAAAATTTAAAAGTATGTATTTATATATTGAAAGTTTAGTAATTTTGTGTAACTATAGTAAAATAATTCTGTGTGCCAGTAAATCAAAACCGCTTATGTGAATATAAAAAAAAATTTAGATCAAATAACCACCATTCGGAATTTTCAAAAGAGGTTTTGACTGACAACTGTAAATCATACTACTACATACATATTATTTTGTTAAAATACACACGAATTTATGTCAATATGACCTAAAAATATTTTTGTCATAATCATATAACTCAAATCATTAATTTTAGATATAAGCGGTTATGATTTGTTTTCACAGAATTTGTCTAGTAAATTGGTATGATAAAGTAGGAAAACATTTCTTTCAACAAATTTTACTTTGAAAAGGAGCTGAGTTTTTGTCGCTTGCTTCATTTGTCTTGCAACGATTTTGTCGGTTAGTACAATGCAAAATGTCGTTTAGAATATTTATTCTAGAAAAAAATAAATGAAATAAAAATAGTTTTGTCACCTAATTTATTATGATTTATTAAAAAAAAAAAAAACGCATTCAAAATTATATAAAAAATCAGTTCTGTAAATAAAAACAAACTAAAGAAAATTAAATTTAACACAGTTATAATAATTATATGATTGTTATTAATACATCAATAATGTAAGTTATTTGTAAGATTTCCTCTTTCATCAACCGAGTAAATTGTGATCGATTGATGATGAGATAGATACCCTGATTCGGGCAATGAAATATGGAAGATATAAGTGGTCATGATATTGACCTAGAAGGCACCCTCCATTATCAATCGATCGAATAGCACAGCATAATATGTTCGAACGGTTGGAATCTACATGATGGATTTAATATTTTGCTGATTTAAAATAATAAAATATTTTCCATTTAATTTTACTAAACATGCTTATCAAACAACATAATATACAAATTTTGTTCTAAATCCATTAAATAATCGGATGTAAATTTTCGCTAAAAAAAACAAAAGTGATAGCAAAAAACAATAATTAAAACCAAACAAATAATCCATATTGTTAGGAGTATTAGAAACCTTCCCGATAAACGAAATGTATGTCGTAGAAAGATGAAAAAACACAAAGTGGTCCTAATTGTGTACCCTGCAGAGAGAAAAATAACAAAACTATTTTTTTTTGTTTTTCTTTTACTTAACTTTTCATTTCTATAATAGATATCTACTTAGTTAGAACATAATTTTTAAATTCTAGCAAAAGCTTGGTAGTTCGGTAACTAAGACGACCGAATGGCATAAAGTTTAATAGTATGTATAGTATTCGGTTCGGTTCGGTTGACAAATTATTTTTTTATTGCGTTAGTTTGTTTTTGTTATTGTTTCTTGTAAGTAACTGAGCTAAGTGTGTAAATAAAAAACAAATTAATAAAAAATAAAATTATTCCTATAATTTTTAAAATACATAAATAAAAGTTATAAATTGGATTACAATAAAAGTTTGAAATAACAGGTATGTTGTCAAAATTAATGTAACATTTTAAATAGTTTATAGTTCTAAGTTGAAACTGTTTTTATTGTGCTTTCAAGTAGATAATAAAAACGAATTGAAATAATACTGTTAGCAAAAATGTGGACAAAAAGAATAAGTTGTATCTGCTTTTCTTTGCAGTGTCCCTAATTTGATTCTGTAAATATCAAGAAACACATGTGTCCGAAATGTGTCGACATACACGCGACACTTTACTATAATTAGAGATACATGTGCCTGGACACTTGCGACCACTTGCACCATTTTGTTCCCTACTTATGTCGTGAATGTGTTCCATCTTTTTAGAAACACTTTCGTCAAAATTGTTTACCGGGCTTCTAAATTAGCTACTAGGCCATACATTATAGTTTAATAATTTGCTCTAAATCTAAAGGTAAAGAATAAGTAGTTGTAAAATTCTGTTTATTTTTCAAAATCACTACTGTATCTTACGCTAGTTATTTTTTGTTGTTTTTGTAAAATAAAATGTTGGATTTTGCTTTAGTGTGATATCTAAAGTGTAATTGAGATTATACTAAAAATTTTACAGATAATAAAATACAATCAGCTAATTTAGTTCAATGTTTTCGAACATTCGAAGTTTTGCGGAATACATTAAGTGCGAAGTGCAATAGATTCAGAAACACCTTAAGTTTTGTATTTTTTACATTTTTACGTTTTTCAGTTTTTGGTTTTTTTCACTATTAGTTTTAATATCCCTATATTCATCTTGAAAAAGAACAAAAGCTCATTAACAACTACATTACAAATTATCATTAATAACTATACCAAAATACATACAATAGAGTACTTACACTGTTATAAAATCAATCCAAATTAATTAACTTTCATGTAGTTAATTTTCATTTTTAAGCTTCTTCATTTTTCATTATATACATTTGTACATAAATTCTATTATTTCACTCACATTAAATGCGTTTTTTATTATTTATATGAAAAAATTAAAATTATTTTTCCACTGAAAAAAACTTTAAAATATTATTTGAAACAACTTTAATATACAAATTTCCAATTCACCATATATCTTCTCAGCTTTAAAAGCTATTCAATAATAAAAAAAAAATTCAATTTTATGATCAAAATTTATAAAAAAAAACAAATTCATTTTTATGATTTGAATTCGTAAAAAACAAAAAAAAAATTAAACTTCATCAATACGGTTTCTTAAATAAATTCAATCTGAATAAATACACTTGAATAAATATCGTACATTATTTGGCATTTTATAATACCTTTATGTATTTTTTATTCTTTTTTTTGTTTTTTTTTTATATCTTTATCAATTCAATTAAAATTTCTTATTATTTACTTTAATTGGTTTGCTTAACGTTATTATTAAAAAAAAAATTTCCAATTTAAAAAAAAAAAAAACTATAAACCTTATTTAAATAATATTCGACATCATTTAAAAATTTCATCTTTTTTTTTAAATATTATTCCTTAATATTGTAAATATTTAATTGCTTTCAATTTTATAAAAAAGAATTATAGTACCTATATTCTTAAATTTATATTTTTTTTAAGAAATGTAAGAATTCATTATCACAAGATGGTAAGATAGATATAACAAATAAAAATAATTATTCTGAAATAGACTATAATAGAGATGTAAATATCTATAATTTATAATTAACTATATAGAAAAAATAAAACAACAAATAATTAAAATATTTTCTTTGTAAATTTAATTCAATTTTCAAAATCCTCATTTCATTTCAGAATTTTATTCAAAAATGTATCTTGTTCTCATCAATAGACTTTGTAAATTAAAAAAAAAAAACTCAAAAATAAAATAATAATAAATAAATAAAAATTTATTCAATGTAAATATTACTTTTTACTAATTACAAAAATCTAATAATCTAATACTCACTCCAGTTTTACAATTTAGGATAATGTCTAATCTCCTAAAATTTAAAATTTAAATCACTATCATTCTCTTTTACCTTTAATTTATGTCTACTAATTAAGGATTCTGTAGGATTTGAAATTCCTTAATCCAATTTCATATGAATTGAAAATATATATTTATATATAGGTATAGATCTGATTCATTGTGTTTCGTATTATGACTCGTACGTTATTTTTGTTAGAAAATTCTGTCAATAATTTACTCCTACATATCTTATAACTTCTACAGTTATTAAAAACAAAATTTCTTTGGAAAATTCTGAAAATATTTCCCTTTGATATTTTCCGTTTTTTGTAGTTATCGAATTTTTTTTTTTTTCAAATTATTGCTCTTAGCTATAATTCAGTCAACAGACTTCGTCAATAATGTTTTAAATGAATTTTGTTACTTTACAACCATTGCAAAAGTTATGACTGATGAAAATATTTTTAATTTGATTTTAGAGCTAAACTGGTTAAAAGTTTGAATTGTAATGCAAGAACTAAGAATAAAATATGGATAAACTTGCACGAAAATAGCATTATCTAATCTAATATATTAGTACGCTAATAATGTCCGAAAGCCAAGTTCTAAACCCATAATATATCCATCTATATATGTATATATAAAAATGAATTGTTTTATGCCTGTATTTATATTATTTATATTATTTATAGACTCGATAACTACAGCATCGATTTGGACAAAATTTTCAGAGTATATTACTGGAATAGAGGGGAAGATTAAAGGCCTATCAGCTTTTTAAAATTCCGAAAGGTTCGAGCAGCTGTCATACAACTCTCAGCACCTGTTACAAATATAATGAGTAAACATATATTTTACCGTTATGCAATAATCTGAGTGGTTCGGGTAGCGCCATACAACTTCCATTACCTATCAAGAATATTTTAAAAATTAAAGTTTTTATTTAACTGAAAATTGTATTTCAGTTACCCTCATAAATAAAATAATGACATCCATTTTCTAAAATTGTAAGTAGTTTTAAGAGAAATAAGCAGATTTTGTTTTTTAAGTTTTAAATTTTATTATTTTAAATTAGGTATTTCAATTATAGGGGCCAGCAATGCGGATCGGGTACAGCTAGATTTTTTTTTCTCAAGATTTTTTTTTTTGACACTTGGTTACTTAATACTACAACAAATGAATACATAATATAACGAATATTTAAGTAGAAGAAACTAAATTATAATTTTTACTTGAACTAAGAAAAAAGAAAAACGTAAACGTGTTTAAGAAATTTATGATGTATGACGTAAACGTGTTTAAGAAAATTATGTGTATAATATATATTGCATACAAACTGTGCAAACCAATTTATTTTTATTTTATTTTTATTTCATAAAAAAGTTGTTATTTTAAATATTGTATGTTATATATTTTATTCTTTTTAAGTTTTCAGTCAAAATAATTTTTAATATGAATTGCAAACTATGAGCACATGTACATATATCAATAAGTATACATATATCTAGTTATATTTTTATTTGAATATGTATGGATAATAATTTTGAAATTCAATAATTTGATTTTTTAAAGGGTCTTGATCAAAATATGTTACGAAACTTCGTTTCGTTTATAATTGATTCTGTAATCAAAAGTAAAGAAAAGTAAGGGTTATTAGATTAACTGGCAATAGAATAAAATTTATTTGAAATTTTCCTGTATATGCAAATTACATTTTTATTTATATAACCGGTAACACAGTAACATTACTTCTACAATACTTTCTCAGAAATCTTATGCCATTAAGAGGGCTACGTAATGGCGCAAGACTATGTATTAAAAATCATTATATCGAAGCCAAACTTGTAAATAGTAATAACTCAGATACAGTTTTTATTCCACGTATTCTTCTAATCTACAAATCTACCCTTCAATTTTCAAACGGAAGCAATTTCCAATTCAACTAGCATATTCAATGACGATTTATAAGTCAAAAGGCCAAAATTTTGACAAAATTTTGTTTCTATCTGCCTAAGCCGATGTTTAGTCATGGACAATTATATGGAACTTTGTCTAGAGTAAGATCTTTTGATAGTCTTACTGTCGTCTAAAAAAAAACCGGGAATAGAAAACTGCAGTCTTAGTGAAGTATTTCAATGAAAAGGTGAAAACTATTTCAATGCTAGACCGAAAATAAGGGTGAATAAATTGAATAATGGATTGAGTGTGAAGCATCAGCGGTGTCCACGCTGATCGAGGGCAAAAGGAAAACTAGCACCACGACAGCAGCCTAAGTGAGGTGTTTGGCGTGTGTTTCGCGGTGATGGCACATTTTGTAAACATGCAATGTAAAATATTTTTTTTTTTCAAAAACATGAAGCTATTTGACTTTGTTATGTCTGAATTTGAATAAGAAATAAAACCATAACCAAAAAATCTTTATTATGGCTTTATTTTATTTTCTAACGAACATATCATTATCGTTTTAAGTCTTAAAGTGTGTATGACCCAGACTTTACCAAACAAAGAATTTAAGAACTAAAAGATAGCCCATACTTAATCGCGTATTTGGAGAAAATTGATCAAACTTTGAATTTGATACAAAAAGCAAATAAAACACAGCTTATATTATAATTGAAGTAATATCTGATCAAAAACGTCTAACTCACATTCGTTTGAGTAGTAAATATTAAAATTTCAAAATTTACAATAATTATAATAAAAATGTGTTGTTATTATTGTAAGTATTCAAAAATTTGATTCAAAGGACAATCAAGAAATAACTTTCTTTCAGTTTGAAATCATTTAAATTCATTTTTCATTACCCCTGTGTTTTGTTTTGTTTTTATTTTATTTTTTTGCTTTTTATATTGTGGTAGTAAGCAAGTTAGTAAAAGTATATATAACTGCCTACACACAAAAATTATTTTATGAATTTTGAAATACTATATAACTAGTGTACAAAAAAATAAAATAAAATAAAATAAAAATAAATGAAAATCTAATTCTGAAAATAATATTTTCATTAAAATTAAAGACAAATTAAGCTCTCTTTAAAAAGCAATTTCATTATTATTATTTTTCTTTGTTTTTCTTACGACAATAATAATTATTATGATGTTGTTGTTGTTATTGTTTCTTTTTTTTAATTTTTTTATTTTCTTGTGTTGAAATGAAATTCTTTTTAATAAGCATCATTTGAAATGTTTCTTTAATTGTTTTTCATTCAACATTGTAACATTAATTAATATTATAACATTTATTAACACATTTGATTACAGTATGTATTGAAAATGTTATAAGTACAAAATTTAGCTTTAATAATAGTAACAATACAGTATGTATTAAAAATGTTACCCAAAATTTAGTTTTAATAATACTAAGTATACAGTATGTATTAAAAATGTTAGACATTATTTGGTGTTGATAATAGTATACAGCATACGGGGTGTTCCAGAGCATGCGAATAAGCTTTTTTAAAAGGGAAAAAGAGCCGTTATTTTACAATTAAAAAAAAAATGTTATCAACTAAATCGGGGGTGCTATATCGATTGGGGGTATTTTAAAGTTCTGTGAAGGACTGGAAAAGGGTTCTTTAAGTTAGAAATTCACTGATGTGGCCAAATGGCCAAAATCGAGATTTTCAAATCGGAATATTTTTTTATGCAAATTCGCATTCTAATCTCTAAAATATCGTCTGATAAAACTAGTACACATGATATGGAACATCCAGTATATTAAAAATGTTACACAAAATTTTATTTTGATAATAGGAAGTAATACAAAGGATGAACATACATTTTTCATGACTCACCGAATTTTTTTAACTCACCTAAAATTTTTTTTTATTTTTCTTTATTTTAACCATTTTGTACAATCTTATAATCATTTAGCCTAGATAAAGTCTACAAAAAATAGCTTTTCTGATAATATTATTAACATGTAAAGTAATATTGTGCTTTTTATGTTAATTTATGTTATATGTTTATTATAATTATTACTGTTATCAGTTAGTTATTAGTTTTAATTTACTTGAATACTGATATAAATACATGGGAAAAAACCTGGGGTGTAAGAACCTGGGGAATATATTCTCGTATTACTTAACCAAACTAAACCTATTAACCTAACTAAACCTAACTAAAACTAATTAACCTAGTTAACACGAGAAAAACAATTTTCATACATTTTCGAATATTGTCTCTGTATTTCATCCGTTGTATCGCCTTTTTATTTCATTGTAAAAAAGAATCATATTTAATTTCATCTCTACATTCGGTATGTAATTATCATATTAGCATTGTTGATATTTGTGCCATAACTTTGTTCTTTGGAAAAACATACAAATAAATGTATCGTTTCTCTTCATAACCGAACAAAGTTGTAAGCTATCTGCTTCGTATTAGGTGAGGTGAAGAGGAGGCAAGCACCGACAACCAGCGAACGATATCGAAGGGAAACAATTATCACAAGTCCAAATTTCAACCACTAAATGCTTCTAATAAAGAATAGTTGTTCATCTACACGGTAATCATTTAATAAACCTTATAACTTGTGTTGAAATGCAAATTTTGTAATCAGAAATATTTCGTTAATTGATGTCGCATATTCGGTTTTCTTTCTTATTCTCATTGAAATTTGATTATCAAATTTATTAAATCTTGTAATATATATGAAGCGCGTTGCTAAACTCGACAAAGACGGTGATCAGTATTTTGGCTTAAACGCTTTTAAAGTTCATAAGATTGGAATATAATAATTTAAATACCTAAATATGCAGCAATTGATTCTTGCTCAGCAACATAGTTCCATTTATGTATTTTCACGTTCCACTGCCACTTCTTTAAGCTTATTTATGTTCTAGTTTATCGTATTCAGCTTGGCCGTGCTTATTAATGTCTCGAAATAATATACCGAATTGTTTTCATGGTCAGCGTTCATAACTGCACGTTTCTAGGTCGCCTAAAGTTGTAATTGGTTTGGAAAAATTGTTTCTTTCATTCTCAAAATGAGGTATAAATACAATCCTTCAGAAAATATTTTTTACTCAAATTTTCTAAAAAAAAGTCAGACTTACATTAAACATTGATTTTTTCCTATTTTAGTTCAGAGTTTGGATTCTGGTCATCGGCGGAGTCCATTTTGCAGCTAATTTCGTTCACACAGCATTCTCTGACGTACGTATTTTCAGCCTAGGAGAGGCATTACAGCTTAAGACAAATGACTTTACTTTAACATTAAACAGTAACGTCTAATGTTAAAGTAAAGACTTAACTTGGACTTAACTGGACTTTTGGGTTTTGTGTGCTTCTCTGTACAATACGTGTAGTACCCATCGCATAGAATTTTATCCAACTTAATATATAGGTCCTAATTAAACAAAAGTAGCAAAATACTACGTACTAATTTTATGTACGGAGATACAATATATATAAGATTATAATGTAAATTGTTGGCCAATCACCTTATCTGTTAGGTATAATATATCGACCTATTCAAAGTAAAGTATGACAACTCAGAAAAGTCAATTTTACAGGAGGAGCAATTTAAAATTTTGTCATATTTGGAATCTATTTTAAAAGCATTAACTAATGCGTAATATGATCCAAATTTTTGTGAGCATTTTATTTTAATGTGTATTATTAATTTTTGCACTAGGTTTAATTTCAAAATTAGTTAAGTTCGAAATATTTGAATTGTACTAGTTCTATTTTTACCTTTGTTTTTTATTACAATAATAACATCTTGAGATGTAATACTTTAACATGGAATAATTGAAAAACAAAAGTTCGATAAAGCGTAGACGTCATAGTCTTGCTGGGAAAAATAATTCCATACTATGTTATATCTCTCAACGTAGTAAAGTTACATGGATAATTATAAGGGATTTTTATTTTCATCAGTATCAGATTCAGTATCAGACATTTCATTCATTTTTAAGTCAGTATAAAAAAGTTTAGGTAAATTTTAAGAAAAATAAATTTTATTATATTAGCAAAAAAAAAATGAATAACATTAAATTAACAGAAATCCATTTCTTGCAAAAACAAAACTAAAAATATCTATTTCAATCTTACTTAAAGTTTGCATACTTCTATACTAACTTTGATTTTTTTTATCACATGCTTCATTTTAATTTTGGTCACATATAGGTAGTTAACTTTAATTTTATGTTTCATACAATAGATCACATTATTAACTTTGATACAAAATTTAGTTTCATCAATTTAATTTTTACATTTTAATTGTTTTTTATTGTTTAAATTTGGCTCGTTTTTTATTGTTTAAATTTATAGCGTTGTGTTCATCTTTTAAATCATATTTGCTTACTTGGCTCCATAAAACTTTTTCTGAATTGATGTCCTTATCTTTTTATTTTTATTTATTTATATTATTTTATTTAAATTTTTTATAACACTTTAATTGGCAAGAACAGCTATCCTTTAAGAGTCGAGCAGCTCTAATTTTTCCTTCAGCTCACTTATATTCTAAACCAAATTTAAACGCTTTTTTAGACTTATTTCTTTCTCATTCATCTGGAAAAGCTTTATTTACTTATGAGAATTGTTTATGACAAGTAGAAATTCGCGCCAAAATATCCATGTAAAAAAGAGACAACGCGAATTTGACGTAAAAAAAAATTTCTCCACAATCAGTAAAAAAAATACAAACGGTAAATATAATAGATGAATTGAAACATATGTTATAAATAAAAGTATGACAAATCGAAATGTATTACCAAAAAAAAAAAAAAAATTTTACCTTAAAGTATTACATATCGCCTTGTCTGATTGTTTTTTATGTTTAATTTAACGAGAATTAATACAACTTGACTTAGATTACTTTTGCTCGGAAGATTTTTCAGTTTTTACTTTTAGTTAAATTATGTTTATGGGCATAACTTCCTTAATTTTATGGCGATCGCTGTGAAATTTTGACAGGTTAGAGATTGAAATATGGGCAATCAGAAACTCAATGCAAATAAGTCAAGTTGTCATACTTTACTTTGGATAGGTCGATATTTTTTGTGTAAAATAACAATCTAAGAAGCCAAAAATTAGGTCAGAGAAATTTTCTTTATACCTTCGACTTTTGAAAAAAGAATGTAGTTGGAGAAGTGTTCGGTGGGGGTTCCGAACTATGTTATTGATGTTGCATTGTTACATTATTTGATTCATATTATATTAATTTTGTGTCGTCTTTATCAATTCTGGTTTTTATTTTTCGATTGAGCTAATTTTGTGCAAATTATCAGTAGATGGATTTCATTCCTGAATCAATACATATTATCTATTAAAATTATTTGATAGTTCAAACAAATAAAACAAATAAAAATAATGATATGAGTTATCTACAAATATAACCGGTTCAATACATATTAAAATACAACGAAAGGATAATTACTTAATTTTTATATGTATAGGTAGACAGTTAGACACTATAGATCATCATGATATAATTATGTACAAATTGTTAAATTATTCTTCCATAACTGATGATGATGATAACCAACTATTTTTACAGCAATCAATATTTGAAGCTATACTTGTTTTATTGTTAAAAAATCATATTAAAATTAATTTTGAAAAAGATTGAGACGATAGATCTGCTGATACTTGTAAAGACTGGGAATGATTTCAGACACTATTTATAATTTAAAAATACATCCTGTGAAACTAATCCTTTTTTTTTGTCGTAAAAAAAATGTATTATATTTTCTTAGTTATTAGTGTTTTAATAGAGTAATTAATTTTATATTAAAACTTTTTTATTATTATTGTTTTTGTTGTTTTTTAAACCCTTTTTTCACTTGTGGGTACCATTTGTAGAAAATACATTTATAAATTGTATGATGGGACAAAAGATAATTCTGAAAATTTTCTTACACACAAATTAATTTATTTGAAATTTTCTTCAAGTTTTGTAATTTTCTTTTTACAATTCTTAGAAATTTAACTAAAATTTTTAGCTAATGTAGTTCTTTACAACTAATAATAAGTAATTTCTTGGAAAAAAATAATTTTTTATCTGATAGACAATACGGATTTAAAAACAGATCAAGTACAGAAACGGCCCTAGTGAAAATTGTAGATTGGGCATAAAAACTGAAAGACAATGATGGCTCTTATATTTATGGATTTAAAAAAAGCATTTGATACAGTGAATCATGCCATACTCTTGAAAAAATTTCAAAGTTATGGTATTAAAGGAATCGCATATAAGTGGTTCTCCTCATATTTAAGTGGCCGAAAACAATATATATAAATAGAAAGCAAGTCAACAAATGTTGAACAAATACACTGTGGGGTACCCCAAAACAGTGTTTTAGAACCTTTACTGTTTTCGATATATGGAGATGAGTTACAAAAAATAAATATATATAGATGCAGAAATATTTCTATTTGCCGATGACGTATGTTTGTTGTTCCAACCCCAAAAATTCAAAGAGTTAGAAAGGAAAATTAATATAGAAATAATTAAAATTAACAACTGGAAGGTAACTCATAAATTAACCATTAACACGAAAAAGACTAAATACATGATCATCGATACATCAACACCTATATTTAAAGTAAAAAGTTCAAATCAGATATGGGAATATGTTAATGAATTCAAATGTCTAGGCTGTTGAATAGACTCGCCATTAACATGGAAAAAACATATAATGCAAGTAACTAAAAAATTAAGTTCTATTGCGGGAATATTCAGCAAATTAGCCTACATTATTCCGCATAAAGTTAAGAAGACCCTATTTTATGCAATCTCTCATAGCCATTTGAGCTACGGCATAACATTATGGGGGACTGCAGCAAAAGATACATTAGAAGAACTACAAATAGTCCAAAATAAAAGTTTAAAAAACCTATATAAATACAACTGGCATGAGAGGACTGAATATATTCACAGTGTAAACAATATATTATTGATAAAGGACTTGCTCAACATAAAATTAATATTACAATACACACAACAACGCATATAATCAAACGTAAAGACAAACACCAGATTAATACCAGGAACAAAAATTTAATTCACCTAGATAAGAAAAGGACATCACATTTTGGCACATCAACAACACTTTATGTAGCAGCTAAATTATACAATAAACTAGATAATAAACTAATAACATTAAATAATTATAAACTAAAAAAAGAATTAATCAATAAAATCCTAAATAACTACGATAATAATCCTAAATTCATATACAAACAAAATATAAGGTTTATTGCAACCTTATGTAATTTCAATTTCAAATATTCAATAGTATAAATATTAAACTATTTTTATTGTTCCTACGTTAAATATAATTATAATTGTAAGTTTTATAATTTGGTAATCTTATACTTGTTAAATTTTCATTTGTTACACTACCAAAAAAACAAAAAAACAAAAAAAAAAATTTTTTATAAAGCTTTATATAGAGAGAAATCTGGTTAGGCATTCATATAGTTGAAATAAATAAAAATAAATAAATAACGTAAATGTACCAATTTCCGCCCCCTTAAGGAAAAATTAGTTTAAGTTGACAAAATAAGCAAAATATAAGCTTTTTTTAATTTTTTTTCTTCAAATTACAATAAAGTATTTTTTTAATTAAAAAAAAAAATATTTTCATCTAATTATAATTTAGTTTTTTCTAAATATGTAATAAAATATTATAACTGCCAAAAAAAATTTTGATTGTCGTACGTATTTCCGCTCAACAATTTCAATCTCAACTAATTCCGCCCTTACATGAACTCATTTCCGCTTTTTGAACCTATTTGCGATTCACAGTACCTATTTACGATTTTATTTAAAAACTAGCTTTGTAACCCGTCATAAATGACGGAAGCAAAATAAATCCTAGTTTTTTTTTTCTTTCATTATTTACTTTGTTCCGAAATTACAGTACTTATGTTTATATCACTTTTTATTTATTTTTATTTATGTTTATATTGGCCTAACACTAATCTTTTTTTTTTTATATAACAGAAAAAGAAGTACCATACCAACAAATTTGTATAAAATGTTTGTATTTTTGTATGGTATACTCGTACTCACTTCCATTTAGTTATAATTCGTTAGTTGGGTTCCATTTAGTATAAATTATACCGTATTAGCGTTATTGAGTCCTCCGGGAGAGCAAATTTAAAAATGGGATCTTATTTTCATATAAATTTTGCCTTTTGTATAATGTATAGGGATCTTATTTTGCTATATGAATAAACTGTTATTATGGTATTGTGTTATTTTTAAAAAATATTCATAATTTATATATTCAAAATTTTGTATCTAAATTGGTAAAATTTACAAAAAATACAAAAACATTTTCATCAATAATTTTCAATTTAAAAAAAAACAATGTTTTATTATCCGGTGTAGAAGTAGAGTTAATTATCCTACTCTACTTCTATCAAGTTCTATTGATTGAACAGTTAACCTGATTTTAAGTAATAAGAATAACCTTTGAGTGAATTATGTTTTTTTTTGTGTTAAATGCTGTTTGCCTTTTGGTTATTATACCATATTAAACTATTGATTAAATTTCTATTAGTCCTTATTATTATAAATCAAAAAAACTGTTTGTTTTATTTATATTATTATTATTATTTATTATTTTTCCTTATTATTTGCGAAGAAGACTAACATTAAATTAAAAAAAATATAGTTCATGCAATCAATTTTTCCTGCAACCAATCAATTTTTCCAAGACAGGGGTTAAAAAAAAGCACCAAACCAATTTGTATATATATGCATTTGTATACATATGCAATTTGTATATGTGTTGGAGCGTTCCGTCGAACTTACAAACATCCAGATAAATGCAGAATAATATATATATATAATGCTATTTAAAATAATTATTAAGAGTAAAATTAATAATTAATTTTTTAAATAATTAACTAGTAATTAGTTAAATTATAAAAAATATTTATTATAATAAAAAATCAATATTACTATAAGTAATTTGAATCAAAAAAATAAATAGTTATAATGTAATTAAAATTATTTGTTACACATAAAAATATACATTTATTTCAATATCAAAATTAAAAAAAATTAAACAATGCAACGATTCAGTATTTCAAACAAAAAAAAATAATTTAATATAACCATTGATTAATAATACTATTATAGTATTATAGTATTATTAATCAATGATATAACATAATTAACTTAAATATTATAAAAATGCACATTTAAAATAAATAAATAAAAATACAAAATATTTCATATACATACAAAGTAAAAATCACATTTGCTACTTCTTAGTTTTGGCATTTTTTATTTGTATGATTTCAGGTACATTATATTGTCCTCTGCTGTTCATTAAAACTGGAGGCTCAATTTTGCAGACTATGTCACTGTCTGAATATATTAGAATATCTTCTTTTACAGGCCATCTCCAAAATGTGCCAGACATGGTCATGGCTTTCACTCTTCTATTTAACTTATTGTGAAATGTATACAAAGAAATTATTTTATATTATATTAATGGACGCCTTAATAAAATTTTGGTGGCAAGGCAAGATAATTCCAGAGATTTTTTAAATTATACAAAGTATAATATAAATAAAACATAGTTTTGGAAGAACTTATTCTTTAGGATTAACGTTAGAGTAAAATTTATCTAATTGTTAAAAATAGTCGAATATTTTCCTTTTAGTTTTACTAAATATGCTTATCATACAGGATACGCGTATTTCGTCTACTAATATATGGAAAATATTTGCTTATTTTCAACAACTAAAATATAACTTTTTCTTTAAATATAGACTTGTTATGAATTTAGTGAAAATAGCTTACACCTGCATATTTAGTTCGGAATTAGGACATATTGAACGTATTACCGACCCACTTTTTCATACAAATTTTTATAAAAACTCAAAATTTAGTTATAACAAAAAACACATATATATGTGAAATTAAATTTATAGGTCGTAATTAGGTCCAGCTTATTTTGTTCAATTTCAATTTAAAATCGTCCAGTTGCATCCTTATATAATCAAAAATAGGTAAATAACTTAATTAATTATTTCGATATATCAATTTCCTAATTCCGCCCGGTCGATCGTAAATACGTACAACATAAATTTACGTGTTCCTAATTCCCGCTCAAAACAAATTAGCAATTTAAAATATTTTTTATTTTCAAATTGAAGAAAGTATGTATCAATTATCTATAATCTATTTAATAATATATCTTTTACAATTATTTGAATAAAATAAATAAGTGAACATCATAGTTTAATTATTATGGTCTTAACAATATAAAAAAAATTTTAAACGTTTGAACCAATATTTTCACCAAAATGTCTACGTGGTTTAGTTTTCTATCAATAACTTATTTATTAATATGAATACAAATGTGCATTATTTTGCATTACAACGAGGAAATAGTATTCTTTTTGTATTTCAAAAATTAATTTGAAATATAAAGCGTGGGAGTATTGTATTTACAAAAAAAGGGTTCGGGCGGCATAATGTACTAGGGCGGTGATAGGTACATTTACGTTAAATAGTATGAGTCCCAACTGGAACTTGATATTACGACCTTTTTTTTTAATATTGAGTGTTTTTTGTTAAATTTTGTGATCGCAACGTTTTTGGTCAATTTCAACTGATAATATCTAAGTTTAATCTTATCATAAAATTGGTGTGTTTTCGCTATATTTTCTTTCGCAGATAGGATTAGTTTCGGTAAAAAAATCGGTATAAATAAGCTTCCACATATGTATGCTGTTTTAGAAGATAACACTTGTAAGAATAAAATAAAAAAAAGTCTCACTTAAAAACATTCCCAAGCTGAAATTTGCTTGAATGCAACCAAATTGTGATATTGTAATTTATTTATAGGAGACAAGCGCACGCACGACACTGGAAAAATTGAATATTTTCTGTTGTGTTTTTGTTCTTGTTGGTGGCAGGATTCCTGGCAAATATTCTAAAGCTTACATTTTTTTATTTATTTATTTCATTATGTACATATACATGAGATATAAATTCATTGTACCTACCTAAAATATGGAAGTTGACAGTAAAGCAAAAATAAAATTTATATAAAATTTTTAAATGCAAAATTGCTTCTCCTAACCTCCACCTCCATCACCTCTTAAACTATTCAGACATAACAAACATTATTTCAAAAAATAATTCTCAGTATTAATAATGTGCACAACCTTTCTGTAAAGTACACCCAACAGAGCTCGTAGAATTTAGAATTACATTACTTTCACCTGAGAACACTCGGCAAAGAGTTCCATAGCACTTCTGCCACTACCAATAATGGCAAAGCAATGTCATAATCCTCCAGAGTGCTTTGGAATAATTAACATTGAACTTCTTTCTAACCTACCATTGATTATTATTTCTCATGGAGTGATATTCTGGATATCTGGAGTCTGAAGTATTCAGATAGTGTTTTCCAAAGTGCAATCAAGTACGACTCTAGAAACATCTCAAATACTATTAAATCTACACCGGTTTGTCACAAATCGTGTACAAGCATTGAAAATTACCTTTAATCTGGAAAACTCACTTGCACTCATAGCAGAATAAACTACATCATAATAAGCGAAATGTCGAAAGATTAAAGACAAATCCAGTTTCTTTTTCACCCATTCACTAATATAGTGAGAAAATTTATAAAGCTTTACGTCAATGCGTTTGATCGTATTAAGAAGAAGTCGAACATTACAATGTAGTAAAAGAGGAGACAAAGGTGTCAACATATACCTAATTTAAGGTAAGCAAACTGCTTTGAAAGCTCTGGTTGACTCAATTTTTAAATTAAAACATATCTATAGCTGTTTAGTGGAAGGAAACAGAAGTATTCTTCTGTGGACTCCTGACCATATAGGAATGAAGAAGCATATATTCTTGTAAAAACTGTCCGAAAAGTCAATTCTTAAGGGTCAGAGCCAAGTATTCCTCGTTCAAACGCCTACATACAATGAATTTTTTGCAAGTGGAAATTACAGAAACCCAAGACATATGGGATAGTTTCCAAGAGCTAATTACGCAGTCCAAAGCCTTTTTTCAAGTATTTAACGATTGAATCAGGTAGATTAGATCCTATGTCCGAACACTGATATGGCTTACCACAGGTAATGGTCCACTTATTCTCTTTAGAAACATCATATCCTATTTGTTTGCGACGTCATAGCTAGTAAAAAATATAAATATTTCTAGGAATTATTAATTTAACCACATGTATTCTGTATTTCTCAATAATTTTCGTTACAACTTAATAAAAAAAAAACATTTAAAAAACTTAAATTTTTTTTTTTGAATTGTTTTATTTCCCTAATTTAAAATCAACTGAAATGGAAATTAAGCGATTTTCATTCTCAACACATGTATAGATACACCGCTTAACCATCAGCATCACCACCCTCATTTAATTTCTTAAAGAAAAATTTATCAAATTTCCAAAGCGCCATTTTATAATACAACAACAATAATGTCTTTACATTTATACCTTAAATATATTTATTTTAGGTGTTTATTTAATTTACGCTGGCTGAAGGATATTTACATATTATATACAAATACACATACACACATTCACACATAAAAAAAATATATTTTGTCGATTTGTAAATGTTTTTTCTTTTCTATGTGGAAAATTTAAATTTTATAATAAATAAATCTAAAATGAAAAAAAAAATGTTTTTTTTTTTAATAAAAAAAAAATAAAAATCTGTATTAAATATTTTATTTATTTTCGTAATTCAGAAATGATGGTAGATAACTAAAGGGAAAAAATAAAAGAGGAAGATAGAAAAAAAGGACGACAAAAAAGAGAAAATCTAATTTTTTGTTTAATTTTGTTTTTTGCTTTTCTATTTTATTATTGTACAGAATTTACAGGATAATAAAAATTAACTCATTCCAATGAACATTTTTTTTTTGTAATACAATTTTTTCTCTTTTTAAATATTGTTCACGCACGCTTTTGTAAATTAAAGGAGCACAAAAATGAAAGACAATTATTATCGTTTGATATTTAACTAACTTAAAGACCATTTGGAAGATTTTACTTAACTGTACTGTACGTACTCTGGAAATATTGAAATAGTTACATTTAGATAGATGATTTAATAGTGGAAACCGCAATGAAATTTGTTTCCACATTCTGTTTTTAATTCATAAAACTGAGTCTGCGGTTCATAATACTCTAATAATAATTTGTTAATATATTTATGGTATACAAAAACTTTTTTTTCCAGTTTCATTACTTTAAGTTTTCATTAAGTAAAAGTTTCACAGAATAATAAATTGTAGAAATTATACTGATATGAATTCTCTAGTTGTTTCTTAATGAGATCAGGATAATGTTGATAGAAGAATAAAAATAATAATAAAGAAAAAAAAAAAAACTAAAGAACAATTTATTTTGACAAAAGGATTTTCTCTATATTATTACCACAATCACGCTGTTATGTACATTCAAATTAAAAAAAAAAATGATATACGAGTGTAATATTTAATTTTAGAAAGAGTATAATAAAATAAAATAAATATAAATAAAATTACATAAATGTTATTATTAGTGTTAATAATATTCACTTATAATATACTAGATAGTGAATTAAAATTTTTGTTTTAAATATTTTTTTATACTTTAAAAATTTTAAAGCATTAAAAGAGTAGTACTTACAGTTTCAAAAATTAAAAAAGTCCTTCTAAGTTTTGTGTTTTTTCAAATTTGCTTTTCAGTATATGATTTGAATTTTTGAAAATGAACATTAATCTAAAACTAATAAATTTTCTTGCTTTGTATATACTTTCTATATACAAAAATAATAGTAATAAAATATGTGTGATATTCCTTGACATCTTACATGTGTCAATACAAAGTTGAATACAAACGACTGCATTAAAGTGACAATAAAAGCTCACAATAATTTGATATGATTAAAATTGTTGTTGGCGATGTCTTTGCGACCGGTTTGATAGTTACTCGATTATCCCAAGCTAACTAACAAAATGATTAAATTCGCACTGAGAGCAAAAATTGACTTGGTTGGTTGGTTAATAGGGTGGAGATAAGAATTGTCCTCCAATTGTTTTTAGGTCTTGTAATTAGGGCTTGCGGCCCACCGCGTCTTCGCAATTTCACCTCCGCCTCTCAGCAGACTCCATCACTGAGCCAATTAATATATTTCATGAATCTAGCAATTTCTGCTCACTTTTTCTTTTTCACTTCCGAGAAATCCTCCCAGTAATAATCCTCCAAGATGTTTGATTTCCTCGTTCTTTGCGTTGGGCATATGAAAAGTTTCCACCTCTTCTCCGCAACCTCTGCACAGGTTGTTTTCTACAAGACCCATTCTGGCCGCGGGTCCTCGCAGCATGAGAAGCCCTGTACATACGTCTACATATAGTCTTAGGTCGGCTCTATTCAGCGCTAAAATGACTTTTGTCTTTTCTGCATCCGGTATTCCCCAGAAGTTTTTCGTCTAGATCGCTCCTTCTGAGCTCCTTCAGGCATTCATTTTTCCCCCCACTTTATCATACTTATTTTCATGGCTTGCATAGTCCAACCACTAACTCATCAGACTCATTGTCTCTAGCGCCTTCTTTTGCAAGTTTGTCCGCTTTTGAGTTTCCCTCTACACCGGAATGGCCGGGTACCCAGTAGAGTAAAACTTCCTTCGACACTCCTAAAAAGTTTAGTGCTTCTCTGCAGCAGATACTTGTTGCTGCTTTCGTTTTTTCGTTATTTATTGCTTTGATGGCTCCTTGGCTATCGGAGCAAAAAATAATGTTTCCTGCGCTTATACCTCTATTTAGAAGTATTTCTGCTCCTCTTTAATTGCGATGATCTCACATTGGATGATCGTGTCATTCTTGCTCATTTTCGTTTTTTTTCTAAGAAAGGATCTTCACACTAGATGCCTATTCCCAATTTTCACCTTTCTTAGCCGCATCTGTATATATCTTTACATGGTTGTCGTATACTGCGTCGGGGATTTCACTTTCTCCGTTTCGTGGTATTTTTATCTTAAAATTTCTATCCGGACATTGTTCTACAGTGCTGTAGTCTCCTTGTCCTTCCTCTTTGAAAATTTTTTGGAACTCTACACTTGCATTGAGATCAGTTATTTTTTCATGTGTTGTCTTCCTACTTATGACTTTCCACTCCCCTGTTATGCGTAAGCGCATTGCTGTATCCATTGCCACACCTTTTGTATGAATTTCACTAGGTGTTATGTTCAGCATAGTCTCTAAGGATCTTGTACCTGTTGTCTTTGTTGCGCCTGTGATGCCTGGCGTTGTATCTGTGTCTTCTGAGGGAGATGTTGTATCCGCGTAGCGCATATGCTTTAATGACTATATTCCAAAGATACCTGGTGTTCCTAGCCCGATAAACAAACTGTGTCGTAGAAAGATGAAGGAACACATAGTATACCTAATTGTGTACCCAGCAGAAGAGAAAAAAAAATAAAACTATTTTTTTTTATAATAGTGAAAATAGTTCAATATTTTCCTTTTAATTTTACTGATATGCTTATCATACAGATACGCGTATTTCGACTACTACTTGCAGACTTCTTCAGTGTTCTGTACCCTACTGTATGATAAGCATATCATTAAGGAAAATATTCGCTATTTTTTTTGTTTTTCGTTTACTTGATTTTTCATTTCTATAAAAATTATCTACGTAGAAAATAATTTTTAAATCCTAGAAATAGCAAATAGCTTGATAACTAAGACGACCGAATGCCATATAAAGTTTAATTTTAATAGTATTCAGTTGACAAATTACTTTTTTATTTCGTTAGTTTGTTTTTGTTATTGTTTCTTGTAAGTAACTGAGCTAAGTGTGTAAATAAAAAACAAGTTAATAAAAAATAAACTTACTTTTATAATTTTTAAAATATAAGTTATAAATTGGATTGCAATAAAAGTTGAAAATAACAGGTATCTTGCCAAGATTAATGTAATTTGTTAAATAATTTTAGTTCTAAGTTGAAATTGTTTTTATTGTGCTTCCAAGTAGATAATAAAAACTAATTGAAATAATACTGTTAGAAAAAATGTGGACTAAAAGATTAAGTTGTACCCACTTTTCTTTGCAGTGTCCCTAAAGTTCTTTTGTTGTGTCCGTATTTTTACTCTTACAACTTTAATTATTTTTATCTTACCTTACTTATTTTATCAACTTTACTTATTTAAGGAAAGTCTCCTTTACAGTGTCAATAAAGTGTTTCTACTGTGTCCGTATTTTGATTCTTAGAAAACCGGAATTTGAATCATGTCTTATAGAAAAAATGCAAGGTTCGTTAAAATTAGAATTTGAAGCAATATTTATTTATAAGTAAAAATCAATGTTATGTAACTTTTTTATAGAATTACTACTTTACTATTTATTTTACTTTTTATCCTCTATTCTAGTTGATAATATGGTACAGTAATCATGCACTTGGCACAAGAATTGAATTTTGTTGACATTTTATCGACTAAATTTGCCGGAAATAGGTAGGTCAGGTATATTCAGAATAAGTGACAGTAATTTCTAAGCCTTTGAAAAAGCAAATCTGACGTCTATAATAGATGTCTGATAACACAACATTTTTGTACGATATATCGTCATCCAGTGTTCGATGGTTCCAATTATTGGAATCCGACATCGATTGACAATAAAATAAAAAACATGTTGTTAGTAGAGTAGTTATGTTATAGTAGTAATTCTGTTACAGTGAATTATAAAAATTAAAATATTATTAAAAAATTAAGTTAGTACTAATTATAAAGTTAAAAATTGAAAATTTTAAATCTCCTAAATTCAGCATGGTTTGGGTCTTTGTTATACAACATCTTGAACCCACCAGGAATATTTTAAAGACCAAAGTTGTTACAGACCTAAAAATTGACAGTAAGGTACTCTCTCAAAAATCAAAAACTACATATTTTACCATTTTTCAAAATTCAGAATGTTTCGGTTGACTGTCATATAACTTCTAGACTCTTATTAACCACCAAAAATATCTCAAAACTCAAAGATGTTATATACCTGCAAATTGATATTTGGACACCGTTTCAAAAATAAGAAAATAGGTCTTTTATCGATTACTAAAAATTGGTTCGTTTAGCTGCCATACAATTCTTAACACCCACCAAGAATATTTCAAAAACCAAATAAGTTAGAAACTTAAAAATTAGTAATGGTGTGCTCTTTCAAAAATAAACAAACATGTTTTTTTTCGATTAAAGTATAAATATAAAGGCATCCTTATTTTACTGAAGCATAAATTCAAACTTTTACTTGAGATTTTAAATTGGACCCAACATTAGATTAGATTTAATTTATTCCGAGAGGGATCCAGTCCCTACATCACCGCAGCCACACATTGGCTTATTGTGACAACCCGGTTTTTAAGTCTCTGAGTCATTAAGAATACCTGATTTTGTGATTACACTCAGGATATTCTTCTACCATTGATGGGGAATGCTGTTCCCAAGTGGCGAAGTCTGCTACGGGTGAGCCCTTCGCATTCACCAACATGTGAACAATATGTGCTCAAGTATCTGTTATGTAAAATTTAGAATATTTTTCTGAAACTATTTTTCTAATTCGGTTCACAAATAAGACTTTATTTAAGTCTTTTGGATCCGGACAACTTTAGATGACTTTGGTAGTTAATAAGGATGGAAAAAAGAAGTTTCCATCACAAAACCATAATAAGTGATTTCGGTTTTATTTTGATTCTGATAAAATTAAATTTTTGAAAATTTTAAACTGAAAACAACAAACAAAAAAATTCTAATCCTAATTTGTATCTAAGATCAACATTAATAATAATCCTATTTAAAGATTAAATTACAGAGGTAAATATATGTCTTACTAAAATTCTAAAAATACTTTGATTATGTTTTTATTTTCTTTTTAATTTTATACATGGAATATAAAAATATTTTTTTTTTAATTCTAAATAAACCCTCTTGAGTAAATTAGACTACAAAAACAAATATGATGGTACTTTGAAAACATGGAGAAAATAAGATTTTTAATTTGTATAAGTACTGTTGTTATTCTTATATGTGCACTCCTGGAAATGTTAATAAAGATTATGCAAAATTAAAAATAAATTTTACTTTATGCTTACAACCACTTCAGAAGTTGCAAACAAATCTGCTGTTCGGATTTGATACTGGTTTCCTTATAATTCTTTCTCAAACATTTCGTTTGTTCAAAACATGCTTAACACCATTTCATTTGTTTACATTCATCTAGAATAACAACTGGAATTCAATCATAGTTTAGCTTTCAATTGAAATTTATAAATTTTCTAAAGCCGTATTTCCCGGTTTAAGTTTGCGAATTAATGGTTTTTTTTATTTGTATGAAAATTTACCTATTTAAAATAACTTAAGTGTGTATTTAGAACTCTCAGATAGTCGCAAAGCACTGATGAAGAAAGTAAGCTGCTTCCGAAATATCGATATTTGCAAAATAAATACAAATGATTAGTGAAAGGAAACTCGACTTTTATTCCATAAATCTAAATATATCACTAAAAACAAATCTGATTATCAAAAACAGCTCTCAGATCATTCCAATATTTCCATCAACACGCTGACTGGCGCAGTAGATAGCTTCAAACTTCAGATGGTCAGTTAGACCAGACTGCAACATCACCAAGCAAATCTGGCCTATGTTGAACCTGAAGCGAACTCTTAACCTACTAACTATGAAAAGGTGTGACATTAGCACTATAATAGAGATCATTACGGATCATTGTCTGATTGATAAACATGCAAGTAGACTGGGACTCCCCTCAAACGATTTCTGCAGAACATGTAGAGAGGAGGAGGAGGATGAAACTGTCCAACACCTACTCTGTTCCTGCCTTGGTCTCTACCATAAAACGAAAACCCATTTGGGAGTCTTCTTTCTGCACTCGCTGGGTGTTCTTAAAAACTCTAGTATCAAAAATCTCCGCCACTTCGTTAAAAGCTCAAATTGGTTCAACGAGTAGAGTCCTAAGCGAGAAAAGTTTCCGTGGTATCACAATGGACCTCACCGGTCTAAGTGTGTCGGCGTACTGTCGGCAGCCACTACTACCTACCTACATACCTACCTGGTGGTTGTTAGTTTGTTTGCTTGTTTTTTTAATTTACTTTGTTTTTTTTTCTACGGAAAGGAAATAACATAAAATTAATCTTAGCTTTAATTTAAAAAAAAGAAAAATTTGAGCTAAAACTAATTAAATAAAGTAAAAATATCTACGTGACAAAAAAAAAAAACTGTAAATCAGTTTTTTTGAAATTAAAATCAATTTTTTTCATTCCAATCAAGGACTTTTCTTCTTTTTTCTTTTACTGTTTCTTTTATGATAAAGTGATACAAGTTAAAGAATTTAAACAAATTTTTCATTAAAAAAAATTTTATTTGATTTCCATAAAAAAAAAATTTGTTTACCATATAGTAAGGGTATAATTAGTTCGAAAAAATTCATTTTATATTAATTGGAGCACTGTAAGTAGCTACATACACTTTCTACCAACATGTGATGATCTAGTATCGCACATAAGTAACAAAAACGCATTGCAAAAATATGCACAAAAGTAGCAAGCCATGGCACCATTGTTGCTACTTACGAACGCGCAAATCTGCTGTATGCGCTTTATATGGTATCATTTACTAAATACTATCACTACTTAAGCTTAGCCTTTGTAGCAATACATGGTAGCTTACCAGGTATTTATTTTTTTCATTCTCAAATTTCACTTCTACGTTACTAATCGCTGCTGGGGTGATGTAACCAAAAACGTTCTTCAATATTTATATAACATAATTTTGTTCTTCTAAGATTTTGTAAAAAATAAATTCTAAATTTTGAACATCTTGATTATTTATCGTAATAGTGATAAAGGGGTTAATTTTTTTAATTTAGTTTTCAATTAAATCTTTATGAAGAAGCGATACACTTTTTGTTATGTATAGTACAGTGCTATGTATGCTGTTATTATTTAGAACATTACTGTATTGCATATGTTTGGATATTTATAATTATTGTTAGTGTATGTAAGAAACCAGTTCTTTTCTTCTCCTCTACTGGACATGTTGTTATTGTGAAATGTAAAGAAAAGATTTTCTATTGTTAAGGATTTTTCTTTTTTTTCTTAATATCCTTTTTAATTTATTCTTAAATTGAATTTTGTAATCCATAATATTTATAAAATATTTAAGGACTTAATCTGAGAATTAAAAAAAAAATTCTTTCAGATCATTATAAAATATAAGGATCTTATTTTTTAAGATTTAAGAATTTAAATAAACATTTTAGTATATGAAAAGCATGTTTACCTAGATATTCATATAAATTCTTCTAAAAAAAAAATTTATTTTGATTTTCTGAACGTGACAGTAAAATTTGAATAAAAAAAAATGTTTTTTATTCATACCAACACTACTTTATTTCATAAATACATGAATACTAGTATTTTAGGAGTCCAATATTTTAGGAGTAACATAACTCGTTATTTTTTTATATCCTGATAGTATAATAAATATTATAAAATTTAAAAAGAGTTTATGGAATTTGAAAAAAACAAAATATTTTTGCTAACACAAATTCGGTGACATTATTAACATGACAGGAAAATCACTTATTGGAATTACAATAAAATGGTGAATTGTGGTGGTGATAAATATTTAAATAGAAAATAAAATATATTATTATTTTTTTTTTATAGATAAATTGAATTGTAGATATAACATAACATTTATCAAAACATAATAGTCTTGATCGATTTGAACGAATTTAATATTAACGTAGATTTCTATTTTTATTTTATCAAATAATTATCGTTGTTGACATTTGAATAGGAACACTATATAATTAAATTATTATAATAATTAAAATAAATAATATAAAAAAAAAAATTTTTTTATTGTGTTCAATATGGAGGTATGACACTTGCCTGGAAAAACACCGAACGAAAAAAGCCAGAAAAAAATTACCGTAAGCCAAAAATCCCGCATTAGAAAATTCTGAAAAAAAAAATCTGAATTAATACCAAAAAACATAGGATTTCCAGATTTTTTTAAAAATATTTTATGTAGAATTTAAAAAAAAAAAAAGAGTTTTCAAAGATTATGGGACAATTAATAGTTTTTGTACAAAATAATATTATGTTTATAGTCATATTTACAACTTTTAAATTTTGAAATTGTTATAGGTAATTAAAAGGAAATATTATATTCACTTTAAGCCGATAGTCCTGGTAGCTAGTGCTTACTTTTATTATAATTTTAATTATAGTAAAAAAAGAAATAATAATAATAATATTCACTTTATCGCCGAATTCTGCATAACCTTTTAAAAAAAAATCCAAATGTTTTTTGGGGGTTTGATTCGAAATCACTCTTTCAAAATGTTGTTTGATAAAAATCTTGATTTTCAAAATATCGTATTCCAAAATACCGTTTTTACAAAATGAAAATTGAAATTTGAAGGAATTTCACAAATTTATTCAAAAATATTTTTTTTTTTAAATTTTACAAAAATTTTAGAAAAAAAAAAACTCCATTTTTGTTTCCAACAACGGTATCATATAATTCAGGTAAATTTTCTATAAAAACCAGATATCGTTTTTTTTTGTATTCAACAGCGGTTGTCTGTAAAAATAATTAAAGTAGATACTCTGGAAATCCAACAGCGTCTACGCAAAAAAATAATTAAGGTAAATATTAAGGTAATTAAATTTACACGGTAGGTAGAGCGTCCATCTTTCAATCAAAAGGTCCCAGACCGGCTAAAACTATTACAATTAAATACGTTGGAGTCCCAAAGAACTGTTTCTGATATTGTATTTTTAACGCAATAATCTAAATGGGGAAATTGATTCACAGGCTATTAAGCAGTTGATCTACACCCATTTAAATACAAGTACTCGTTTCCGTTCGGAAAGTATTTTTAACTTGGTATTTCACCGAACTAACTATGGACTAAATATGAACCAGTTAATAGAATGTTTATGGATGTTAATGAGTATAAAGATTTTATTGATTTTTCGTTCAGTAAATTGAAATTAAAGAAAACTTTATATTTACATCTACCAAAATCTATAATATTGTACTTGTAATAATATTTATATATATGTATGTAATTTAATTTTTATAGTAATTTCTATATTTTAAAACTTTTTATTTGTTTTCTTATTTTATTTTATTTCATTTTTTTTTTTTAATTTTAATTTTTTTTATTTTTTTTTATTTTACTAGAGAAAGATATTGTAACTTGTAATATGCTTGAAATAAGCATAAATAAAGAATATATGTAATAACAAAAAAATAATTGAGAGTATAATCTGGTGACAAATTAAATAAAATCAAACTATTCTATTTAAGAAGGTTTAGTTTCTGACAATGGCAGTAGTTTTCCACATTTAATGAGTAAAGCAATTCAAATATAGAGAAATATACTGGCTGATTTGGCGGAATTCTACGGTCTCGACCTATAACAAAGTTTTGATGTATAATCAAATATTGAAGCCAGTCTGGGCATACGGTATTCAAATATGGGGATGTGCTAAGCAAATCCATATTCAAACTAACCAAACGTTCCAAAATAAGGTACTGCGCAACATAGTCAATACTCCATGGTATGTTCGCAATGTCGATATTCATCGAGATCTGAAGATCTGATCTATAAAAGACGAAATAATGAAATGCGCTGCACGGCTTAAAACTCGTCTGATCCAACATGTCAATACCGAAGCTTCTAGCTTAATTGACAGTCAAAACTTTGTGAAGCGACTAAAATGAACAAGACCACTTGAGTTAGGTTAAAACCTTTTATCCATTAAAACCTTATTGGATTTTGGTAGATCAAAGGTATCTTAGTTTCTTTGAGTTAAATGTAAATTAATGGTTAGTCAATAAGACTGGTTTTAATGTTGCAATAATGAAAAGAGTTTTTAGTGAGTTAAAGTCCCACAGTCCTTCAAACTGCCTTCCCCGGTAATATGTAGTCCCTGAAGCTTCTTTCGATGATTTACTTATATCTGAAGAAAAAAAAAAGAGTAAAACCAGTAATTTGTTAAAACATACTCGAAATATTGTAGGTTATGTAGTGTAAAGTTGCAGTACCGTACTTAATTAACCACGAAAAGGTGATTCTACCTAAATTACTGTCATGAGTGAAAAAAAAATATTTTGAAATTATAAAGCGATATTTTGAAATAAATTATATTTGGAAAAAACGATATCTTGAAAAACGATATTTGGAGAAAACGATATATTGCACAATTGTGAAATTTTGAAAAGCTATATTTTAAGAAACAAGATTTCGTTAGGTTACCGGTTTTTTAATCATAATATTTTTAATTAAATATAATTTAATTTTTTATCAATTAGTTATTGTAATCATTCTAAAGCTACGGATATATGGATGTGCGTTTTGTCTCAAAAAAAAAAACAATACTATAAAACCAATGTTACAGTACTGAAAAATCAGCTTGTTGACAAATTTGCCTATCCATTAATTTCACAGGTAATTTTGGATTTTATTAATAATATTGAATTTATTCGGGAATGATATAAAAATGTCTTAGGGTAGTTTAATATTGATGCATAGTAAATAATTTATAATTAAAAAAGGTACTATCAGTAACAGAATGTTATTTTTAATCAGAAGATACATTCTAATGTTACATTCATTTGAAGATTTAAAGATCTACTTCTATAAGTAGTTCAGTAGAGGAGAAGTTACTACATTCCAGTTGAGTTTGGAAAACCAATTAGTACTTCATTCTGTCTTTTTGATGAGATAGCTTGAATGTTCATTTCTTGCTGTTGAGTGTTTCAGGAATTACTTGTGCAAGAAACTCAGTGCCAGAACAACCATGTGTGATTGATCAATAAATTTGCTTCCCGCAATATAATAACTTATGTGAATTAATATTAGTTGTCATTATACTGATTATTAGTAATTATTATTTTATACTCTTTTAATATTATTTTTTGCAGTATCTTATTTCATGTGATGAATACTTCATAGTTATATTTATAATTTATATATTTAGTATGAGTTTAACAATAGAATTTCTGCTATTATGAAGTTATGTAGTCATTTTTTTACCACCTAATAATTTTTTTACAACAAAAAAATGGAAGCAGTGTAACTTTGTAGAAGAAATCTTTTACATGAAATTTATTTATGTCATATGGATTTAACATTTCAAGGTTTATAATATTTCATAAAATGTTCTTAAAAAACATTTTAATCAATTTTATAAAGCCATTCTGTAGTATAAAAATGCTTTTGAGTTCAGTTAATTAGATTTTGTTGTTTGTTTCTTTATACTTTTTTTTTCAAAATTTAAACAATTTGACAATGAGTATGGTATTATTCGTATGTACCACTATGTTGTTTTTCTTCGACGTGTATTATTATAAAAACGTATTATTTTAAAACGGTTCACATAAAGCGCAGGGCATATTCCATAAAAATACTTATTAAACTATTGTAATTGTTGACTTTTGTTCTCTAATCAATTAATGGTAGATAGGTTAGAAATAAATGCCTAAGTTGGGACATTTAGACCAAGGAGGTCAATTGTGATACAACAGAAGTTCGGCTTTCAGCTCGATTTTGTATTTTGCTCGTCAGAACTAATTTGAGGTTTTTATGATCATACAGGATGTCTAGAAAGTAGTGTAATATTCCTTGTATGTTAAAGCAAAATATAATATTTTCGAAGAAATAAGGCTAACCAACGATGAATGGGCAATATATTACCAATTTTGAAGACAGCATTTGCCAATCTCTAACCAAGGTATATTATATCTCTATTAGATCAGCATGTGCCAATCTCTAACCAAGGTATATCACATTTATATATTTTTGAATTAAAAACACGGTGCTTTTTAAATTAGTGCAAGTTGATAATTAATTTATTCTTCCAAATTTCTTTTTATTTATACAAAAATTATTGTTTAAAAATTTACTAATACATTTATGCATATTTACATTTATGCATACTTCCAAAAATCATTATACATAATCATATCCTAATACAATCTTCATAAAAACAAAAACATTCATTCTAATAATTCTTTTTTACAATTAGCATTGCTTCATATACAATGCATTATATCAATATGTATATTCATATATTATGACCACACACAATAATTATATGCATTATTAGTTAAGCATTAATGCATAGTGTCATATAGTGGTAACATGATCCTTTTTAGGATTTAAAAATAAAAAAAAATACATTTGACGTACTTATGTTTAGTTATAAATTAGTCATAAATTAATTAATTTATGATTCCACATAAGAACAATGCAATTTAAAATATTGCATGTGTTTTGACTGTTAGTTTTGATTTTAACAAAAATAAAAACACTTTGGATAAGATATGTGCCGCTAGGTATCTTGCACATATCATTTAGATTCTAATTGGATTCATGTGAATGTTTGAATGATTATGGATGTACTACAGAAGTCTCCTGGATAATTTTTTTTCATAAGCTATTGCGGGACAGGTGCCCATCCGCCTCTTCATCTTAACAGGTTCTGTCAAAATCATTTGAGTGGAACCCAAGCTCTCTGGCATGTAGTGCCCTATGGTAATCAATACTATAGAATTGATATCGAATATTTTTGGTGATAGTAGGTTAAGGGAACATTTATGATCTAGTAGTGGACTGATGAGTTTGGCTACACTATACAGTCAGGTTGTACACTATACATTGGACTATTTGCGATTGGAAGCTATGAATTAATTATTTAATTCTAATTTTTTCAATATAAACGAATGTTAAACCGATTCTAATCCTCGTTAAACTGAATGTGATAATCCATTGCAGTCTTTGAATTGACAGTTATCGATTCTAGTTATTTTATTGGTATACCTGACTATCTTTAGAGATACTAAATATGTGACATTATGCTAAACTTAAGCCAATGTCAGACTACTAGTCAGTTTTATTGACACTAAAATACGAGTGAAAGACACTATAATATTTTGACAAGCTGAAATATAGGCCAATATTTAGATTTTTAATGTACTATAACGCAAGCTTTTAAAAGACTGCTTATCGTGGTGCAATATGATTTTGAAATATTACACATGCCAGTTATTAACCAGGAAATATGGATACAAATTAATGACGTGGGGAACACGTCATAAGTTAACTTATAAAATACACAATGTATTATTATAATAATTTAACAAAAGACAAAAGACAATATTTTATGTAATCAAAGTCAATGCAGCAGTGAAGTTGGTGATAAAAGAAATAAAATTGCAATAAAACTGATGAAGTATTAATTAGTGTGACCGAGCCAATGTATTTTTTCAATCATTCGTCAGTCGGTTCTATTTTAAAATACTTCTATGGATATTCTCAGTCGCTTCTATTTTAAAATCCTTCTTCGGCTTAGTATAATTACTAATTTAGAGAGAGCCAGTACACATCCCACTATTAAGTGAAAATATTTTCTTCATTACAGTTACTTAAATTATGTTACTTGAATTTAGTACTTTAAAATACTTTAACAAGACCATTGGGAAGTTCAACAAAAAGTGTTATTTCGTTTTCAATTATTTACTATAACATGAAAAAGTTCATAAGTTCAACATAGAATTATTTTGTGAGTGTTGTCTCAGCGAGGGAAAGCTCATTAAGTCTGTTTTAATTTTATTACTAATATATTTGAAGTTCAATATCATCGTGCTGAATCTCATATATTTTATTCTAGAACTAATCATAATTTAATTATTTGATATCACGGTATCAACATTTTTATCCAGGGTTGTTATTTTTTTTATATTTGTATTATAAATAAAAATAAATAAACATAAGATTGAATATAACTCAATTTGAATTCTATTCGTTATGTAAATATAAAGACTCAAGGTATTCTATTCATAAATTTAAATTGATTTTTTTAATTCTTTAATAGAAATTCGAGATTTAGATATCATTACTACATTCTTATTTCTTAGGTTAAATTATTTAATTTTTTTTTTCAATCAAAAAGAAAAATTAAGCGAGTTTTTTTCAATGTAATGATGAAGTGTTGAAATGTAGCCCATTAATATTTAGCATTATAATATTAGATATGTTAATAAATAAGGTTGAGTGAAATTAAAATTTATTTAATTAAAGATGTGAAAATTGATTTTAAATATACACAAGGTTTGCATTTTCTTAATTAGCTATTTTTCAACATTAGAATTTTTATTGTTTTAATAACGAAATTAAAACCAAATTAATAAGGCTAGGAACAGAAACAAGAATTTGTTGTGAATATGCCCAAAATTATACATTACCTATGTAGGAACGATAATAAATGACTACAATTTTGAAGGAGGAGACAGTTTTATAATGTTTGCAATTGACGTACATTTGACAATTAATAATGAAATTTACGAAGTACAAACATATTTTTACGCACACAAAGGCTTTTTTTAAAACTAAAATGTTAAGCAGGACAATTAAATTAAGAATATACTTGTATTGGCCTGCTCTTTGAAAGTTTGATAAAAAATTGAATTTCATATTGAGTTTTCCATCATATCAATTTAGTCTTGACACTATTTAATTTTGTTTATTGATTATTTTAGACAACTTTTTTTTTTTTTAACTTTTATTTTGATAATAATATGTACAATCTTAGTTAATCCTTAACTTAAAAAAAAAAGTTAACAAAACCGGTTCTTCTTATTTTAAAATTTTCAACATTTAAAAAGAGTTTTTTTATGTTAAATTAATTGTCTTCTTATAATATAGGTGTAATTTTTAAATGTAAACATACTTAAATTGGTATATATCTAATCTTCTATGTAATTCATTGTAAAAATATAACAAAAAAAAAATGTTAATCTATTTATTATAATAAAAACATCCTACCCTAACTTATACCTATTCTTAAAACTACTTAAATTAACATTACAAACTAAAGAATTTACAAATTTATTCAAGTACTTTGGCTCGCTTTTGTTTATTTGTCCTAGTTTACAAAAATGTTAACCATCAATGATTATTTCTTATAGTTTTGTCTTTATCGCGTATAGACATCTCGTATTTCATATTACCTCTATCGATATTGCCTGGATTGTATTCAATTTTTTTACATGTGGGCCCGTCTACTATAATGAAATAGTATAGGGATATGTCCCTATTTTTTTGGCTTAAGATTTTGGTTTTGAATATAACCATTTTTGTCTACAAAGATGAAATGCTCATCAGGAGCTATGAAACCTGTGAACCTAGTCTTTTTGATGTACTCTTCATTTTCAGGAGTTTTTAATGCTCTATCATAATGGTTTCGAATTAATTTTATAATAAAGTTATAGAATATTATGATTTTTGCTTCTTTATACGAATATTTATTGAAATAAAAATGTTTATATTAAGACTCAGGCTTTCTATAATATTTATTAATGCAAACCCTAATGCACTTTCTTTCGAGCTTCCGTATTTTTTCCATCAAGCTCACGCTAATGTTATACCAGATAGGTACAACATAGACAAGCGTTGGACTTATTAATGTTTGGTAGCATATTATTTTAACTCTTTTATTAATATTTTTATTGTATAAGAGATTTTTTTGCTGCCATTAAATGATTTATTACCATTATCTATTGTACGTTTACATTATCAATGAAGTTTAAGTTTCGATGTAAATAAACTCCAAGGTATTTTACACAATTTTTTGTTCTCAAGTCTTGAAATAGGCGATTTAATACTAAATTGTTTCCAATTTTTCCTAATGTCTGAACTAGTTTTATCCACAGTATTGCGAAACAGAATGGTTTCGCATTTGTTGAAGTTCAGTTTTAATATCCATACTTTACAATAATCTAATACAATGTTGAACATTTTTTGGACTTGGTATTGTATGCTGTTCACAGTGTCGTTCACAGAGTAAATTATAATATCATCTGCGAATGCCAGTGCGTAATTATTTCCTTTAACACCATCTAGTAATTGTAAAAGTTCTGCTATATAAATAGAGAAAAGAATAGGTGTGTTTACAATATCTTGTTGAAGACCATTTTCTATTATAAATGTTTTTTCAGGCGTATTTGTTCCGCTATATACTAGAAATTTGTTATTGTGCAACAAATTTTTAATAAGTATAATAAGATGCGTGGTGAATTGATATTTTATTAGCTTATAAATTAAACCGTCCAACCAAACGAAGTTGAATGCCTTTTCTAGATCAATTAAGCAGGCTCCAAAAGCATATTTTTGTAAGTGAAATTTACTTATAAGACGTTTGGTACATAAAATGTTTTGAACTCGCATCACGCTAAATTGTGAGTCACTAATGTTATTAATATCGCTTGTTTAAAACAACAACGACATAACTCAAAAAACATAGTTTTTTGCTAGACGCATTTTAAGGTTTCAAACTATTATACCCGTGCTAATACATAATATTTCTCCTTCAAATTAAAATCTTGTATTCTAAGAACATTAAACTGGAAAGTAAAGGTGCAACGAACTCGATAGGTAGCTATTTAAAATACTTAGAGTCTATAAAAGGACCTGGATTCCAATGTATGACATTGTTGCAGGAGAATCTTTTTTGTACGACGGCTTAAATGGACTTGTGACGTTACTACACCTAACAAAAAAAATAGCGAATTATTTTTACTTATGTCAGTCTTGTTTTAAAAATTGAATGATTTATGTTTCTTAATTTGGTTTATTACTTATATTTTTTAACATTTACAATATTTAGATAGTTAAAGAGGTATAAAAAAATATACTACTTACGTTTTAATTTTATTTTAGATATTAATTCAACATATATCTTTTAACGACAAATCTTAAAAATATTTTTAGTTTTAAATTAAAATAAGTAACATAACTTTAACATAAAATAAAATACTCTTCTTGAGCAAAACAAAAATTAATTTTGGTCTTAAAGCAAAAACTTAAGTAAATCAAACTAGAAAAAAAATCAGGTTATCTATAAATTTTTAAAGAATGGTGTGTATATCTTTGGAATATGGTTTTTTCAAGAAGTTCGACAAGCTTTTGTTTTTCTCAGAAATTCGAGGTTTTGTCTGGAAAGCTTTCCTTAGAAGAATAGTTTGCGGGTACGTACTCGAATTGTCTCACCATTTAGTTGAAAAAAGAATGCATTATTTAAATTTCTTTCTGGCTGTTTTCGATCAAAAAGAACATAATGATATTTTGGTTTAACCCTTTACCGCCGGTTGTACTATATATAGTACAGCAAAACAGGGTGTACAAATTAATTTTTTTTGCTGAAACTAATTTGATTTTAAAGCCAAATTGTTGTGAATTCTATTCTTAAAGAATGTGCCAACACTTTTATTTGCACAACACTTGCTTTGAGTTTGATTAAGTGTCAATTTTATTCATTAGAAAATGTGTGTTTTTTAGAAATTGCAAAATTATGTACCTTTGACCATAAAATTATTAAAAAATGTTATTAAAATTTTAAATTATTTTATAAATTAAATTGAAAAGTGTTAACTAAATAAAAACTAAAATAACGTGAATGTTAATTAAAAATTATTAATAAATTTAATCAGTTTTTTTTGTATGAAAAGTTTGCTGTACTATATAAAGTACAACCGGCGGATATGGGATCAAAATAATATGAATAATTTCATTTTATTGCATATATCAATATTTAAAAATTAATTATTGTTGTTTTTATGTGTTTAAGACTAATTAAAAGATTTACATTATTTATTACTACGTTTTACTAAAACTATTATACCTCTAAGCAATATTTCAACAATAATATTTGGACTTGGATTGGGAATAATAAGTCATTTAAATGACAGTCTTAATAATGACTTAGGTAGCGGGTTCTATTTAAAAGTGGAGGCAGGTAGAATATATTATAAATAAAATAAAATAAAATTATATTTTTAGAGAAATTTTAAATACAGAACAGTATTAGAAATTTTAGAACAGGATTCAATACAACTTTAAATTTTAGAACAGGATTCACATCCAGCTGGCATATTTTAGGTAATCTCTAATGAACATATTAATAGATCGTTTTCAGCAATTCGGATATTTTCATACAAATTTATCAATAGACGAGTCGATGATAAAATATTTTAGGAAACATTCAGCTAAGAAGTTCATTCGAGGAAAACCTGTTCGATTTGGATATAAGAAATGGATGTTATGCAGCTCTTCTGGTTATTGCTACAATTTTGATGTATATTGCGGAAAAAATGATCAAAATCAGCGGTTGATTTCGCTTGGTCCAAAAGTAGTAACTGATTTTTTGAAAATGATACCAGAACCAACTAAACATTGCGTGTTTTTCGAGAATTTTTTTACTACTCATGCATTGATGAAACTCTTAAAAAACAAGAATTTTCGAGCAACAGGTACCATTCGAGAAAATCGTTTAATAAATTGCCCTTTTGAAAAAAATAAAACATTTAAAAATAAACCTCGTGGCACATTTGATTATAGATATGATAGTACAACCGAGTTACTTGCTGTGCAATGGGTAGATAATAGCGTATGTTCAATTTTAACAAATTTTGATACCGTGATCCCGTTGCATCACGTAAAACGTTGGTCCAAAGTAGACTGTAAAAAAGTACAAATTGGTCAACCAAAAGTGTATGCAAGATATAATGCAAACATGGGAGGTGTTGACAACGCTGATCAAAATATAAATGCGTATAGAATTGCTATCAAAGGAAAAAAATGGTGGTCGGTCATTTTCACATTTAATAATGGTAAATGCATGGAAATTGTACATTCAATCAGGAAATAGCAATGACTTATTTTCATCTCAGCTTAATTTTCGGAGGTCTATAGTACGCAAAATATTACAAGAAGCCAAAGCAAGCACTTAAAAAAGTTATTTCATTTAAGAAGAAATGAAATAAGAAGTATGTGCTCTTGATTAATATGTAGAAAAACATTATGTATAAAAAGAAAATGCTTTGCAGAATATCATATGTAAAATTTTTAAAGAATTTATGTTTTATGATAGTTATGTTCTTCTCAATAAAAATAAATAAAGTTAACATAAATATTAGATTTTTATTTTTTCATTCTTATATATTTTTCCATATTGATTTTTGCACCCATATCCGCCGGTTGTACTATATATAGTACAGGCCACAACTCCGGCGGGACTATCACCACGAAATTCTATCGCGGCGGGACTATCACCATTAAATTTGTAATTCTTGGCCTAAAAATAGACTACTCTCAAAAATTCATCACTATCGTACAACGGGAACCTGTAGCCGGCGGTAAAGGGTTAATGGGATTCATGCTATTGTTTATCAATTGTCACTGTTTTTCAATATTTCCTAATTCCCAAAAATTTTTAAAAATTTCCACCCTCTGTTCCTCAGTAAATTTAATAAAACATTTCATTTTACATTTTTCAGTACATGGGTTTTCCATTTTTCTTTCTTTGTGTATTTTCACAGTTGCACTATTCATCTAGTATTCCTTTCCAGATTTCTTAGTCTTTTTGATACATTTCTTTTTCATAAATTTTAATTTTTTGACGTTTTCTTCCTTTTTAAAAAGATCTAGCATTGAGTTCAGGCTAAAAGCACTTTCACTAGTATTACTAATAAGTGTATGACTTTCTTAAATCTTATTATCACAAAAAGTATCATCAAGTAAATAAGTTGTATCATGGTTTTATCATAGATGTGCTAGATGAAGATGAAGTGGAGGTAGAAATTGAGGAAGCTGCAAAAATATAGTTTTTTTTTTATAAAACAATTCTTTATTATAATTTTTTTTTTCTTCTTATGTAATCTTTTTTACCTATTACAGAATTTAAAAAAAAAGTATGTTGAAAATTAACTAAACAATCTTATATGACTTAAAGGTACAAAGTTACTACAGTTTTCCGAATGCTCTTTCAGATGCATCAATTCCGTGTATGATCTTTTTTCATTAAGAGCAGTAAAGTTTTCGGAATGTAAAAATAGCAAACCATGATTTAAAAAAAAATATTATAAATATGAAAAGTATTGAAAAAAGTATTACATATATATATATAAAAGTACACACAACATTGCCTTCCGGAAATTTTTCGACAGGTGTTAATGGAATGCATGTGGAATGAATGAATGAATGCATGGCTAATCAAAGCAGTATATTCTGAAATGAATTAATGTAGATTAAGTTTTTGAAAGTTTCTAATCGTTCAAATACTTCGCTAATTTGTTGAAAGCATTTCTAAAGTCATCTATTTTATCATTAAAAAAACTTAGTTAGATATTACATTTTGGACTTTATCTTGAGTAAAACCCTGATTAAAATTAATGTTTTACACTAATCACATAAAAGTTTATCTTTGTTTGTAAAATTATAGAATCAAATATTAATATAATTTTTAGTAGAAGTTTGTCTCTTCCAATATTAGCTTAAAATTTTTTTAACAAGCCGCCAACTCCACTTTTCGGCCTTAAAATTTGTAAATATTCAAATTCAGAATTGAAAAATTTACTTTATTTATATTATTTACAAAATAAATTTATATAAATATAAATTTTTTAAAACCTTTACATCATTTTACCTTTAATAAAAAGAACAAGTTCGATTTATTAATTAATATTCAATCTTGATACATAGATATTTTATATCACCATTGTATCTACAAATATTATTATTATTTGTGTTAACATACAAAATTATTTTCAGGAATTGTTTCGTTCATCATAACACTACTAGAACTCATCAGTAGGTATTTATAGTGTTAGACTACCTATGCAAATCCTGATTTTCATATTGATTGACTTTATAACTTATTACAATATGTCAATAAGACCTCTGTGAGTTATAAAAATCGACCAAAATTTCATGGTAAAATGTATTTTTTACAAAATAAATTTATATAAAAATAATTTGCTTATTTCTTTTAGAATAAATACATAAAACTAAAAATAATGATAAATTTTAACATAAAATTTAAAGTAATATTGACACAAGCCAAAAAAATTCTTCATATTTTACATGTAAAAATTCTAATTTTTACTACAATATCGTCACATTAAGAAATATGCCAAATCTCAATGTTAAGATTTAACAAACTGTTAATTGCAATAACGCACTATCCCAAATAATACTCAAATAAATAATACTTTTTATGGTAACAACGGCATAGCTCAGAAAAAGACTTTTGTGATCAGTAAAGTTTTGAAATGAACAGCGTCATAACTCAAAAAAGTACGTTATACGTACATAAAATTATAATAAAAGCAATACTTACGTTGACTGCAATGAAGAACTAACCTGAAATGTACCACTTTTTACTTAAATATTTAACCTTTTTACTGGTACAACTAAAAATAAATCAATGTTGAACTAACATTTCCGAGAGAATCGAGTTATGCCAAAACGATAATTTTTCTCTCACGGCTTCAGTTTGAAAGCTACAGACTTGTTGCTTTGCTATATAATAGAGAATAAATAACAAATTTTTCTACATTCATAAATCAAAACTCCAATATTTTGAGTTATGCCGTTATTGTTTTAAACAAGCGATATATACATTCATATACATTCTAAATGTTGGTACAAACAAAATTTTTTTTTGCTGTTTTTCTTTTGTTTTTTAGATACATACAGACAGTATTCACATAGTAATAATAAGAATAATAAGTAAATTAAGATGTGGATTTTGTTGTTGTAGATTATACGACACGGAATTATTTATTGCTCTGATCAGAAATAAAATAAAACAAAAAACAATTTGTTTTTTTCTCCATTAAATACAAACAACAAAACAAGAAACGAAATTTAAAGTTCCCTTCTCATAATTCTCATCAAACAATATCCATCTCCATCGCAATTAGAATATGCAGTTGGATGCCTAATGCCTATGCACTCAAACTCATGTATAGATTCATTTGTTTACACACAAATCCATATACAAATTTGGTAAAAATTGTAAGAAATAGACGATAATAAGAATTTAACGTGCAAGAAAAAGGAACAATTTATTAAACAAAAGAGAGTAACAAAAAAAGTTGGCTGAAATTAAATAAAAAAAAAATAATTTTAAGAAAATTTGGAAAAAAAGTTTTCGACAAAAATTTTGTTGAAATATTTAACAGTATTATTTTCTAAACTATGTATATCAACTATGCATAAGGTTTTGAGGAGACCTAACTAAAACAGCTCTATCATATTCCTTAAATTCTGTGTAATTTGTAAATAGATTGTCCTCAGTATTATTTTATAATCGTATACCAATATAATAAATATTTAGGTTTACTATAATTTAACATAATTAATAAAAAATAATAATAATTGTAACTCCAAATTATTACTGACAAAAATGTTAATAATATTTTATATTATTGTAATGTAATTATAATTTAATATTTTTAATAGGTATAGAAGAAAATAATAATATTTAAAACGAAAATATTGAAATAATAAAAGATCAGAATTAATACCGTATAAGGGAACAAACTAAATTTGAACAAACATTTTTTGCCACCTTGCCCAATATAAATAATGAAAACAAATCCAAAGAATTATAATGAGAAAGCAAAATTTTTTTACAGTTATAAAGCAAAAGGCAAACATCTATTTTGTACCTTTTCTCTCTCATTAAAAATTTGGTATACGTTAAGTAAATGTAAATTTTAACTCTTTTAACTTGATATTTTGCTTGTTTTGGTGTTTGATAAATTAACAGAATTTATTTAATTGTGTTAGATTTTAGATTTACGTAACTGCGAGGACATATTTTTGTTAATAGAAATAGATAATAAATTATTTAGTAAAAGTTATAATTTGTGATTAATAGAAGTGATTTATAAAAGTGATTAATTATTAAAATTATACTTTTAATTTTCTTTTTAATATTACAATTACAATTAAAACAATTAAAAAATTGAAGTAAAAATTCCTTATTTTAAATTATATATTGTATTGTTATATTAGCATATATTAAATTTTTTTGTTTTTTTATCTTTTCTTTATTTTATAAGTTAAAAAAATTTAAATTATAATATAGATAAATCAAAACTTAAAAATTCAAAATTACATACATACATATAACGTATCTTAAATTTTTAAAAATAATACATAAAAATGTGATGAATGTTAACATAAAAAATACTTTTCATTTTGCTTTTAGTCTTTTAATATATAAAGCTTTTACAGTGTTTTTTTAAATTTTTCTAGATTACCTACATATTTAAAAAATTCAATTAAAAATTACATATTTTAAATTTTTATATTGCATTGTTAATATATTTTTTTTTATTCAATTCTCAAATGGAGCGTAGTCCAATTATTACATGAATGATTTACAATTTTAAAGTAAATTAAGGCAAAATAATAAATTAACAAATTATTGAAGAATATAAAATAATAATAATAAAAGCAAGATATAAGTAAAAAAATCAAAATGTTTAAAGTTACAAAATATTGAATTAAAATTTCTTAAAATGCATACAATTTAAAATTTGAAAAAAAAGAAAAGAAAAAAATGTCTAGAAACTTTAAGTTTAATATATGAAAAATAGTGTATATTTAGTTTAAATTTTAATATATATGAAATTAAGTGTTTTTGAAATGTTTCAGTCTCAGCTCTTTCATCCAATTTGGAATTATATTGTATTAATTTATTGCTGCACTGGATATATTATTTAACCCTGGTTGAATTGTTCTTATATTTGTTGTATTTCTTGTATTATATTGATGTAACGCAGAGTTTTGTAATATTTGTGTTTTGGTATTTACTAATCCTTGAAAAATCTTATATATATGTTCGATTTGTAGTAGCTTTAATTGTAGTTCAATTGAATTAATTTTAAATGTCTTATATATACATAGATAATCTGTCGAAGTTCTGTGATGAAGCGAATATAGATTTTTTATGGCTTTACTTTGTAATAGTTATATGTATTTTATTTAAATTTTGCTTTGAGCTTATTCCACATATTATAAGTCCGTTTGTTATATTGGAATGAAATAGACTATAGTATATATAGATCTTTTCGTATAATTTGGTACTTCGTGTGATATTTTTTTAAATACATCAGCCAATTCTGCACTTTTTTTCTATTTCTTCTACGTGTTTGTTCCAAGTAAGTTCACTGTCAATCGTTGCGCTCCTAGATATTTGTAACACGATACCTTTGTAATTGTCTCATTATTATATTTTATGTTTATTTTTTCCTTTCCATAATTCTTAAATAACATATTATATTTGGTTTTCCTTATGTTGATCGTTAATTTGTATTGACTGATAATTTTGAGTAATTTATTGTTATCACTATTTGGGTGAATATTTCAAAAGGTTGATATTTCAGACATCAAAATGGCAAAATGTTTTTGTTTATTCCGTTTGATAACTCAATAATTAGTACGTCCTTAAGAACGACCAGTTTATTTTAATATTTTTAAGGACTTTTTGTTTTCACGGGACATGACAACTTGGCACGGAAATGATAAATATACAGTTATTGGACGAAAATCACAACCCAAGTAACACCAAATAACTATTAAGTTAAATATCTCCATACCAACGTCATTACAATGTCGTAAATTAAAAAAAAAAATAACTTTAAGTATAGTGAAAAATGTAAAGTTATAATTTATCCGTCATTACGATTACAATACGACGTTTTATTTTATCAGTGGTCACAAAGTTATTTTATATCAACTTCACAACTTTTTTTACATTTTATAACTATGACGCAACTATTAAAACTTAAAGGTGTCCGAAATAACATTATACCGACGACTTGCTTACAACGTCGTAATATCTTGTATTTGAAAAATCACAGATACTTCGATTGTCAGCACTCAGTTGTGTAGTGTAGTTTTGAAATTGTTTCACTCTATTTTTTGTGTATTCTACTATGATCAGGTATATGTATTGTATGAGTGTTTTCTAGAAAGGTCTCTATTACTTTACAGATATCTGTAATATATTAATTTTAGTATATTTCTATTTCAATTTAAAATGTTTCAGAAGCTTTTATTATTTGTCAGCTCTTATCGAAATAATTACAAAAATTTTATAGAATACTATACATTTTGTATGAATAAAAAAAATATTAACATAATGTTAATCTTGCGCAATAAGGAAGAAAAAAAATTAAATTGCCGAAAAATCGGGCATAGACACGTTTTTCCGAACTTTTCTTTGTATATCAATATCTACTCAAAAAATTAGGCACTGATCTCTGATTTCATTAAAGATCGGTCAAATAATAAAATTTTTATTCTAAACTAAAAAAGTAAATATTAACATACATTAAACGCAAGTGAAGGTTAAAATGCAAATTTTTTTGAATAAATTAAGAAATTTTTAAAAAATATTTGATTTTGCCCCATCTTCTTCTAATTATCTATCATTTAAAAGAATAATTATATGAAATGATTTAGATACTTGTACCTTAGTTTTATCAATTTACAAAATATAATTATAATGATAAAACTAGGCGATTTTAAACTATAGTTTTAAAGTTTCGACAATAATTTTTTATGATGAAATAAATTCGAACATCTAGTATTTGAAAGAAGAATATACTGAGAAAAATATTTGGTTCTAAAATAAATGACGATAGTTTTTATATTGAAAATATTTTTGATTATGTATGAATAGTTATGTATAAATTTATTTTTTTTAACATGTATTTAAAATTAAATGATACAACTTCACCGCCTATTCACCACCACGAAAACCCTACACGCTACAAATAATAACGTTGTACAATAATACCCTAGATTTAAACCTATCCTTGAAGTCTTCTTTAAATTTTACAGAAACTGGAAAAAAACCTAATGAATTTTAGTTATTTTGCAATTTGTGATACTCATTTAAATTAAGTTTTATTTAAATTATGTTTTGCTATATTTAGAGCAAAATTAATAGAAATTTGAAATTCACTTTATTTGACTAAAATTGAAATTCACTCATAACTAGTTATTGTTTTTACTAATAAAATTAATAAATTTTATTTATTTGTTCAAATTTCATGCAAAAATAAGAACTAAAATGTCTTTCATTACAAAATTGAGTAGTGCAAAATCAACTGTTTACTATCAACTTACGAATAGTGTTATTTAAAAGTAAAATTGTTATTTAAAAGCAAAAGAAATATATAGGTACTAATAGTAATTTAAAAATAACAGTTTTTGCATCAACTTGTTGAACCTAAATCTTAATCGGTGTAAAAGACGTTATTTAGTAAAACTTCACCGCCTTTTCACTCGACGAAAAATAAAAGCGTTGTACAATAATACCCTAGGGCCTCCCTAGACATTGCTTTGTGTACTGCATCAGGCTTCCATATTAAATTTTTTTTCCGAACATTACATTTCGAATTATTTTCGTCTAAAGTTACAATAACAATTGAACGTAAATTTTTCACGATTTATTTTTTGTTCTTATATTTTCTCATATTATTTTTTGCTTGCTGTATTCAATAAGTTTAATGTGTAGTGTACTTATTTGTGTATTATGTTTGTTTTGTCAAATTAAACTTAATTGAACAAAGTAAGCCTTGTGTGTGAGGAATTTTGTTTGAAACACTGCTGGTTGGTTAGTGGTTGGTTATTACTTATTATTACCATACCACTGCTGGAAAAGATTTTTGTTAGTCTTCTGATAGAAGTTGAAGTGTAGAATAATTTAGTAGCCAGTAGTTATGTAGAATAATTTTGCTTATAAATTGTTTTAATTTGTAAAATTATGAATGAAATCATTAAATTTTTTTAATGCGGTTCTAGGTATTAACACTTTAAACACTCCCCTTCCATATTGGTAAATTAAATTTAGCCCAAACTTTGACAGAAGTAATATCTTTTGAAAAGCAAAATGCCCATTTGATTTACTCATAAGCTGGATATTATTTTTACTCAAATTTTTTAATCTAGCGCCCTAGATATATATAACCTATCCTTGAAATCTTCTTTAAATTTTTAAAATGGAAAAAATAATGGCCCATATTTTGATAGTCATCTCATAAAAATGAAAATGACAAATGTCATATCATTTAAATGATTTTTTGAGATTTCGATAGTCGGGAAAAATGAAATGAAATTTGAAATTTAAATGAGATAATTTTTGTTTTGAAACGGGCAACACTTTTTGTTTTGACGTGTCTTGGATATAATTAATAAAGAAAAAAAATTTATTGCGAAGAAAAAAGTGAAGTAAAAGAAAAAAAATATGTCCAAAAGGTTTGTTTAATATGCAAATTAATATTGAATAGAGTAGAGCCAATGTGTGTGTATTCAACGGGACCGTGTCATATGAACTACATCTTCTAGGTGGTGACTGGTGGAAAGTGCCAAGTTCAAGAAATTGAGCAGCCTCTAGCCAAAATAGGTCCGGGTCCCACTTCACAAAGCCCTCGAAATTTTTTTTTTTTTAAACTTTTCTTCAATAAAATGGCTCATAGGCACGATGCAAACAAGCGGTCCCAAGTGTCGGGACAGAAGACCTTAAATTTTTTTTTTTTTTTTTTAATTTTTTTTTGTCATCAGTACAATGAGCCTTAAATGTGATGAAGACAATAGGTCCGAGGTCCTAGGAATTGGGGCCGAAACTCTATATCACCAGTTTAAATTTTATTTTTCTGGGAAGAAGTTATTAATAATTATTATGAATAATTTTTGAAAAATTTTCAGATTGTTCCGCGGTTCATAAGTCGGGACCGTAGACCTAGAACAAAAAAATTGTCCAAAAACCAAAATGTCAATAATGTTCATTACGCATCAAGATAAGTATAAAAAAATTTTTTTTGTTTTTGTTCAAGGTCCTTTGGTTCCGACTTCCGAACTGTCGGACCAATCCGAAATTTTTTTAAAAATTATTTATAATAATTATTAATAACCTTTTCTCAGAAAAATACAATTTAAACCGATGATATAGAGTTTCGGCCCCAATTCTTAGGACCTCGGACCTATTGTTTTCATCATATTTAAGGGTCATTGTACTGATGACAAAAAAAAATTAAAAAAAAAAAAAAAATTTAAGGTCTTCGGTCCCGACACTTGGGACCGCTTGTTTGCATCGTGCCTATGAGCCATTTTACTGAAGACAAGCTAAAAAAAAAAAAAATTCGAGGGCTTTGTGAGGTGGAACCCGCATCTATTTTTGCTTGAGGCTGCTCAATTTCTTGAACTTGGCTTTTTCCACCAGTCACCATCTCGAAGATTTTTTTACTTTTTTCATGTCCACAAATTTAAAATAAAATACTTACGATTTTTTTTGTAAATCCATTTTTTAAATTTTAAACAACAAAAGTTTTCAAACAAACATACCCGTCACTTAACAATTTCAAAATGACAAAATTTGTCATTTTATCCGAATATATTCATAAAACCCGACTATCAAAATAGGCTTGTTTTCATTTTTTATGATTTTTGTCATTTTTTCCGTCTATCGAAATCGCAAAATTTGTTTTTCATAAAAAATGAGTGTGAAATGACTATCAAAATATGGGCCAATGTATTTATAAAATTAAAGTCCTTAACTTCGATTTTCATATTTTGAATCATTTCTAAAATAACTCAATAACTACAGCCTCTTGTATCGAAATTTTGCATGCATAAATATAAATCTCATAAAATAAATTTCAATATAATCAGCAACTAAATAACTACTTTGATTTTGCAAATTTTTTTACATTTCTATAAAATGTTATTTATTTACAAAAACAAAAACGACAAAAAAAAGAATAAAACAGGAAAATTCAGAAAAAAAAGTAACATCAAATTTATGATTTACCTTTGTGAGTTATGCAACGAAAAATAATACTTATTTTCGTTTTGAATAACAACTTTGCATTTCAAAAAATTTCTAAATTTAATTTGACTACATTTTCACAATTTATATTTTCATTTTTTTGTTTTTTCTTTTTTATCGAGTGGTTGCAGTTTGTTTTAAGTAAATGCAATATTGTTCGTTAATACCTCTCGTGCTGTTTAAGCTTTGTAACTGTACTTGTTTAACTTTAATTATGTTAATGGATTCCATTCCGTTTGCTGTATAAAGTTCAAAAAGAATAATTTTATCAAAAAATAAATGTTAAAAGAATTTATGTCTGATTTTATTATTTAAATTTTATATTTATAATATTAAATGTTATATTTTAAATTATAAAATATTTGAAAAAGTTTATTTTAATTTATGAATTTTAAAAAATAGAACTATGAATTTTGGAATGATCTTGCAAATAAATTTAAAACAGACCATGAAGACCATAATATTATTGTATATTAAAAATTTTTGAGCAATTTATTTTAGTGTTAATTAAATTTAGTTGTAATTGTAAGAACAAAATTTACAAGATGGATAAGTTATAATATCTACTAAGAAAAAAAAAAACAAATAACACTGTAAATAAGATAATGTAAGAAATAAAAGTGCTCACAAATTATTGTTTTTATAAACGGGGTTACATTGTACATTATTTGGTAATAAATTTTGTAAATATAATAACAAGTTTTTCGAAAAATTCAATATAGAGACTTAACATCAATTTTTTAGTTCATATGGTATAACACAAATACACGCGGATATCACCAATCTACAATTAATAATATTATAACGAACATAATCATAAAGCCTGAACAAATATTGAACGTAAAATCTCTAACAAGAGCTAATCTAGCAATATAGATAACCTTACTTAATACAATGTAAAATACATATTTTGACAAATCATTCTGCATTCAAAACAAAACTACAATTTTACGTCAATCAATATAAACTCAGCAGCAAAGGAAAAAGCGTCAGAAAAGTTAATGGAAACGCATAAAGGGTTTCCAAAACAAACAATTCGGATTCAAAAGCAGTTTTGGATAAAATGTTTGGTTTGATATTTGGATTGTAATATCGAAAAACGAATATTCAAACTCAAGTTTTAAAATAAAATATGTTTAAAGTAAATATTTAAATAGAATAAATTTGTTAATTGTGGTATTATTCGAATTCAGGTTTAGATTCAACGAATACTTAAATTTTCGTAATTGCAAACGACGAATCTTTAAAAGAGGAATATTAGAGAAACCTTACAGCACAACCCACAAGCAATCAATGATTTGGGATAAAGTCAAAACTATTACGAAAAAAAAACGTGAATATTACTTAAAATCGCGAATCGCTACGTATATAAGTAAACTATCGCAAATATATACAAGCCACAAACCACGTAAGTTCTAAGATTTTTTTTTTTTTATTAACTTTTTTTATTTATTTTTTATAAAAATGATTTTGATTACTTTCTATGCAATTAACATAAAGATCGATTTGCTTTTTGTTTGGTAATTTGTCATCTTAAGCTTAGTTTGAAAAGGTATTAATTGTTATTTATTGTACATTTCATGTGTTGTGTTATTGCAAGTTTATGGTAAAAATTGTTAAAAAAATCAAATTAATTACTATGTTTGAATATAAAACTTAACCTACCTTAATCTAACTTAATCTACAAAAACTATTTACTAGGCTTTGTTTTTTGACAAATAGAGATTCTAGCTGTTGTTTAGCCACTAAAACTCTCGTTTTGTAAATGTATCTTTAAAAGGACTCTGAGTTTAGTCTCTGTCAATATTGCCTGGAGTAAATTCTATTTTTTCAGTAGTAGTCCGTCTATTATAATGAAATGATATAGGGAAGAAATTCTGGCTTTGAATATAGTCTTTCCTATCTAGATAAATAAAATGTTTGGGTGCTATAAAACCCGTTTTTAATGTGTTTTCCATGTATTCCTCGTTATGGTAAAATACATGTGATATTTTACCATTTTTTGAGGTTTGTTGAGCTCTATTGAATTGATTGCTACTCAACTTTATAATATGATTGTCGATCCTATTTATTTTATATTCATTATAGATATATCTATTCGAATAATAATGGATATATCCAGTTTCAGCCTTACGGGATTTGTTTATGCAAACCTTAATGCATTTACTTTAAAATTTGCGTAATTGTTCCATTGGGCTACCGCAGATATTGTACCAGATAGGAGTTGCATACGTTAAAGTAGATCTTATTAATGTTTGATAGGCTATCATTTTAACTCTTGTGTGTATCGCTTTATTGTAAAATAGTTTTTTGGAGACCATGACTGCTTTTGTTACCTTTTAAGACTGCGTTTTTAACATGATCAGCATATTTTAGGTTTTGATTAATGATTTTGATTTGTTTTTTTTATTTTTGTGTGATTTGGTGTTTTTATTGTAAAGCTTTTCCAGCTTTTTTATGTTGAGATTACTGTATGTGTGTCGGAATAGGATTGTTTCGCATTTATTGAAATTTAATTTTAAAAGCCATATTTTACAGTAATCAACGGTTATGTTAAACATTTTCTGAGTAAAAAAATAGATCGTCTGCAAAGGCTAATGTATAATTTATTCCTTTTATGCTATTTAAATAATTTTAATAGTTTTATCAAGTAGATTAAGAAGGGGATGGGTGAATTAACCGTTCCCTGTTGGAGTCGGGTTTTAATTGCAATTTTTTTTTATTTCTATATCCGGAAAATTTGCTATATAGATATGAGAGCTATTGGGAGTTCTAGTTTTAATAATTCATATATCAATCCATCAATCCAAACACTGTTGAAGGCCTTTGCCAGGTCGATCAGGCAGACTCCTGCAGCAAATATTTTATTAATGTTCCAACAGATATCTGAAGTGAATTTATTTATAGCATTTACGGTGCTATATTTGTGTCTAAAACCGAACTGATTTTCTGGCATTATGTTAGTATTTACAAATTTATGTATCATGTCGTTGTTTAGCTTTTCATAAACTTTACTTATATTGGGTAGTTAAGATCTAAGATAAGAAGTATAAAAACACAATCTTGGAAAAAAAATTCACGAAAGATCTGCAATTTCCGATAAATTATATCAAAATCAAAACCAAAATATAGTGTGATAGAAAATAATTTTTACACTCAACATCTTCCTTCAATAGAAAAAAAACAATAATAAGCATTCAAAGATTAAAAATGACCCTGGAATTGTACAAATTCTAAAAGAATTTTTAAAATACGGTGGAACTGAACTCAAATATGAAGTAAACAAATTGTTGAACAAGATAATGACACAAAAAGCTATTCGCTCAGAACGGAACACAAGCATTCTATTTCCAAAAAAAGACAAAAAAAGATGCAAACAATTACAAATTTTACAACTTGTTAATGGCTTTTTTTATGTGCTGCGTAGATGTAAGTCAGGCTTTCGTACACCTCAATGGATGATCTGATCCAAATATTATATAAGAAAAAGAAGTTAAAGGTAAACCTATTTGAATGAGATTCCGTCTTTGGGTATAAAAATGGATGCCATATTTGGCTTGCAAACTTAGAACTAACTCAATTAACTTGCAATTACAGTGACATTTTATTTAATCTACGTTAATAATATTAAATTTAAATTAATTTTAAAATATTATATTATTATTCTAGTTAACTAATATTCAAAAATTAACTTCTATAAATAACTTATTAATTAACTTTTCTTTAACTTTGATTGTTATTTTGATTTTCTTTATTGATTTAACATTAAATTTAACTTTTTTGTTACTTAATTTAAATATAATTATTCCCAACAGTTGATCTAACTACAAAATTAACAACTATAAAACAAAACAAAATAAAAATAAAAAAATAAAGTTAAGTGAATAAATAACTTTTATCCTTTTTCGTAAATCTTTTAACTTTGAAAGGTTCTCTGATATCTCAAAGGAATAAATTTTCTTTTGACATATTTTCAATGTACATAATATTATACATAACATCATCATTTACTTTTTATACGAATACAGAAATATTTATTGTCATTAATAAATAATTTACACCCTATTTTTAATTATAGTTCATTCATTTTTAGTAAAGTGATATTAGCATTTATAAAATAAAAACAAAAAAAAAAATTAAATAATTATTATTTTACTCTTTACACAACAGTGGAACAAATGAAATTTAATCTTTGATCTACTTTTATTAAAAATGGATGACCTCTACTACAAAATATGTAAAATTTATATTTATTGGTATTGAATAATGGCTCTTGTATAAATTATATGGGAGCAATAGACTAATATTGTGCAGTTGTTATGCCATCTAACTACTAATCAACAGTTCCAGTATTCTAATCCCGTTCAGGGCACGGTTATTGTTAAAAGCTTTTTTTATTTATTATTCTTGGAAATTAATTTGGAATTTAATTTGATTATCGCTTAACATCAAATAGAATAATTATATGCTATGAAGGTGGTGTTATTCTAGAATACAATAGTAGATGTTATGTAGTTATGTTGTTATGTATGAAACGAAATTGTAAGTTATTTTCGACATTTAAATTAGTTGATTTATGTCAAAAATTAAAAATTAAAAAACTGTTGTATGGGATTGCGTATGCCAAGTCTCTACGTAAAAATTAGTTAAGATCATCTCATAGTCTTCAAATTATAAAAAACTACATATAATATATATACAGGACTACTTCAGGTTATTTACCCTTGGTTAAAGCGTCATTTTAATATCGCAAATTTTGTGTAAGTTCAATTCTCTGTTGAGTCAAGTTTTATTTTGCTTTATTAAAAAACTATTTTTTTTTTCTTTACTAAAACAATATTTCTTTTTGTTATTTATTATATTACAATATTTATAATATTAATTTTTATAAACAAGGAAAAATATTTTTTTAATAAAAAAAAGTGATTTTTAATTATTAATCTCTTCTCAATTATTATTTCAACAAAACACCAAATCGTATACAAATTATGTATACATGTATAATGTATATATATTATATACCAATATCATACCAACCAATTGATTCAATATCATATATTTATCTGCTTAGCGAGGATTTGAGGACGATGGCTCTCTCATTTTAAGTATGTATGAAATAAAATTAGTTAGTCCGGATTTTACAAAATAGTTTAACAACAATTTTTTTTTCCTGTCGTCAGGTAAATTCGGGTTTCAATAATATGGAAAGGGCGTTTGTGGGCGGCAGAAATAAAGAAATGACAAAAATAAAGAAATGGGTTAATTTTTATAATTTGCAACTTTAAATAAAACTTAACTGTGTCATTGTGTAATCATTGTAACCAATGTTTCAAAATAAATCAAATTTTTAGCAGCATATGAAAAGTTCAAGCAAAAATTCAGAAAAAATTCAGAAAAAATTCAGTTTTTAATTTTTCTAGAGCGTTTTAGAACAGTTTATTGAACAAACATAATCATTGAAAGTATTAATGTAGCAGAAATACATACATATGTATTAATTTATATGTATAGTACATACATTTTCGTTAAATTAAAAAAAAAAATTAAAATCATAAATTTTTGTGTTGAAAGTTTTTTATTATTTTTTATTAGAACTTTTTTTCTAGAACTGTAGAATTTTAAATTAGCTACAATGGTTTTTTTCCTCAATACGTTTCAGGCATCGAAATTTTGACCCTCATAAATATATAAAAACTTTTGAAAAAAAAGGTCTGATTAGCCTTAGTACAGCCGGTGCTTTATCGGCATTACGATGTAGAAGGCGCGAAGGTGCCGCAGGTCTCTAGTTTACAAATAAATTAAAAATAAAATTAACCGTATCTGTTTTTATATTATTAATTTGTTGTGTTATTAATATTTATATAATTCATGTGGTTCTTAATCCACAGCTTATAATTAAATGATATTGATGAACGGTAATAATCTGCAATTTGTAATTAACTGTTTTTGATAAGTTTCGAACTACCTATTTTTTCAATGTTTTGAAATAATTGTGCTTATTTAGTATAATATCTACTTCAGATAATCTAATCTTTTGCTGCTATTCAAGAGATTCATATTCTCAATTCATTACCTTACCCATACAATTACCTTATTTAGGGATTTTTTGAATTAAAATAATACAGTTTTAAACCTTTCTCGTCAAGCACTTTATTTCTTCTGACGACATGCACATTTTTCGTATAAAATCATGCACATTTTTCATATAAAATCTAGGTAATACGTTACTGATGATCAACAGCAATATAAAACATATTTTTATCTTTGTCACACAGATTGTATAAACATATACATTAATTAAATGAATAACATAAAGTATCTTCTTTTCTTTTTTTTTTGTTGATTGCACTATTGACTACATTACGTTAACTACGTTAAATTGATTACATTGTATAATAATTACATTTATTTGATTACACTTATGAATACTAATCTTAGTAGCGATGTTGAGTACTTAACTACTGTTTATAACATGAGCATTGACATGTATGAAGCCGATCTATTGATGCATTTCCGTCTTATATATATATATATATATGTCTTTAAGAAAACAATTTATTAATATCGTAACCCACATATTTTATTTGTTCAGTTTACGAACCCTTTAATTTGTGTTAAGTTATTGTAACGCTAGTTCATTTTGGTTATGTTATAGTCTGCTACTAACGTTTATTCGTTAATTAAAGAACTGTTTTATTTCCCAACATTACTGGATTATCAGAAGGTACAGTAGTTAGACAGTTTGGTGTTATATTATCTGAAATACACAATGGGAAACATTAAATTAAATAGGGATATCAATATTTTTTTTTATTTTTATTTTTTCAATTGTCGCAGTGAGAAATTTTGATTTATATGTAATAAATTGTTTAATTTGATTTTATTCACTGAAAATCAATATTTTATTGACAAATTACTTCGAACGCGAAATCAAAATATTCAAAAATTAAGTGTACTTTAAATGTTCACCACAGACTGTATACATATTATTTGGTTCTAGGAAAGATGTCCATTGAAAAACACTGCCCACACAGAAAAAGCCTACATAGAAAATTACTCGCGCTGAAAATTGCCGACAAAGGAAATGTTCGTTACGGGAAATAACCCACCGGAAAAATTCCGACAACAGAACATTGTTCACACTTACACTTAGTAAATATAAATTATATAGATCTTGGTTGTAGTTAATTTTAATTTTGCTTATAATAATTATAATTTTTGTTTCTAATTTGGACAATTTTCCACGTAGGAAATTTGTTATATTGGCAATTTTCCGTGTGGTAATTTGCTCGTGTGTCCCTTTTCCGGTGGATATTTTTTTGCTTACCATTTTATTTATAGTTATACAAAAATTTTAACATGAATTTTATTAAAGGATATTAACACGTCTTTCTAAATTGAATGTCATAGACGATTTAATAAAATGAAACAACAAAAAACAAAAAAAAAAACAAAATTTTATTTGTATCCTTGAAATTTTTTTTTTTTATAATAACCATAAAGAGAAATAAAGGTGCTAAAGGATTATAATAGGGGATTATGATGTATATTGTACAAGATTGTGATTCATATTTTGCCTTTTATTGAAATTTTGACTTTTATATTATTTAAATATACACAATTTACTGACATTGGTATTATTAAATTTAATTAAATGCGGTTAAAATACAATGGATTAACTTTAATTTGATATATTTAAATTGGTATTCTATAGCAATGTGTGTTATTATTATATTTTATTTTATGGTATTATTTTTTGAATTATAGATCAAAATATTAAAAATTTATTTTTGTTGTTACTGTAAATTATAACAGTTATTATTTTTTTTAAATGTCAACGCTGCAGATGTTTAGTGTCCTCAATAAGACTTAATGAATTTGTGAATTACTTATTTAACAACAATTTCTATACTTAATATAACTGAAAATAGAAGTCCTTTTTCGTACAATTCAATCTCGTTTAAAATCGCATTATTAGGCAAATTGGGTACCTAAATGTAGCTTCATCTCTAACTTTTTTTGGATATAGACGTATAGTTGGAGTACTTTCCCTGTCTTATAAATACTTCGTAGGTATTTTACACACGCTTAGCTACAATCAAAGCCTTGTTTCATCCCCTTAAACCATTCCAAAGCGAAACTAGAGCCAGCCATTCACTATGGCAATCTCAAAATGGCATAAAATAAGTTTTCATAGTTTGCACTTGAAGAATGTGGAATAATATTCCCTCTGATATGTTTCCACGTTCAACTTCTAATTTGGAAATATTTAAGTCAAATATTCTTCAACTCCCGAATACTAAATCTATCTCAATTTTTTCTTCTTAATTTATCCTTTCCTATGCTATTCTAACCAATCAGTACGTAAATGCTAAGGGTATTTCTCTAACGCTTTGACTGGTTATACAAAAAAAGAAAAAAAAAGTCTAAATCTAAAAAAAAAAATCCCAGAGATATCTTTAGAGATATCTTTAGAAAAACAAGGTCCTTAAACACAAGATCTCTAAAGACGAATTCCCCAAAAAATCCTGAAATAAAATTAACGAAGTTTTGTTTGGCTTAATCTTGTCCGTTTTTTTGGAAAATTTTTTTGTTTTACCGCAGTTGGTCAAATATAAAAAAATTTCTCCATTTTCAATATTGGAATCGGAATTTCCCATACTTAAATTAATAATACGAAAAATATTTACATAGGCGTCTCTAGTTGAACAACTAACTTTTTAAGAAAGTACTCAACTTTTATACAGAGTGGTCCGGTTTAGAGCAAAAAGTTTTTAAGGGGTGATTCTTTGGAGTATTTTAGGAAAAAAATTGTTCTAGAAGAGGGGTCTATCTTTAAATTTAGCTGGGCTACAGAGGGTTAAAGAAAGTCGGATTAGAAAAATTATGTCTAAAGAATATCCACTACAGCTCAGAACAAATTGAAACTAGAGCAACATCTTTTTGAAAGATGAAAGTTATGATATGAAAGTTGTGTATGAAAAAGTTGTAGGGGATGATGTAGCGTATCAACACAAAAAAAAAATTAGCGAAATTTTTCGAGATAATCAACGTTTTTTACAAAATTTTCAGTTTTGAAAAGCAAAATTTTAAGTTTATGCAGTTATTATTCAAAAACGGTAAGTCTGATACTCATTCAACATATACCGTTAATTAGGTGTATTAATTATAAAAAAAAGCTATGAAGAAGATGTTGTTCTAGTTTCAATTTCTTCTGAGCTGTAGTGGATATTCTTTAGACATAATTTTTCTAATCCGATTTTCTTTCACCCTCTGTAGCCCAGGTAAATTTAAAGATAGACCCCTCTTCTAGAACAATTTTTTTCCTAAAATACTCCAAGGAATCACCCCTTAAGAACTTTTTGCTCTAAACCGGACCACCCTGTATAAAGTAAGAACACATCATGTGCACAAAGTTTTACAAGATTTAGTTTGAGACAAGAAGGAGAATCATAATATTATGTAAAACTCAAATTATCACAAAGCGTCCCCGATTGCTTTAGTTTTGGCACTAATTACCAATTTCGTTGCTTAAACCAACTTCTAAGAATTTTCAAATCATGATTAATATCTGTATTTGACTGGTTATATATCAAGTACTTGCAAGATGATATTATGGACTATTTCGTTTGATGGTTTTATTCTCAGATCTCTAAGGGCTCTATTACACATCAATCATTCGTGAATAAATTGTCAATCATTGATCATTGATTGACCGTTGATTGACCGTTGATTGATGAGAAATGATTGATGGTGGTTCTATTCTCATCAATCATGCCATCAATCATGCAGGCAAAATTCCCATCAATCAGCGGAATTTAAAAAATTACTTTTTGGGCCATTTCAATTCCACAGTTTGTCCTTGCAAAATTTATAAAAAGATTGACGAGTGCATGATTGATGTGTTATCGGTCATCATTCTTTTCATCAATATATGGACGAAATGATTGATGAAAAGAATGATGTGTAATAGGGACCTAACGAATGAATTACGTAATTTATTAATTTTTATTCGCCAACAATATCGATGTTTTACTTATTCCACTATAGATGATGATGGTATTGTACAAAAAAGTTTAGCAAGATTTCGTCTACACATAGACGTCTAATGTTATTACTGTATAAAGTTTTACCCAATTCTATGAAATCAGTTCTATGACGTTGGTATTATTCAGAACGGTTTTTTTACCGTTTAACGTATAATTCACCTCTTGTTCAAATACCAGTCCAAATTCCTATGTTCAGCTTATTCGCTGTTTATTTTAACCTGCATAATTTACTATAATACATCACGTCATCGAAGAAAGATATTTTTTTTGTTGTAACCAGTAATTGACCATGTTTCCATATCCTCCAAAGAACTTTATCGTTTTTTTGTTTGCCCATTCCAGTTATAAAGAAGAGGTTGATTAGTCTATATTTCAAAAGCTTATTGTTTTTACATTATTGGTACCGTTGAATTATCTTAGAGTTTATCTTCATGATTAAGTCCAATCATAATAAGATCAACCATACATGTGAGGCTTAGTCTCAGCTTTATTTACTTGTTATAAAGTTGTTATTATTCAAAAAATATTGTTCATGTATCTACAAATTTTTCTATTTACTTGCACATGGTACGATAGAGTGGTAGGGTATTTCAATGCGTTACTCAATCTCTAGGTAAAGCAATCAATATTGTTATTGAAATAGAAAATTATATGGGCCTAAAACAGTTCTAGGATTATTTTGAGCTGTTTAGGACTATATTAGAAAAACATACATTCATAATATTTTGACAGATTACTTTACGCAAAGAACATTAAAGGGATATTCTTTTTTGCTTTGAATTTGGTTTTAATACTTTTAGACGATTATAAGTGAATGCGAAATTTATAATATCAATACTGAGGGTTTTAGAAAAAATTCTGTTTTTTTTTTGTTTGTTAAAAATAAAAATAAAATATTTAAGAAAAAATAAAATTCAAAATGGCTTTTGTTAAGTCGTCATAAATACACGTTCCCTACTTACCTGTCATTATATCCACAGATAATACAGATTTTTTATAATAAATTTTTTCTTTTGAAATTTTCTTCTAAAGAACAACCCCAAGTGTAATAAACATTTCATAAACAACATGTTTTTTGTTTATGCTTGGGAGTAAAATTTTAAAAATTCGCATCCTTGATAATTTATTATCAAATGTATATATAACAAAGTACACATGTATTTTTTCTTTGTTTTTCTTTTTATCATCCCCGGCATAGCACTGACAATATAAGGTGGAAAGCTTTGTATACTTAAGTGTTGTTATTCGCTATAATATTGTTATTATTTATAGTATTATGAACACCGGAGGTCAGTACCGAAAGGAGTTTTAACAGAAGTTTATATAATTAAATTATTAAAATGACAGCAGTGAGTTTTCTTTATAGTCTAGTGAACGTTGTGAATTCAATTAAATGAATTTTTCAGTTAAGATGAAAATACAAATTATAGCATTATACTATTTGCTACTGAAACGAAATGATTTAGTCCACTTAGATCATAGTTTATTTCACTAGGGTCAAGATATTTCGTGCTTGGCAATATTAGGTATTATTTATCAGTTACATGTGCGAATAGTAAAGAAATCGTTGATATGAATAGGGTATTTTTCTTCATAGTACGTATTAAGTCCATGCAGTTCCTTCGTTGAAATACTCATGAGTAAGAAGGTCTCAAACAGTTCCACGTTTTCCTCATGTGGATTTTTCTATATGTATTATGTTTGAATATATACAATATCTATGAATGTAAACATAGGTCTCAGAATGAAATAGTCAACATAAAAATTACTCAATAAAAACCTATTTGTATGAAATGTTAAGTTTAATTCTCAAATAACCTTCGCTCAAATATAAGAGAAGTGCTTCCATTTAGTTAAAATAACTTAATATATTTGTCAATAATAGATTTGAAACTTTAATACATACAGGCAATAAATACGGTTAGCTTCCATGTACGATTTTCTTTATAATTTTTCTCCTTATCTTGTCACATCTAGCTTATTAACAATCCCTGTAGTAAATTCTCATTTAGCAAGGGTTTATTTCAGAACAAGGGTTATAGTGTAAGTTCTGAAGAATATGGATATAAATAAATCTACCGGTCCAGACGGCACTCCTGCCATTGTTCTAAGACAAATTGCCATCGCCATTTCTAAGCCTGTGTGCAACCTATTTCATTTGTCATTTTCTTCGGGAACATACCCATCCAAATGCAAAGTTGCCCAAATTGACCCTATTCAAAAAAAGTTGACAAAAGCACTCCTTGAAATTACAAACCAATAGCTATTACCTCTATTAGCACACTTGTAGCGTCCTACGATTTCTTTAAAAAAAATCCAATGCTACAACAACCTTAATCTACGCCAAAAGAACAATAATGGTAAATGGCATGGTAAACCATCATGACTTAGTAAAAATTTCCAACTGGGGTAAAGCAAACAGAGTTGAGAGTTTAACACTTCCAAAACTCAAAGTTGCCTAGTCACGAAAAGACTAACGCCATTTGAACTTATTCTAAAAATTTCATAGCTGGTGATAGATGATAACTAACAGTGGCTAAAAATTTACACATTTTCGGAATGCGAGTAGTTCAAAATATGCTCTGGAATGACCATATTTTCGATATTGTGGAAAGTGCCGCAAAATGTTTGGGTTTTTTTTTTAAATCGATAAAAGCATATTTTGCCCCTAAAGATCTGCTTAATATCTATAAAGCCTACATAGGACCCAAGATGAAGTACAACTCGCATCAAAGACTGCTTTAAGCTTTCTTGACAGAGTACAACAACGCGCTATTCGTCTCATTGATGATGTAAATGTTTCATCAACGCTTCCTCCACTTGGTCATCGTCGTATCTTTGGAGCACTAACCATATTTTATAGATATTTCGTGGGCGGTGGCATATCCTGGGAAGAACTAAAATCACTATTTCCGCCTCTACACCGTGGAAATACATGGATGGTTCAAGACTGCTTATTATTAATTCTAGAATGTAAAATCGCATTCCCAAGAAAGGGTAATTATTATTTGCTTAATTACAAAAATTTAAAGTGAAAATAACACAGTTTGCTACTCCCCGCTTAGCCTTTCTCGTACTTCTATAACTATCCCTTTTATTTTCTCTTTCAAAAGCCCACGGTACGAAAGTATAAAGGTTTTTCTGATCTAAGTTTTGGCTAATAATATAAAAAAAAACAAAATTACATAGTGCACATACGTTTTTGGAAATATTTCATTTTTCTAGAGTTCTTACAAACCACTCTTGCCTAATCGCTGTTGGATCATATCTCTTTTTTTCATAGTCAGAAGAAAAATATGTTTTTCAAAGGCTTCGATTGCGATTTCTGGGATTCTGAATTTTCTAGCAATTTCTTATTCATCATGTTTAATGTCTCAATTTCATAAAATCATTTTTATTCAAAGTTTTCGGTCCCAACTTGTTGGACACTTGGTCTCTCCGAACATTCAGAAATTAAATATTTGTGAATCTAACCGTTTGCGGCTTTTAAAACAAATTAAAACAAGTTTTTAAAAAATTATATTTCTTTAAATAGTTTGAAAATATAACTTTTATCATGCAAAGTTTCTTGCAAAATGAGTTTTGTTAATAGAACTTGCTACATTTTGAAAATAATGTTGGTTTTAGCAAATGTGGCTCTGTTTGCAAATGGCGTTTTTTGCAAAATTAAGTTTTTGTCAAATGATTTTAGATCAGGTAGATATTTGCCAACTGATACATACCACTTAAAATTATAGTTAGAATTTCCCTACTAACATAATCATGATATAAAACGGTTAAAAATTTCAAACAATAAAATTATAACTGTAGTTACTATGAATAATGTTGTTCAAACTTCGCTTGTTAATACAAATAGGTTACAAATTGTGTTAATACTGTTAATCTATTTTAACTATCACAACATACTACACTTATAGTTTCAGAAATCAATTTACTTGCGTATTTTATATATTATTTTTTATTTGTTCTTCTGTTTGCGTGTTTTTCTTACGTTTTGCTTTTTCTTTCTCGTGTTTTTGTTAGTTTAATTAAGGTGCGGAATAAAAAAAAAAACATAAGAAAATTTTCTTTTCAAAAACTTCTTTGGCTTAGAATGAAAACAAAAAGTAAATCAATTTTTGAAAATTGTTTAAAGTGTATGTGTTCGTGAGTGATTTTAACTTTCTAAAGAAAACATAAAAAAAAAAATTAGAAAGAAAAGAAAAAACAATAATATATTTATTTGTAGTTTACTTTTATTTATTGTTTGGTGTTCAAAGTTTGATCACCTTTCATTAAGTAAAAATCATGGATTTATTTTATTTTTCTGGTCTGGCTGTTTGTTTATTAGTTTTCTTTTACTCTGGATATAGTTACCATAGGTAGTATATATGTGTATATATTATTATGTGGTTGAAAATTGAATGTCTAGTCAGGATAATAGAGTAATTCAATAAAAATGATGAGGATCAATGACATTTTGCAACAAAAAATCATTTAATATAAATTGATGGAGTTTTTGCGTTCGGTTTTATGAGAAACCATTGAATTTTAACATTTGAATTTGAATTTGAAAAATTTGTAACCGTTTTTTTTCGGATAAACTTTTAAAGTTTTAGACTGCTAGTTATTTATTTGTATTTAAATGAATAAGGTAAAGACACCATTTACCGGCAGTACCCATCTACCGACGAAATTCATTTCTTTCTAAAAAAAACAAGGAAAACTAACGTTTTTAAAAAAAAATTACTTTAGTTTCTTCAAAAGTAAACAATTCTGAACATGTTTGATCTGGTCATTTTACATATTGTCAATAAAATATAATTAAAAAACATCAAACATGTTCATGCGGTCAAGTGATGAAGCAATATTTTTTCTTACTAAATATTTTCTTAAGAAAGGGTAAGAATATTTAAATTTGTTTTAACATTTAATTAATTAAGTAATCAATACAATAACTTATTATTAGTGTACATTAATATATTTTAAATTAATTTTTTGTTCAAATTAAAAAAAAATTATGTAACATTAATGATAAAAATCTGTTTTAAATTTTGTCGGTAATTGGATATAGTGACTTTTTACGTTCCCCATCTACCGACAAAAATATTTTTAATAGGGTTTTATATAATTGACTTTTAATCAATTTTTATGTCCATTTGTGCTACCAATATCACTTTGATTTAAAATTTATTTATTTAAGTTTATAATAAGTCGAATTACCGGGATCTAATGCTGTCAGATAAGTCGGTACAACGAAAACTGAATTGGGTTGTCGGTATTAGGTTCCCTGATGTCGGTGAATGGAACCAGACTATTCCGTATTAAACCACGCTTTTTATTGTTATATTTCAAATTTTTTCAATGAATAATGATTTAAACCTGATCAGTTAAAAATGTGGACTTCAAAGTTTTTTTGCAAATAAATTGACTTATGTCAAAAAAACCAACTTTACTACGTATGTCGGTAGAAGGAGCAACTGTCAGTAAAATGGTACTCTTATTTTTTTTTTTATTTATTTGGTTTTCGGTTTTGCAGAATAATTAATACATCTTTAATCATCTACCGCGAAAAAGTTACAATACTCAAAAAAAAATCTAAATAAATCTATTGAGGCTTTAAATCAGGGAATCAGCATATTCAAAGCCGTATATTATTTTCCATTCCATTTATGATTATATCTATACGATAAAATATCAAAGAGGTTTGACTCTAATGTGAAACCTAGACCGCAAAGTATTTTAACAGACAAATTGGCTAACTGGGGGTCCCATAACAAAAAGTCAACTTCTTGACTCAGTAGCTGAGCTAGTCAAAAAACTAAAGAATCCGACTGCTAGGTAGGCCACATAGTATCACAGAGCCTGCATCTCATGCGAATTTAACCGAGAAGAATATTCGGAAATGATTTAGTGATATTAAAGAAACCTTGACAAAAGAAAATTTGATATATGTTCCTTTCGATCTTTCAAGAATTTAATTGCCACCAGACAGATTTCTTCTAGGCAGCCTAAGAAATAATAAGTTTTACTGAAAAAATGGTTCAAAACGGATGAACACTCAAATTGGGAACGATGAAAAGAAATGTATTACTGCTCCTATAAATATGGGTAAATTTTCTTTAGGTGAATTTTGTGAAAAAACGGCATAATTTTGGTGACTCTGTTTCCCAATGCTACTCATATGTTACAGTCATGTGATGTTTAATAATAACTAATTAAAACTATATGTAAACAAATTTTATTTTATTTGAAATATTTATAAAACATTAGGAATATCAGCTTGTCGGTAGTTGGATCAACTGCTGTCGGTATTTGGATACGTCAAAAATTTAGTGTCGGTAAATGGATACCGAACAATAATTTAAAAAATAATTTTACTTATGTTACATGTTATATATTTTAATTGTTTTTTCCATAACTAAACAGGTAATTGTTAATACTTTTAAATAATAGTTAGAAAAATCCATTTCTAGTGAAACTGTTTTAAATACAATGTTATTTATCCAATGAAGCTACTAAACTGACGGTAGATGGTGCTCTTACCTTATACTTAATGTTAAAATAATTCGGTATTGGGAATAAAAAACGAAGAGTCGATTGTTCTAAGTAGAAACAGAATAACTGACTAATTTATTTAACTTTGTACAACAGATTACTTATTTTATCATTTTCGCATGTACAATTTGTGGGGCAAAATGACCAATAGTAGGCATTTAAAGAAAAATGAATAAAAAAATGTGTTTTATAGTTGCTTCATTTTTATATTATTTTTTACCTTTGTGTTGCAGCAAGAATATAGGGTGAAATCGCCAATCTGTTAAACAAGATAAATCTGTAGGCCAACTTTATATGTCCTTTTTCTTTTCGAAATACGGCCTTTTTTTATATTAAGTTATATTAATTATTTGGTATATATTTTTGTATATTACATATTTTAAATTATTTTTTTATTACTTAGTTATATTATATCTTTATTAATTATTAAATTATATTTGAACCGATCTGGTTGTATTGAAAATTACATTTTTCAGTAATTTTCACCATTTGAAAAAATTTTCGGTTCTCACGGGGTTTGAATCCGGGCTCCTTCGGTCGTTATATTACTACACTCGAATGTTTTACCACTCGGCTACCGAGGCCATACAAGTATTTAATTTTTTAATTTTTTGATAATTTTGGCCGGAATTTTTTTGACATTTTGATATATAAATTATTAAAATATATATTCAGTTGACTTTGTAAATCGAAGTTGCACACAAAAAAAAAAAATTTCAAATTTTAACTGTTTTTGCTAAGAGTGTGATTTCTAAATTTAAATTTAAATGTTTAAAATAAAAAAGTATTATTTATTTACTGAATTATGGTATGGCTCATTACTGGTTAAGTTATAGTGTTTATTTTCAGTAACGAGCTGGGAGGGTTCAGTGGTTTAAGTGAGAAAAAACTTAGAAACCAGTTTCGAGCCCCCAAAAAATGATAATTAATATTCTTGATTAAAAAAATGAATGAAAACATGTCTATATTAATTCAAATTTTAGTAAAAAAAAAAGTCAATACCGATATTAAGAAAATATGATAAAAGTCTAATTTAGTTGACAGTCGCTGAAATTAAGTAAGGATTGTGAATACAATAGTGAAGCAAATAAATGTAACATTAGAAGACCTACGTTGCAAAACTGTGTACATTGTTGTACAAAAAGGGCAAATAAAGATAAACAATAATTTAATGGCTTTTGGGAAATCATGAAAAAGGATTGCCTCGAAGAAAATACGACATTCAGAACGTAGTGAAAAATTTTGTTGATGTTGATGACCTAGGCCAAATCCTTTTAAAGTCAACTTTCCTAGATATAAGTGGTATAAAAGTTTTTTAAAACACCACCCTCAACTGTCTTTAAGAACTCCAGAAGCAATAACTGATGCTAGCTTGAAAATATTGGAACAAAATATTCGAGGGTGGTTTACACAAATTCAAAATTACTTAGAAAAAAAGCATTATACCGAAATTTTGTGACCCATCAAGAATATTCAATGGAGATGAAACTAATTTCATGATGTATCCGAAGGGTGGAAGAGTATTGGCTCCTAAAGGTATTGCTTAGTATTTTTTTCGTTCACTCTTTTTTTATTTATAAAAATAATTTGTATAGATAACTAGAAATTTATATGAAACTGATTAATTGTGGACAAGTCAAAGAAAACTTAATAGTATTGTTTAGCTTTTCCGTAACCGGTTCACTCATAACCGGTTCGACAGTGGAAAAACAATAATACAAATCGAATACTTTTAAAGTTCAGATTTGGTTCTATTCTGAAAGATGTTGCAGACAATTACATACATGTGTAATTGGCATCTATAATTGATCTAATGCATCAGCTTTCGCTTGGTTGTATTGGTGTATTATATCTTTATTTCATTTTTGATGTCAACATTTTTTTCTATTACATCTTTGATATCAGTAAAATGGTACAATAACTTGTTTATATTTTTTCCGAGCATTTAAGATACAATTGTAGTGTTTTGTGCAAATGCAAATTCAGAATGGTACATCGACTTTTTCTGTATTTCTATTAGTTTTAATGGTATAAGTTTTATTTTTGTGTACTGTTCCTGCTAACGTCTTAGTTCGCCAAAGTAATTTAATGCCAAAATCCTAGGTAGGTAGTGAAAATTAAAACTTTCGGTACTAGGAACTATAGCTCTTTATCTATTGTCAAATTTTTATGAGGATTTTAAAACCATTTGTACTAGAATGTTCACCAGATGATTTATAAATGTCGACAAGAACAACCTAAAATAGGCATCTCAAAATCAATTTTATCCTAAGAGTCTCATATATTTCCAAAACCGCACACGAAGATTGGTCATTGAAACCAGTTTAGTTTTACTAACAACAAAATATAATGAAAATTGTTTCGCTAAATTGATATGTGATATTATTTTATTATTAACTCTAGTATTATGTTAATAGGTCAAAATGACCCAGTTTTTATAAGTGTATAGTTATGTAATGGAATCAACAGTGTACCCCGAACCAACATTTTTTGCTTTTATTTTGCTAATAAACTTATTCCTGTTATGCTTTTTGACAAAGTAATAAGGCTTCATCTTGATATTATGTAGCAAAATAGAATTTTTTTTCCATTTTTGCTAAATTTAATTTATTCTGAGACGGATCCAGTTCGTACATCCCCGCAGCCGGAAATAATCTTATTTTATGCTAACAATTTGGAGAAATTGACAGAATTTGTGCAGAAAGATTAAAGTTACCGCTTTATATACATATTTTATGAATGTTTAATGTTTTGCGAATATTTATTTGTATTTTTTAATTTTACCGGTATTACAAAATTCAAATTTAGGCATTTGATGTAATTTTCAATGTCGTTAAAAATAGTGAAAGTAGTTACCGTTTAACAGTCCAAAGTCATATTTAGTAATTATTATTAAGAAGCATTAATTAAATTTATATAATCTGTCAGTATTAGTGAGGATTTATATAACCTCTCAAGATTAACCAGATAACTAATTATTAACTATACTAGAACACAGCACCTATATAAATTGCAATAATTACCAATAAATTACTTGGCTATAAAAAAATATACACAGCTAAAAAGAAATTGAAGGTGGCTAAACACCTAACAGTAGTTTTGATAAAGTATAAAACTTTTGGTGTATTTTAATGAGTAAAAAACTTCACTTATACTCCATTTTGAAATACGTTTTCGCCGTTTCAAATACAAATCATGATTGAATATGAGATTTTTGATATCTTCAACATTTTATTCTCTATTAAAACTAGTCTGTACTAGACTACCAATTCATTTCTATCAATTTACTTATTATTTTAATATCCTTTAATCTGCACGCTATCGTGTTTAATATAGATCGTTTGATAGTTTGTCGAATTATAAAAAAACTCATATAACTTTTAAGCACACGAGACTTGACATACTTTTTTGGATAACATATTTTGTAAACACTTTCGCAACTAACTGAAATTATATATTAAATCTCAATTTAAACTTTTTAATATATACTTTGTTCAATATTCTTGTTTATGCGGAAATTTGAATGTTGAACAAAATTCGTGGTCGTAGAATAAAAATAATGCATCTTTTGTGTACTATAATGGATATACAGGGTGTACTGCAAGTATCTAATTAAAAAGTTAAATGTGATTGGAAAGATGGTAGCAAAATTATCATGAACCTTTTTTAATAAACTTTATAGTTTAATGGTGGGTCTGAATAAAGGCAAGGCATTATGATGAGTAAAAGTTTATTTAATAATAGAAATATAAACAAAAGCGTTAAAATAAGTACTTATAAATTAGACTAATTTTAACATATGGATGTCAAATATGGTCTAATACCAATGCATTAAATTTCGAGGAGACAAGAAAATTAGAGAGGCAGATAACTACTTAGACCATCTACTGGTAAAAATAGAAATCCAGAAACCAATTATAAAAAATATTTAACTATAAAATTCCTTTACGAATCAGCAAACATTGAAAGAATTGATTTATTTGTATTTAAACTGTTAAGAATGCATTTTAATAAAATTACAGAGATTGAAGACAATACTTTTATCTGTCATATGTATTATCCTAATACATTATACTTTAAAAGGTCAATGAAAAATGGACTGGTCCCACCAGAATCATTAATATATTTAGATTCCAAAGGATATTTACAAAAGGACGATGGCCTGTCAATTATTTATCATATTTATAGAAGAAAGTAAGGACCAAAAAATATAATATAATTTGCTACATATTAGTTCTGAAAATTTAAGATACAATATGAATATAACTGAGTGGGACAGAAAGTGTTTTAATAAAAATAATAGGAAATTTTGGTGGAGAGATTAAGGCTTTTTATAGCACAACAGTTCTATTTAATTTTTTAAGTTTAATATTAGGTTAGGTATGAATTTATTATTAAGAAATGGATTTTGGTTTTTTTTTTTCAATTTTACCACCAAAAAAACAAAACCAATTATAAATTAAGAGGACAAAACTATTATAATACACAATTCAATAAATTAAATTTTTTTTTTTTTTTTTTTTAAGTTAAGCCAAACACTAGGTTTCAAACGATACCTTTATACACGAATATATAGCTTGGACTAATTGAGGATTGTAGAAAGAAAAATATCCCTTTGATCAGTAGGAACATTTTGAATAAATTTGTTAATATTACTCTTGAACTTTTGTAGATTGTACGTAGGTATATTTTTGCATTGGGGAAACACGTTTGTTGGAATATGGTTCCACATTCGAGAAAATTTGACTACAAACGAATTCCCATAGCCAGTTTTGAGCCACCTTGGAATTTGCACTGAGTAGGGGTGGGCACTTGATGCCTCTCTTGTTCCTCGGCGGAAATGTTTAAGAGGTGGCATTAGGGTTTTTATTTCATCTGAACAAGTGCCTAAACCTACGAGATATCTATAAAATAGGGAAAGTGCTCCAACAACACGACGATTTTCAAGTGGTACAAGGGAGGCTGTCACATTAGGGTTATCAATTAGACGAATGGCACGCTTTTGAGCTTCGTCAAGAAAATTTAGTGCGGTTCGTGATGCACCGGCCCATATATGTGAATTGTATTCCAACTTGGGTCGTATGTATGATTTAAAGATATTTAGCATGTCCTGGGGAGAAAAATACGTTTTGCAGCGACTCAAAAAACCCAAACATCTCGCGGCATTTTTATTATAATAGATCTAAGAACTCCAATGTAAGAGGCTTAAGAGGAGAGTAGACTTAAAAAAAAATTAGAAACAATAACAAATCTAGCTTTTAAGATTAATAAATTTTGTCATAGTTCAAACACAAATAAAGCAAGATAAAAAAAAAAAATGGTGAGTTTGAAAGTCAGTTTGCAAATATAAGAAAAACATAGAAGGTTTTACTGAGTTAAAGTTTGCACCTATAAATGGACATTAAGCCATGAACATTAATTTTGCTTATAAAATTTTAATAATGCTTTATTTGGCCTATAAAAGCTGATGAATGTAACATTGACCTACGACAATATTTGATAATGCTTTAAACGGTGATTAGAATATCTTTAAAAAAGCTTAATTTGTTTCAAACTCTTTATGATCCTCGGTTTATAATTCGATTGGATCGATGAATTACTTTATTTTAAATTAAATTTTATATTCTATACAAAGTACTTCATATTTTATCTACAAATTGACTATTAAAAAAAAATGTATTATATTATTTTGGTATAAAAATATATTTATGCACCAAATAATTGGTAAGAACATGAAAAAAGTATAAAACTGCTAAAAAATAACTGATTACAGCTGAAAAATGTTTGTATAATAAAATTATGAATTAAATCATAAGAATTTTAGACACTTGCATACGTGAATACGTGATCACTCTCTATTAACGCACCACAAGGTAGTATACTGGGCCCCATACTATTATTTACTATACCATAGATATTCCAGAGATAGAAATTTCGACGGTAGCTACTTTTGCAGATGATACGGCTATATTAGCAATCGGTAAAAATATAAATGAAACCACAAATAAATTGCAACAAGCCAATAACAAAATCTCCATTTGGTGCAGTTGGAGAATTAAACTTAATGACGCAAAATCTACGCACGTTAACTTGACAAATAAAAAAGCTAAGTCGCATATTCTAGTAAGATTAAACAATGTCATATAATACCATATCAAAATTCTGCAAATTATCTTGGTATGACGCCCCTTAACGCAAAGCTTAGATGGAAAGAACACGTTAAAAAAAACTAGTCCTGGATCTAAAATACAAACATTTGTATTGGCTAATTGGGTGAACATCTACGCTTTCGACGTATAACAAAGTTTTGATCTACAATCAGATATTAAAACCAGTCTGAACATAGGGTATTCAAATGTGTGGCTGTGTTAAACAACTAGATATTCAAACTATCCGAACGTTCCAAAACAAAGTATTACGAAACATTGTCAATGCCCCATGGATTGTTCGCAATGCTGATATTCATAGGGATCTTACGGTTCCTGTAATAAAAGACGAAATAAAAAAATTGGCTGTACGCCATAAAAGTCGTCTCTCTCAACATGCTAATGCCGAAGTTTCACGTTTAGGTAACTGTCAAAACTTTGTTAGAAGACTTAAACAGATGGAACCGTTCGAGCTTTGTTAGGATAAAAACTTTTATTTTACAATAATTCCTAACAAAATTTTGTTTGATCAAAGATATCTGAAGTAATAGAGCCAAAATTGTATTAATGATTAGTCTTAAAGACTAGTTTTAATTTTAGCAAAAGGATGGGAGATTTTAGTGCGTTAAAATCGGCACAGTCCTTCACTTCGTTCTTTCCCGGTACAAGAACGGAAGTAGAAGACTCTTTTGACGATTTTCTTCTATCTGAAAAAAAAAACATATTCACTCTCATTTTAGATCGTATAACCAAAAATGGATTTAGAATAAAATATTATGATATTATGTTAGGAAATTGAATAATGGCAAAGTGTAATTCTAATGGCCCAACCTTAACAAGAGCGCTGGCGACTGTCTATGAAGAAAACCCTTATGTACATAAATTTTATATGAAACTATCTGGAACAACACTGGAAATTGAATTTAGCACCTACATTGCTGAGTTATGTATAATATTTTAATTTTTCCATTTTATTGACCTTTTTGATAACAGTTAATTATATTTAATAATTTGATTTCTTTGAAAGTAAATCAAAATTTTTACTAATTTTTCAAAAATTTAAAAACATAAAAGTTAATAGACGTTAGTTAAGAGTTAGGTTAGGTTTACATTAGGTTTTATATTAGCTTAAAAATAATTAATTAAAGGTTTTAACTGCCATTTTGTCCTTTGCAAATTAAATTTATTCCAAATATTTAAGTCAGGTTAGTCTAAATAGCTAATCACAAATCAAAGGTGTAAATATTCTAGTAATATAAGGTCTTAAAATATAGAATTAAAATATGTGAAAATAACATATTGTACAAATACATTAAGGCAATAAATAAAATAATAATAATAAAAACATAAAACATTAAATTACAGACACACTATTACAAATAAACTACTAAATATAACTAAAAAATAAATGTTATTATAACTAAATCATTATTGAAGTAAGTATATTCAATTTTAAATTCCCTTACATTATTTAAATAATTTTTGAAATCCTTAATCCTTATTTTGATGTAAATATAATTATTTTAATTCTCAAATTCCCTTTAAAAATTTATTATTTAAATTTTTTTAATTTTTTTTTTTTTTTGTCCAAAATTAACTCATCGTCTTTATAAATATCATATTTGACGGAATTGCGGTTGTTTGTACGTCTCGGGATTTCAACTCAATTTACGTTAATTAATTGTAATAAAATTATTTACATAAATGAATTTTGGTTATTTTTGGGTTTAAAGGAAAATATTATGGAAATAAAAACGAATATTTTTTAATTTATTAAGAACAACTATGGGATACAAAAATGTGTATGGCGGAAAACAAAAAAAAAAAAAATAAAGTTAGAAATCTGCTTCGTTTAATTCTATTATCAGTAAATTTAATAAATAATTTTTCGACTTCGTTACTTGTACGTCGTTCCCAATCGTTCGAAATGTACGTATGCATATGCTTATTTACGTATTTGGGTAACAATCTAATCTTTTTCGGAATCCGTAGCTTGCAATCTAATATATTATTTAGGATATTGCTTTGGATGAACCAGGGTGCGTCTGCTACTATTCGACTGAAATCGTTTTAGTATTTCAAAGTTAGAAAATTTCAGATACTACTACATAACTGAATTCTGTGGGATTGGCTATGGAGTAACTTTATAAATTAGTAATTGTAGAATTGTAAAACTGGCAGATAAGCAAGTATTTCCTCTAAGTAGTAGTTGTTGTTTTATTTGATTTTATGGAATCCAAAATTTGATATATAACGAGCCTAGTAGTTCTTCCGTCCTGCCGATATTTAAAATAATGACTAAACTAATTTTGTATAGTCATAAAGTTGCACTTTGAAATTTGACAAACAATTTCTATTCATAAGATTAGATCGTTAAAGCAAAAATTGTAACACAGTAGCTTTTAAATTTTTAGAATACCTTCTTGTTTACCGAACATAATGTTATGATTAAATATTGTTTTTTCTTTCTTTTGGTCTGGATACACCAAATACGGTATATTATTCACAGAAACACAATCACCATTATAGACCATGGTGCAACTGGTCATTGATTAGATTAATTAGACTTAAACTTTTCCGGGAGGGGATCTATATCACAGCAGCTTCAAATGGACTTATAGTGATAAACCCGTGTTTATTAGTTGTTGTTACTAGAGTTTGAGTAATTAAGAATACCTGATTTTGTGATAACACTCAGGATATTCTTCAATGGTATGCTGGGTAGCTCCCATTATTTTCGGAATTCTTCCTCTATTTCGCATATTCTGCACAAGTTGTTGTCTATTAGACCCATTTTAAAAAGGTGTTTCTTTATTTGGCAGTGGTGTGTCATTATCCCTGCCAAAATACGTAGCTAATTCCTATTTAGGCCAAAAAGAGTTTTGGTTTTTTTGAGCGAGCGTTTAGGCATGAGCATTTTTGCTTGACGATTTCCAGGAACCTTAGCCCAAAAATCCTCAGCTTTTTGCTCTGCCAAGGCTGGTAATTATATTTTCGCTATGGTCAAGGGAATCCCACAGAACGGACTTGACCCTATGAAGGGTGTATCCGATGCTCTCCGTGCAGTTTCGTGCCCTGCTATGCCAGAATGTCCTTGTACCCAACCTTTTCCTTTTGAGGAAAAAACTTTATTGATAATTCACAAGCATTCGATTGAGTATGACATGAAGTATGATTGTATCTTATACATAAAAAATGTTCATTCCAGGACCATACCTATATAAATTATTGCAGTCATATATAACCAACCACGCAGTTAAGAGTAGCATAAGTAGAAACAAAAACTAAATTTTCAGAATTCTAGCAGGAGTTTCACAACGTACTGAACTCATTTTCTCATTCTCACTATATACTACCCATGTGTTGTGACTACAGGACATGACAGCATTCGCAGACGATACGGCTTTAATGGCGGATGCTTGTATCTAACTCTAAAAAGAGCAAGATAAAATAATTAAACGGAAACGGAACGAGCAGAACGAGGAAAAATCGGTTCATCCTACTTATTTAGTAAAGCGCTAAACACAACATGGCGTTTATAAATAATATGGAAGTCGCGAATAAACAGTGAAATACTTTGGATTATTCATTGATTAGCGCCTCAAGTGGAAGCATCACTTTCAGTAAAAAGCATTAAAAATCAACCCGAAAATAGGGTATATTGCTTATATACTTAGGTGGTCAACAGACCAAGTAGGTTCTTATCCCGACTCATCATTTTTCTTTTTCCATTTTTTTAGGTCACGGGCAGTTTTTCTCTGCTGATACTTTGTATCTACAATCAAGGATTGCTCCATTCCGATTTCTTGTACCTTTGTATCTGGATTTTTTTTTCCTTACTCCTCTTGGGAGCATAGGGCTTCCACTTGACATTTCCGTCGTACTCGATTTCTAGCTGATATTTTCGCTTGTTCCCACGTTATGTTTGTTTTTTCAAGCTCTTGTTTTATGGTCCTATGCCAGGTGTTCTTTGGGTGACCGGATCTTCTTGTGCCTTGTGGGCTCCATTCTAAGCTCATCCGCGCTATGTTGTTTGATGGCTTTCTGTGAGTGTGGCCTATCCATCTCTATTTCCTTCATCTAATATGTTTCGCGTTGGGTTCTTTGCCGATTACAATCCAGAGATTATTGGTTATTGTATTTGGCCAGAATATTCGGCATATTATCCTTAGACATTTATTAATGAAGACTTGTAACTTCTGGTTGATAATTTTTGATGTTAACCAAGTTTCCCTGTCGTATGTCAGTATTGATTTTACCCAAGACCGGAATATTCTAAGTTTGGTTACTCTGGATATTTGGCTGTTCCTCCATATCGGTTGCAATCTTCCAAATACTACTCTTGCTTTCTTTAATCTATTTTCTGCATCTTCTTGAGCCCCACCACACTAGTTGCTATTATACTTCCCAAGTAGCAGAAATTGTTCACAAATTATATTTGTTCTTCTTTCAACCTTAGATGTTCCATGGTGGTGTTGCTTATTCTCATAGCTTTGGTTGGTGTGTCTGGATACAAAGATTATTTCTTGGCGCGACTATTTTCAGTGATCCGCTCTAGGTGACCGAGACACTGTAGTCTCTTGATTTTGATTTTCGTGAGAACGTCCACTTCATTATACAGCTCATATCATATCTTCTCCAGATCCCATCGTCGTTTTCAAGATCCCGGTGAAGAATTTTCTCTTCGAAGACACCAAGTGTATGCTCACTTGTCTTCGGCAGTGTCCATGCATAAATCTGATCTGTAGAGCTCGACCGGGAGTATGCGGATGTAGATTTGAACTTTGGTGCTTCATAATAGAAGCTTTCCCCGAGATGTTTTGACAAACCGAAGCAGCAACGGATTGCAAAATTATTCTTCACCATATCTCTATATTGATATCGTTTGGTTACCTGCTGGTTAGATAAGCTCCTGAACTACCTCGAAATTATATGTGTCGACAGTGATGTTTTGACCAATATGATAATGGGAGGTGATTTTATTTGTCGACATAAATATAACTTAAATTGTTCATTTTCTAAACATAGCATGTAAGCTTTTCTTATGTATATTAAAATTTATTTTAACAAAAAACGTGAATATTCACGTTTCCAAGCGATTCATTTTTTGAATAAAAATAGTTAACTACCCTTCGTACGTAAAATAACCCTAAAGGTACGCAATATTGACTCTGAAAAATTTCATTACATAGCTATGTTAAAGTATTTTTAATAATCCCAAAAACCCCAAAGGAACTAAAGGAAATAAAGTTATTTAAATACAAAAAAATATAAAAATAAAAATTATTTCTTTTAAGTTCCCTTTAGCTAAATTTAATGAAGTCCTTTGAACTTAAGACAAACAAAAACGACTACAAAAATTCGCTATAAAAATAAATATTTTTTTTTTGTTTACTTTCAGGAAATCTAAACCTAAAATTGTAGGTGTCACCATGTTTTTGTTTTTCATTTTTTTTTTTTTTTTTTATCAACACTCATGTCAAAAATTTATGTTTGCGTGTGTGATTTCACTAAAAACTTAAATAAAATAACACAGTGTAGATAATTCTATGAGGAATATTCGTGTAAGCGAAGAACAAATACTAACACTGTTAAAATAATTGAATAAATTGGACAAATAATAAAAGTTTTTTGTTTGTTTTTTTTGCTCCTTTTATTACATCTACACACTGACACGTCAAGTACGAGGATATTATAGAGAAAACTTAAATTATATAGAGAATTAAATAACATAGACATATTCATATGTACAATGTTGACATTGAAGTTGTGCTGTTTTTTGTTTTTTTTTTCGTTATTAAGTTAAACATAAAGTGACAGCATTGGGAATTTAAAAAAAAAAAACAAAAAATAAATAAAATTAAATTTTCAGTTTCATGTTTTTTTGTTTCATACAAGTGAATTTAATTTAATTTTTTGTTCATTTTGAAGATATTGTGTTGAAAATTTTATTTAATTATTAGAAAAGCATTTAAATTATAGAAAAAAAAAATAATTTGATAAAAGATTTTATAAATTCGTTGAGAGAAAATGAAAATTTGTTGTTGTAAGGATAACATATACTTATAATATATTATAGGATAAGTTTTAGTGATAAAATAAATTGGTTGATTTAACATTCATTAAAGTTATTCAGGTTTTTATTGAAAAAAAGATTTTTTGGGAAATTTTGTTTTATTAAACATTAGTAAAATCACTCGACGTTGTCCGGATCCGACACAGATTTCATAAAATTTATTTCAATATGCTGAGTTTAATTCAAAACTTATAGTAGGTTGAGATTTGTTTGACCTTGAGCTCCTTCAACAAGATCGAATACTTATATTAATCATCGTCATCATCTAATAGTGCTACAGTTCTGTGCTTTGATTTCATCGGAATAGTCCTACAAAAAGGGTATTTGTAGGATCTTGTGCCGCTTGTCTTCAATTTGGTATTAGTAGGGCCTGAGCATCATTTTGAAAATTGTTTTTTTTTAGCTAGCTACTCAAAAAATCAATATTTCAAAATTTTTATATTGACTTTATTTCTTTATTAACTTTTAGAATATTCAAACAAGCAAATCACAATGGTTTTAGTGGCTTTTTTTATTTTCTTTATTCTTTAATCAAAAAAAAATTATGTACATAATATAATGTAGTTGTACAATAAAATTTGATAAATTAAAAATTTGCAATTATATAAAAAAAAATATTGAAAATGTAAAATAATATTTGTTGTATAAGAAAATTAAGATAACATGTGTCATTGTTTCATTGAACGATTAAGACCTTAGCCTGAGCTGTACGGTCGCATAGTTAATTAATAATTATGTATTAACAATTGAAAGTGAACCAAAAATAGTTAAAAATTTCAAAATAGTAACAATTAGGAATTATCAAATTATCCAATTATCTATACTATATATAAAATTGAATGTATGTTTATGTCCAAAAAGTATTTCCCACTTCCAGTTGAGCTGGAGATTTGAAATTTTCCACAAAGGTATAGGGTTCACGGCCGTGATATAGGGAAAAATATATACGAAAATTTCCAAAAAGTTATCAGGGGATGTAGTTATTTTAAATTTTCTTTTTTTTTTCATTACGTCACTGTGTGTTTGGTGGTATATGCACATAATCAAAAACATTTTTTTTATCATTTTTTTAATGTTTTTTTTGTATCTCTCTTTTGTATTTATTCGTAATATTTACAATGTGTACCTATGATAAATTTTGTATATTAATATATTTGGTATATATTAATATATACAATGTTACTCCCATAGTCACATCATAAAATCATAAAGAGATTTGTTTTTTGTTCATTTTGTTTTTGTTTATTGTTAGTTTTTTATATTCATATATTACACAAACAAATGGATTTTTTAAGAAATAAAATGAAATTTTTTACTACTATTTTTTATATCTTTTTAAACTTATATATTAATATCGGAAGTCTTAAAATATTTTTTTTTCACTTAATTGAAGAAAATTTAATTTTCTTCAAAAAAATTCTCGAACGGCTATACTGAGACCAGTGCTTCAGAAGTTGTGAACTATTTTGCCCCCACACTTTCTGCTTTTTTGCAGTAAATTTTTTTATTTTCATTTATTTTCAATAGATAAGTACACGAATTTTTATTTTATTCATACAAAAATTTCATTAGCAGGTAGACAAAGGATATCAAACATATGTGTACATACATTATGTATATGATTTTTTTTTAATAATTTATGTACGCTACTTCTGTACATGATTTATTTTTATTATTTTCAAATGCACATGCAAAATCGAAACTGATTTTTTTTGCCTGTAGAAGAAATTCAAATTTCGTCACAATTTTTATAAAAATTTTCGATTTTGTGATGAGTTCAAATTGTTTTTGTTTTTTTTTTCCAAATACTGTACCAATTTTTTATTTATCCTACATTCGTACGTTCCTACCATTTGCTTCGAAAATTGAAAATACAAAAACGCAAAATTTTGTTTCTGTTTTTTTTTTATATTTTTTTGTTCTCAAAAAAATTCAGAACAAAAAATATCCATTTAGAATACCCATCAGAATACTTTTCAACAAAAAATTGCAATTAGCGGAAACTAGTGAACACAAAGAAGTATTTTTTTACTCTGGATCGTTCTAGATTGTTCTCAAATCTATCACAAATATTTTAAGAATCAAAATTATTACAGAGCTAAAATTTGTGCTCAGGTACTGCCTCAAAAAGAAATAAATACGTCTATTACCGTTTTAATTTTTATTAATTAAAATTTTTTTTTATAACTGTATTATTATTTAAGCTTCATTTAAAAAAAATTGTTGTTTTTTCAAGAAATTAATATATACTAGCTTTGTAACCCGCCATAAATGACAGAAGCAAAATAAATTCTAGCATTTCTTTCCTTCATTAGAGTTTTCCTTTCAAGTTTAAGAAAAATACGTATTTGCTTACTATTTTATCATACTTGTATTATAACCCTTTTAATTACCATATAAACAGAATGTTTGTAGTAAGGTACAAAATTTGTATTATAACGCTTTTAATTACAATATAAACAGAATATTTGTAGTAAGGTGCAAAATTTTCTCTACCCTAAGGGTCATTTACTCGATCATTTTAGCGACATGCTTTTTGCCAACATTGAAAATTTGTCATATAATTCAGAATCAAGTTAATCCTGTTAACATTCAATAACATTCGATGCGTAAGTTTAGCGTCAAAGTTTATAGCAAACAAATAATATTTTATAATGATAAAATTTGAACGAAACACATTTGAACGAAAAAAATTTTAAAAACAAAAAAAATTGTAAAAATAAAAAAACATTAATATTGTAGGTACACATAATATTTATTTTGATGAAAAAAATAAAAACTCGTGTTGGAGAAGAATTTAAAATAAAAAAATTTACTGCAAATAAATAGGTATTTACAAAACTGTTCATAACTTGTGAACTTGTGAACCATTGATCGGTTATTTAAAACTTCATTTCATTTCAAAAAATTCATTATTGAATTGTTCATGTTAAAATTCATACATAATTATTATTTACAGCATACATTAAAAAGAAGAACAGCAAATATGGTTTAACCGATACATATATATATACCTACCTTTTATATTAAAGAAAATTCATCACTCTCTACAACATACATTTCTACATACTAGAAGAAAATAAATATACCTATAAATTATAAATTTACAAAGATAAGAATTAAAAACTAATTGTACAAAATTTCATTTAATTTCTTTAAAAATGTAAAAATAAATCCCAAAAACCGCGTACTGAAAATTGTAACAAAAAATTGATTTTTGATTATATATCGTGTAAATTTTATAAGTCAAGATAAATAAAAAAATATTTATTTAGAGTGCGCAACTTAATTCCAAAAAGAACAATATTTGTTAAACTATAATGTTTTATCCACATAGATTAGTAATTGGATATTGCCATTCCTTTATATCCAACATTTCTAAATCTTATATGTACTTATAAATTTGGTTGGTAGACACGTATTTTTTCAACACATTCAACAAATTTATTTGACTAAAAAACCAAAAATGTTTAAGGTATAGTTACAAAAACTATAAAGTTGTTTTCTCCCTCAACTCCTGCTTTTTCCAATGTCTAACCTTGTGTCCTATTTAAGATAATAGAAAAGGCTAATTTAACGGGGAAAAGTCAAAGTCTGAGAATAAATGATAATTCTGTGGTAGTTCGAGATAAATATATTCTGGGAATAAATTGTTTCCCTTATAGCTGTACCGATTAGGACTTTTGCGATTATTAAGTTTGATTTTAAATTTTTTACTGCTAACCGGCTTCCATTGCAGGGACCACGTTTGGTATTTAGGTTACTAAGTAATATTATTATAACTTCAACTTTCAAATTAAGTTTATGTGGAAGCATTCCACTTGGACAGTAGCCATTTTAAAAAACCCAAGGGTTAATTGTTGAATCTTATTATGGTTTTTCTAAAATGTTAAATACTTGTTCGTTACTTGTATTCGATATCAGAATTTTTAAAGCAAAGTATCTATACTTTATTGAATAGGCAGCAAAACTATCTACATTCACAGTATTTCCAAAAATTTCTGGTAAAATTACGCTCGTGTTTTTTTTGTTTTCTTTTCTACATTATTATCATCATATACACATATCCATGAATTGAATACCTATTTCTTAAATCAAACAGAACAAAAAAAAATTTCCTTTGGACATTATTCGCCGTTCTTTTGAAAACAATTTTATAATAAAAAAAAAGCAAAAACAATGCGAAATCATGGGAAAAAAACATGAAATTTCAAAAGGGAGAGATTAATTTTATTTATACAATTTTTTCCAAATGCATGTGACGGAAGTGATTATTTTTGTGTTATGAATTCTGCTAAATAATTTATGTTTGTAAATACTAATAAACTGCCACGCTAACGCAGCAGCAGCAGCAGCAGGACATTGCCTTTTATTATATAAGATTATTACTATTTTTTATTTTTCCTTATTATTTGCGAAGAAGACTAACATTAAATTAAAAAAATATATTTCATGCAGTGGTATTTTTTCCTGCAAATGTTCAGCATGGTAGACAGGGGTTAAAAAAAGAGTTCCAAAGCAATTTGTATACATATTGCAATTTTTATATGTGTTGGAGTATTCCGTCGGACTTACAAACATCCAGACAAGTGCAGAAAATTGTATAATATAATACCTACATTTGGTGAAATGGAAGGCGATTATTTTTATTATTCAAATTTTTTTTTTGTAGAAATCGTTTACAAAGTTCGAACAGGTAGACGTATTTACGTTAGCTTAAAGACAATCGGCTTGTGAGTTACATATTTATACCTAAATTGAAATATTAATGTAACAAAATATAAATGATTGTAGCACCCTAATTAGCATATCTGCCACACAAATAACATTTTTTTCTAATTATTATTTAAATTCTTATAATTGTTTTAAAGTTATATAATAAGAAATAACTAAAATCAATTAATACTTAAAATAAAATAAAGAAAAAAAAAAAATTTTTTTTTAAATATTTGCCTTCAATCGTACTAAAACTATAAAAATAAACTTTAGAATCGCAGCTTGGTTTTCAAAGCAAGTGTTGATTGTAATTACGGAAAAAGCAAATTAGCCGACATTCAATGAAGTCTTGATATATAGTATATAGGACGAATATATAGTATATAATGTGTTTTTATTGAAGAGCTTCCTCAATCTTGTTAATATGAAAACATATGGAACAATATTTTTAATAATGTGATCTATGATGTTCCAACCACTTAAGTTTACTATCAATAATTAATCCTAAATATTTAAATTTTTTTAATAATTTGATTTGATTATTTTTATAGGTGAAACCAGAGATAGCAATATTTTGTTTTCAAATATTAATATTTTTGTTTTCTTAATATTTAGGGACATTTTATTTTTATGGAGCCACTCCTCGATTTTATCTAAAACATGAATGATTGAATTGAATTCTTGCTCTCTATCTGAAGAATTGTTCATAACATCATCATCAGCGATAAGCTGTAGAGATCCTTTTAATGTTAACCTTGCCATATCATCAATATAAATTTTAAATAAAATCGGGCCAATAATTGATCCTTGAGGAACACCCTTTGTGATATGCTTTGTTTTGCTATAGATGTCATTATAATGCGTTTGTTGTTTTCTATTAGATAAGTATGATTTGGGGCTTTTTATATTATCTCCACTACGAAGGGCAGAATGGGCTTATGTCTACACTAAAGAAATTCCTATAGAGTGCAGAATACAAGTTATGAAAATTCCTTGATAACAAGGGGTTCCCAAATGTATGACTGCAAAGTTCTTCGTATGTATCCCGCAAACATGAACAATTCTATTATTATGATCTTCAAGACGAACGTTAACACTTTCATTCGTAATTATTCTTCTTTCCTTTCCCACCCTAACGAAACTTACCATCGTACCAACCGATATAAAAGTTCTCGACCCTAGTGTTCTGTCTGTGTATAAAAATTAAAAGCGGATGTCTGTTATTATAAATGATAGGTAATTAATTGCTATCTAGAAGTAAAACAGTTAATTAAAAATTTTCATAAACATAAATATGGAATTCCAGATAGAATTAAATTTTTGTTTAGTTTGAAAATGACACCTTACAAAATCTTAGATGTTGGAAGTTGAATTATTTTTTAAATTTCATTGCAATGCCAGTGAAAATCAAAAAAAAAAAAAAATTTAATTTAATTTTTTAATTTGATCACATCAATTTTAGTACATACACTTAATATATAAAATAGCTACACTCACTCTGTCAATTTTTGCCTGTTTTTGAAAATTACAAAAACTATAATGATTATAAATTACGGTGTATTATAAATCCCACAAGTAGATACGATGTATATATATATCAAGTAGGTATACCTATACATTCTGTAAATTTTAAAAATAAAATATTAATTTGCAATTTTATAGAAGAAGTGGTTGGTATAATTATAAAGCATTAACGAATAACAAGAAAGCTTTTCATTGTAGTAATTTTGAAGGTAAAAAATATAAAAAAATAATTTTAAAAAATAATAATTTAAGGACTTCAAGGAATCATTCAATAAAGAAAATCATCAATTTAAAATAATTGATTTGGTTGTTTTTTTTTTTTAAATATTAAATGAGGATAATTATTTGTTCAAGGGCATTTAAATAAGTAAGTTTTCTAATATTTGTTTTCACGAAATTATACCTGATTACAACAATGGCGAAAAGTAGAATTGGTATGGAACATTTTTAAAAAAAATTGGTAATAATAATTTTTATGTTATTAAATATAACGGGAAATTATTTTTTAATAAATCAGAGTTGAATTGTTATTTTATTTTCCGGTCTTTTTTATTCATAGTAAAATTTTGAAACTGTATTTGTTAAATGTAATTTTCGATTATTCTCTAAAGATAATACACTGATTGAAGTAGATACAAATCCACTTACAAGATGTGCAATTATAAAGCGTTTTAAATTTTAATGTTGTAGATTATTGCTGTTTTTTTGTAATTGAAATAAAAAATTTCATACACATTCAAATCTAAACAGAATCATAATTGGTGTTTGTTTTTATATTTTTCAAAAAGTTTAGATTTATTGGTTTAGATCTTAGGCATCTAGTTTTACTGCAAAATATGTATAAATTCAATACAATAATTGCGTAATATTTCAGATTTTTTTTTGACAAAGAATTTCAGTCTTACCTAAATCCTAAAATATTTAAAAAATTGATTAAATAAATATTTTAGAATTTTTTTTTTAGTTTAATGAAATATTGCATAATAAACAATTCGGCTTTAAAGAAAAATAAAATACTGCTGTTGCTGGCTTAGCATTGACAGATTTTATATTAAAAATCATTGATAGAAAAATATATACGAGTTCAGCTTGTTTATTTCAAAGGACAGTTTTAAATTCGCACAGCACAGTTTTAAACCTCTTGATTTCACAATAAATATACACCTAATTTTTGTTGTCCTGTTTAACCTTTCTTCATTATAAAGTGTCAGCAGCTATTCTTCTTTTATATTCTGAACTGATTATTTTTCTTCATCCATTGTGTTCAACCAGATCTATGATTCTTCGTTATTTTTTCTTGCAATGTTGTTTTTGTTTCTTCAACATATGTTAAGATTGATTTTTGTTTCGGATTAATGTAAATTGCTCCAAATAAGATTAATATTTAAATATTTTCACCTTTGTTGACCTGAGCGGTATTGTAGTTATATTCTTCACTTTTGGAAGTTGCAACCGCGTCATCTGTATTATGTTCGATTTTGACTTATTCTTTATTTTTGTTCTAAAGCCATTGTCCACTTCATTTATAGGCAATTTGATCGATAATTAGGTTAAATAGTAAAAATCTTCGCGAATAATTATTATCTTACCATATTCGAGAGCGGTACTAATTTTAGATAGTGTGTTTGTAACAGGTATTCAGCGTGTGTGCAGCGATTGTATACCTTTAATGATTTTTTGGGACATGTTTAATATTGCAAGAATTTTCACGATGTCTTCCAGTCGCATTCCTATCTATAAAGCACAGAATCTACTGACTTATTGTACTTTTCTGTGTTTTTTCAACTAGTTGTAGTATATATATCGCATTATCTGTTAGAAATATCTGTGTACTCACAGACAGCAATAAAACCACTAGAACCGGTAATCATCGATTCAAAAACCATATTGGTATGTCGAAGTCCTCCCTACGTACTAGCAGATCAGTTCAAGATATGGCTACAATGGGTACTTAGGATACAGTGACGTTCCGGGTAACTGCAATGCAGGTCAACTTATTAGAGAGGGTACTATCTTGGGAGGGAACAATTTGGGTGCATCACTAATCACCTGTGATCTATTGTATGGCAAAGATGAAATAAAAACTTCAAATTGCAAGATGGTCAAGTAGATCATAATACAATATCACCAAGCAAATCATGTGCTGAATCTAAAGTGCTCCTTTAACCTGATATGTTTGGAAAGGTGTGATAACAGCATCGAGGGTAATTACGGATCAATATCTTATTGAAGAACATGCCAGAAGGCTTTGACTCCCCTCAAGCGACTTTGGCAGAACGTGTAGAGAGGAGCAAAAAGATAAAACTGTCCAACACCTACTCTGTACATAACATGGTCTTTATCAACAAAGGACAACCCATCTAGGGCCTTCTTTCTGGACTCGCTGAGTAATCTTAAAGACACTAAAGTTAAAGACCTCCACCGCTTCATAAAAAATTAATCGAGTAAGGTTATATGCGCCGGCGTACTGTCAGTACTACTACCTACTACCTATCTATTTATCTACTTTTATTAAATCCCTACTCCTATTTTTCATACATAGAAGCGAAATTCAAAAATTAATGACGAATAAGCTGAAGACATAATTGCATCATCCTCCTTAACAAAATAATCCTTCTGCAGTTTTTTGGCCATTTTTTGTGCTTCGTTTTTCAATATCATAATGGTTTTTATTTTTTCCAATCCCCTGAGCCACTTCCGTTATATATTTGACTTTTTGAAAGAGCATATTTAATGTTTTACTTGCAAACCCTTTCTTTCATATTCTCTGAGTTTTCTGCGGATTTAATCAGTTGCAGTAGCTTTTACATTTTTTCAATATTTAGCTAATGCTTTAAATTAATTGTTTCAATTCTGTTCTAACAGTATGATGTAACAGACCGGTTTTGCTTCGTATTTCTCAAATTTTTCGTTAATCTTTATATCCTAATTGGTTTTATAACAGAAGGTAGAGCCTTTCTAATAGTTGCTTACTGAATTTATTCTTCTCTATACAAATGTTTGAATCTATACATTAATGGTTTGACTTCTTGCTTGTTGCTTAAATTGGTATGTCACAAAGCACATGTTTTACATTTGAAGTAAATGTTGGCCAGTTTTATGTCCTTATTCTTCTTATTGCAGAATTAATTATTGATCTCACGATATTTTTGAACCTCAGCAGTATTCCTGTTGCTTAAATATTTTAAGTAGGATTCACGTATTTGTTTTCTACTCTGATGTGTAGAACTATAGTACATTGTTGTTCTTAGCGTTTTTGTTATATTTTATTTTTACTAATGTATTTCTAGTAAGGTTTCTATATTATGCTTGTTAGTACTTCAACTAGTTACTAGATTGTCTTCTATAAGAATGTTGTGTCTTGTTAATACTAAGTAGTCATTATTGAATCTTGAAGATGGCCTGTGTTATTTACTTACTTACTTGTTGAGAGCTACAGACCTTGAAGGTCCTGGGCCTGCCTCAAAATTGTCCTCCACTGACTTCGGTTACGAGCGGATTCTTTGAAATTTTTTCATAACTGCCGATATTTAATCTATCCAACGAAGGTGCGGCCTCCCTGGATGACTCGTTTCCTAGGACTTGGATTAGAAAAGTTTCCTAGCTGAAGAATTTTCATCCATACGCTCCACGTGTCCTACTCAATGAAGACGTCTTATTCTGACATTTTTGGCTAGACCCATGTCGTTGAGCAGCTGGTACAGCAGACACAGGACCATAAATGCGACGAAGAATTTTCGCTCAAAGATACCAAGTGCATGCTCTCTTGCTTTTGGCATATGCGCGTTTGAGCGTTTTGTTTAGGTGTTGTATTGAGTATATCGCTTATTCGGTCTTTGTATGCTATGGCTATGTCCGGTGACTGAAGTTTTCCAATGTTAAACATCCTATTTTGGCTGGTGCATCCTTTTTTGACATTCGATATTTTTTGCTATGGCTATTCTTGCTCTGAATTGGGCCACAACTAGGAAGTGATCAGAGTCGATGTTAGCTCCTCAATAGGTACGTACATCCGACACACCTGTGTTACATATAAGTTAGCCTTTAATTGTAATTGTAATTTAAATTTCATTTGATTTTGAGTACTGGTCTTGAAGTGTATAGTTTTGTAGAGTATATGTATGTACCTAATACGAGGGTGAAGTTTTAAGAAATTGATGGCAAGTATTCCAATATTTTAATGAAGAATATGAAGGGATACTCTCTGTCCGGTTTTTTTTTTTTAGTTTTTTTTTCTATTGTTTTCTATTTTTATACCTACGTAAAATTATTTTTTCTTGCTCTATCTTTATGTTCAGTATGATACTGCAATTTTTATTTCCTTAACTTCTACTTGATTGTGGTGACTTCTTTTTGAATTTAATTTTTTACGAATATACTTAACTGAACGAAAATAGGAAATGCCAAAAAGCAATCCGAGAGATGAAATACAGAAGCTACTAATTAAGTCTAGTTAATCTAAATAAGCGGTTCTTGACCTAAGTTTCAATTAAATTTTTATTAACATTAATGTAACTTTATTACAGCCTGAATAGTGATATGATCTCTAATACTTTATAATTTTATTATTTATATTAGATTTCAAATATTTAAAATATATTGTTTTAAATGTAGTAAAAAAGTTGTTTATAAAAATACCGTAATTTTAGAAAAATTTATAAGAAAATTTGAACATAAAATAAGTACGTAGACAAGGTAATTCAGTTAGATTTATTTGGTATGAAATTTTAAAAATGTTTAAACAACCAAAATTTAAAATTTTAAATTTTCTCAAAAAATAAATTTCATGCCAATTTAACGTTCCAAAATTTAACCTGATTTTTCATTAAATTATTAAAAAGGGTTTTAGAGTTTGCTTTGCATCGATTTTCTCTAAAAATTAAATCTATATTAGTAAAATCATCAGGTGAACTCCAGGGTATTTATATAAAAAGTTAGTTTAATAAAATAAAAGGAGGGAAAATAAAAAAAAACAAAAAGGTAAATAATAAAAACAAAAGGAAAAACAAAACTTATTCTTCAGAATATTCTTATCTTTTCCATTAAGAAAATGCCTCTATTATTAGATACCAAAAATAAAGGATGTTTTTTAATATTCAGTCTCAGAGATTATTATTATAAGAATTCTGTTACTATAATCAATTTAAGTGTTGTTGTAAAAACCATTTGCGTATTCCTACTTAAAACACATCTGTCTATTTGTTGTTTTTCAAATCTTATGGCAGTTTCATTAAAACAATTTTGTTAGAAATCTTATTTAATAACAAAACTGATAATAATTAATCTAAACCCGAAACAACTTTTCACAGCTTAAATTTTGTCTAATGGAAAAACTTATCAGAGATGGAATAATTTTAGTACTAAGCCAGACGTTGAAAATTTACTAGCAAGACAAATCAAGAAGATGATGAGCAGTTGTTGGATAACTTGTAATTGTTTAACACTTAACCACTGTTGTCAAATCAGTCACATAAACAGTGTTTTAGCGCCGCAGCGGCTTTGATGTAAATTTCATATAAATAAATGAAATACAATCAATAATTTGTTTTAAAGTCGTTTATTCTCATAAATAACAAACATAAAATTAATTTTTTTTTTTAAATAACAAAATTAAATATTTAATTCAATTTTAATTGTCACAAGTATTGCAAAAAATTTTTGCATGGGCAGAACATGTTGTTTTATAACACTTATTGCTACACGTAAAATATTTGGATTTTCATATTGCAGTGATGACATTGTCTACGTCTTCATTTTATCTACTTAGGAAGTGTTTTTTATTTAATTTTTTATTATATTGACATTTTATTTATATTGAAATTTATATTTAGCCGTAGCGGCGCCATGACAGTGTTTATGTTCGTAAAATTGATTTTGTCTTATATCATATGCACGAAGTTTACAAGGATAGGTCAAATTATAAAAACATTATAATTTTAAAGGGTTAATTGAAGATTATGTAAATTTTTAGAATTATTTTTTTTTTTTTTTTTTAATAGCCAAAATAATGGGATAAACACCCTAGCTGCTTTCGCAGAATTTTAACCAGTTAGTAATAGTAATAGAATAAAAGAAAGTATAAACGAAATAAATAAATAACATAAACGGAAAATAAGAAGAGAATAGATGAGAAATAGAAATAGAAAAGAAATAGTAATACAGGTTTACAGACAACTTAACAGAAATTGATTCACTTGTTTTTTGAAAACTTCCAAGTTGTATTTTTGGGGAAACACATGAGGTGGTAGAGTGTTCCATAGTTTAGAGGTTCGGTAAACGAAAGAATTTTTGTATTTCACAGTTCTGGTTCGAAGAAGCTCGACTACAAATTTGTGGAAAGGGCTGCTCTGCGAGTATTTCGTTGGAATGGTTTTATTTTTGGCATAATACTTTTAATTTCGTCAGAACAATTACCCAATAGATATTTATAAAACAGAGTGGCTGCTCCTACATTTCGACGGTGACTCAGCGATGTTAGGTGCTGTGTAACATCTCCATCATTAATAATTTTGATGGCTCGCTTTTGTACTTTATCTAAGTACTGGAGGGTACTGTTGGGTGCACCTCCCCAAATATGTGAGTTATACTCAAGTCGTGGTCGAATGTATGCCTTATATATTAGAAGAAGGTCGGATGGTGTAAAATATTTTTTGCTTCTGCTTAAGAATCCCAGACATTTCGCGGCATCTTTTGCAATTGCAAAAATATGGTCCTGCCACGAAAGTTTGTTGTTTATTTCCATTCCAAGAATTCTTAAGGTTTCGGAGTTTTCAATATTTACATTATCGAAAAGGATGTTTGGTAATGAAGGCCTTTGCTTTGTTGATATTAGGCAGCTCTGGGTTTTTGAAGCGTTAAATTTTACCCTATTTACACTTCCCCAGGCTTGAATTTTTTGGAGATCGCTGTTAAGAGCTCGAGAGATGTTATTTCGTTCTCTATTTGCCGAAGTCTGGGTCAATTCAGCAGCTTTCTCAAAAAAATACAAGGAATCAAGGAGATCATTTATAAAGATTATAAATAATGTTGGAGAAAGAACTGAGCCTTGAGGGACACCAGCATTGATATTGAATTTTTGGGACATAAACCCATCCAAAACAATTTGTATTGAACGGTTTGAAAGAAAACTTTCAATCCACGTATTGAGTAAGTTTCCTAGACCAATTGCTTCTAGTTTTTTTAGTAATGCTGCGTGCCAAACGCGATCAAAAGCTTTGGAGATATCATTGGTGCCATTTTTCAGTCAAAAAGGTCAAAAGATCACCAGTTGACCTTTTTGACCTAAAACCATATTGGCAATCGCTTAGTAGGTGATTGCTTTCTAGATATGTTTTTAACTGGAAGTTAATTATAGTCTCCATGACCTTTGATATTACTGATGTTAAAGCAATTTGCCGGTAGTTTGAGGGATTTCTAAGGTCACCCTTTTTTGGGATTGGCTGGACATGAGCTATTTTCCATGAGGATGGGTAAATACCAGAAACATATGATTTGTGGAAAAGTTTACTCAGCGGTCTGGCTAGGGTGTTTGCACAATTTTTTAGTACTAATGGAGGGATGTTGTCAGGCCCGGTAGATTTGTTGTATATTTTGTTCTTAATATAGATTTGTTCTATATTTTTCACATACAAAAGGAAGCCATATTTTTTACCTACTACCAGCATCAAACTGTATAATACTGACATATTTTGGGTTGACTCTGTAAAATATCTTGGAGTCTACCTAGATAAAAGATTTAAATTTAAGCAACATATTAATAAAACCTTAGACAAAATAAATAAAACAATTAAAATATTATACGCCTTTATCAATAGAAAATCTCATCTCTCAATAGTCAATAAAATAATAAAGTAATTTTCCAGCCATCATTGCTCTATGCGTTTCGCAACATCGCTGACAGCCACATCAAAAAATTGCAGATAACGCAGAACAAAATATTAAAATTAATGCTAAATCTACCTTTTTATTACTCGACTAAGAAACTTCATTACTAAACAAAAGTCGAACTAATTTTGATCAAATTGCATTTAAAACTAGAAGGCTTATAGACAAGTGCCTATTAGCTGAAAATGATTTAATAAAAATTAATACCTATAAATTTTAAAACATATAGTTTTAAATAATAATAATTAGTTTAAGTAGTTGTAAGTAGCCGTAAGTAGTGTAAGATAATTAGCTGTCGTTTCCTCTCGAAATGAAATATTAATAAGTACAATAAATCATAGAATTAAGAAACAAAAAAAATCATATTTCAGTTATGTAGATTAATTCGTATAATATCTGATCTCTGTAAAATTAAAAATAATTTTATGTAAATGTAAATATTTGGGTAAATAAATTAAATGAATGCTGCGGCGCCATAAATTTGACTAATGGTTAATTTACATTATTATTAATATTGACTTCTGTTTGAATGATTTGGAATAAGGGATATATTAAAACGTTGGACTATTCTAGAACAAACGACACACCAAAAATTTCTCTTCAAAAGCAGTGAAGTACAGATTATGAGGTGTGAGAAAAGTTTAATATTTGTTTGGAATTGACTTGTATTTTGTTTATGGATCCAGCATTTCATCAATCCACAAGTCTGAATTAATAAATAAAATAAAAAACTATAGACCGATATTTAAACTATTATACTTTCCAAAAGTTTTGGAAGCATCATTTAATGACAGATTAAAATTTTGGCTCTTCTGAGGAAGATGTTGTATTGGCGTCGGATCTAATGACCATATCCCAAGGATAGATGAAATTGCTAGCTTTCCAAAAATATATATTTTTAGTGGCGCATCTTATCCTTTAAGGACGAAAAGGACATTTAAAATTATCCTTGTTTTGATGTTTTTGTATAAAAACCGTTATATCTGTTGATCCATTAGATATATATATATATATATATATATATATATATATTTAGTTATATATTCTAGAAAGATAATGGTCTGGAGCATATTTTAACATTTAATTGATGATGATTAGTGCTGCCGTTATCGAGATATTATAGTTCAAAGTAGAAAATTTTGGGAAAAAAAAAAACTATTTTTATACCTCAAAATTTTACCACAAAATCCCAATATTTTTATACTGTTAAAAAGGTATATTTTTTTTTCTATAACTCATACATTCATACTTCTGTCTACGTCGAATAGTTTAGAAGATATAAACATTTATTTGTCTATATAAAACTAGGAATTTTCCGTTTAAGTAATAACGATCTTCGGAAGTAAATATTACACAAGCTTGGAACCAAGTCACTGTATCCCGAAAATAATTGATGTTGCCGACTTTTAAAATATATGTCCTTAATTGTGTATTTAGTATTTTAAATACAAAAAAGATATTTGGTAACATGCTTGTTGTTTTAGGGTTTTTGTATCTGTTGATCTCGTAGATAAATGGTAAGTAAGGTAGTAATATGAAAAACATTTTAACTTTTATTTGATGACAACAGATGTTGCCGTTAGGCAGATATTGTAGCTCAAAACTGAAAGTTTTTGAAAAAAAAAGTCTTTATACCTTTTCTTTAAAAACCAGATATTTCGAAATTTTGCTTGAGAAACGTATAATATTTTTATCTTATTAGAAGAGTACGTTTCTCTTCTCTTATGGTAAAATCTTGAGGTATTCGATTTTTCAAGAAAGTAAATAAAGATTGATTTTTTTTCTAAAATTTTCTAATTTGAACTACAATATCTCCATAACGGCAGCACCAATCATCATCAAATAAATGTAAAAATATGCTCCAGACCATTATCTTTCTAGAATATATAACTAAATATATATATATATATATATATATCTAATGGATCAACAGATATAACGGTTTTTATACAAAAACATCAAAACAACAAGGATACTTTCAAATGTCTTTTTCGTCTTTAAAGGATAAGATGCGCTACTAAAGAATATATTTTTAGAAGGCTAACAATTCCAGCTATCCTTGGGATACGGTCATTACGCCGATACAACATCTCTCTCAGAAGCCACGGAGTGTTACACCATTCACTAATGATTTCAAGACTAGATGGGTTAGGTCTTCACTTAAATCTTAATGACTTAATCTGAATGATTTTTACTAGATTTGATGTATATATGAGTTGATATATAACTAGTATGGTTGCTTTAATATCCAATATATTTTTTTCTTAAGTTGTCTCTCACAAAAAGTTCAATAACATGTACTTCAGTCTGGAAAACAGTGTGTCCTAAAAATCTATGCTTGAGTAAATATGGGCTCTAATTCTTTTTTCATTTACTCCTAATCCTGCTCTTAGATTTTCTTAGAAAATCTATACTTTGTAGTGTTTCAGCGACTGTTAAATTAAAACTTTTGTATGTTAAAATTACTACATTTATTTTCTGAAAATCTTATTTCTGAAAATCTTATTTTTTTCTAAAAATCTTATTTTTTCCTGTAAAATGTTTTTCTCGTCCATATTAATCTTTTTTTGTTGTGAAACTTAATTTATACACAAAATGAATTTGGTACAACAGCCCTTAAATGTGATGAAGACTATAGGTCCGGGGTCCCAGGATTTGGGGTCGAAACTTAATATCACATGCTTTCATGCGTTTCGTATGCGTTTAGTTGCCGCCGGCAAAAACAAAGTATAAACAAAAATAAAATAATTTTTTTAAAAACATTTTTTTACTAAGACTGACGTATGCATTTACTTGCAGTCGGCAAAAACAGGGTTCCAATAGAAAATAGTGGGGGTTTGGGGCCGGCAGCCCCCGACTTTAAAAATAAAATAATTTTTTTAAAAACTTTTTTTTTACTAAGACTGTGCCGTATGCATTTACTTGCAGTTGGCAAAAGCAGGGTTCCAATAAATAAGTAGCGGGAATTTTGGGGCGGCAGACTTTAAATATAAAATAATTTTTTTAAAAACATTTTTTTATTAAGATTGGCGTATGCGTTATTATGTGCTCCTATTTAGATAAAAAACAAAAAATACAAAATAAGATTTTGATGAAATAAGATTTTCAGAAATAAGATTTTCATAAATAAGATTTTCAAAAATAAGATTTCGACCCCAACCCATATTTGTACCGTACTTTTTTTCAATTTACGGATTAAATTATAAATGATGTAGAAAGTTCTTTACTTTATGTTTCAGTAATTGCGAATCTTTAAAAACCTTAGATATGCTCAACATATATCCAGCTCCGACTCTGACAATTTTTTTTAATATTCTTCTACAAAAATTTCGTTTTGTAAACTGATAGAATATTGAAGATAGTATTGATGAAATACTTTTTATTAAATCTTCACAGTAAGTGATAGATATAAATTAGATGGAAATCAATTAAGAATGTCAATTATAAATTAACACAAATTTAATATAGTGTAAAGATTTGCTATCCTTTCTAGAATGAGAAATTTTTTCTATATAAAAAAAAAATTAATTAGAAATATCTATTTTAAATTAAAAATATTTTTATCTTAATGTCCAAATTTGTTTAACTTTTTTGAATAGGTCTTTAAGAGAAAAAACGACTGAGTTATATTTTAGATACTTTATAATGGATACTAACACGAAAGTATGTTCCATATCAAAACTATTACTAAACTATTGTATGGCAAGTATTATCATACAATAATAACAAATTAATTCTAATTCGTTTGTATGTGCTCGTAAAACAATTTAAGAACTTCTGGTTTACCTGATATTCTATATAATCAAATCAATTTATATTATCTTAAAAAACATTCTTAGTTGTTCTTTTTTAAAAAATCTAGGTAATAATAAAATAACTTTATAAAATTGTTAGCGCAAATCTATTATTGCAGCTGGATGTTGTGTCCTTGTAACTCTATAGTAGAATTAATTTAATCAGATTAAAAGTTTAGTAAAGAAGTTTATTTTGAAGTCTAGTTTATTTTTATTTCAATTGTTGTTGTTATTTTTAAAAATAATAATTAATACTAGCAGAATTATAATACCAAGGATTAAGTTTTTCCTCTGCTCTGATAAATGAAATTTATTTGTAAGAAGCAAATTAAAAGTAGGTAGCAGCTACCTTGGTATAGAAAGTAAAATAAAATTTTTTCTATAAAATAACTTTATTTGCATTGAATACATAAAATTTAAATTTTTATCCTTTTGTGGTATTTGTATTTGTATACTAAGAAGTTAATATATGGTATAAGTACTTATGTTTTCTTTCTTAGTAAGTAAATATACCAAGAAAGGATCAAACTGTTTATAATAGGATTTACATTCCTTTGAAGAAAATTAATAATCCATGCAGTTGTTATCTGCTTAGAAAAAATAATATGTTTAACCTAAATAAACTTGCAAAGTATTCTAATGTACTTCAGTATCATACAAATTATTTAGATCGTGAATTATCTTCCTGTAGGGTAAAACGTAGAACCGCCATTGATGAGATTTAATGTATAATGCACGTTAATAGTAATCAATTTGTTGGAACAATCTCAAGTAAATGTTTTTTGAATTTGTTGATATCTAAGATTTGGCAAATTAGACATAATGAGCCTTATTTTGATACCTAACGAAAAATGTGATGGCAAACCGATGTAACACCATTGATTGGTATTTTTCGCAACGTTTCGATTTTAAGAATTTTGAGAAGCGATTTTTAATTTTAACTGTCACAAAAAACTATTACTAATTTATCACTAAGAAAATTTTTGTGCAACATAGCGAATCCTTAACCTTTATTTAACTGGAAAGGTACACCTGTACCTTTTCCATTTTACTTTGTGAATATTTGCAAATTGACTTAGAGACTTGAATCTTTGTGAGAATTAATTTTTCATCAAAATTTATATTATAAAACTTTTTTGAAGTAAAAAATAATAATTGGGGGGTGGGTAAACCAGGCACTTTTTTTTGTCAACGCGGTCAGCGGGAAAGGTAGGTACCACCTGTATTTTAATGCATTTTATATGAATTTTTGTGTTAAACTAAGAAAATATTATTTTTTATATCACAGAAATAATTTAGGATAACAAATTGCTTTTTTATATATTCATTATTTTATATGTTTCATTTACATAAAATTTATATAATAAATAACGGTACTTGGGTACTCAGAGGACAGTTTATCATCAAAACAAGAATAGTTCGGTACCTCATGATAATTTTGTTGTGAAAATGAAATAAAATTTTCCAGGACTGGGAACGAATACCATCGTCAGTAGGTACATGAAAAAATTAAAAATTCTAACGCTACGTGGGTACCCGGAAGATGTCTTATTATCAAGATATAAAACAAGAATAGTTCGGTACCTAATAATAATTTTGTTATAGAATTTTTTTTTTTTTTTCCAGATAGTAGTAAATCATCGAAAGAGGCTTCAGGGACTACCTATTACCGGGGAAGGCAGTTTGAAGGACTGTGGGACTTTAACCCACTAAAAACTCCTATCATTATTGCAACATTAAAACTTTTTTAGATTTAGATTTTTAATTCATTTATTCATATTATAGTAAAATACAATACTTAAAAATATACATTTACTAAATAAAAATAATAAGAATAAATATAGGATCATTCGGATATTCATTAGAATATGTGATGAATGAAACTGCAAGCAAAAATACAAGCATTAAAAATATAAAATATTGTTGGGTACATACATAGTAAAGTAGAAAATTAAAGCTAAATATGAAAAAACTAAAATATCTTAAAATTAAAATTATATAATGAAAAAAATAAAATTTAAAATAAAATTTCATAAAATTTAAAGCAAAATTTAAATAATAAACGCGAGTAAGCAGAATTAAATACAAAATTATAACAAGAATAAAAAGTAAATTAATAACTAGAAGACTGAAAGAAAATTAAAAAAATTATAGTTAGAAAAAAAACTAAATTAAAGTTAAAACTAAATAGTATTAAAAACAGATTCAATTTGAAGGTGATCCAGTTCAAAAAGCCAAAATCGAAGATTTTTGCAAAATGAGTCTTATAGACTAACTATTAATTTACATTTAACTCAAAGAAACTAAGATACCTTTGATCTACCAAAATCCAATAAGGTTTTAATAGATAAAAGGTTTTAACCCAACTCAAGTGGTCTTGTTCGTTTTAGTCGCTTCACAAAGTTTTGATTGCCAATTAAGCTAGAAGCTTCGGTATTGACATGTTGGATCAGACGAGTTTTATGCCGTGCAGCCCATTTCATTATTTCGTCTTTTATAGATCAGATCTTCAGATCTCGATGAATATCGGCATTGCGAACATACCATGGAGCATTGACTATGTTGCGCAGTACCTTATTTTGGAACGTTTGGATAGTTTGAATATGGATTTGTTTAGCACATCCCCATATTTGAATACCGTATGCCCAGACTGGCTTCAATATTTGATTATACATCAAAACTTTGTTATAGGTCGAGACCGTAGAATTCCGCCCAATCAGCCAGTATATTTCTCTATATTTGAACTGGAGTTCTTGTTTTTTGATTTTCACATGCTCTTTCCATTTCAGTTTTGCATCCAAGGTCATGCCAAGATATTTAGCTTTATTCTCGTATGGAATCACGACATCATTAATTTTAACTGAGAGAGGAGTTACTATGTTTTTATAGGTGAAGTTTACATGACTAGATTTGGCTTCATTTAATTTAATTTTCCATTTTTTGCACCAGTTGGAAATTTCGTCATTAGCTTTTTGCAGTTTGTTTGTAGCTTCTTCTATAGTAGAACCAACTGCCATCAACGCTGTGTCATCTGCAAAGGTTGCTATTTTTATATTTTCTACATCGGGTATATCACAGGTGTATAACAAATATAAAATTGGACCCAGTATACTACCTTGCGGTACTCCAGCTTTTATATCTCTTAGAGAGGAGTATTCATTCTCATTTTTAACTCGAAAAACTCTATTTGAGAGATATGATGAAAATAATTCAACATAATTTTTAGGGAGCAAACAACTTAGCTTTTTGATGAGTTCTTCATGCCAAACTTTATCAAAAGCTTGGGCTACATCTAGAAATACTGAAGAACAAATTTGTTTATTTTCCAGTGCCCTTTCTATAATGTCTGTTATTCGATGTACTTGATCTATTGTTGAGTGTTTTTGCCTAAACCCAAATTGGTGATTAGGTATTATATTCCTGTTTTCTATGAGGGGTTGAATCCTTCTCAATAGTAACTTTTCCAACAACTTCGATATTGTAGGAAGCAAAGATATCGGCCTGTAGGATTTGGTGTCGTTAGCAGGCTTTCCTGGTTTTTGGATCATTATTATCTCGGCAACTTTCCATATAATAGGTACGTGTTTAAGCTTAATACAGGCATTCATTATATATACCAAGAGTGTGAGAACTTTGTTGGGTATATTTTTTAGCACATTTAAATTTATTAAATCAAAACGTGGGGCTTTATTTAATTTTAGGTTTTTTATTTCCTTAATTACTTCTTTTCGACTTATTAAGGGAATATTTATATCTTCATGGTTATATATTTCAGTTAGATCAATAACAGTGTTGATTTCATTGGGCTTAAAAATTTCAGCGAGATGATCCGCAAAAGTCAGCTTTTTCTTTATCGCTCCTTGCCCATGAGCCATCATTTTTCCTCAGTGGCGCAGAATGCACAATAGACTTATTCATTTTACTCGTAGCTTTCCATAAAGAATAATTTGTTTCTTTAGTAGCTGTTAAATTTTCTAGGTAATAATTCAGAGATCTATCATTTAATTTCTTTATATGTTATAGAAATGAAATCAAATTTGCCTGGACCGGGAACGTAAATAATCATCAGTAGGTGCGTGAAGGTAATAAAAATTGGAACGGTACTTAGGTATCCAGAAGATGTCCAAAAATAAAATAGTTCGCTACCTAATGCTGCATATTAAAATACTATAAAAATGTATATTTTGTACCGTTTTTTCTCTAAACTATTTTTTTTTTAATTTTTTGTATTTTATTTAGTAAATTCCCATGAAAAAAAAAAATTAATGAAAAAACCGGCACTTTTTTTGTAATCTAATACTTTTACTTAAATTTGAAGAAATTAAATAATATATACAATAAAATATATAAAATTTAAAAAAAAGGTTTTTTGATGAAAAAAACATATTTTTTACGTGTTTTGTGTTTTTACGACAAACCATATAATTAACTTTCCTTGCTACCTGATTTATGTGGTATATATTGATTTTGTTAAGCCCTTTGATAGATTAGACAATTCACTAATGATTTCAAGACTAGAGGATTATATATTTATTCAAATATTCATACTTGGTTTGAAGCATACTTAAGAAATAGAATACAATTTGTAAAAATCGGAATTTCTTCTTCATGAGAGTTTTCTGTTCCATCCGGAGTACCTCAGGGATCTTATTTGCGCTTCACGCTGTTCATTCCCTTTTGTATGTGATATGTCATTAAAATGACTTTTATTTATTTTTTTGCAAATGTTGCAAACGTTCTCTCAAAAATATCATGTTTACATGATTGTACATAATTTTTTACAGTATGTGTAATGTATCGGTTATATTTTCGGATATTGTCAGCGAAACTAGATGTTTTTCTCTTCCTCAAAATTATATTAATGTATTTCAAAAATTTTACATATTTATAAAATTCTGTTTCAATATATTTCATTATTTCAATAAATTTTAGTTCGAAAATGGCTTTGAAAAATGTTTAATTAATTTTGATTTAATTTTAATTTTTTCGCAGAAACGAGTCCTGCAATATATCATTAAATAAATAATTTGTATAAATAGGATGGTGTACTGGACGTGTAGGTTGGGTCGTGGTGTGGTGATTTATTTTCTCTTAATTTTAGTGAATCGGTTGAATAATTTTGAGGTGAAATGTTAACAACTGTTGACTGTATTATAATATATGACGAATAAAACATTAACTATACAATATAAAATATTATAAACAATACTAACGGGGCTGAATATAAGCTCAGAAAGCGCAATTTTATATTGAATAAGTTTTAACATACGCTTAAGTTCTCTTTGGTTGGAATAGGGTTAAATAAGAAAATATTAATATAATTTTTAATTTATATATTTTTTTATTAATAGCTAATATGCAATATTAATTATTGAATATTACAGTGTTATGACAAGTTAGACTACAATTATAATGCTTTGTTTAAAAATAAATATGTTTTTTTGTTTGTTCTAAATTCTAATGATAGGATGTATAAATCTAATTAAATTCTAATTGATTTCAGCAGGTACCATTATAAACTAATTTCATTATAGTTATTTTGTTTTTTACATATTATAAATAAAATATTTACTGTTGTTATTCATTCTCTGTCTTTCATTTTGTTGTCTTCTTGGTGTATTCTTTTTTACTATTCTTTTATTTTCAATTTTACTATCTTGTAACTTAATATTCGATTCGAATCCAATATATTGAGTTTTGTCAATGTTTGACAAAATATTTTCATTTTTTCTATGAATTTTAATATTTCTTTTATTATGATTTGATATACTATCATTTTTTTGTTTACTACTTTCTGATTCTTTAATAATTTGAATATTTATATTAGGTAATTTTTGCTTTTCTGTTGTAATCCACAAATTTTCTAATTCAGAATTAATTTCAAAGCTATACTTATTTTCAATAGATGATGATGATGAGTCACTGAATTGTTCAGCGTTATTTCTGTCGTTAGTGGCTGATGTATCGCTGGATTGTTCAGTGTTATTTTTATTATTATTGGATGGTAGATCTTTCAATTGTTTTGATGCAATTTGAAATGATCTTGGAACCTGAGTATTTAAGATCTTAAAAATTGTCTGATTTTCTTTAGGCTCTTCAGAATGCAATTGTGGTTGATTAGAGTTTGGATCAATATATTCATAATCTGGTGATAAATATTCTGTTTTACTTGCGAATGAAAATCCATACTCATTGTCCATTTGTGATTTAAAGTCTTCGTCTTTCAATTCTTTTAATTGTAAATTTTCAATTTCAAAATAATCTTCTTTTAAAGATTCAGTTTCAGATTTTTCATTCTTTTCAGAATTTCTTTCGATTATTTTACCATTGTGCTCTTGTTGTTGTGGTTGATGTTGTAGTTGATGTAGTTGATGTTGTTGATTCTGTTTATCTTGCTGTTGTTGATCATGTAGTTGCTGATTTTGTTGTTGTTGATGTTTGTATTGCTGTTGTGTGTATTGTTGTTGTTGATGTTCGTATTGCTGTTGTGTGTATTGTTGTTGTTGATTTTGTTGTTGCTCATGTTCTTGTTCATGTTCTTGTCGTTGTTGTTGATTTTGTAGTTGTTGACGCTTTTGTTGTTGTCGATGTTGTAGTTTCTGATCTTGTTGTTGTTGATGTTCGTATTGCTGTTGTTGGTATTGCTGTTGTTGATTTTGTTGATGTTCATGTTCTTGCTCAAGCTCTTGTGGTTGTTGTTGTTGATTTTGTAGTTGTTGACGTTTTTGTTGTTGTTGATGATGTAGTTTCTGATCTTGTTGTTGTTGATGTTGGTATTGCTGTTGTTGATGTTGTTGTTGTTGATCTTCTTGTTGTTCATATTCTTGTTCATGTTCTTGTTGTTGATGTTCTTGTTGCTGTTGATTTTGAAGTTGTTGATATTGTTGTTGTTGATGTTGTTGCTGGTGTTGATGTTGTTGATCTTGCAATTCTTGTTGATATTGCTCATCTTGTTGTTGTTCATTTGTTTGTTGATGTTGGTATTTTGTTTGTTGTTGTTGCTGTTCTTGTAGAATTGATTTTTCTTTTTTAGATTTTATTTTATGAGAATGTGAAATACTGTTATTTGATTTAATTTTTGTAACAACTGCATTAAAGCCCTCAGTTCCGTTAGAAATATATGTAACAACTCTACGGCTTCCATCTTCTTCCATTAGAGAATACTAAATAGAATAAAAGAAATAATAATAATTTTTTAAGTAAAAGTCATGCTTTCTTCAAGTTATTATTTTATTTTATTGCTGATATATATAATATGTATAGGAAGCAATTTTATTATGTATATGTATATATATGATTCCTCCATTTTTTAGAATTTATTCTTTAAATAAAAATATATGAAACAAACCTGTCCTTGAACTAGTTCTCCATCACGTTCTTCTTCATGTTCTTTATCATCTCCAGTTTCAGGATCATATACTTTATAAGAGAATCGATAATGTGGATACGACATGATATCATCTGAATCATTTGAGTTATCTGAATCTTTTGTATTCATTATTTGACTTTCAGCTGACTCCAAATCTGTTCTGTTCCCTAATTGAGGTTGATTTTTTGAAGTGAAAATTAATTGATCCGCATTTGTATCTTTTGTAATACGTTTCGTGTTTGAATTTTTTGTACGAATAATAAATGGTTCAGTATTTATAAGAAAATTAACGGTCACCAAGAAAAATATCTAAATAAAAAAAATGTTTCAATTTCATTTGTTTCACACAATTTTTGAAATATTTCATTTACCATTAATTTATTATTTGCCATTTCGAATTTGAGAAAAATGCGATTTTTTATGAAAAATAATTAAATTGCAAAAAAAAATTTAAACTTTTAAAATTTAATTAAATTTAATTATTTTAATAATTTTACTGTTATTCTAACAGTTTTCAACGATTGAATGATAATTTTTACGAATTACAATTTTATTTTATACTATTTTCTTTTTATCTTAACATTTCACGTATTTTCTACACTTTACTGTTATTGACTGCAGTAATGTGATATGAAATTTTTAATTTTGCAATAATGTCATTTTCTATTTCCCAAATTGTACCATAATAGGAAAGAGAATTTAACAATGTGGTCTGGTAAGAGTAAGAGATGAAAAAAAATTTTTTTTTTTTTCATTTCCATTTTGAAAACTGAATGGAAATTTAAGAGATTATTATAATAAAATTTCCAATGTTTTTCAATAAAAAATATAAAATAATTTTTACCTCTTCTTCTTTGAAAGTTTTACTTAGCATAAAGAAGAAAAAAAAATAATGCTCTTTCATAATGTTTTGTTATTTGATACTTCAAACCGGTGAGAATTTCATAATAGAAGGAAAATATTTATTTTGAAATGATTTCAGAATTTAGGTCATTTTACACAGATTCAATATACTTAAAATATTTTTTCACTTTCTTTAAGTTTAAATAATAATACGGATCTTTATTGTAAATACTCTTAAGTAGGATGTAGCTTCGTGTTTGTAAGGATTTAATAATATTGCAATATAATGGCATAAGATAAATTGTATCTCATTCTAATGCAGTAAGGCATAAGTAACTTTTCAATTCAAATAATATTTTAGATTGAATATGATTTCCTGTTCTTGTGCAAGACTTTGATGAATACATAATGTTGGTTAATTGTAATCAATTTAGTAGTCATAAAAGAAAATTGTATACCCTTTAATTGCGTAAATATTAAATTACGGTAGTTGAAGTTATGTTTTATATTGAAGTAATGTAAATACGGATCAGAACATTATTATTTGGGTGTATTAGAACGGTGCATTAATATTGATCTTTTATAGATCTATGGTCTACTTTTGTCTACTATGTTTTATATTATAAATCTGGAAGCCTACACCTAAGAATTTTACATATTGAAATATTTTAAGAAAATATTAATGAATTAATTGCTTTTAATAGATGGCTCAATGCAGTTCAGATATTTTAAACAATAAGCTTAGTATAGAAAGCTTTTAGTTCGAATTGAAAATGTTAGCTCGAACCCATTGCGAAGATTGAAATGTTAAATATGAGATGTGATATTTCTACGTACTTACTTTTAAGATAATCAAAATAATTAAATTTTTGTTTTTATAATTAGAACTTTTTCCTTAAAAGTGTTACTGAATTCTTATTACGTTACAACGTTTCAACAAGTATGTTGTTTTTTTAATGGAAATTTTATATATTTTATATTTTTTTTATATTTTTATTAAATGGGCCATGATAACAATGTGGCGTTCTAACATTAGATCAAGTTTCCCTAATTACCTGATTCAGTTGTTGGTTACTTATTTTGAAAAAGGCTTTCAGACTGCGTAAGTCCCTGGCAACTATCCCATATATTTTGGGTATCTGTAGTTTTCCACTTGAAAATAATTCTTTGTAGGCAGGCGTTTGAACGAGCAATATTTGGCTCTGGTCCTAAGAATTGACTCTTCGTGCCTGTTTGCCTAAGAACATCTACTTCTTTATTACTTTGCATTTCTTCGTGCCCAGCAGTCCATATAAGAGTAACTCTGTTTACTTTCGCTAGCTTTATTAAACTTTTGTAACAGCTATAGAGAAGCTTTGATTTAATATTAAGGGAAGTCAGCACTTTATATAGCTTAAAGCTTATATATTAATTCTTAATCATTCCTGCACAGTACTCAATTTTTTATTCTCAGTCTCTCTTGATTTTACTAAGTAGGTATGTTTCTGAATTTTGCAGGACCTTCAAGTTGGTGGATAATTTATTATTAAAAAGTATGCATGTACAATTAAATTGGTTTTCTGGCTATTATTAGGTAAAGAAATTTGGATTTACGCCTCTGAGACGTAAAACAATGCTTACTAATGTTTTTTTTCAAATATCTATGGCAACTGTAAAAACCCAATGTGCTTACAATGTTATAAATTTATTAGGTAACAATTGTGCAAATTGATCCGATGTCCAAATTTAAAAATGTTAATTATAGTTTTAGGAATGTGTCTATGAAGAGAAAAACTATTTTTTATTACTTTTTATTTTATTTATGGAGATATTTCTGATCTTCTGTTAAGTTTTTGTTAAATTTTTTGATTTATTTAATTTAAGAGTGAAATGTGATATTTTTTCAAAAAAAATGAAACACAATTATAACAAATAAAAATAAAAAAATAAATTTATTATGCATAAAAACTTTAAGACCTTTTAAATTTCCAAGTCAAAAGTATGGAACGTCTCACAGACGTACAACAATATTAATCAGATTTTTTGCAACAACGATTAAGGATTAAATAGACACCAGTTGAAGTGATTGTATAATCGTAATTGATGATCTACACAGCTGAGGAATAGCTAAAACAAAAGCAATACTATATAGCAACATCTATACGAATCAACATAACCATAAAAATAAAAAAAAAATACAAAAATTTGGGTATTATAAATATTTTTTAAAATATATTGTTGTTTTTAGTAATAAATTGACAATCCCAATGGTATTTAAACAGAGTTTCAATAGTTCAATATGATTAGATACGTCTTAAAGATTATGTAGGTAGAATGTAGGTATGATGTAGGTAGTGACAAATATTAACGGATATTTGAATTGCGATGACACATTATTACTATAAATTGTTGTTTGTGTTTTGAATTAATAACTAGTAATCGGAACATCAATTCTGAAATTTCAGTAGAGTATCTTATTTAACAAACGGTAGGTACTTCTTAGAAGCTTTTTGATTAGTATACATTATAAATTGTATTCCATCATTTCAATTTATCTTTGGTGTATATTTTATTTTTTTTATTGATTTATCTTAGACAACAACCATATAATACATTACAAATTGTATTCCATGATATCAATTATATTTTAAAACTTGGTATATATTTTATTTTTTTATTGATTTATCTTAGACAAGAACCGCTTACGTAATAATTTTTTTAAAAAGAAATTAAAATTTTTTGTATGTTAAGATTACTTAAAATTTTAAATTGAAATTTCTAATTGAAAAATAAAAAAAATTGAAAAAAATTATTGAATTCGCTACGTCTCCTTTTAAATATCTACCATTTAATAGTAAAGAAAATTGGTTATGAAAATGGTTTAGATATTTGTACAGATCAAATAATATAATGATATGTCGTAAGCATTTGATTCGAACCCATAATTTTCGGGTTAATAGTCAAATAACAATACTATCACTACACGTTAACAGTGTCGTCCGTCAATATAGTATAAATTAATTGTTAATAATTTGTTAATTCTATCATCCATAGTAATAATTGAGAATAACTCTAAAATTACTGTATTTGCTGGTTTGTAGTTAATTGTAAAGTTAATTTATTTCACAAAATGAAGTTTTTGCAATTATTGCTGTAAAAGGAAACTGTGCAGATCAGTTTTGAAACTATTTAAGGAAATTACGTATTTCAATAACGTAATAAAGGAATTGTTATAATAATAAAACAACACTATAGTAATGAAATATATTAAAAGCACGCGAGGTTTAAATTAATATACATTTTTTTTGTCGCTAACATTACTGTTAAAATTTCTTAAAATATTATACCGGCTGTGCCAGAGCATGCGTATGAGCTTCTTAAGAGGGAAAGGAGCCGTTATTATAGAATTAAAAAAAATTATTGACTAAATCGAAGGTGCTCTATCGATTGGTGATATTTTAAACTTCCGGGAAGAACCAGAATAGGGTTTTTTAAGCCCAAAAATCGCCGAAATTGGCCGAAATCGAGATATTCAAATGGGAAGTGGTACTTTTGTATGCAAATTCGGATTCTACGTGAAAAAATAAGAATTAGATAGCCCAAAAGTAGGTAGGTGAAGAACAAGGAGCAGCTGTTCAAAATGATACCCAAGCCTTACAATTTCCTAATTGGAAACAAGCGACGCAAGATAAACCATTTGAAGATGCACCGTGCACCACAGTGCACCGAGATCTGTAGCGTTATAACATAATGATGATGATTTTAAATGTATTATAATATAAAATTTTAATAACTAATCTTAATATGCTAGTATTAACACTACTGTTATTTTGCTACTACATTTTCGAGTGTTGCAAGTTCTCAAATGAATTGAGGATTTTATTTAGAATTTTCAGAATTTGTATAAAGAAAAGCTTACTAAAATCAGTTTAAAATTTTTTATTCTTCTGTTGCTCACAATATATAGGTATTGTTTTAATAGGTTTAATAACTTCCAGAGCATATACTTTATGAATTGATCATGGGTTATGTTTTTCAAGTTTATTCCTATGAGAGTCTTATATTACTAATCAATAGAGGGCTATTACATTCTATGGTTAGAATGTCTTTGTGTTGAATTTTATTAAGAGCTAATAATATAGCAGGTAGTCCTACTTTAAATTAATTAGGGTAAATTAGTTTATTAATTTTGAATTTTGAAAAATATTAGCATTTATTATATTTTTTCAGAGCTGGTGATACTTTTTATTTATATTCTTATACATATATATTCAACATCTGGGTCAAACATATTCTGGCCATAATCCGTCAATATTTCTTATTATTTTTACATTATATTTAGTATGACCTTTAAATTTATTAATCTTGAAAATAAATTATGTATATTATACTTTACACTGACATTAGATACTTAAATATGTAGTTTATTATTAAAATATTGACTTGTGGTGTCACTAAACCGAAATATAATTTCATAGTATTTGTATTTGTATTTAACCCACTTTGAATGTTAATAATGCTAAATAGTACAAAGTATAATAATATTTCAATATTTCAAAATTAGTTCATTACCTACTATACAAATACTTTAATCTACTGCAAAAGTACTTAAACAAAATAATGCTTTATTTTAATGGTAATTTCTTATTTTGAAGTGGTATATTATAAAAAGTACGAAATGCTAATGACAATGAATTTATTTTCAAAAAGTTAAAACGAAATTTAAAATTTTCAATTAGATATAATTTTGTCCGACAAAACAAGTGAAGATCTAAAAAAAAAAAACTTTTTAATATTGGAGTACTTCAATTTGTAATGAATGCTACTTCATATTATTTTACAGCTCTACTTTAAAGTACAACATTAAAAACTTTAATGTATAAAATATAATAACTGCTTGCAACAAAGTGAATTAATTTTGATGTAGATGATATAATGATGAGGTAATCAAAAACATAGAACAAAATTCAAATATACACAATACATATATCTATGTTCAAAAATGGGTGGTGAATAGTACCTACATACTGTAATTGCAATTATAGAAATTTCATACCAAAATAAAAATCCAATAATTATTCATATTTAAGAAAACTAATTGTGTTTTTATTCATTAATAAAATTACAATTAAATTTTAATAATATTAACATTAATAATACGAGTATAAAATTTACAATACAATATATTTGATATAATGTATATAAATTGTGTCTCATAAAAATTATCTTAAAATTAAATAAAAAATTTAAATAAATATTTTCTTACATTTAAAAATTACATTAAAAATAAAAATAATACAAAAAAAAAACAATTCAACATTAGTGGTCCTGTAACTCCATTAATATTTAAATAATGAACTACATTTAAAAAAAAAAAAAAAACATTAATTTCTTTCAATAACTGTAATGTGCATGTCGTTCACCGTTATTATTTACAAAATGAATTTATTTCTCTCAATAACTGTAATCTGTATGTCGTCCGCTATTAGGTTTTGTATTTTTTTTATTATTTCTTACAATTTCATTAACTTTTCGATTTGCTGATAATTGAGGTGGAGCGACTTGTGATTTGTGGTTTTTTGTTCCATTGACTCGATATGAAACTCGTAATTTAATTGTTTTATGATCTTGATGACTGGAATTTCTATGGGGATCTTGACTATGTCTACGAGATTTTTTTAAATCCATTTTTTCTGTTTCATCAACCATACTTTGAGATTGTACTTTTTTATCGTTTACCATTTCTTTATTATTATCGGCATAATCATTTGTATTTGAATTTATTTCAACATTAACATTTGATTTCATTTGTAGCTGACCTCTAATCAAATTGCTATTAGAAACATCATTTTGAATTTGTCCATTTGAATTTTCAGTTGATTGTGGTTGAATTGCATGAAAGTATAATGGTATTGAATGAATCATTGGTGTTTGAACAATTGCCATTGGATATGTTATAATATGTGTTAATGGTATTGCAATTGTTGATTGTGATGGTTGAATTTCCGAATTTGTTTCATTTTTTTTCATTTGTTCCATTTCTACATCAGGTAAATATTCAAATTGTTTTGGTTCATTATCAAAATTAACTGTTGCTTGTGATTCTTCAGTATTTAGTTGTTCTGTTGATAATTCATCATTATATTCTGATAATAATTTACTTTCTATATCTTCCATATCTTCCATATATATTTTACTTTCATTTGGAATTTCTTGTTCCATCAATGAATGTATTTTATTTTGTTGTGCTACTTTTGTTTTTTCTAATAATGGTTCTTGACATTCATCCATAGTTGTTTCATATTGTTCAAATGATTCATTTGGAATTGTACTTGTTGTTGAAATATTATCATCATCATCCATTGGTAGTGTCAATTCAGATGCATTTATTTTTAATACAATAGCATTAAAACCTTCAGTTCCATTTGATATATAAGCAACAATACGACGACTACCATCTGGTTCAATTAATGAATACTGAATTTTTGTTAAATAAATAAGAAAAAAAAATATTTTATTTAATTTAATTTAAAGGAGATATTTTTTTTTATTGGTTTAATTTTACCTGTCCTTGAACTAAATCACCATCACGTTTTTCTTCATGTTGTTTATCATCACCAGTTGTTGGATCTCTAACCTCATAAGAATAATTATAAATTGGTTTGGTTGAACTTAAATCATCGGATTTTTTTTTATCAGTAATAACTGTTTCAACCATTAACTGATCCTGATTTTCTGATTCAACATTGACAGATCGTTTTGAGTTTCCATTTCCATTAATTATGTTGTATGGTAATGCTGTAATTTCATTCATTAGAATGATTGTCACAGTGATAATCTAAAAAATTTAATAAAAAATTAGATTTAAGTAAAAATTTCATTTTGAAATTTTGTTCCGTTCCGTTTCTTGATTCAAAAAAAAAAAAAATTAAATAGAAACAAAAAGATTGTTTCTCTTAAAAATTTACTCTTCTTTGAATGTACGAACCTTAATGAAAGCCCACATTTTAATTTAATTTAAAGATTATAAAAATAGTTAAGTTAAATAGTAATTGTTTCGTAGCAGAACTCGAAGTTGAATGATAATGTTAAGATGGTGATCAAGTTCTTTTATACAAAATATAAATTAAAAAAATTATGAATGAAATTAAAATTTCCCACAAATTTCTTTCATATTTATTTACCCTTTCTCTACATATACACACATTAGAGAAAAATCTTGTAGATAAATAATAAAATATTGTAATTTGATATGAATTTAACTTCCATGATGAATTCAAGCTCAGATTTATTTTACATTTCCAGTAAAAATTCTCTTTTAGTTGTGAAAAAAAAAAAAAAAATTATGGCAGTTGAGTATACAGTAACAGACATGTAGTGATGTAATTTTAACGTTAAGTAAGTTGGTAAAGTTTTGGGGTTGAATTTCTATAAAACTTATGTCGTCATATGGGAAATATTTTTAACATAGGAAAGAAAATTTTTTTTTTATTTTTTTTTTTTATTTTATTGGTACTGGAAATTAAATTGAGAATATAAAAAAAGAAATGATTTGTAATTAAGACAGAAATTAGATTATTTTGAATTCAACACTGTGTAATTAAACAGGTACTACCAAAATTACACAATTTTAGTCAGATATTATAAAAAAATATTTTTTAACTGGCTTTCAATGATATAATAATAACTATAATAATTAAGTTTTATAAGAATGTGAGTATATGGTTATTTTGTAACTGGGAAGTTAATTTTTTTTTTACTTATTTTTGTTTTTATGAAATTATACCTATTTTACTGGTGGTAACATTAAAAATAAAACTGTTTAGGTATGATATTTTGATTCCTCCTTATTTTGTAATATTTTGAAATGTGAGATGTGATTATATTCATGACAATTTACTAATGGATTAAATAGGATTACAAAATTACGGTATAATTGAATCTTAATGAGCTGGTTGAACTTATAAAATAAAAAAAAAAAAAAGTGAAAAAAGGAAACAGGTGTACATGTAATACAAATCCTTAGTAATTTATAAACTTTTATTTTTCTTTTTTGTTTCTTGTTTTTCGTTTTTATTTTTATTTTTTTTTTTTTTGTAAATACTTTAGAAAACAAATATTTTCATTATTACGCAATGTTAACTCTATTATATCTGGGTTGGTATTATTTGTATGTATTTATGTTAATTATTAAATTATAATTAGAGAAAAACAAAACAAAATAATAAAAAAAAAAAAATTAAAATTTTTCTTGTAAAAGTTAATAAAAATAGAAAATTGTGTTTTTAAAATAATTTATTAGAAATGAGAGGAAAACCCAATTTCGCAATGTTGAAAAATAAAATAATAAGAATAGAAAAAAAAACTTTATCACTATTTTGAACAATCTTAATTACTTACTCAAAATTTTCAGTGCGGTTTTGACAATATTGTAGCATAATTGTTTGGGTTGGAGTTCAACTGTTTATATAGTTTTGACATTATTATAATATTTTTTTTTTAGTTGTATTTCAACTTGTAATACGTGTTAAAAACAAGTTTATTTGATTACAATTCAAATATTGTAGATATTTTGAATAATAAAATATTAAATCTGTATACGACGACATTTTAATATTGAAGACATTGTTAATAACTTTGAAAATTGTTTAACAAATAAATAAACTTGAATAATATAATAACGGGTATAAATGATTTTATTTACTTTGTATGAAAAATATTGAAAATTTTATTAAGATAGCTTGTAATAAAGTAAAAGTAAGTATTTAATAATACTATTAATATAAATGGGTAGAATAAATGTAATGGAATATTGTATTACAAAAAAAAAATAAAGTGCATTTAAGAAAAATTAATTCAAAGCTTAGTTATTTAATTAATTTTAGAGGTTGTGTTATTGAACTTAAAAAAAAAAAAATTAAAGTAAAAATGGTGGAAATTAATTGTAGGTATGGTCAGTGTAAATATAAAGTGAACTTGCTAATATTTTAATTTAATGAATTTATTAAGAAATAAACATCATTCGATACGTTGTGCCTTATGCAACAAAATTGTGGCTTGTAGTATTTTTATTTTTCCTATAATAATTAATATTAAGTGAATTTTGTATGATTAACAATTTATTATGAGTTAATATAACTTATCGATAATACTTAAATTGAATTTTTTTTAGTAAATAGACCTTGGTTAGGCTAGATTTGGTTGGGCTTAAATTAGGTTTCATATATTAGTATAAATATAATTAATTAAAGGTTTTTGATACCTATTTTTTCATTTACAAATTAAATGTTTTCTCAATAATTAAGTTAGGTTAGTTTAAATAAGTGCAATAATTAAAAGTTGTAAATATTCTAGTAAAAATTATTCTAGTATGAAATTCTTAAAATATAAAATTCAAATATATATGAAATTAAACATATTTACAAATAAATTAAAACAAAATAAACAAAATAATAATATCAAAATATTAAATTCTATTTTTTTTATATATATACCCATTAAATTATATTATTTCTAGGTAGATAGATATATAGATAGATAGTTAGATTACGAAAATACTGAAAAATAAAAATATTGAAAAATATTATGATAGGTAATTTGTTATGATAAATAACAAAAAATCAAAGTCGAAAACACGTTCAAGAACAATAATCAATATTATTGAAGTTTAAGTTAGTTTAAGTTTAGTTGTAGTGTTTTTTTTAATATTAAAAAAAAAAAGAAAAAACATTTTTTTGGTTTTTGAAATTTTCCAAAAAATAAATGTAAATATAAAAGTGCTAAGGAGTACGAAATCCTATAGATAAAATAACTATAAGTATATATAAAAATAAAATTAATAAGAAAATGAATAGTTTTAGGTTAATTTTGAATTGTTTAAATAAAAACCAATTTTTGTAAATTTTTTTTTTTTGGTTGTAAAATATAAATAAAAAATTAAAAAAGAAAAATAAAAAAAAAAAAAAAATATTGAAATTCAAAATTATAAAAAACAAAAATTTATAAATAAGTAATTTTTTAATTAATAAAAAATTAATTAATAAAATTAAGTATTTTTAAATTTTATAAATTGAGAGGCTCACAAATACATTTAATATAATCCAGAAATCATGTATTTTTTGAAAAAAAAAAAATGCTTCCAATTGACTAAATAAAAGAAATATCTTAGAGTACCTTTTTCAAAAGGTCATTAAGCTTAAAAACCACGAAATAGAAAAATTTAATTCAAGTGTTTTTTTAATAACAAGTATAAGAAAAAAAGAATACAAAAACATACATTACAAAAAAAAAAAATTAATTATTTATAGTAACCAAACATATAAAGATTTATTTATAAAAATCTTGTGTAAATACGTAATTTTATTTACAAAAACAAGAAAAATGGATCTTGATAAAGCAGGATTAGGGTAGCATCAGTAGTAGATCCATAAAAAATAAATATTTTTAACCCGAATCAGCCCAGAATATTATTTTTTTTAATTCTGAGGTTATATTTAGTAAAAACTGTTAATCCTGAGTAAAATAACATATTTTGTAATTCTTTTGGTTTATGGAACCGCCCTGCCATATGGCAACGCTGGGCTATGCATAGGAGAAAAACATTATATGAAATACACATTTTAGATTTTGGAAAAAAATATTTTAGTAAAATTATTATAAATTAGCAATAGATGAAAAATTGATAACAAAAATATTTAAATAATGGAACACACTATTTTTGTTTGTGATAAGATTCAAAACACCGTATGTGCAGTCCTTTATCAAATTTGATACATATATACTTCTGTCAACTGTTTTAAAATAATCTCCAGCACATCTTCGTTTCTTCTCCACAGAATTTACAAAGTGTCCAGTATTATCACAACATAAAGCTTTTGAGAGGGATCTTTTACGTTTTGAATTTCCAGATAGTGGTTCGGGCCCATAACGACCACAATAATATATAGCAAATTGTCAACGAAATTGCATTTGACGCATTATCGTATTTTGAACTGGGTTAATTTGTACTGCAAAATGTAAACAATAAAATACTCTCATATTTGAATATTAGTAGTTTTGGGTTAAAGTTAGTATTTTAACAAAAAAATAGCAACACTATAAGAATATTGATGATAGAGAGATGAGATCAGAATTTGCTAAAAGGAATATAAAAGCTTCTTTAATGTGTCTTTGGAGAAAGAAAAACCAGTGCAGGTTCTTATATTTGTTACCCATAATCTTCATTTTATGAGTATGAACACACTTATTCCATAGTTGGTTCGATGAAATGTAAGGAGAAATAGGTTAGCAGAGCTGAAGCGAATAGAAGTATAAATCTGGGCTAAGCTTGAAATATAACGGGAGTTAATATTTCTTTTAACTACTTTAGTGATGAAGATGACGTTCGTAATTTTTTGTCTTTTTTTTAAATCACATTTAAAAAAACATTCAGACTGCATCAAAATATACATATACATATTTTGTTTAATTCATTTACTATTTTAATGATTTAATTTTTACAATTAAAAATTTAACAGATTGAAATAAACAGAAATTTTAAAATTAATTCAACCTTGTTCCAAAACTTATTAAAGACTTTACTTAAGATTCTGTAATTTATTTGGTATTTTATCGTGTCCTGTAATTTATTTGGTATTTTATCGTATCGTGGGCTTTATTTACTTTCAACTTTTTGACAAGTTCAAAAGAAATTTCTCCAGCATCTTCGATTAACAGGTTGTTGACGTACTTCTGAACATTATTTATGGTATGGATATCGATATAGTTATCAGTCAGACAAATTTGATTTGTAAAATAGTTTGCTAATATGTTAGCTTTTTCTTCATCAGTAGTAAGCAATTAATTATTATTGCACAGCACTGGAATTTTGGTCTTATTCTTTTTAAGAACCTTGCATACATTCCAAAAGGGTTTAGATGCCTTATCAAAAGAATGCAGGAAGGAACCTGATGTAGTAGCTCGTCAAAACTGTGTGTACCGAGTTTCTTGTTCTTTTCCATCGACGATTTTCAGCATTTCTGTGATGGTTTGTTTGATCAGGCAGTTTGGGAATCCAGCCTTTGACTGTAGAGGATTTTTATGAAACGAAATGAATAATTACTTCGTCTAGACTTTTGTGGAAGTTTTCAATATTTTCAGTTGTGTTGATATTTGGAGTGTCCTGGCTTGAAAAACAAAACTCTAACTTTTGTGCAATAGTTTTTCCAGTCTGTTTTTTTGAAAAGAAAATGTTTTAGTTCCTCTCTGATATTAACAGACAGCTTAATATTAGAAGTAACGGACAAATGATCTAAATTGAGCTCATTTATTGTTATTGTGTCTGTTAGATGACTGCAAACATTTGGAAGTATCAGGTTCACAGTTAAAGGCTTTTGTCTTGTGGAGGATGGAATAAATGTTGACGTAACTGGGAACTGTAAGTTAAAGTTGCTGTAACACAATTTTTGGTTTAGTATTTTTCCCCAGGTGGTGTACATGCACAATTTAATCAAATTTACATCGATGAAATTTCTTTTTCCAAAAATTTATTTAAAAAACGCAGTAAGCCAAGCATTTTTTTTTTATTCGCATATTTTATTTACTTCTACATGTCAGTTTTGGTTAATACCTCTTTCTGTTAGTTTAACACGAGAAATTAGAATTGGTGTAAAAAATACCTCTGTGGTGAATAAATTATTTTTTCTTAGAAGATTTTTTATGTCCCGTCTATAAATATGTGAGTATTTCAAAGAGAAAATTTACGTCATATCGGTGTTAATGTAAGTAAGTTTTTTTAAATGCAGGGATATTTTTTTTTTAGAATTTGATTTCAAGAGCAATATTTGGCCTTATTTTTTAACATATAAGCTGAATACTTTCCTATTTTTTAACATAGAATTCGAATTTGCATTAAAAAGTACCCCTTTCCATTTAAAAATCTAATTCTGGGCTTAAAAAACCGATTTGCGCTCCTGCCTGGAAGTTGAAAATATCACCAATCGATAGAGCACCCTCGATTTAGTTAATATTTTTTTTTTAATTCTGAAAAAAGCCTCCTTTCTCTCTTAAAAACCTTATACGCATGTTGTGGAAGATGCAGTATAATTTACAGCTTTTTTTTTATCTTTATTTAATACTATTTTAGTTTTTAAAATAAAAGAAAATATTTTAGTTTTAGATTTTTACGTTTTTTTCTAACAAAACTAATTTTGATTTGATTTACAGATGCTAAATTTTCGGAGGCTCGTCATAAAAAAATTTAATTTTTATTGTTTTACTAAAAAAAAATTAAATTTCAATTTTAATATACTGTTTTTAATTATTTTTTTAAATCCCAACGTAATTTTTGGATTAATTAGCTTAACTGATATGTCCAAAACAACACAATCGAAAAAAAGTGCAAAATTTAGGTCACGTCTGAGATAGTGTGATTTTTTTTCACCTCTAATTAAAGGTAAAATTTTTTTATTATGTATAAGTATTGAGATTGAGAAAAATAAAATATTATTTTCTTAAAAGCCTGAAAATTATGTCCAGATTTGAAATTTTGGTCGTTATCAGTTATCAATTCAAAATTTTTTCATAATGATACAAAATAAAATACAAATAACAAAATATTGATATTTCATATTAGATTGAATTATTGAAATCTGATTAGATTGTTTGTAATTGGCATTTTAAATAAAATATGTCAGATGTTTGTGAAGGTTTGTTATGGCTAGTTTTTTGAGAGGGTTGTTTTTTTTAAATTAATATGTTAAAAAATAAATTTTAGTCATTTTGATAGAAATACTGAGGTTTGTTAGTTATTTAATGCCAAAGATGAATTTCAGGTGCCAAAGTGAAAATTATATCTAAGTAAGGAAAGGTTAAAACTAATTGTAAATTATCCAAAATACCAGATAATAACAGAATCTTATAGAAATTGTAGATATACTTTTGAATGGGTATTCTTTTTTTAAATTAAATTATATACATATGTATTAATTTTAAATGCAACCGAATAAAAAAAACAATAAATTTTCATTTGCTCCAATTATATTATTTATTTACTTAATTTATAAATATATAATAATGTATATTTAATAAGCAATAAAATTTGATAAAAATAATATATAAAATATAATTTGCCATATTTTAAAAGTAATTATTTTTTTCTTTTACATGATGTGTATTAGTGTATTATACTGGTTTCATTCATTTTCTCTATTTTACAATAATATTGACATTCTAATTATTCCTTAAAATTACCTACATGTTGTGTTAATTGTGTTTTCACTAAATTCTGATCCTTTAGACTTCGTTAATGTGCTTTATTATTAATCCTCTTGTTGTTTTCTGATTATTATATTAATTAATTGTATATATATATATATATATATATATATATGTTTATATGAATTTATGTCTATATGTATAAAATTGCATTCGTTTTATAATAATTAAATATTAAAAAAATTTAATTATTTATTTTTATAATTATAATGTTAATGGTGATATTTTTCAATAAAAATTATTTTGTTATTAGTTGTGTGAAAATTGTGTTAATATAGAAAAACATAATATGTTACGGTATATATATGTTTTTTGTGTTTGTTTTTTTTTTTTTGTGTGTTTTGATAATAATTCATTTTAAAATTAAATTAAAATAATTAATGTATATAATATAATAATGTATAAAATTGAACACTTTATATAAAATTTAATTTTTCTTTTAAAATTTCATGATAAAAAATATAATTTCCTAGCTAATAAAGTTCATTATAATATTGTTGCATCTTTGCTCCCATTTCAAATTATTTATAACGTTCTTTTATCTAATAGAAAAACTATAAATTTTTAATGTCCATTTCCATTACCATTACCATTCATTGCATTCATCATTCCATTGTCACCATTATCATTTCCATTCATTTGACCATTTTCTTCTTCACCATTACCATTTCCATTGCCATTATCACTACCATTTCCATTACCATTACCATTGCCGTTACCATTACCATTGCCATTGCCATTTCCATTACCGTTTCCATTGCTATGACCATTTAAAAGATCATTATAAGAATATAAAATTGATGGACTAGAAACTAATGTTGGTTGATGTAATAATGTTGTTGATGGATGTGAAATCACATGATGATGATGTGGGATACCATCTAATGTTATGATTCTTTGTGATATTGGTAATTCTAAAATAGTTGGTCTTGTATGATGTACAACTGATGATGATGATGATGATGATGAAGATGATGATGATGAAACACTATGTCCAATAACAGATGTTGATGTATGATGTGGTACAATAACTGAATGTGTTCTATGTTGTATTGTTGTTGGTAATTGTTCAACTGTTACTGTAGATGATGGTGATGATTCGATAATTTGATGATTTGTTTGAATTGGTGCTGGTTCTTTGGTAACAATTGCATTAAAACCAGTTAAATCAGTTGCTGTATAACCAACAATTCTACGACTACCATCTGGTTCAATAAGAGAATAATGTCCAGTTACAAGATCACCATCACGTGATTCTTCATGATTTTTTTCATCACCAGTTGTACTATCTTTTACTTCATATGAGAATTTATATTTTGGATATGCAACTTCTTCAATTTCTTCTTCTTTTTGTTCATGTTTTGGTACTTCTATATGTGTTGTTGTTGATACTGGATGTAATAAAGTTGTTGTTAAAACAGGACTACTATGGTGTGTTACTAATGTTGTATGTTTTATTTCTGGATGTAATACAAAACCACTTATTTGTGCTACTAAGTAAAATATTATGAATGTATCCTGGGAATGATCAAAAATGTAAAAAAAAAAGATCGATTATTAAATTTTTTGTTTTTTTTTTTTTTTTTTTTTAATAAATTTAAAAAAACCAACCTTAATCATTTTTTTTATATATGCTTTTTAATTTTAATTAAAATAAATTTACTTTTTTTTTATTTTTTAAATTCTTAAAACTCCGATGTAGTTATTCCAAATTCTGATGCAGAAGTGAATACAAATACTATTTTTCGCAAATTATTTATAGTAGAAAATAATGAATGATCGTAGAGTTACAAATCTAATTTTCTATTTAGACTAGATTCTTTCTTCATCAAATCAAGTCTTAAAGTTGGGTATCAAATTCCGTCAAGTGCTTAAATTTTTAAATACGCGTTTTTATTTTTATTTTTTTTTCTTCTGTACTAGATAAAACAAAATTATGAAAATGTCTAAGTTTATAATGCAAATTCTTATTTTACAATCTTCTTTACACAGCAGTTATATTTACAAAATTTTGTAAATTAATAACAGCGTTTCCAGTAAAAAAAAAAAAAAAAAAACAAGAAAAATATTTAATTCTTTACACACTTATCTACATTATTTATATTTTTGCTTATATTTTTGCCACCACGGCGACGGCACACAACATTATATTTCGAAAGTGAAATATCTTGGATCCGATTTCTTTAAGAAACTAAGTTTTAATAATAATATTAAATAATTTAATTAATAGTATAATAATAATTATAAAGAAAAAAAAAACAAAAATTATGTTTCTAAATTAAATCTATTACATAATATACAATGTACTTATAACCATCAGATGATAGATCATAATTAGATCGAATCATAAAGCTGTCATTTAACTGATGTTGTACATTTTTTTTAGAAAAGCTCTTTGCATATAAACTATACTGCTATTCAATATCATAATATCTTAGGTTGTAGTTATTGGAATATAATATAGCATGAATTGCAATCGTACATAAAAATAAAACAAAATTTTTTAGTAAAATAAGTAATCAAAAGTAGTTTCAATGTCACATCATAAGGGTTCTTTATTACGTTAGTTTAAAGTGGTTCCCCAGATGAAAACCTGTAATCAACTTTGATAAGTTGTCATATAACATAATGACGTAAAGTTTTTTGAATAAATCAATCACTTCAAACATAAAGAGGTTTTGTGTATATTATTGAATACAATTGACATAGGTTATCCAGATTACAAACTAAAATTATGTTTGATCATTTAGTAATAATGATTGAATTATATTTAGAAAATATGTAGGTCGGTAGGTAGCAGTGAACGTTCCAGTTGTTTCTGGACAACTAATTAGCACTTAATTACATCTTTTTGATACCACGACTTGACTGACCTACCTGTTGTTGTTTTAGGAGATAACTCTCCTATAATCACTCTCCCAAAAATCTCAGTACTAGAACCACTTTGGGTGATTGAGAAGGTCAATCATATTATCGAATTTTCTTTCCGTAATAATACCTAAATTTTTAGGAAAAACACCACCTAAAGTCTAGAGTCTAACTCTAGCAAATTGCACCTACAAAACAAATTCTAATTTTTGTTTTACAGCTACAATGTTGAATGAAATACCTAGTTTGGCAGCGGGCTTCCTATCGGCTCCGTACTAATGGCTACTACTATTGATATATTAGTACGGAACCTGGCTAAACTGCTTGGTTTTGTTGATTGTATTTAGTCTATGTCACCTTTTGTTTGCTCTGGCCTGTCAAAACTTGAACCTTGCTTGGGCAGTACATCCATTTTTTCATCCCAGAGAAGAGAGATCAGAAAACGGCCAATTACTCCCTTACGTTCCAGCATTTTCCCATCATAGTGTTCGAGACGAAAGGTTTGGTAGCGGCTTGACTATTCGGAAGATGGTAACTTTTGTTTTGGTTCTCTGAATATGATTAAGGATTTTATGGGCTTCCTCAATCGCAAGTAACTTTGTTTGAAAGAAACTATAGCATATTTATTGAGACCATAAGACTTTAATATTTTTATATCCACCAAGAAAATTTCGGATGATAGTTTTCGATTCATCAGTGAAAATTACTACATCGTTTTCTACTTTCACTAAACCCCGCTTCCATGATTAGGTAAATTTGTAGGTGGAAGTGACCATTCAAGTTTCTTCTGGAAAAACAATTATCATTTAATTGTTCCTTAGCCACAAATCTAGTGATCTAATTATTGTTGTTCTTTATTTCAGGGTATTATTCAGTCAAAGAACTAAATATAGGAGACACTCTACTCTATCGAGAAATTTATTAAATTACTTTTTTGCTTCCAATAATGAGTTCCATCTAATATATTGATACTCATTAACTTACTTGCTGGGCGCTACAGACCTTGAAGATCCTGGGCCTGACGCAAAATTGTCCTTCACTGATTTCGGTCACGAGCGGAATCTTTCCAGTTGGTAATTTGAAGTTTTTCCATATCTGCTGATACTTCATCTCTCCAACGAAGGTGTGGCCAACCTCGACGACGCGTTCCCTGGGGCTTGGATTTGAAAAGTTTCCTAGCCAGAGCAGTTTCATACATACGCTCTACATGACCTAGCCAATGAAGACGTCTTATTCTAACTTTTTTAAATAGGTCCATGTCGTTGAGCAGCTGGTATGGTTCGACATTGTCTTCATCTTCTTCTACAAACCCCTTCGTCAGACGCAGGATCATAAATGCGACGAATAATTTTCTCTCAAAGATAAAGAATGGATGTTCGCTTGCTTTTGGTAATGTCAACGATTCAGAACCACATAGCAGTATGGGAAGGATGAGCGTTTTGTATAATTGTGCCTTGGTATTTTGGGATATGGGAATATATTGATACGCTAACAGAAAAAAAATATTTCCATTGTTTCCATGGCAATAAATTTATTTCCAGAGCAAATAAATATTTTTTTAATCGATTTAAATTTGGGATTCATTGACTAACTACCGTCCCGAAGGAATGTTTTACTGCCTTATTCGATTTAAATTTGGGATTCATTGACTAACTACCGTCCCGAAGGAATGTTTTACTGCCTTATTCGATTTAAATTTGGGATTCTTTGACTAACTACCATCCCTAAGGAATGTTTTATTGCCTTACTCGATTTAAATTTGGGATTCATTGACTAACTACCGTCCCGAAGGAATGTTTTACTGCCTTATTCGATTTAATTTTGGGATTCATTGACTAACTACCGTCCCGAAGGAATTATAAAGAAAGCTCCAAACCATTGATTTAATCGGCCTCATCAACATGGTACGGAAGTAACGTAAATGAAAAATGTTTTCATTGTATTGCCAAAAATATATGCAAAAATTCAAAATAATTCACTTGAATTAAAGGGAAAAAAGAAAGTCAACCAAATTTTATTGTCCATTAATATATTAAATTTGTTATGTTATTCTTTTCCATTGAACATTAAATAAAGCTTAGTCAAGAGATTAAAATTGCATTATATAAAGACGCCATTAGACCAATTCTCACGCATGCATAATTCATTTGCTTTTTGTTGCATAAACGAAAAATACAAGTTTTTCAAATTAAAATTACAAAAATTATACGATATCACATTTAGGACATTTCGATAAACCTTATTCATCAAACCAAATAAAAGAATGAACTTATTAATGAACTAAATCTAATATTTTTAAAAACTATGAGTTCAGTGTTTTATTTAATAAGAGTTTATTATTAATATTAAAATTATTGTTCTTATCTAGTCACCTACATATATTATACTAATTTTGTTGTTGTTTTTATTTGTTTTATGTTAGATATTAATTTTCAAGTAATCAAATCAGTTAACCACAAAAATAACAAAACTGTATTAATCATTTAAAGTAGATTAATTAAACAAATTATTATTATAATACTATAATAGTTATTTAGATCATATCGCACACGTATTTCTAAAGTGAAACAATTCACATATAGTATTTTAAAAGTTACTATCGTGAATGATTTTTATTGTACTGGATTTATCGCATAATTGTACGCTGTTAATTTTATCTTCTGCCTAACACATTATTTTGTGGCCTTCCGAATTTCAAATTCCATCATTAGTTGGATTTGACATAAATGACATTATTTTCACTCACACTAAAAACAGTGAATTTGTGATGAGCGTTTGTGTGTTTGCAATTGCAAAAGTGCAATATTTTGTATCAATTTTTTGAATAGAAAATACAAAAGTTTCAACGGAAATAAGTATTCAGTTAATTGGTATCGTACAAAAAATTCTGTTTATAACAAATAATTTTCCGTTATTTCTGGAAAACTTACTTTTTTCAATTGTGTTACTTTAGCAATACATGTGCGATATTTAATCTTTCCTCTGTGCATAGTCTTTTTTATTGTAGTTTGTGCACTGCATTCCATCTAACCCCATATGTATTTTCATATATTTTACATAAAAAATTTGAAATTATTTTTAATTATTTTTTTAATCTCGATTTTATTTACAAAATGAAGCAAAAGAAATATAATTAAGATAAAACTACAACCAAAACTTAAGTACAAAATTCAATTTAATCACAATAAAAATCAAGAAAAATATCTTAAGCTTAAACATCCGATGCTGGATGTATATCAGTCCGTATATCAGTCCGATGCTGGAATCTCGATTTCTTCTTAAGATTTCTTCTCGATAGGATGTATATCAGTCCGATGCTGGAATCTCGATTTCTTCTTAAGATTTCTTCGTTGATGAGGTGTATGAGTTAATGTTCGTGTTTTAACATCAGCAGATCGAGATAATTATGACACCATTGACGTTTACTGGCTGTATTCATAGCTATTTCTTCGTCTCTGTTGCAGCACGTTCATTAATTTTCTTTCATTGCTCTAGGGCTTGATAGACGACTTAATATATTTTTTTGCACCAGTTGCATAGCTTACTCCTTCAAGAACAATTTACGTTGAGATGATTTCGGCTGGTTGAATAGTTGAGGGTTTGCAATTTTATACAAATTAAACGCTGCAACACCAGCGATGTCGATCATATTAAAAAAATAAAACTTTTTTGCACGTGCATGTTCTTACAATTTGTATGGTGTATCAACTCTGCCTTTATTTTTAATTGGTTTGGTTTATTTGAACCAGAATCAACACATTCATCATTATGTAAAATTGATAGTAACAAGACGTTCTTATTTGGATTTGGAATGTAGTTTACCAACATAAGATTCTCGTCAAAAGAAAACTCTGAAGAAATCACATCTCTTTTCTTGATTTCTGCCTTACTGGTAAATTTTTTTGACTGATCAGATTTATTTGAACGAATTTTCCCAATTATTCTTGTTTTTTTTCCTAATAGCTGTTCGGCCAATGTACAACTTGTGAAGAAGTTATCCATGGTTATAGTTCGCCATTTGTTGACGTATGGTTCAAATAAACGATGAAATAAATGCAATGCATAATCAGTTAAACGTGGCTCTAAATGATTAAAATAAAATAACTTTTGTAATAAAAATGTCCTCCTGTATATTATGACGTCCTCAAGTATTTAAATAAAACACTACTAATATAGTTCCTAGTTCGCGTCAGTATAAATTTCAAAGCATGTTATTTTTTCTTTACTAACTATAGAAACAGCTGCTGTCATATTGAAAACGTTCAACTTTGATTCGCGTGGGGCGATTAATTTAAATTAACGAATTCTGCAAAATATGCCACCCATATTTTCTTCAATATACACCCACGTGACAGACATTATAAATATGAAGTATTTCATAAATATACTATATACTACATTAAACTTCATACAAAAATCACACATTTCCTAAAAGTTGGCGTATCGGTCACTTTATAACTAATAAATTCTTATAAAAAGTGGATTATGGATCAATTTGAAACTGCATATCTCGGAACGGTAAAATATAAATGAAAAATGTTTCAAGCGAAAAGAAAGATCATGTCGGCACCTATAAATCCGTTCACAAATTAAAAAAATGGGAAAATGGCTTATGCAGCCTTTTAGATTAAAAAAAAATAGAATGAGTAATTTGTATTTTGGAATTAGTAAATTGATAAAAACAAAAAAAAAAAAATTAATAATATTGAATTCAATTGGTGTAGGTATAGGTTAGGCTCAATTGGTATAGGTATTGGTATAGGTTCATACTGAACAAAACATTTTGTGGATATTTTGATTGTTTATGAATTTATATTTTTTTAATAAATATTGATAAATTAATTTTAATTTTAAATCACGGAATCTGAAAAAAAATCCTAATGAATTTTAATTAATTTGCAATTTGTGATACTTTAATATAATATCTACTTCATTTAAATTAAGCCTTAGTTGAATTAAGTTTTAGTAAACTTAAAACAAAAGTAATAAAACTTAATCCATAATATATTGTCATAGAATTAGTAATACTCAATATAATATTAAAATGTTCTTAGTATGAAGTAGGTCTACATATTATCTTTGTATTAAGTTATACAGAAATCTAAAATTAAAATATTAAAAAATAAAGCATTAAAGCTATTACTAATAACATTTTGTATGTTCATTTTATTTTAGTTCTGTGTTATTATTTTTATTAATAAATGTTTTTTAATCTTTAGCAACAAGATTTAACTATGACTTTTATTAAAATAATGTGTATTAAGAAATACCAACTGTTTTAGGAACAGTGACTTTTACTCTAATTTAAAAATATCAGTAGCAGTGGTAGTATCTAGCAGTGACTCAAAAATAATAATTTTCTGCATATTATAAGAATTGCTATTATTAGTTATTATTAGATATTTAAAAAAAAAATATTTTTTAAGTAGAGTTGAACAAAAAATTTGGAATTCGATGCTCCTGAACAACTCACATATAATTTTAATTATTTTAATTATCTATAAATTAAAAAAAATTTCTATACAGAAATGGGGACATTATAATTTTGCTAACCATTTGACAAATTCAAATCATCAAGGATTTTGAAAAGAATTTAATTAAAATATTCATTATAAATTTATTTATTAAAATAAAAATGTTTGTATTTATTTTTTTTTTTTTTTTTTTGTTTTTTTTTATATAAAATAATATAAATAGATACAAATTGATACAAAAATAATGTTAGTTACATATACAAATTTTTATTTAATTTTTAAATTTTTTTTTCATCTTTTGGCCTGTGGCACTTTTGTTAAATTGCAGGGTTATAATAAATAATTATAATAAAATATTTTTTTTACAAAAAAAAAATTAATAATTATATGAAGGCACAATAGAATAATATTAATAAAATATTAAATATATATTATATATATTTTTTTTAAATAAATAAATATAAAACTTTCATACCTAGTAATAATAATTAAATAAATAAATTAAATATAAATAATATTTATATAATATGTAAATCAATGAGTTTTATAAATGATACAATAATATTGCTTTATAATAAATCGGGAGTCAGTCTGGTCCATTTTCTCAATAATTAATAAATATTAAAAAATTAATAAATATTTTTCATTATATTTTTATCTAATTTCCTTTGGTAAAATTTCAATAACGACGATAATATAAACGTTCATCACTTTTGCTACCATGTCCATTTCCATTTAATCGATCATTAATTTCATTTCCTGTTATTGAAATTTCATTTTCATCATTTCCATTTCCATTACCATTTCCGTTTCCATTTCCATTACCATTACCATTCCCATTACCATTTCCATTTCGTCGTTTACCGTTAAATTCATTAATCATATTTTTAATACTATTACCGTTGTTTCTGTGACCATTACTTCTATCATCAATCTGTATACCACTTAAATTAAGTCCTTTGCGTCCATTTTGATTACGTGAAATGCTCAATTTACCATTTTGTCCATTTTGTTCATTTCGATTTGATATTTCATTTTCATTTGTTTCATCACCCAAACTTTCATTCAATTCATCGGTATTAATATCATCTGTACGATCATCTTGTGTTCTATGTTGTTGTTGTTCTTGTTCATCCAAATTTCTATTTAATAAATTATCTGTATTTACACCAGTTCGTGATGTGAATACTACAGATGGTGAGGAAAGAAATTGTGTCTGTAAAAGTGTTGTTGGATGTGATAATATATGAGTTCTAGGTAAGCCAATACTTTTAACTATGGTTGGACGTGTTTCTAAAGTTGAAATATGTTGATTTGTTGATAATATTGGTAAACCTTGAATTTGATTTATTAGACCAGGTGAATGATGAACAATTGTTGAGTGGACAGTATGACCAAGTAATGATCGTGGAATTGATTGAGCTAATATAAGTGCTTGAGCTCTTGTCAAATGTTCATGTTGTTGTATAACTGATGCCCTCAATTGTTCTCTTTGACGTCGTTGTTCTTCTTCTATTTCTGCCTGATGTTGAATTAATTGTTGACGAAATTCTTCAAGACTCTGATCATCATCATCATTTGTTGGCACTTCTGTACTCTGTTGTTCAATTAATTCACGTGCTGGTTCTTTTGATACAACCGCATTAAAACCACTTAAATTATCAGCTGTATATGCAACTATTCTTCTACTGCCATCTGGTTCAACAAGGGAATACTATAGAGGAAAAAAGTAGGTTTGTTTATAGTAAAATTATTTATAGTTATGTGATTATGGAAATAGAAAGATGAATTATTATAATAAACAGTCTATTATAATGTAAGACTGCGTATACAGCTCCTGATTTTTAATTGTGATTGACTCTATATATTCAGATTATGTAAATAACAACTGTGAGTTATAAAAATAAATTAAAAAATTACAACGTTTAAAATTAAACTTTTTTTTTGTTTAAATTTGTCAGGCTTATATCAAAATTTAGTGAAAATAAGGGCAATTTTTTTAAATTTTAAATATTAAAGCTATTTATCGAAAATTTTTAGACTCAAGTATGTTCATGAAACCACGATTTTAATTTTGAAACATATAAAGATACTTCAATTAAATTCCTAATTTCATGTCTCATATTTGTGGTAACTCTCAAATTCAGTTTCTAATGTTTCTTTAGCAACGGTAGCAACTGATTGCTACCGTTATTTCATTTAAATGATTTAATTTATTGAGTTTAATGATGAGCCCATCAACCTCCTAGGTTTTTAGGCCCATAATTTCACATATTTTTTATTTCTATTTGGATAGTTAGAACAGTTCATACTTTTGATTTTTTATTATATGAAAGTAAAGTAGCACATCCGATTTTTTACAAATTGTTTATTCCTTTAGATTTCAAGCTCCAAAATTGTACCAGACATTAGTCCGGTTCGAATATCCAATTAACTTTATTATAAAATAAGGAAAAAATTCGTGAAGATTTTCTTCTTTCAAAGAGGATCTTGCGGTTAGACCACATAACTATACTATTGTAGTATATAGTAATCAAATAAAGAGACTATATTGTTTGGCTACGTATTCATCATAATAGAAAGCGTAATGTTATTGTTTACCTGTCCTTGTACATGATCACCATCACGTTTTTCTTCTTGTTGCTTTTCATCACCAGTTCTTAAATCTTTGATATCATATGAAAAACTATAATGTGGATGTATATTAAAATCACTATCATCATCAGATGATCCGGCTGATGATGAAGATGATGAAGATGATGTTGCTGATAATGCTGAAGCTCTAATCAAATGAGATCCTAATGGTTGACTTGTAATGATTTCAGATGGATGATGAATTATTGTTTTTGATGGTTGTGGTATCCGTATTATTGGTGGATTACTAGGATGATGTGTTAAAGTTGTGCCTTGATTTAACCCTAAATGTTGTATTACAAATGCATTTGTATAAATTGATAAGCAAACCGCAGCAAATAAAAATATCTAAAATTATAAATTAAAATATTTTTTTAAAATGATTTAATTTAAATTAAAAAAAAAAAAAAATTTACTTTTAACATGTTGTTTTTTAAATACGTTTTTGTGGTTATTTAAAATTTAATATCAATTATTTCTTCTTAATATTATAATTCTTATCTATAAGAATTAAATGAAGAGATTGTGCTATTTGAAAATTTTGTACTTTAATTTATATAAATTTTAATTCAAACATTTTTTTTTATATTATTACTGTTTTCTTTTTACAAAACATTTTTTTTTTTTTTTTGTTTTTAGAATAATAAAGATACCTTGTACTAAATGCTAAATACACCATTACTGTTATGATATAATAACAAAAAAAAAAAAAAAAATTTAGTAAGACAAAATTTAGTAAACCGTAACAACCCTACCTTCTATGCTTACTTTATATTTATTAACATACTAAATAGAATTGCCTTCTATCTCAATCAATCTTAATATGATTTACTTTTGAGTATAATAATCTCATATCTCATGTTATAATGTTGGGTTCATTTTCAACATCATATTCTAAATTAACACATACATGCATTCACACATTCATATTACATTTTTTATTAACATTATTATTACTTTTATTATTATTATTATTGTTGTTTTTTTTTTTTTTTTTTTTTTGAATATATATATTTTTGAAATTATCTTTATGGTAAAGATATTTTGCATTTTTGGAATGTATATGGAATAATGATAAGAGAATTGGGACCGATGAATAGAAGAATTAAGTAGTGTGTGGGTGCTTAATCAGGGGATTGAAAGAATAAAGGATATTTCGTACTTATTTAAGTTCCAAAAATATATTTCATCGGTCGAATTTTACCTCTGGTGGAGGTTTTCCTAGATTAGGTTTGGCTATTTCAGTAATTTTACAACGTCTTGGAACTTAGAGCGGTATGTAAAATATAAAATTTGTAATTTTTCTTTTCTTTCAGGTGTAGAGGATAAGTATCAAAAGAGCCTTCGTATATCGTTTTTCCAAATTTTCCGAGAGAGCATGAAGTGAAAGACTGTCCCTTTTTTATATTTTAGTACTCAATAGTAATTTTTGCTCATGTTCTATTCAATGTTAATAGAAGTAATCTTCTTAACAACTCCTGATGGAGAGTGGTCAATTACTGTTTAATGAATGCCTCCTATGTCACCTTCACCACAAAGTATTTTCTTTTTCACCTTCACCACAAAGTATTTTGCTTTTTGTAGTTGTTCGGAAAACTTTAGTTGGCGCACAGTACCCTTAACACGTAATTTTTGATTTTTCGCTCATTGAATTAAATCAAAACAAAACATTTTCCAATGAACGAACATTTCTGGATATTAATGTAGTAAAGTTCACTTTTCATTATCTTTACTATGTAGCAGCCACATTTTGGATTTAAAGTTTTTAGCCGAGTTAAACATTTAAAATGTTTCAAATTGATCAGCGATGAACATGAACTTCACTTTACTAGTTCTTGAATGAGAATTTTAACGCACTCAATTCCTATCGTTTAGTTACAATGAAAATCACTCTTTAACACTAACTATTAATAAAATTTTGGTTCGATCACTTTAGATAATATCTTTGATCAACACCATTCATTATTATGGTCTTGACGGTTGAGGTATCCGTATTATTGAAGGATTATTAAGATGAAGTGTTAAAGTTGTGCGTAGATTTAATCCTAATTGTTGGCCAAACACATTTTCGATTGTCAATTAAGCGTAAAATGACTTTTGTGGAATATATCCAACTTTTTTATTTCGTCTTTTCTGAAAGAGATGCAAAGATCTCTGAGAATATTAGAAAAGCAAACGTGCTAGCATTGATAATGTTTCGCAAACGCTTTGCTTTGTAACGTTTTGATAGTTTGAAACTTAAATTGTTTTACACCAGTTATGTAACTCGATGTTTGAGTACCTGGTATTTGGTTGTTGATTAAAACTTTGTTAATAATTATAAAACGTTGCTGTTATTCTAGTTAGCCAATCAACTGATGACATTTTAGTTCTAACTCTTATTTTTTTTTCTTTCCACCTAGGTTTTACATTCTTGGTTTTTTCCCCATACAGAGATATTTGTCCCAATTTTGATACTGTATGGCGATATGGTTTATTGTGACCGAAATAGGCGACATTACACGAATATATTACAAACCGCTAATATATTCGTGTAATCTGCAAAAGTGGTCATCTTTGCATCTTTTAATGTTGGGATATCAATTCTAAAGAGTAAATAAAGGCTGAGACCGTGAATAACTACTGCAGGTATGTATATTGTTTACTCCTGTAGCTTTATCAGCATCAAACAGTTTTTGCATAAATTTTTTATTGAATAGATCGTAATGGCATTGTGTTGAAAATTATGTTGTAAATTAAACTGTTTTTTTTTGTTTTAATCTATCACAGAAGTATAAAAATTCTGTTGGGCAGTTTCTATAGAATTAATAATCTAACTGACCATTAGAAATTATCGAACATAATTCAGCTCAAGAACTTGTTATCTCTTACTCTTCAACTTTTATGTGTTGGAATGAAAATGAGAATGTAGTTCAATATAAAATATTCAATTTGCAAATTTTTAAAAAAATATATTAATTCTAATTTTGAGTAAATTTTTAAAACTGTCAATTTACATTAAAAGTTTAAATTTATTTATCGCGTAGTAAACGGTAACAAAATAATATGCAGCTAAGCTATTTAAGAAATCATCATCATTCCTGTAAATAATTAAAAAATTTTACTTTAAATTATTGAAAATCATCTCTTTATTGTCAAATCGGTGGAATGGCAGCAGCAAAATACTACTGAAGGATATGGTAAGGACGTACTTAAATCGCCTGGAAATTAAAATGTAAATCTTCTTCTAGACGCCACCTATTGTCGGTTGCATACAACATTACTCAGAACAACATTACTCAAATCAAATAGAAACTGCAATAATAAACTGCATTGCGAAATGAAAATAATTAAAAACTAAAGTCCCAGAATCATGATATCTACATTATGCCGAAGTGTACGCCGAACGCTATATACTCGCACGTGGAGTGAAAAAAAACCACTGATAGTCGTTAAAAAGCTAAGGAAAATTCATGACAATACGAAGCTTAATTTAATCTTGGAGATAGTTTTTGGTTTTTTTTTATAAACAGCCGCGCGTTGGAATAGGACCTTTAGTAATTACGTACCGCTTGGCTGAGATAGAGAAGGAAGAGGAAGAAGGAAAGTGTGGTACAAATTAACAGGTAGTGTAAACAAAAAATGGTTAATGTTTGACTTGAACCTCTGGAGATTATAACTAGCTGTTCTGTTATTATTTGATTGTGGACTATAAATGAATTCCCATAACTATTTTGTTGTCATCTTGGCATTTCTACTGTGTCATTTCTACTCCTCTTGTTTCGCGTTGGAACTGTTTTAGAGGAGGCAGTATTGATTTGATTTCTACTGAGCAAGTATCCACACCTACGAGGTATCTTTAAAACAGAGAAAGTGCCTCTACTGGGGCCAATAGGCCTACATTTGGGTCGCCTATTAGACGAATGGCGTGATTTTGAACGCGGTTAAGGTAGCCTGTAGTATTGGTAGGTAGAATTGTACTCCATCTTGGGTCGTATAAATGTTTTATAGATATTAAGAAGTTCTAAAGGTGAGAAAAGAGCTTTACAATGACTTAAATGGCCTAAACACTTGGCAGCTTCTTTCGCAATATCAAAAATGGTCATTCCAAGTAATTTTTTGATTTACGTGCATACACAAGATGTTTAAACTATCCGAGTTTTGCAAAGTAACACCTTGAAAAGAAGGATTGAGTTCAAATCTTAGAAGTTAGCGTGATCCTTCTATTGCTAACTTGGACGTTTGAAGTTTAATCCAAAAATAAATTAGGTAAATTTATAAATCTGCAATATGTAGTTTGAGTGCATCCAATAACTTTGACAGCAATATTGGATAAGGAAGATGCTGAAAAAAAAATCATTATAAAATGAGAACATCTAAAAATACACACTCTCACTAGAAAGGCCAATTGTTTTTTGAGCACGGATGAAGGAAAATTTTATTTAAAAAAAAACACAGTTAATGCTATAACTGGCAGAAACTCTGTCAGGATATCTAGCATACAATAAAATTGTGAAATATTCTTTCATTGGTGCTAATATTATCGTCCCTGAAAATAACACAATTTTAGCAAAAGAAGTGTTATTAAAAATTATTCTATGAAAATGATGTATGTGTGTATGTTTGTTGTTTGTGGTTTTCTTTTCTGCTTTTTGTTTTTCTTATGTCTTTCTATCTTTATCCCACAAATGTAATGAATTTTGAATGAATGTGATTATGACGAACAACATATAATTGAGATTATACTCAGTTGTAGAGTGTAGTGTACTATTATATGTATATGTATATATATATATTATTATGAAATAATTTCATTTTCTAAGAAAATTTTGTATTTAGTATTATTATGTTAGAACTAATATCCGAAATCAATTAAAAAATTGAACCCAACTGTTAAGTTGTTCATACATCTGCTAGTTAACATGTAGGAGTTTGATATGATATTTGAATGATAGACGATTTTGAATAACAAAAACTCCACAGTTGTTTCCAAAAATGGTAATTCATGCTTTCGATTTGCATTGCATTGCATATGGTTACACGCAAAATTACCTGACCTAGTGCTTTATTAAAAGCAGATAATTTTTTTTCGTCAATGTTTTTCCTTCGTACATTCTCATTTTACTGATTCCACTTCTTAACACTTCATAACAACTCAATCTTTTTAAAAATTTTGGTATTGATCCCAACAAATATGATTTCTTTTGTCTGTTAATTTGGAAAGTAGGTCTTGGATACATCTTGTCAATATTTTTTGTCAAAAATTTTCTGAAGGGGTTGTCTGCAACAAGAAAAGTTAATGTAGTCGTGATATATGCTTTGATATTTGTTTCCGTGTCATTATTTTGGACCTTAGAGTGATGATTTACAGTAATAATAGTCTTCCTAACTTCGATTTTGGGTTCTTACTTATTTACTTAGGTGGTCAATAGACCATCTCCATCCCTAATTTATTAACGTTCACCCTTTTTGTCGGTCACGGTCTCAGTCACTACGTCCAGCTGAATATATAACTCATAAAGTTCGATATTATATCTTCACCTCCAGTGAAGATGTTTGTGGTTATGATGCGGTTATTTTCGCCGTAGCTAAACTCCTGAATTAGCTTGAAATTATATGTGCTAAGAGTGATGTTTTGACCAATATGATGTTGAGACCTTTCCATTTGTCGGCAATATATATTTTGTTTTTTCCTCATGTACTTTGACACCAATTTGTTCCGTTTTTCCTTCAATCTGGGTAAGAAGCTGCCACCTCCATCTCGTTGTGTTCTGGTGGTGATGATGTCAAAGTTGAATAGGAACTTATATGCGATATTTAATAAGGATATATTCCTCTATAGTTTTTACAGAACGTGGTGTCGTGCTTTTTCTAAATGGACCATAAAAAGCTGAAAGGCGTGCTTTCTTCCATTCAGATATATCCAATGCTGTTGTGCATGCAGCTAACCAAAATTTCGCCTCCAGCTTTGAATAGCTCATCTAGGACTCTATCAGGTCCAGAGGATTTGTTGTTTAGATTTTGGTTTTACCTTTCTTAAATTGTTAATGAATTTTATTTGTAGGATGAAAATCCAATATGTTGTAGGTAAAACATAAATTTTGTCTTCTTTCGGATTTTAATGGTAACATAGTAAGTATGAAATATACAAATAAGTATATATGTACATATACATATTATTACATACCTATATTAATCATTAAAATTAATATAAAACATCACAAAGTTGAAAATGCTCAGGGTTGATAAAGAATTTTTATTACTTGTTTTTATATACTTATGTGTATACAAATGTGTATAATGTATATAATAATATAACTGTGTGTATATTATAATATATTTGTATGGATTTGTAGGAAAATTGAAAATTCTTTGTTTATACAATACTTATGGAATTATTATGGAATCTAAACAATTATTTGCTTGAGCTTATGATCAATTTGTTTTTATTGAATTTTACATATGTGTAGGAGTTATTTAAAATGCTTAAATAAAATATATTTTCTTAATTATCTTACAGTGTTATTTAATTGAGTCAAATTGCTGAAAGAAATGATGTAAAGGAAAAACTAAAAATTTGAATTTAGAAAATAGTTTACAAGGAGGTTAGTTAAAGGCGGTGATTGGAATTATTTTCGATTGAGAAGTAGTTGCGTAATAATTAAAACAAAAAATTTAAAAGTTTTATTAATTGAAGTCGTATATCGATACTTTTAAATAAATGCTACTATGTATATTGTTTTTATTTATTTGTAAAATCTATGATGAGCATTGAGTAAGACTAATAACAAGTAAATTGTTCATAAAAGACTTTAAAAGCTGTATTAAAGTTAAGAAACATTGCTTCTCAATATTATCTTCTCTTAACGCTAATTTTGGAGCTTATTCGGACAATGTTAAAAGAGTCAGCTGTATCCAAAATTATAATAATAATAACAATCATATTCCTTTTGACATCCTTCCAGAAAGCAATAAACTTCGCACACAGCTACGTGCTATGCGCTAGTCACAAAAAAACAGTTAGAACAATCGCAAGTGGTAATGACCATTTGTAATGTAGCCAAACTGATCTGGCCAATACGGAATTTTGGAGTATTTTACGAAAAAACATATTCTAGACGGGATCTATTTGTTAAATTAAACTTGTGCTACAAAGGTCATAGAATAAAAAAAAACAACGGATTAAAATATAATATCTAATAAAATATTAATTACAGTTCCGAAAATATTCAAGCTAGAGCAATCAATGTGCTTCTCAGCAGTCTTTTCGTCTAAAATTGATGTACTAATTAAAATTGTCACTTGTTTAGAACAACTTCCTAAAATGCTTAAAGAACAAACCGTCTTGAAAGATTTTCAGGTCGGAGCGAACCACCTTGCATACATCTTGTGTTTTAAAGTTACATCTCTCTGTTTTTACCCAGTTTGAATTATTTGTTGAAAATATTTTACTCTAACCCTAAAGAATTACATTTGGTCTAAAAACTAGTTTAAGTTTTAAGGTTTTCGTTCACGAATAATTATTTTAATATCTGATTGCAAATATCGATATTTCGGAAACAACATATTTCCTTTATTAGTCCTTGTGACGAAATAGTTTTCTTAATTATTGTCCCTTTTTATATCCTACTAATCTCTTGCAGTTGTATATTTGTTCAATTATATATTAATTAATATCCAATTCCTAAATCATTGTGCAGTATATTATTTAACTGTTCCCTAGAAATTACTAAGCTTTTGCATGTGCCTAGTTTGCTTATTTTATGTTTTGATGATAAATTGATTTTATCAATTTGATCATTATCAATGTCTTGCAACTCCATCCGTGGGGCATAGGGCGGATAATATGTTTGACATATATATATGACGATGTTCTACAATTATATGTTTATCAATTGCTTATCTAAAATTAATACCACCTCTTATTTTTGCTATGGCGACTTCATTCTTGCTCTTGGAATGTCACTGTAATAATTATTCTTTGTTTTGTTGATTGCTTTATATATAATTTTGAATAATTCTGACATGTTATTTTATATAATATGCCATTACCTTTTTCGATGTTCTTTTTATCTTTATTTGCTGATTCAAGTATGCTGCTCATTTTTTGGCTTCTGCTGGTTTTTACTAATCCCAAATTATGTTCTTTTATAATTTTTTTAAATTTCTCAGTGAATGATGGGTGCGTTGCGTGAAGCCCTCTAGGTTTTCTACATCCTTGTTTTTTTTCAACAACTTAGTCAAGCTATTCAGTATGTTATGATTCCTTCATTATATCCATTTTCTCTTGCCGTGTCTTTTATATAGCGTTTTTATTTTTCAACGTTAGCCTTTGCTAACGGGATATTTACTCAGGTGTTGATTATCGTATGGTATGCTGCTATGAAATGAATATTTCACTTGAAACTGGCAAAAGTTGGTTATCCATAGCAGTTCCCCTTATAGTGTTGTAATATTCGCCTCTGAAAGTAAAATAATTTTTATTCATGAATATTGAATCTTTTTTCTTTTTTCCTTACTCCGCTTGGGAGCATAGGGTTTCCACTTGACATTTCCTTCGTACGCGTACCATACTTTGATAATTCTATCTGCGTCTACGTGGTAAGACGACGTCATATTTTCTGCAAGTTGTCGCTGCGCTTTTATCCATCTTTGACGTTGAGATGCCTAACGTTACTATGTTTACTGGGTACGTCATGTCACATACTTTTGTCAGTTATTGACAAATTGTGTAATTATTATTAGTGTTTTTCCAATATTTATTTATTGTGTTGTATTAGATATAGGAGTATTGATATAGATATTGATATAGGTAATATTTTTAGTTATAAAGTATTAATTATTAATTATTTTTTATTGATTATAAATTTTATATAATATTATATAATATTTTTGCTATTTTTTTTTTTAGTTATATTTTATACCCCCCGCGGGAATTGAACCCATAACTACCACATCGTCACCCGATTAGGCCACGGAAGGGATGAATGTTGAATTTGAAGTGATATAATTCTTTACCTTTTTTACTTTTATTTTTTTTTGATAATGTCAGCAGTATTTTAGTTGGTCACAAGCACTGATGAAGTGATGAGTATGTTGTTTTCGAAATATCAATATTTGCAATCAAATTTTAATAAAAAATTATTATTAGTAAACGGAAGCCTGACAACAATTAAATTATTTAAATTATGACTAAAAATAAGCAATCTGAATAATAAATTAAAAATAGTTTAAGTTGTTTGACAAAATTACTTTTAGACAGAGGCAGGGAAATGATTACTAACTCTAGTGTCATATATTTTCTATAGGTACAATATAATATGAATATTGAAATACAGCTGTTGATCGGCTGTTTGAATTTTCAATTTACAGAACTTGCTGAGATCATCATTGAATGTCTTAGTTCATTTTAGGTGATAGTGCATAGGTTCACGACGTTTGGCGAAAAATTATGTAAAAATATGTTTTTGTTTTGTTTTTTTTGCGTGGTTTGGTGGGAACCTTCATAGACACAATGAGCCCCGTAGCTTCCATTGTGTGTCAGATTTTTACTGACTACACCACGATGTAAAAATATGCTGACAATAATGTATTATAATTTATTAAAGTAGATCAAATGATTTCAGTGCCAACTGGATAAGCTTGTGACAATTTTGTAAGGCAATTGCTAATATATACAAATTTGCAGAAATATGTCCAAGAGCAGACAGTATTGGTTCTATATTCAGTATTGTAGAAAGAGAAGATAGATAAGATTTGAACTACTCCAAAAGTATAAAAATATTTAGAATGGAGAGAGGAAAATAACTCGGTTCAATTAGTTTAAATATTTTTACTTTCCTGTGCGATGTGCAAAACTAAAAGACAATATTAAAAGGAAATAATTATAGAAATCAAACTGTAAACATTTAAACTGGTAGATATACCACAAAAAAAAAATTCTACAGAAAATCTATTATATGTGATTGTGTATTCCAAATGTCTGTGTAAAAGCAGTTAGACTTAGAATTATAAAAAAAAAAACAACAAAGGATAATTTTGTTTTAATCCAAAAAACAAAAATATTTTGAATATATTTTATTATTTTTATTAATCAAAAAATATTTGATTATTTTTACACTGCATAATGTCAGCATAGGAAATAGCTAACAACAAACAATCATTTTTTGCAAGCAATTTTTTTTAATATTTTATTATAAATATTGTCCCAAGTGTTCTAATTAGCAAACAAATTCTTCTTCTTCCTCATTTACCAAGTTTGAAATTGTTTTTTTTTTTCAATCAATACGCTTATTGAAGTTGAGGTCCTTTTTTTTCCACGGAAGTGGCTCTAATATGTCAGAGCCGGCATGTAGGCTTTTTAGCCCTTTATGCCGTCCTCCACCCCTCAACTTAGTCGACCCTTTTGATAAAGGCCAATAGGTTTGGGGGATTTATCCTGCAGTAGTTTTCTGAGGTTATGTAGTGCGTTTCGAGCAGCCTGAGTCTCAGCCTTGAAAGAGCTAAGCACTCTCCTACAACGTGTGTGGAAGTTTCTTCCTCTTCCAGACAGTGTCTACAGGTTGGGTCGTCACTTAGTGCTAGTCTACACATGTGTTTATTCATGTGGTTATGACCAGTAAGTATGCCCACAATCTTGCTGCAGTCTCCTCTATTGAAAGTTAGCAGGAAGTTGGTTATTTTGGTGTTTATTCTTGGTGCATATATTTTGGAGACCCTGTGGCCTTCCATACGCTCCCAAAGAATATTTGCTTCCCTTTTCAGAGTGTTTTCTATTGATAGTTTAATATTACTAATAGATATACCAACTGCTGGTTCCGGGCCATAAATGTTTCCCGCCGATGATCTGGCTAGTTCGTCAGCCTTCTCATTTCCAGTCAAGCCACTATGACCCGGTATCCAGATCAGTTTTACCTTGTTTCGGAACCCTATGAGGTTTAGGGCTTCCGAACATTCTCCCACCAATCTAGATTTGATGAGGTTACTTTCAAGAGCTTTTAAGGCAGCCTGACTGTCACTAAAGATTCTAATGACTTTGTTAGACCATCTTTGCTCTTTTATTATATTCACTGCTGCGTTTATGGCAAAGACTGCAGCCTGGCAGACTGTGCAGTGTTTGCCAAGAGGAAATTGGAGTTCAAGTTGCTCTTTTTCAAAGAACACTCCAGCTCCCGCGCCTAGAGCCGTAAGGGATCCGTCAGTGAAAATGTCTGAGGTGTTTGAGGATCTAGCCTGCTCTTCTGAACCACGCCAGGTCTCTCTTATCGGGATTTCTACTTCATATCTCTTCTTCAAAGTTACGTATGTAGTGATGTCATCTGTTGGCATGAAGAACTCTTTTTGCTCCTCTTCAGTTGAGATCCTACATTAGATTCATATTTTGGGGGCTTGTCTGGAGTTAATATGTTATTTTCTGCTGTCTCTTAAAAAAAAGCTTTAATTCAATTGGTTGGTTCAATTCAGAGACACGCTCATTTAGAACCAGAAACTACTTTCTGTATTTTATAAATTAATTAGCAAATCAGAATTTGTGTTCATTTTGACTAAATAAATAACATTATTTTAATGTAAAATAATACTATTTTGAAAATATTTTAATTTACTTAAATACAATATTCTTCTATTCTTCTATGGAATTTCATTTTCTATTTTTCTTTGCAATAAAATCTTGATAATATCCAAGCAAAATATAAAGACCCACCAGCCATGGAAATATTATATTTCATTCTAAAACCTAGTAACCGTTTTTTATTTTTTGCTTTAATTTTTTTTTTTTTTTATATTTCACTTTGTTTATCCATTAATCTTTAGCCTCTGGTTATTTTGAAGGTTTATTGTCATTCATTCAATTCAATTTACAAAACAAAAATGTTATTTTGAAATTAAATATCTATCATCCATCTTTGACAAGATGACCAGTACACAGATATAATATTTTAGTATTAAATATTTTATTAGTTTGCAGGCATCATAATTTTTATTAAATATTATTTTTGTTTAGTTTCGTTTGTACTGTACTCAAATTTTAAATTTTATCTAATTTTTATTTCTTAAACATTGTTTTTTGTTCAATTTTATTTGAAGTAGTTTTGTATGTTGGAATTAATCCAAAATATATCTACACCGGAAATTATTGTAAAACATAGCAAAGTACCAAAGCATGCATATCAGATTTTTAAGAGGGAAAGGAGCCGTCATTTTAAAATTTAAATAAAAAATTTCTTAAGTAAATCAAGGGTGCTCTATCGATTGGTAATATTTTAAACTTCCGGGAAGGACCGGAAAAGGGTATTTTAAGGTCAAAAGTCGCCGAAATTGGCCAAAATCGGCCGAAATCTAGATTTTCAAACGGAAACAGGTACTTTATTATACAAATTCGGATTCTGCGTTAAAAAATTTGAAACTTATGTTAAATAATTGTTTTTTTATTTTCTCAGCATTTTTCTTTAAAATTAAATAAATTAAAATAAAAAATTCTCCATATTTTCCTTTGGGAAACTAAAATTAATAATAGCCATTTTTATAAATAAATTTGTTTAGGAAGTTCAACACAGTCTTTAATCTAAGGGTTACCGATTCTAGCGATCTAATTACTTCTTCCGAATATCTGATAAGACTTCTACCGGCTTAAAGCTTCTTCTTATGACCATCACTTCTACCTGAGCAACACCTGAGCAACACCCACTGCAATGTTTTAGAATACTAAAAGATAGGTCAACATTTAGATGTCAGAAGAAGGGACTACCTCCCATTTTTTCATCCATTTTAGGTAAATAGACCTATATATTAATTAAAATTATTTTTTGTAGTTAAAAGACATATTCGCATCTAACTCTAAAAATTTTGTTTGCTTAAGAAACTGTCACCAATAAACTGTGTCCATTATAACCATAGCACATCTTTTACAATATTAAATTTCAAAATTATTTGTTAATAATTTTAATACCTAATTTTTTATTCCTATAATTGTCATGACTTGTACTTTGCAATTTTATAGTATTTACGTCATTTTAATAAGGACATTCACTTTTAAATATTACGATTAAAGAGTCGTTGTATAGTGTTACCTACATACAACTTAGTAAAAATGAATTGGACGGGTTTGTTAATTATGTTTTGTTGTATATTTGACACGTACTTAAAAAAATGTGTACAAAATTTACGGTAGCTAAAATTCTATTTATGGTGTAGTGTATTTCAGAACTAAAATTATACATCTAAAGATGTCAAGGCATCTAATTATTATTTTAGTTATTTTTATATTTTATTATTTTAAGTAAATTTGTGTGTTTTAGGTTTTTATTCATAATTTTAAAAGACTTTCAATAGGATGTTTAACTTTAAATGACATGTTATACGTCGTATTAGACATCATTATTTTTAATTAACCTTTCGATGATCGCATGGGTACTTTAAAAATTTGTAAATATTAATTTGTAAAAATGTAAAGTGGCTTTAGACATCAAAGATATTAGATGGAGGAAAAACTATCTTTATAATTATTGAAATCTTATATTTCGAGAAATAATAAATTATTAGATACAAAGCTGACTTAACACTATATTTATGCATCATTTTCAATATATAAATCGGATTGGGTCTTTTTATTTATTAGAATTAGTAAAACTAGATGAAATTTTGTTTACTTACTTAGGTAGCCAACAAATAAAGTAGGTTCAGGACCGGACTCATTAGCGTCCTCCATCTTATTCGGTCACGGCCACGATTCTCTCCAGTTGAAGATACGAAATTGTTTCAAATCTGTTGATACTTCATCTCTCCAACGAAGAGTTTGGTCTGCCCCTACGTTTTGCATCTTCGAATTCTGTTGACTGGAATATTTTTTTGTTCATCCGTCCACCGTATTATACAGCACATAGAGTTGGGCATTATGTCTTCTCCTTCAGACCCCAAAGTCGTTTTCAAAACCATATATCCGGCTGCATTTTGAGAATTTTGCTCTCGAAAACACCAATGTCATGGTTACTTGCAGAACCGGTAATACGACCGTTTTGTAAATTTCAACTTTAGTGCTTCGGGAAAGAAGCTTTGACCCGAGATTTTTTGATAAACCGAAGTAGTACCCTTGTAAATCGTAACGAAGGTTATTCTTCGCCGTACTTCAACATTGATGTCTTTTGTGGAATAAATGCTGCTGCGAAGGTAGGCCATACTCCTGAATTACCTGAAAATTAAATATGCAGACAGTTAAATTTCACCAATATGATATCGGGCGGCTTTTCTATTTCTCGATATTTTGTTTCTTTCTTATTTACTTCGAGACCCATTCGTTTCACTTTCTCTAAAAGCCGTGGCGCGACCGCCAGCTGTGATGTGGCGATGATATCAATATCGTCGACATGCCCTAATAGTTGAACATAATTGACAAAGATAGTGTTAGTCTTGCTTACTTCCGGACATCATACTATTCGTTTCGGTACTTGATTGAAGAAATCGTATGATGTTGCATATCCTTGCCAATTCGGTACCCATTTGAAAGAAGTCAGAAGTGTTATTTCGAACCACCAGAACACATCTTGAATTTCAAGTGTAATTTTTGACAATCGAATGAGTTCGACTGATACACCGAATTAGCGCTCGCTCCGGTATATGCTATCGTGTGCAGACTTAGCATCGATAAATAGGTGGTTTGTATCGATTTGAAATTCATGGGCTTTTCCAGGACCAGCCTAAGTGTGAACGTCTGGTCATTTGTTGATTTTCCATAGCGAAAGCAGCGTTAATGACTGCCAATGACAGCTCTACAATAGGGCTTCAGACATTCATCCACAAAATATTGGATAGGATCTTATATACTATATTTAACAGGAATATTTCTCTATTGTTTTAACAGAACATTGCATCGCCCTTTTTGTAAATAGGGCTGATAGAGCTGATACTCCAGTTATTAGACATGCTTTCTTCCATCCAATTATTGCTAGTAATTTGGTGCATGAAGTTAACCAAAACATCGCCTCCAGATTTAAATAGTTCCGCTGGTAGTCCATCAGGTTCATCAGCTTTGTTGCTTTTCCCCTTGCATTTCGGTAACACAATTGCCTATATTATCTCTTAGCACGTGTGTTGTGGTACAGTCAGCTTCCAGTTACTTGGCTTTTTTGTAGAAGCTCCGCACTTCACCACCATTTCGATTCGATTCGACATTTATGAGCAGAGATTTTTCGAAATCTTATGAGTTTCTTCTCATCACTTCTCTTAACCTTATATTCTTCTTTTGTTTCTGTTTCAGCCCTTTTTTATATGCTTTATTCTTCTTCAACGTTTTTGATGCCCACTCCTCGTCATACCGCGGATTTCTGATGTCTGGGATCTGTCAGTACTAATAATTGTTGAATCTGTTAGTTGGTTTTGATGCACAGAGAGATATCAAGAAGAAGTCGCTATAAATCCAGGGTTTGCTTTGTTTTGTTATAACGATGAATGGCTGTTGCTGTATACATTTCTTCTCAAATTAACTATTCAATTAATTATTGCTTTATCGAGGCAATTCCTTACGATTTCAATGAGTGAAAACTGAAAACAGTATGTCAGCAGAAATTATTTTTAACATTATGGTTATTTTTTATGAGCCAAATATTTCTTTAATTATTTTTACATTTTATTTCAATAAGCTTCAGAGGCTAGTGACGCAGATCTAATTCATATTTAATTTTCTGGATTTTACCATTCTAATATAATATTCTAAGATAAATTTAAGAAATAAGAGATAGATTGTCCATTAAATAGCTATATTTCAATTTTAAAAAATCAATAAAATTCTCTCTTTTGATTAAACTTTAAATAGTTATTAGTGAGATCAATAAATGTAAATATGTGATCAATAAAAAAAATGTAAATATACTTAAAATATTATGGTAATAATTAACAATCGTTATAATTATATTTCGATCTCATTATAACATTTTATTTCCTGATTTAATTTGTATCAAAATCTAACTTAAAGCCTATTCATGTAATTTATCTCAAATTTCACTGCAACTTAGAGTATGAAAATTATGTTTTATAATTATTATTGTTGTTTAAATTGTTAATTTGTTCAATTAGAGTGCATGTCAACTATAATTTATCATCACTTTCGCTTTTACATTTTTTTTTTCATTTCCATATTTACATTTTCAGAATTTCTATATTAAAGGTTTATTATTGTACTATAGAGTACATAACATACTTACTTATTTTTAATTGTGTTCCATATAAATTTTTTTACAAACATATCAAATTACGAAATTCGATACAATATTTCCACTATTTATTATTGTGGTAATTTTATAAACTTTCACACAAATAATTAATATTATTTTATTCTATTTTTCTTTGTAATGGATTTTATACACTGTAATTTCAATTTCTTTTTATCACCTTATTTTCTATTCACCTACTACACTAAATCGTATCAAATGTCAATAAAATATATGGCACTGGGATATTGAAGTTAATAACCGTCAGTAGCTGTAATTGTGGTTGCATAATATTGTTAGAAAATGTATTACACAATTTTTATATTGTGAAATTTTATAGAAAAATTTAAATTTTAAATTTAGAAATAAGTTATTCTTTAATCAGAAAAGATGTGGAAAATATTTGGAATCAAAATAGAAAAAAAAAAATAGAAATAAATAAAAAAGAAAGTATATTTTTTTGATAATGAAATCAAAATAATTTTCATTCAAATTCAAAAAATTTTCAAACAAATTAAACAATTTTTCATTCAATCAAACTATTTGTTAGAAAAAATGTTTAATTTGATTAAAAAAAATGTTGAATTTATTTGTAAAAATGTTGAATTTGAATGAGAAAAGTATATTAACAAAATATTATTAAATCACACATTTAAAAACACATGTATGTGTGATTTATATTTCGATGAGCCAATAACATTCTAGAACAAAATTTTGTAAATATTGTTTTATTTTTACATTATGGAAGTCTATTATAGGTAATCTGTTGTGGATTGGGGGTTGGTTATTTATTTCTTTGTTTATTTATTTATTCAAATAACCTAAAAGAGCCTAATGGCTCGTACAAGTTGTATATAATTATTATGTTTTACAATTGACGCAAACAATAACCAAAAAACTTTTAGTGCAAGTTAACAATAAATCGAAATATAAAAGTAAAAAAAAAGTTAGTTCTGATTATATGATACGTTTAATTTTATAATATACAAAAAGAAAGAAAGAGAATAAAAAGAAGCAATAAAAGAAAAATAAGTTGACATAATATGATTGAGCTAGGATTGATATTGATATTTAATATTGAATTTACTCATTATTATACTTAAACAATAACCTATTACTGACTGAATTTTTAAATTTTTTGTACCTGGAACTTATTATAGAGTTTAATTGATTGGTTTATTATTAAGTTATGTCCTGAGATCATACACATATTATTTGCCGATCTATTGTTGTAGTTATGCATTTTATTGTTAGTAATTAGCTTTGTGTTCGATTTTATATTTTTTGTTTGCATGTTATGTTATGTGTTATATATTTGTAATGTTTGAGCCAAATTTCTGCTGTCTTCGACCTAAAGGATTTTGTGTTGCTGATGTATACGAATGATAGATGTTCTATAACCAAGTTCATAGAGATTTTTATTGCCTGATTTTGAATTTGTAATTTAGTTATATTCTTAGCGTATGTGTTTCCCCAGATAGCTACACCATGGGATATTACGCTGTGAAATAGACTAAAAAAGATATCTCGTTTTAGCTTTTCTGGAACCTGCTTTCCAATTTTTTTAAATATCCCAGATATCCTTTGTGTTTTCTTGATTAATTCATCCACATGATAGTTCCAATTTAAATTTTCATCAATAACAGTACCTAGGTATTTATACTGCTTTACTTTTTCAATTCGACAATTATTGTAGAAGATAGATAAATTTGCATTTGTTTCTTTAATCACCATAAATTTAGTTTTGCACACATTCACTGTTAATTTGTTTTTCAGCATATATTACAATTAAGTCATCAGCGTGCGTAAACTGCCTTCCATTGAGACTGAGATTTGATAGTGCACTCACATAACAGTTAAATAATGCTGGCCAATGAGCTTTCTTGTATTACGCCGGAGTCAACATTTTTGGTAGTGCTTTTGATATCCTCACACTCTGCGTACTGTTTTCTGTCCTTAAAATAACTTGCAAACGAAATAATCAATTATCAATTGAATCAAATGCTTGAGTCAGATCAAAGAACACTAAAGCTGTTTTTTTTTGTATTGAATATGGTATTTTGAGCGTATGTTATTTAGGCAGCTTGAGTATTCGATTTTTTTGTAAAACCATATTGTGATTGACTTATTAATTTATTATGTATAAAGTATCTTGTAATTTGATTGTTTTGCATCACATAGGTTTCTAAGATTTTACTGAGTATAGGAGGTATGGATATTGGTCTGCAATTATTTAAATCATTTTTGTCCCCTGATTTAAGAATGGGAACCACTTTATTTATTTGTGATCAAGAGTGGTATGAGGGTTATGTTTTTTGATGTTGTTCTTTAATACTATTTTTAATGTAAAGCATTTCTTACTATTTTTTATATTGGATTCTAAATTTGTTGATGAACGAGGTGGAGAAAAATGGTTTCTAATGAATTTGTTTCTCAGCAAACCATTTAAATTTCATTAATAGGTATTGTCCCAAACTACAATACTATCCATATTATATCATTTTATTGTGAACTTTTTCTTTGTTTTGTTCTTTAGATACGAGACCATGTGGATTTAATTTTTTAATTTTGCTGTTAGAAAAATATACCTACAATTTGTGTATTTTCCATCAACATGACTGAAGTACACGTGTCCAATTTCCTGACCTATTACACAATTTTTAGATATTTTTAAGCAGGCTCAGCTTCATTTCAGAATTTACGAAAAACCTTTGTCATTTCGAAACTACTGCATAACTTATTCCTTCTATCATTTGCTACCGGTCATTCTACCGGTCGTGAACCATTTATACAATTTCGAAAAAAAGGCAAACTATATACAAACCTAAAGCTATCGTTTCGATTTGGTCCAAAGTTATATGGAAAGCTAAATTAATGAGAAACTTTTAAAATGTCTTGAAAGCAAACGTATATCTGACGCAGGTAATATGCGCTTAGACAACACCGTTCAAACTGTGACACTTACCCTTTCAAAAACCTTCACATTTACCGGCGAATCTGATATTGTTGCTTTGCATATTTCGAAGGTTTTCGGTCAAGTATGGGATTCACAAGATGGGTATGAGATAGGTCTAAGGTTTTTATACAATCTCAATGGCTGAAGATTTTCTTTTGAATCATTCAATTTGTGCGCTATTAGACGGATTTAATTTTATTTTTATGCTCTTGACTGTAATTTAGGTAGATTCATCTTTTCGTGCTTAATTAAGTACGGTACTTCAAGTTTATACTACAATATTTACAATATTTCAAGCATTTATTTATTAAAGTTACTGGCTTATCAACTCATTAAATTCTAAACAAATTTAATATAAATGCTGGTGTTCCGAAAAGATATGTTGTCTCACCCACTTTTTTCATGATGTTCATCAATGATCTACTTCAATCAATCTTCATTACAATCCTAAGTACTCTGGTGGTGTTTCTTTGCAAATTTTTTTTTTGCTACAACTGCCGAAATTAGCAATAGACGATAATTAATTGTTAACATGAATATACATGATTTAATAAAAATTGCTGAATGGGACAAAATAAACCAAATTGATTTCACCCCAACTGATAAAGTTTTAACCAAATCTGTCTTTCCAAGGTGTCACTTTCAGGTATCCTAAATATTTTAGGTATGGACGTGAATCAAAAAATAACTTGGAACTATCATATTTTTGACATCGCGAAAGGAGAAATCAAGTTTTTGGGATAATTGAGTCGATGCAAAGTTCTTTTTCCACCTTCGAAACTTCCTAATATATAAAAATGATTTATACGGCTCAAGATGAAATGCAATTCACGCATCTTAGCTGGCAATTCATTTTCAGCCGAAAGCTACCGTTACCATGTTAAAAATAGCTCACTTCGTCTAATTGGCGATCCAACTTTAAATGGTTTTTAATTTCCTTTAGATATCGTCGTATAGTGTTGTAGGTGTGGACACATGCTCATTAGAAATCTAAAAACTGCTTCCTCAATCAGTTCCAATGTGAAAGAAGGGTGGCGCAGTAGGTAGAGCGCCTACTTTTCAACCGAAAGGTCCCAGGTTCGATTCCCGATGAAACAAAAAAAATACTTTGTCGGTTTTTCGACCTCATACATTTGGACCCTTTGTCATTGGGATATAATAGGTGACAAAAAATTGAGAGTATAATCTGGTAACAACTTAAAATAAAATGAAGCTATTCTATTTAAAAAGGCTTAGCTCCTGACAATATAGCAGTAAGTTCCCACATTTGATGAGTTGATAAGCCAGTAATTTGTTAAATAAATGCTCGAAATATTATTGTAGATATTGTAGTATAAACTTGCAGTACCATACTTAATTAAGCACGAAAATTCCCATCCCTACATAGTAGAAATGATGGCAGATGACAAAAAACAGCATAAAACTACGAATGAATATAACTGTTAGTCTCATTTGCGTTATTATTCTTTATTTCATAAATAATTTTCTTCCAATAATATAGGTTATTCTTTTCAAATTCTGATTTAACTCCGTAGCTCAATTCAATTTAATGAACTCTTCAAAAATGGATATTACATAATAACGAACAAAATTTTATTTATTTGGACAATTTTCTAGAGTTAATTTTAGTTTTTTTGATTTTAATTTCTTTTTAATTACTTAATCACACTCGTACAATTGTAATCCATGCCACTAACACATTATTATATACTTAAAAATATAAAAAAATGTAGTTAAAAATAATGAGAAAGCAAGGATAAAATGACACGGGACACATGTGAGCTAAATTACATTATGAAAATATAATTTAAAAAAAAAAAAAACATTTTTAAAATAAAAACGAAAAATAAATCAAAAAAGTTCAGGAATTAGCTTGAACGCAAATTGCTATGGTTATTATTATATAAAAGTCCTGGTATAATAATTGCAAATATGATATAACTTATCAATATTATGGACAAATTTGTATTCAAATTGTTTCCGTTCCTTTTACAGACAGAGTAAACTACTTTTAACTACCTCAAGAAAGAGTAGATGACTGAATGAGCTCTTGAGAAGGAGTAGATGACTGAAATAAATACGTTAAACTTCATTTCTGAAACAAACAGTAGCGTTTCATTTACCAATAATTCATTTCTCACACAAACTATTGTTGGGTATACAAGTGTAGAGAAAGTTTCTTACTTTTAAATTTTATTATTTTAACCTCTTAAGTAATTTCAAAATCAATTTTTTTTCTTGTTTAAATATAAAAAAAAAAAAACTTTACAATAAATAATTATGAAGTGCAATATTTGTAACCAAAAGGTTGATAGATTTGATTTAAAAATCATCTGTATAGATTGCAAAAATTTTTTCCATGCAAAATGCGCCAATTTGGAAAAGAAAGATATAGAATACTTTGAAAAGAGTAAGCAGAACTATAGATGTGTATGCTGTGTTGGAATGAGGAGAAAATCATCTCAGCATGTTTCTCAGCATAATTTCCTCAGCCCAGAATTAACTACTCCTACGGCTACAAGTATTGGAAATATTAGTAGTATTAATAAAATTACACCTGTAAGCTCTCAATTGAGTCAACAAACAGATTCTTCCGGAAAACACAAACACGAACAACATTACTTTACAATCTCTCTTTTCGCTTAATCTAGAGATGAAGCAAATGTTGCTGAAAATAATATTCAAATTAAATCTCTTCTTGATGAGAGAGATATTTTGCTGAATAGAGTATTCTCTCTTGAAAAAAAAGTTAACAATTTAGAGCAACAAAAAAAGAGAAAGTGTGTTGATATTATTGGTATTCCGGATGTCAGCAATGATAATGTCAAAAACAAAGTGGTGTCTCTTCTCTCCGATGATCTTAGTAATGACGATATAGAGAGCTGTTTCATTAAAAAAATAAATAAGCGGAATATAAAACAAAATGAAAATAATTTATTTAACAGCAAAAGCATTGTTTGTGTTAAATTTAAAAGTATGGAGATGAAAAATATTGTGATGCAAAATAAGTATAAAAATAAGAAGAAATATTCAGCAGATGTCTTTGGTGAGCAGTATAAAGGAAAAAGTATCTTTATTAACGAGAGTTTAACATCATATTACCAGCTCGTACTGAAGAAAGCTCGTCAACTAAAAAATGAGAAAGGATACAAATTTCTTTGGATTAGAAATTCAACAATCTTTTTAAGGAAAAAAGAAGGTGATAGATTTATTATTATTAGTAGCTTAGAGGATCTTGATAAAATTTAGTTTTTAAATTGATCTATTTATTGTCTTTTTAATTTGATTACATTTTTTATTAAATAATTATGAATATTCCTCTAAATAATATTAATGAACTATCGTCTAATTTTAATGATTGTAATTTTTCTTCACTTGAAAGTATTAACAATATTTCTAATTTTCATATTTTGCATCAGAATATTAGAAGTCTGAGAGAAAATTATTTAAGTTTATTAGGCTATTTAAATTCTTTACAGACGTGGCCAGATATAATAGTTGTAAGTGAAATTTGGATTTTTGATTATGAGAAGGTGGTTTCTGGTATTCCGAATTATAGTTTATTGGCATCTTGTTATTCTTCTTACGCTGCCGGTGGAGTGGCACTTTATCATAAAAGTGTTTTAAATTGTAGGAGCTATACTTTTAATTTATTTAGTGCAGATATTGTTAAATTATTTTTTAATATTTCGGGTGTAGATTATTGTCTTATCTGTATTTATAGATTGCATAGATGTTCTATTGGTGAATTTTTAAGTGAATTATCCAGCTTTTTATCTGAGGAAAATTCTAAAAACATAATTTTGATAGGTGACTTCAACATTGATATACTTTCTCAGAAACAAAGTTCAATAGATTATTTATTACTTCTTTCTTCTTTTGGGTTCACCTCCTTGGTTTCTGAACCAACACGGCTCGTTTCTGGTACTTGCCTTGATCATATCTTTATTAGGTTACATAAAAATAATCAACAACTATTTGGTAGTGATGTCTATGATCTTGGCTTATCCGATCACTGTATGTTGTTCCTAAAATTTTTAAATTCTTCTCCTGTACTTGATTCACATTATTCTTCTTCTATTAATTTCTCCTATAATATTGATTATTCCAAATTAAATAATATTTTAGGTTTTGAGCTTTGGGAAGATGTTTATAACTCTGATGACCCCTCAGCAGCCTATTCTATTTTCTCTAAAACGCTTTGTAAGCATGTTAAATCTTGTATATCTACTCGTACTTTTACTAATAATACGCACAAGATAAAACCTTGGATGTCTAATGTTCTTTTGAAACTTATTCGTAAAAGAAATAAAATATGCCTATCTGTTAAAAAACATCCAAGTAACACTAACTTAATGTTATATTATAAGAAACTCTGTAAAGAAGTTAAAGTTAAAGTACGTCAGTGCAAAGACAATTATTATTCCAGACAGTTTGGCGAAAATAGAGGGAAAAGTAAAGCTGAGTGGAAAATTATAAACTCAATTTTAAATAAGAATTGTTCTACATCTGTGTCCTCTTTGGTAATTAATTCTCAAATAGTATCTGATCCATCAATCTTAACTAATCACTTTAATAATTTTTTTGTGAATACTTCTGAACAACTAGTAAATAATGTAATTTCTTTGAACGCACAATCTGAGAATTTTGTATCTAATTTATGTGAGGAACCTTTTCAGAGACATAGCTTCTTTTTTGAACCTATAACGTCTTTGGAAATTCATAGACTCATTATGAGCCTTAAAATATCTAATTCTGCACCTAACGATTCTTTTTCCAATAATTTTTTGAAGAAAATTTCGCTACTTATTGTTGATGTTTTAAGTTATGTTTTTAATCTCAGCGTTTATCAAGGAATCTTTCCTGATGAGTTAAAAGTAGCTGAAGTAATTCCCCTTTTTAAAAAAGGAAATGTATTGGAATCTAATAACTACAGACCTATTTCTATACTGCCTGCTATTTCAAAAATTTTTGAGAAAGCTATTAAGTCCAGAATATTACAGTTTCTTGATAAAAGTAAATTTTTTAGTGACGCACAATTTGGTTTTAGGAAAAAACGAAGTACCGAGGATGCACTTATAAAGTTCTGCAGTGAAATTTATGGTGGTATTAACAATGGTAATTTCTGTAGTGGTTTATTTATAGATATCACTAAAGCGTTTGATACAGTAAGTCATGATTTACTATTAACTAAAATTTATAATGCGGGGTTTAGAGGTTTTATTTTTAATTGGTTCGAGTCATATCTTAATAATAGGAAGCAACGAGTCAAATTGAATGGAAAGTTCAGTGACCTTCTTAGTATCAAGGTTGGTGTACCCCAAGGTTCAGTATTAGGTCCTGTTCTGTTTCTTATTTTTATTAATTCATTATTGCAACAACAGTTCAAGGGTATACCTACAGCTTTTGCGGATGACACTGCTTTTTCATACAACAATAATAATCTACTTGACTTATTTTGCGATTTAAATTTTGACTTGGACCTAATTCGAAAATGGTTTTATGTTCATAAATTAGTTATAAGTAATAAAACTAAAATTATGCAATTTAGGCTTAATAATTGTCTCCTCGAGAATCTTAGTATTTGGTATCATTCTCCTGATTGTCCTAAATTTCCTTTATTTCCTATACAGTCTCTAAACTCTTTTGTCTTCTCTTCGCCTTGTAGTATTTCTTGTTTTAACATTGAAAGTGTATATACGTTTAGGTACTTGGGTGTTTTACTTGATAATAAACTGAATTGGTCTGCACATACTTCCTATTTAAATAATTATTTTAAGAATGTTTTGCGAAACATTTACCACTTAAATCTGTATTGTTCTTTAAAAGTTATGCTAATGGTGTATTTTGCTCTATTCAGTTCTAAGCTGCAATATGGAATTAGTTGCTGAGGTGGTTCTTATTTTAATAAAATTCAACCTCTTCTCATCGCTCAAAAACACTGTATAAGGATAATTTTAAAAAAAAATAGACTATTGCCTAGTTTTCCTTTATTTAAAAAGTTGGATATTCTACCACTTAGACATTTATATCTGTTTAAAACATTGAAAATTTTTTTCATTAGGTCGGGCTATCTCGCTAACCGATTTGTTACTAGATATCATCTTAGAATTAATAATTTATACCTTGTAAATGTTCCAAGAGCCCGTACCTCTCATTTTTGCCACTTTTATGATTATATAGCTCCAAAATTTTTTAATATGTTACCTTATTCTTTAAGATCGGACAGATCACCTGTTTCATTTTGCAAAAATCTTCGATTTTGGCTTTTTGAACTGGATCACCTTCAAATTGAATCTGTTTTTAATACTATTTAGTTTTAACTTTAATTTAGTTTTTTTTTCTAACTATAATTTTTTTAATTTTCTTTCAGTCTTCTAGTTATTAATTTACTTTTTATTCTTGTTATAATTTTGTATTTAATTCTGCTTACTCTCGTTTATTATTTAAATTTTGCTTTAAATTTTATGAAATTTTATTTTAAATTTTATTTTTTTCATTATATAATTTTAATTTTAAGATATTTTAGTTTTTTCATATTTAGCTTTAATTTTCTACTTTACTATGTATGTACCCAACAATATTTTATATTTTTAATGCTTGTATTTTTGCTTGCAGTTTCATTCATCACATATTCTAATGAATATCCGAATGATCCTATATTTATTCTTATTATTTTTATTTAGTAAATGTATATTTTTAAGTATTGTATTTTACTATAATATGAATAAATGAATTAAAAATCTAAAAATCTTCTCAATTATTTCAAACAACTATTTTAGTGTAAGAAGACCGCCAACATTATAATAGAGAAGCTATTGAAGGATATAGTCTTCTTAAATTTATTGTTCTTCGGAAAACTTGGGATTCAACGATATTTTTAAAGACAAGAAACCTAAAATGAATTTATAGTTTTGAATAAGTATAGTGCGATCTTTAGAAATTCGAAAACCATAGAGTAGCTCTCACCTTATAATGAAAAAAAAATAGGTTAATAATTACAAATAATTTTTTTCTCATACTGTTAAAACAATATTTTATACGCTTAACCATTGTGTAATAACTGTACATTTATTCAAGGTCGTACAACTCCGATTATTTACCTATGTTGCATGAGAATAATATATTGAGGTAAATAAAATCAATATAGATAGCACTATAAAGTTTAATATCTGCAAAGACTTCTTCACTTACAAAATTGATTTCATTACCTTAAATTTTTGCTCTAATTTCCGCTATTTTCAATATGCATATATTTTTATTTTAAATCTATATTATATCATTTCTATTACTATATTCTTATTCTTCGATATTACAATCTTTACCTTCTTCTTATTTTTTAATTAGGCATATAGTGCTTGGTTTTTCAACATATTTATATCCTCAATTTTGTGATAGCGACGTCTACCTTCATACCATCTTTTCGAAGGTTTAAATTCACTAGGTTTCCTGGAAAAAATCCAAAATCACGACTTACGCCTATTTGGCGACCCCACCGTCCAGTTAACCTTTACTACTCTTAGCACACGTCAAATGTTGGAGCTCTCTCCTTGTTGGAAATAATACTTGTTCTAATGAAATAAAATCACTAATGCCTCCCCTCAAACTATTCCGGCGTAACACTAGTGAGGCTTCAAGTGCACATTTCCACACTGTGGAAATACCTTGGTGGTCCAAAACTGGTTTCGAAAATTTTTTCACGTGTTCCCTTCCGATAGAAATACTCCATTATACAATTTGCAACTTTTCAAAAAGAGCCTCTTCAGGTTCGTCTCCAGCTTACCGTCCAATTCTCCTCTACCATCCTTTTTTTCCTTACCTACACCTACAACAATTTTGTATAAATTAATCCTTTCCTAGTGTTTGGGTAGCGCGTAAAAAAAAAAATTAAACGTTCAGCTAGAATTTTGATTTGGCCATTCATTACTAATTTCGCCAGACGATCTTCTGCCATTCTATTTACGTAGTATCTGCAATTTCTTCGTCCATTTCAATTCTAATTAAAAATAACTTGAATGTCCCAGGAATCTCTGATTTCGTTGCAAGTTTTTCATCTCTTAATGTATATCACATATTTACCCCAGAGTTCCAATTTCTGTGGTTCGAATCTGAAATAGTAACGGGTTTTCCTGCTTGGGTTCGTTTTTATGTTTCCGTGTTGTGAAAGGTGGTAGATAATATTTAAAATTGACCACTTGATCGATAATTTTAATATTAATGAATATTTTACAACTAATGGGTTCCTTCGGAATAATAAAAAATTTGGTTTTTGATATACCTTCATGTTGTACAATTCGGTACATCCGCTAAATTTGAATAATAATATCTACATATCATCCTTATTCTCTGCGGATAGTACAACATCATCTGCGTAACATGTGATGTTAATATTCTTATCGTTACTGAGACTACCAGCTTGTCCAAAAATTGTTAATATTATGATATCTTCGATGGGCACGTTATGTGATTTGATTTTTGTTTAATTATTTGTGTATTGACGTACTAATCAAGACTAAAAAATTATATCTAGTTTTATCTGCTCTGATTAGAAACAATAAAGTTTGGAAAACGGCAAAACAAGAACCAATAAACACACAAACTAAGCAGAGAAAAAATTAAGGTAGATAGACCACATCCTTTGAAGACATACGAATAATATAGCAAGGCATTGGAATCCACAGGGTAAAAGAGAAAGAGATGTCCCGCGGAAACATGGCGCAGATGAGTCTACAAAGACAGGCACTAGAACATGCAGTGAAATTCAACACCTAGCGCAGATCAGGGTCAGATGGAAGAGCTCTCTGGAAGCGCTATGCTCCCACAGGCAGTAAAGCAGGGGAAAAAACTTGCTCTCAGAGGCTCTACTCTATTCAGTTAGTGATACCACCAGTAGAAAATTATGTTCATAAAGCTTAAGACTTACAAAACTTGCACTTGTACATTGGCAATTCTCATTTTTTTAAACAGATTTTAGGTATGTAGATTAAACAAGTTTTACTTAATTTCAAAAAATTTAATAGAAATTCTATTTTAGTCATGTACCTCAGTAAACAAAAATATTAATTAAAAAAAAAACTATAATTCCATATAAAATCTCAAAATGCACTGAATCCTTGGTTAAAACAAGAGAATCATAAAATGTTGCAAGAACTATAAAACATAAAAATAAGTTCAGGTGCTGATGCTATTTTAATTATTACAGGTACAACATCAAAAAACAAACTTTTAAATTTATTTTTTATTTTTTTACCTTACAAAATTGATAAAAACACACATACAAACATTTATATATATATACAGTCATGTATGCGTTTTATAAATGGTTTAATGATACTTAAACTTTGTTAATGATAACAACCACCTCAACACCACTTCATTGAACAACTGAATGTATGCCACCTATATGTGGTTGTGCATGCATGCGAATGTGGATATTTTTACATTTCTAGAGTTGCACTTATCCTTGCAGATAATTATATAAAATGGATTTATGTTGTAATATCCTTTTTCATATTAAAAGTATAATTGGTTCAGCGTGGTAAACTGACTTGGTTCTGTTGGTAGATATTGTGTTGTTTTATATCATATGGTATCTTATTATAGTATTGTCATCATTATATGGTATCTATATATTTTTAAAGTTTATTTCTGTTTATTGCATTCCATAAAAATTTATTTATTGATAATTTAGTTAAGATTTCAGTGTAGTAAAAATAAAAAAAGGATAATTTAAAGTATTGACACTACTGAATTCAATATAGAAGATTTTTCAAGGTTTAAAATTTAAAAAATTTATATTTTATAATAAAATTTTATATAGAGAAGAGTTTATTCATTTTTAAATTCTTCAAGCAAATGTTATTTAAGTAAATAACAGTTTTTAAATGAGGGTATCCTATCCTTTTCGGAATGCTTCGATAAAATAAATTTTGTGAACATCAGTAGTTTAGAAATAAGAAAACATATTAAAAATATATTTGGTTTTGATAAGAGTATTGAATAAGAATATGGGTACTGTGTGGGTGTGAGTTGTACAGGAACAAAACAGTTATGGTGATTTTGGGATTAATATGAATGGAATAGAATGTAAAAGATCATAATTGAACTTACGTCATTAGCGTGTCATACTGAAAAATAACTGATTTGATATTTTCACATTATATAATAATAATGTATCTCAATTTCAATCTTAAATACATAGAATGGTTGTTAATGTACCATTGTTTGTTATTAGAAATATCATAACAAATAATTTTAAAATGGTTGAAAATAAAGTAAAATTATTTATTGGGAATTTGAACAATATCTAAAAAAAAACCATGCCAAATACACTGGAATTCTTCCAATCGCTTTTAAAATTTTCCACCTCAATGAATTAAAGCAAAAAGCAGTGGCACAAACCTAAAAATTTATATGTGAATCTTTTGCAAATAATTATGGCAAAAAATTACCGATTAAAAAATTGAAAAGTGCTAATTTTGGTGCCCATCTTTTAAATAAATTATTTATTACACAAACACTTCTAAACCCAAGTTCTAAACCAATATAGAAAAAATTTATATTTAATATAAAAATCAAATTAGAGGCCAAAAATTATCGAAAAGACTGTATATAATCAATTAGAGGAGTTCTTCGAAACAAGTGGCTTAATTTCACAGCATTAATCTGATTTCTCAAAAAATCATAGTTGTGAAACTTTGTTGAAAGTGGTAACAAATTGAAAGATTGGCGTTGATGATGATAAAATTATTATAGCTGTTTTTTTTTGGACTTAGATACATCGAGCATTTGAAACTGTAGATCGTGAAATTTTATTAAATAAATTAGAAAAGTATAGCGTTAACCAAAATGAAATAAAATCGCTTCCAAATTTAAATTTTAGAAGACAGAGAACAAAAGTCTATGAAGCAGTCTCGGAGCAAGCAAGGTACTATACTTGGTGTTTTATTAGTTTTAATATATATTAATGTTATAGTAAAAGTTATAAATTTAGGATTGTATTGTTTGCTGATAACGCTTTACTCAATGTAGTAGGAAACTCAATTGATGAATGTGTTGTAAAAATGAATGAAGATTTAAAAAAATTTAATAAGTGGTATATTAATAACAAACTAAAGATAAATTAAACCAAATGCAAGAATATAAATAGAGAAGTTAAAGTTGAAAATAAAATAATAGATATTACGAAACGAATAAACGAAATTAAATATTAAGGAGTAGTTATATTATAATAAATTACATTTGAAAACACATTTGGAATACTTATGTAAAAAAAATTGTATAAAATCATATTAAAAAACAGATACCTATGTTAAATTGTTTAAAATGGAGTCTCACAAAAAATTAAATTTAATGTGTTGATGATAATATTTAAATTAAAAAATAAAATGACGCAATATTACTTAACTAATATAGATTGGTTTATGTGTTAATAATTTAAGAAGTATCATAAATTTTAGATTAAGTCTATTTAAGAAAAGCTAAACTCAGAATGTGATCATGTACAATGGCTTAAAATTATTTAATAAATTACCAAAAAATAAAAGGAATTTTAAAACCTTTAAAAAAAATTAAATAATTATGTTAAAAATAACCTTGAGTTGACCTCAAGTTAATACAATTGAATTTTATATTAATAGTAGGTAGGTAGGTAGATAGGTAGGTAGTAGTGGCTGCCGACAGTACATCGACACACTTAGACCGATGAGGTCCATTGTGATACCACGGGAACTTTCTTCGCGTAGTACCCTACTCGTTGAACCAATTTGAGCTTTTAACGAAGCGGCGGAGGTATTTGATACCAGTGTTTTCAAGATCACCCAGCGAATCCAGAAAGGAGGCTTCTAAATGGGTTTTGCTTTTATGGTAGAGACCAGAGCAGAAACAGAGTAGATGTTGGACAATTTCATCCTCCTGCACCTCTCTACAAATTCTGCAGAAGTCGCTTGAGGGGAGTCCCAGTCTTCTGGCATGTTTACCAATCAGACAATGACCCGTAATGACCCCTACCATAGTGCTAATATCACATCTTTTCATGGTTAGCAGGTTAAGGGATCGCTTCAGGTTGAACATAGGCCAGATTTGCTTGGTGATGTTGCAGTCTGGTCTAACTGACCATCTGAAGTTTGAAGCTTTTATTGCATCATTTCGAAGCAATAAATTACAGGTGGCAAGAGGTGCACCCAGATTGCTCCTTTCTGGAAGAAGTTCTAATATAGTACCCCCAAAAACAGTGCCATGCAGTTACCCGGAATATCACTGTGTCCTGGCACCCATCGTAATAATATGTTGAACCTATCCGCTAGTTCGTCCAAAGAACTGCGACAGGCCAACATGGTTTTGAAGTTGATGGCTACCGACTCCAGTGATTTAATTGCGGACAGTCAGTCTGTGAGTATACAGATATTTCTAACAGATAATACGCTGGATCTCAGCCAGTCTGAGGCTTCTTTTATTGCCATTACCTCCGCCTGAAACACACTACAATGTCTTGGTAGACTGAAGGATAGACTAATATTCAGGTTTACCAAGGAGATTGAGGTTTGTACCAGTGTTGAGTGCCGTCCACCACACCACGACACCATACATTAGTACAGGCCTGACAACTGCTGTATATAGCAAGTGGACAATGTGTGGATTCTTTCCCCATTTTTTTCCAATAGCTCGTTTGCAAGAGTACAGTGCTGTTGTAGCTTTCTTTACTCTTTCAATTATATTCGGTTTCCAACTTAGTTTCTTGTCTAAGATAAGACCCAAGTACTTAGCTCTATCTTTGATAATTAGTTGGGTGCCGTTAATATAAATAGGGTCTACTGTCGAAAATTTATATTTTCTAGTGAAGAGGACTACATCAGTCTTTTGTGGACTTACTGAGAGTCCACAGTTTGTAGTCCATTCAGCCATTGACTTAAAGCGCTTTGCATGAGGTCTCTAAGTGTGGTTAGATACTTTCCAGAGACAGCAATAGCAATGTTATCCGCATAAGCAATCACTCTGCAGCCTGCCCCTTCTATTATTAGTAATAATTCATTTACCACCAAGTTCCATAGAAGAGGAGACAAAACACCCCCCTGAGGAGTGCCTCTTCTGACAAACCTTCTTTCGTAAGCAGCACCAAGTTTAGCATTGATGACCCTGCTTGTAAGCATTTTGTTAACAAGTGCTACTAGTGCGGATTCTACTTCAAGGTTCGACAGTGTACGTGTGATTGCCTCAACGTTGACATTGTTAAAGGCTCCTTCTATGTCCATAAACGCAACTAGAGTATACTCTTTGTAAGCCAATGATTTTTCAATAGTACTAATCCACCGACTTTCCCTTGTTGTACGCATGCTGTGCCGTTGAGAGTCGATTATTATCCATATTACATCATATATATATATCAATCAGTCTTTCAAGAGTCTTTAGTAAAAAAGGAAGACAGGCTAATTGGTCTGAAATCTTTCGAATAGGCGTGGGAACTTTTACCCGCTTTCGGTATGAATACTACTTTAACCTCAGACCAACTTTTTGGAATGTGGCCTAGATCTAGACAACCCTTAAAAATTGTTTTGAGCAAGGGAAAAGTAGTACTAAATAGTATAAATAATTAATAGTAAGAAATCACTAAATAAATGGATAAATAAAAAAATAAAAATAAATAAATATTAAAAATATATCGCATCCCATATCTAGTATATTGTAAGTCTAAAATGTCATTTTTCGGGAGAGCATTTCAAAATTTTCTACACTATTTTTACCTTTTTCTTGACTTGTATTTTATATAGAAACTTCGCATTATAGTTAACTTTTTAAAATATTAACTTCTGAATTATCTGCTGATAATAAACAAATTTATATAATAGAATGAAAAATGTACACAATCATTGAAAATTTGATATTTTATATCGACTTATCATAGAAATTTTAAAAATATCTCCGAAGAATAATATCGTAAGCAAATCTTACAATATCACAGCACGTACTTCCTTTTTCGTATGATGTCGTAAGTACTACTTACAATATAAACGTTTGCAGTTAATATAAGATTTTAGGATTTTGTAATGTACTTACCGGGCTAAAAAGAAAGAAAGTTAGAAGTAGACAGAATTGTAAGTTTGTTTTAAAAAACAAAAACCTTATTTTTTCTTTTATATTTTCAACAAAAATTCTTGGACCATTAAACGACCTTCATTTTATTTTTGATTTTATTTTAAGTTTAGGTATGAATAATACTTTTACTTCTAGACAACAGTGCCGTTGTTGAAACAATAAAACACTTTAATTTATCAAAAAAAAATCAAAATTTACATTAAAAATAGTTCTAATTTCTTCTATAATGTGCAAACGTGTATGTTATAAGTATTACATACAACATCGTTTGCTGGTAACATACGCGTCTTGCAAACACGAACTCCATAAAAAAACAACTAATTGTATGTATATACTTAGAAAAATGAATGTTAGAATATTTCCGTGCAAGTATAATATAAGTCGATTTGAGGTAGACTTCCTCTTCATGGACGAATGTTCGGGCAATTTTATCTTACACTATAATTGAAACACAAATACAATCAAAAAAAATTTTATGATTTCCTCTCAAAGCGCGAAGACCTAACATTTGTTATGTGTTGACGTTTAAAAAATTATTTACAATTGTTTACATGCGTGGGTCTTATTTTTATTAAAAAAAAATTAGAATTTTGGTAGGAGTAATAATGGATAATAACATCGTAATATTCGAAAAAATAACATAAAGCACTTTGTAAAAATACACTTTATCCTAAAACACAAATAATTTGTTAGAAACCAAATAATATTATACTAAAAAACAAAGAAAATTACACTTCATGTATTTTTCTTAAAAAACATTTGAAATTCTACATGTGAATGCCTTCATACAAAAATCGAGATAGCAATAAATATTTTATCAAATAATTATATATCTATCCTTTTCTTCTACTGCAATCTTCAGCCAAAAGTTAAAAATATTTTAACTAAGAAATTGGATGAAGTGAATTGTTCGGAAAATTATTTTGTGTATGTGTTAGTAAAAGAAAAATTTTTGATAGGTTAAAAAATTTGTCCGAACGCCCGTCCATCAATACGAAATCCACCATTACAATACAAAATCACTAAAACTTTATATGCTCGAAATGGAACTCTACTTACGATGTATAATATGATCGGGGATTTATCAAAATTAAGATAATATTATAGGTCTTTTTGGCGCAATAACTTTTGAGGTAGGCGTCGTATCTCTGTGAAATTTTTACAACGCATATTTCTAGTAGATTGTAAGTTGACTTACAATATACTAGAATATGCGGTGCGATATAGTCTTGATAGGTAAAATGTCATTATTGAAATATAGTAAATGCTATCGTAAAAAAAAAAACAAAAACTAGAAAAAATGGTTAAAATATTTGTAGTGTTAAAAAATAGATTGCGTAATAATATGAAGGAGACGTAGTGTAGTGTTAAAAAATTGCACATATGATGGAGACCAACCCTTTTGTTTTAAAATTTTGTTAGTTACTAGTTTGGCCCGTTTTTTAGAGTAATTTTCGAGGAATAATTACTAACAAATACGTAAAACATAAAATTGAATTCCCTCTCTTAGTGAAGAGGTATTTTGTTTTCTTTATATTTAAGCAAAACATTATTTTTAATTACTGAAAATAGTCAAATAGTTCCTTTTTTTCTGCTATTTTTGATCTGATTTCGATTAAATTCTTCTTCTTAGCTGTAGTTTCGGTTCTTTCTGTTGTTTTTTGAATCGTATTACCATGTTTCTCCTAGTTTGTCCGTTATAAGCTGTTTTACAACTGATTGCAACTGATGTTATATATTCTGATTTTTCCGTTTGATCAATTGGGCTTTAATTGATCCTAGAATAGTATTGAGTTAATTGGTTCTGTTGCTGTATTACTATGCCTAACACGTGTTTTTTAATTTGGCTCTAAGTGGAAGAAAAATCTCACTAAATCCCAATGCTATTCGCTTCTTTTGGATTATTGATCAGTGAGTAAGTTAGTGAGGGAATTCCATTGTAAAGTTCTTCTGCGTTTGTGAGTGGTGGATTTTTCTGAATATATGTTTACTCTAGCAATTTGAAATATGTGTTTAGTATTTTTTACTAAGCCTTTCTTGGTGATGGTTAGGGTCAACATTCGATGGATCATATGGTTAAAGAGGCTATCTTATGTTGATAGAAGTAGCCCGACGTATTCGTATCCTGTCAGTATCCGTAGACTTCCTGCAGACCTCCCTCTAATTCTAGAGACGTTTTTACTTTAGTTAATAATAAATCTAAGAACGATAGTTAACCTTCTCTTTCTACGTCGACAGTAAACTGTATATTTCTGTGAACTTCATTATAAGTAGACAGTGTTGACTCTAAGTGTTGATCACTTCTGCTTATTATTTGACCATGAAAATATTACTGATGAATGGATATAGGTAACTTTCCAGTGGACTTCCCTTCAATTGCTCATGGAAAGCCTTTCTATAAGTAAAATAATTTTTTTTTTTTAGCAACTATTATAATATAGGATAGAGAGAATACATTATTGTAGCAAGTTTTCGTATACTAATAGACGTCTAATCTTAGTCCAAACAATAGTCTTACAGCATGGTAAATTAAATTCAACACTTTATAATATGCAAAAACAATAAAAAAAACCCTGTAGAGCGTTTGTCTTTCAATATAAATGTAACCAGGTAATAATTCTACCTAAGTTACTGTTAAAAAGAAAATCTGCTTAAAAAATTGTATTCCTAATAATGTAAGAAATAAAATTAGTTATACACTGATGATAAGATCCCTATAATTCTTGACAAAAATATTTTTATCTGGTTAGATTAAAAGCTTTAACTTTTCCAATATACCAATAATTATCATTATTAATGATTCTGCCTTTTTGTTTAGTAAATATTTAAACATTTTTCGCAATTTAACTTAATTTTATCATTTAATACTATTGTAGAACATAATAATTTCATGATCAATTTATAAAATCTTAATTTGAAAAGTTTTAAATACATAGATTTAATCTGTTAATATTTACCAAATCAATATTATGGTAAAAAGTTTTGTCATAAGTCCTATGGCAAAATAAATATATATATATTTTATAAGTACAAACACATATTTTTAATAAAATCTCATATTCATAAATTTAATAGGTCCTATTGAATGTCCTTATTTTATTAATATCATAAGCAAATATCGAAAAAAAAATTTTCTAAAATTTGAGAGTAAAAAAAAAATGTATAATATAAAATAAAAAATATCTCTAGATTGCGTAATATTTTTTAAATGTACTCACTTGAAGAAGGACTCTGGAAAACTTTTTATTTTTATTTTTGTTTTTTTTTATTTTTTTTTTGTTGGTTAACTATATGTACATTAGATCTTCACTCTATAAATGTGTTTGAATTCAATTCATTTGATATCAGAAAATCAATTTTAAAACAAAAAAAAAAATAAAAAAAATAAAAAAAGGAATATTTTTTTAATTCAAGATTATTGGGTAGGAAAAAAGAAAGTCATGGGAATATCCTCCAGACATATTTTTATAAAAATCTAATGATATTGAAATAATGGTTATGCATGTTAATAGAAAAATACCAATTGAAGTTAATTTTTTAGATATAAGTAAGTATACATAATTTTCTGTTGTCATTCTCTATAATAATTTTTGAAAAATTGGAATTTACGTAGTGGAGAATCTTCACCTTCTAAATATTTATTTTTCCAAATAAAGAAATGATTCAACAAAAAATTTAAAATTAAATTTATCTTTTAATTGAATGGTAAAAATAGATGATAACAACATTTTAATGAAATGTGAGCCTTGATGATATTGTTAGCATAGGAACTGATAGTCTTTAGACAGTTGTTATACCTGACGTTTCCATAGCTTGAACTTAAAATTTGGTAACATTATTCATTCAACTATGTGAGTATTTGAGTAGAGTTCCACTTTTTTTTCGAAAGACAGAATGTATAATGGCCAAAAACACCAAGAACTTAACCCATGCGAAAGAACTTTGCTTCGCACAATTACGCGCAAGTAGATAGTACATTTTTGATATCTTATGTTTAGCTCTTCTGTCTTTCTTATATATTCCTATCACCTTTTTTAGGTCTATTATCTTGATCAACGCTATTTCAGAATCAAACGAAGTGTATTCCTTTATGATATATTTATATTTTTATGAACTATACGGTCGCAAACAAATAGAATACAAAGCGAGGATTAGCCTTCTGCTAAGAAGAATCTGCACCAATCTGTATTCGATCTATCAATTTTGAACAGATGCTTGTTAAATGGATCTGTGGTAAACCATGTCACTTCTGATTACATGATTCAATCGTTGGACATTGAGTTTAAAAAATGGCTTAGACGATGGCGTAGGTCATTGGCAACTATCTCAAATCTTTTGAGTTTCTCTAATTTTCCACTTTTTGGAAAAATTTTTGTAGGTAGGCATTTGAACGAGCAATACTTGGCTCTGTTAATTCTAAGAATTAACTCAGTGACTCTGTTTTTTTCCGCTAACTTTATTAAGATTTTATAACAGCTATAGATAAGCTTGGATTTAAAACTTGAGGAAGCCACAGTTTTTAAAACGGCTTGGCTATCTAAAATTATGGATATGTTTGCACCGTTGTGTCTTCTTTTACTTCATTGTAATGCAGAGACCTCGATGGCATATATGTTCAAAACCTCTTGTGGTGTTTTGCAAGTGCTCCTCTAAACTTGAAATTTGGTCCAAATACACCGGCACAGGTTTCTTCGTCGGTTTTTTTAGCCATCAGTATATTATACCGAAGCTTCTGGAGATAAGGGTTTTATTAAATCTTTAACTGCATCCCTTTTAGGTATTAGGATAGTCAACTTCCTGCGGCAATCAAATACTTTTGTTATATAGTCCTACATTTCAATTGCTTCGGTTCCTAGTTAAATTTGCTCCAAAATCATGCTGTATTATGGTCTTACGTGTTTGAGGTTATTTGTTAGATGTAGCCAAGTACAGATGAATTGGCGAGAATTTTAGGAGTTTTTCTAGGGCTTAAGTGGGGCATATATTGAATGCTCCAATATTACCAGGGCATTCTATTCTCTGTATTTTAGTAAGCTTGGCGCGTGCTTTGGTCTATTATATTTTATCCCACCATAAAAATGTCAAGATATTAGAGGTTTTATTAAAAACTTATAGAGCTATAATAGTCATCTGTGGCGATAATCCCTTATTTATTGCAGAACAATACCTTTTTTCTTTTAGAAACTTTAGATTGCATTTTAAAACAATTTGAGGTACAGACGTGGTCAGACATAATAATTTCCGAGTAGAAACCTTATCGCTGTGAAATTTACAGTGAAGAAAATAATCATACCAGTAATTTTCACGTTAGATAAATTTATTTTGAGTAAAGAACCGTTATTGTTATAAGAATTTCCCGGATAAAACTCATTATCATAGAATTTTCAATTTTAAGGAGTGACCAGCTTTTGGAGCTCCATTCTCCAAGTTCTGTCCATACTCGTTAAGAAAACCTTTTTATAATTTACTTTATTTCCTTGGACTAACAGACCAAGGAAATCTGGGCCCTGACTTACCAACGTACTCCATTTTCTTACCATCACGTACCGATATTTCGTCTCGCCAACGATAATTTGGTCTGCGTCGATGTCTTGTACTTTCGGGCCTGGATTCGAAGATTGTCTTGGCCGGAAATTTCTCTTAATTGCAGCATCCGCTGCAGGTAGCTGAGTCACTGTAAATTTCACTTGACTTTAATTTTCGTGACTACGTACACCTCATTATACGGCTCATTGAGTTCGGTATTATATCTTCCCCGCCAGACCCCATCATTGTTTTCAGCGCCACATATCCGGTGAAAAATTTTCTTTTCAAAGACACCAAGTGCATGCTCACTTCCTTTGAGCAGGGCTCATGATTCTGATCCGTAGAGCAGAAGTTGGAAAATGAGCGTTTTGTATATTTGAACAAACCGAGGTGGCAACGGTTTGCAAGGGTTTTTCTTCACCGTACCTCCACATTGATATTGTTGGAACGCTAGTTCCGAGGTTGGTAAACTCCTGAACTACCTCGAAATTATATGTTTTGACAGTGATGTTTTTCTTATTTACTTTGAGACTAATTTTTTTCGCTCTTCAATTTGGGCAAAAGCCTCGATAATCGCTCGTTGCTATCTAGCGATGACATCAATGTCATCGGCATACCCTACTTATGAAGGATTTATTAAGGCTAAGACATCATGCATTCTTTATTATTTTCGATATGTTTTTCTAAAATAAAAATTTTCCACAAAAAGAATACAAAATTCTCAAGTAATGATATTCTATGACAATTATTGGAAATATTATATTATCCGTATGAGACTAACACAAGCACACCATACAGCACAATTATATCAAATAATGTGTCTGTTAAATAGATTTAATAATGGGTGTCATATTTTTTTTCTTCGAAAATCAAAAATAAATAATTAAATATGAGCTACACTACAATCAAAAATGATATATTTTTTAGATCTATTAAAACTTGTAGTAATTTAAAACAATTTTCAAAATATTTAAAGCGAAATAAAATTAAAATTTTCTATACGGCCATTTTATTCTATGAAAATTTATTCTGTGCACTTTTCATTTGAAATAAATTCAATTCAAGAAACTAGGTGTAGGTATCGGTGATATAAATACATTTTGGGTTTTCCCTTATATTTTATATAAACCTCAAATCCTAAGCTAACAAAATAAAAAGTTTATGATTTTCGCAATTAAAATAAAAATATATAAAATTTAATAAGGTTTTTAAGAGTATTATAAAAGGGATACTGACATTAAATTGAACCACAGAGTATATTTATTTTTATTTAATTAAACTTGAACTTTTTTTACTTGTTTAAAATCAAACCACATTTTCTTTGTTCTGGTAACCGAAAATTTTTTCTTATAGAGAAGAAATTTTAAGTAAATGAATAATGACTTATTAGTAAATTAAGTAAACATCACTGCATTAATTCTAGGGAAATTAAGTTCCGCATATCCAATAACAAACTAATTATTAAATTGAAGTTCAATAACGTTCGCTATGGAGACAATCGCGGGCATATTTAAAACATAACAAAATGCGAACTGTAAGGCAAATATGTGACTACACGTTAATAAATAAGCAACGCTGGGTGGTGTAGATTGGTTGACCGTCTGTCTTTCAACCAAAATGCCCCAAGATTCCTCACCAAGCAGTAAAAAAAAATGTTTTAAGGGTTTTTCGACCTGGTCTAGTATCCTTTGTCATTGAACAAGAACATGAAAAAAAAACCAATAAAAAAAACGTAGTGACAAAAACAAAGACTTATTCAACATACCGGATATTGTCCGTTGGAGTCGAAATAAGCGAAGAAGTTGGAGAGATCGTGGAAAGAGAATGACAGAAGGTCAAGTGGCGTGAGCATGAATGTAATGAATGGATGGTATGTATCTTGTACATTGTCATCACAAAATTTGGTGTAGAGGATTAGACAAATTGAAAAAACAAGTAATTAATACATAATTGAAAAAGAATTGAATTGAATAAAGTTGGTTTTGCACCACTGTTCTGCGCTAGGGGTTTAATTTTGCTTCATGTTATATTGTTATTCTCTATTTTTTTATGGACTAATCTGCGCCAAATTTCGGGCGGTCTATCTTATCCTCTTTTACCCTGTGGATTTCTATACCTGTCTTGCTATATAGTTCGTAGGTCCCCTAAGGGTATTTTCCTACTTCCTTGTGTTCTTCTTGGTTCTTGTTTGCCGAATTCTCAGAGTTCATTGTTTCTAAATTGTTCTGGCAAGAATATTTTTCATATAATGCGCAAACATTGGTAAGTGTAAACCTTATTTTTCTCATATAATTCGGATTTATCAGTCATGCTTCGCTACCACACGATAAGGTTGATTTCACATAGGCATCATATATTCTAAGTTTCATGCCCGTAGCGATGTGAAGTTGTCTTCACACAGTACACAGTCCTCGAAACTGATTCTGGCTAATTTTAATCGATTTTCCCGTCTTCATTAGTGCATCTCCTTGCTGTAACAAAGGTAACATGTTTCTGTGTCATCTTCTGTTACTTCGTTGTTGATTTTACCAACGGGGGCACTATTTTTTTGGTTGATTCTTTGGCATTTTGTTTTGTTGATTTAAAGGAATACATATAAGTTAACCTAGAAGAAAATATAATTACAAAAAAGACAAAAAACGATTGAACCCATTGAAATCCCAATTAGAAAAGTCCAAGAATTCAAAATTTAATTTTAATCCTATTTTGATTGTTATCCCGAAACTCAAAATCGTCAGAGGTAACGCAGACAGTAAGGTTAATACTTAAAAACCAAACACTATTTTTAAAGACAGGGGTGCACTGCCCTAAATTTCCGATACCAATTAATTTATTATATATTTTTTGTTTTGGGATTTTGTGATGGGAAATTTTGGCGAACAGGCTTCAAAATGTGCTAAACATTTATGTGTGTTTGGTCATCAAAGAAACACGTAGGTATACTTCTGGCCAGTTCGTCAAATAAGTAGTTATGCGTTAGCTACGAGTGTCTGCAACCTTTAAGGTGGATTTCTATATGTGCTGATTCACCATCACGGTTGATTTTGATAGCTAAATATTAAATAACCAATCAACAACTGTCACACATACCAAGATAATTAAGATATATAATATATGGCAAGACAATAAATTCAAATACAGCAAAATGTTGTATTGTAAATATAAAATTTGAGAATATAAATAAATAATTTATTATTTAAATTTGTGTTAAAATTTATAACATTTTAAAATAATATAAAAAAAATGTTGATTTGAATATATTGATTTATTGTCAAAATAATATTCCAGTGTATGCATGCATGCATGGCATAGATAAAAGATTTACCAGCATATGTGGAAATCCTCCTTTAGTCTCTACAGTCTAAATCAATGCTTTTCCAACCTGCCATCCAGTCCAGTTCACATACTTCATATGCGTGTGAAACATTTCTTGCAATAAGCCTTTTCGTTAACTCTGAAGGACGAAAGACTGAGGGTTGGTAAAAATAAATCGAGGGTTGATTAAAAGAAAAGTAATGTTCGACTACCGTCAACTACTGAAATCCAGATTCCTATTCGTAGAATTTTTTTGCAAGCCTGTCAGCTTACTCATTACCAGTTATGTTGGTGCAGTTGAGCCTTCTGCTTAATGTGTAAATTCTTGGGTCCTTTAAATTGTTGAATGTGTTGCGGTAAGTGAGGAAAAATCAAAAATAAGAAGAACAAGTATTCAGTTAAATTTGCTTTATTGGTACACAATTAGACACATTTAATTTGTTAACTAAATAGATTCAAAAATACCAATAAATCCTTCATTATATTTCGTCATACTTCCCTTTCATTATATTAATTAAGGGTCACCCCCGAAATCCCGAAAAAAAATCTCGAACTAACAAAAACCTCGAAAAAAAAAATCTCGAATTAACAAAAATCTCGAAAAAAAAATCTCGAATCAAAATTATTAGGTATGCATAGTTTCAAAAAGCTATCTTAACCGAATTTTTTTTAAATTTTGAAGAAAGGTACGTCATGACGCCGCAAAGTGTAAGTTCTGCAAAGTGTTGGTTAGCGATTATGGCATTAAGGGTTCATTAGGTCACTTTGACAATTTGGGGGCTAAATTCACTTAAGTCGATATAACTCCTAAACTATAAAGTTAGGGCCTTTAAAGGCTTAAAAGAAATATATTAACATACTGGGTTGCGTACATTATTCCAAACAAAAAATTCCATTTCCATAATTCCATTTCCAGAATTCAAAAAATAAATTAAAAAAAAAAAAATTCCAAAGTTTCAAAATTTCAAAAATAAATATTTATGTCAAGCTTTTTTCTAAATAACATAAACAACTGTATAATAGTGAAAATAGTCGAATATTTTCCTTTTAATTTAACTGATATGCTTACCACACAGATATGCGTATTTCTATAATTAAATAAACAACTGTTGTACAATTCTTGATGTGTATATCAAATAGAATTACTTACTATAGAAAAAAAATGTCGAATTAAAAATGCTGAATAACCAAATGTTGAAAAAACATGTTGACTTTCGTGAACTTGGCTCACGTAATGAATAACGCTTAGAGAAACTTTCAAAGAGGTCTAAGTCCCAGAATTTGAGATCAAAGGTCATAGAAATTTTTTTTTCCAAACTTGCCAGACGTAATTAAGGCGCTTTAGAGAAATTATTGGAGAAGTCCAGCATCCCAGAAATTAGGTATAATATATTCTAGAAAGAGGGATATATCCCCCTTTTTACATCCAACAGCGGCTACGAATAAAAAAAATTAAGGTAAATATTCTGGAAAAGGGATATATGCCCCTTTTTACATCCAAGAGCGGCTACGCATAAAAATAATTAAGGTAAATATTATAGAAAAGGGGATATATCTCACAAACGATTTTATTCTGTAAATAAATGTTATTAAAAAATCTCAAATTCGAGATTTGAAATTCGTGATTTTTTTTTTCAATATATTTTTTTTAAGATTTTTACTTTCCAGAGTTTTTTTTTCGAGATTTTTTTTCGAGATCTTTTTTTTTCTAGATTTTGGTTCGTTCGAGATTTTTTCTTTCCAGATAATGGAGTGATCCCATTAATTAACTCTAATAACTTTCTTTATTTTAAATATCGATATTATATCGTACAAATTTAAAGAAGGCGTTAACCTAAAAACTTATTTTTTTTTTAATTAAAATGGTTATCGAAATGGTTTTAAATAAAAAATGAATTTTTCAATTTAATTTCCGGATTTTAATTAAATTGAAAAAAATTAATTAAAAAATATTATATCAAAGAAATAAAAATACAATTACTAGGTATTGCACGGTAATTTGAATTCTATCATGGAAAATATTTAATTTATTAATAATTATTACAAATTAAAAACTTTCACATAAAACAAATTTGAAAAATATTGGAAATTAAAATGATTATGGTAAAAAGTAAACAAAAAAAAAGTTGGTTGAAAAAGTTTAGAATTGAAATTAAATTTATTGAAATAAAAATAAAAATACAAACAACAAAAAAATAATATTGAGAATTAAATAAAACACAGAAGATATCAATTATGTTGGCTTGGAAATGAAAATGACAACGATATTTAATATTTTATTAAATAAAAGCTTTGATTTATTTTCACTGGATGCATTTTTCATATGTGATAAAGAAAATAATATTGTGTTTTTTTTTTTATTTTAATTTATTAGTATAAACACTATTTAGAAAGTCATAAGAAATAAAAATTAAAGAAAAACAATTCAATATTAACTAAAATTCATTATGAATTATATAACTTATTAAATATATTCTTTAATATATTATCAACATTATGAATAACCTTAGATAAAGAATTAAACAGATGAAGGCCTTTGTGGAATAACACAACGATATTAACACAAAGATATATGCAAAGTAATGGAATAAAAATTTAGTAAAGACAAACCAAAGATTTTGTTTAATAAAACATCTTCTTTATTTTTTAATGTACTTATTAAGACCAATAAAAAATTTTACTCTATATTTTACTTATTAATTAAAAGCAGTTTTTTGTGTCATCAAAAATGTATGCTTAAAAGATTTTATAAAGAGGAATTCACTTGTTTTTTTTTTGGAAAAAATGAAATTAATATCTTTTCAAATATGTATATGTATACCAGTATACGTATATATTATATACATATTTACTTACAAATATATTTGATTTAATCGAATAGAGAATTTTCCAGTTTTATACTTTCCATATTATCATTATTTTTTACACTACGCAATGTTCATTTTATATGACACAAATGTCATGTCCAGTAAATGAAATTGAATGCCATATGCAAGTCAGAATTATTTTTTATTACAATTTAAAATGAAATGAAAAATATTTTTTTTTTTTTCAAATAATATTTTCTCTCTCAATTTTGTTTTTTTTTTGTTTGTGAAAATTATTTCAATTATTTTTTATTTAATTTCACTTTGGTTGTAAGATATTAAAGTGTTAAATTATAATTTCAATTCAGTTCTATAAAATCTAAAAATATCAAAACTAAAAATGGAGTTCATTGAGGGTTAGACAGGATATTCCAAAAGAAAAAATAAAAGATGAAAATATTATGGAAACAAAGGATAATCCTGTTATAATAATTTGCAATAAAGTGTAATTTTAATTTTATTGTTTTTGGTTTTTGGAATAAGGGCACTATATAGGCCAACGTTATATAGCCTAACTCCATTGAACCATTCCTAATACAATCTGAATATACTGTTAGTAAGAAATTATTAGAAAGTTATTCTAAGTGGTTTAAGACTTAACAATTTTGGTTAGTAACAGAAGGATATAGAATAATTGGAAAAAAAACATTTTTTAATGACAAGATAAACATTTAAGTTTATTGTATTCTTTGTTTTTTTTTTACCGCTTTACTTTCTAGAAACTGCGTATATGTTATTGCCATGGTAGTAAAATGTTGGGTACTGCAATTTTAGATATTTACTGCTATCTGAAATTATGGTGTATGCTGGCACCTTTTTGTGCCCTCTTTTAGTGCATTTAATGCCAGTACCTCGATGGCATAGATTTCAGCTTGAAAAACAATGGGATATGTACCAAGTGCGACGGTAAATTTGTTTTAATCCATTTAAGAAATTTAAGATGTTTAAGATGTAAGATGTAAGAAATTTAAGATCTTGTACAAAATTGATCAATATTCAAAGATAATTACAATTTATTTATAGCAGTATTCCCTTTGCTTGCATCGAGAAAACTTCTAAAGTTATTAAAAGAAATTATTTTGTTCGTACAACATATTATAGAAAAATAATTGTAATTTACAACATTAAAATTAATTATTTGAATTCCAAATCTCAAAATTATTCGAAAAAGGAAAAGAATTTCAAATGAAATTAATGTGGCTTTTTTGCAAAAAGACACAAACATGGCGAAAAGTTTTAAAATAAATAATAACAGTGATTTTGACAATTCACAAAAAAAAAAGAAAACTTCTGAGAGTAATTACTACTTACCTCTACAAACTATTGATGATGACAATGAAAGCACGTGTATGGAGGACGCATGCGAAAATAATGTTGAAAACACTGATTCTAAGAAAAATGGTCCACCACCAATAACTATAATAAAACAAAAAATTTCAACAATTCACGAATTTATGAAAAAAATTGGTGTAAATGATTATTATGTCAGATCCATTTCAATTGGTATAAAACTGTATTGTAACACAAATGAATCTTACACAAAAGCACTCGACGAACTAAAAATAAACAATCTAGAGTTTTTTACATATGAATCGAAAAGCACTAAGCCACTAAAATTTGTATTATCTGGATTGGACAACTACAATTGCACTGATTTGAAGAATAACTTATTGGAAAAAGGTTTAAAATGTTTGGATATCAAATCAATAAATAAAAACACTAATTTATATAATGATTTACAACTATATATTGTATATTTAGAAAAAAATTCAATTAAGTTAAACGAATTACGTAATAAGTTTACTTATATATTCAACACTAAAGTTAGATGGGAACGTAAAACCACCAATAAAAAAATCACACAATGTTACAATTGCCAGATGTTTGGCCACGGATCACGTAACTGTAGCGTAAATACAAAATGTGCTTTCTGCGCTGGCAGTCATTCAACTACTGACTGTACAAACAAAGAAATTAAAAAATGTGCTAATTGTCACGGTGAACATCATTCCACTGATAGTATTTGTGATAATAAGAAAACATATATCTCTCTTTTGGGTCGCAACAATAAAGTAAGACAAAATACCTCAGTGTCAAACAACAACAACAATGCAACTATGAGTAAAAGTAATTACAATGTACTTTTTCCAAACACTCTTTACTACAAGACAAACAGCAATAGTAACAGCAATAGTAACAACAACAACAACAATAATAGAAGCACATATTCATTACCTTACAATGTTGTATGTAGATCAAACTCTTTTTGGGAGAACAACAATAGTAACACTGCTGCAAGTATAAGCTGTCATAACAATAAAATTCCAGCAGGTAGTATTAATAGTAATAATAATTTCAATAGTAATAGTAGTAATAATATAAGAAATAATTCAGATCTTTTTTCTGTTGATGAAATATTAAATTTAACTAATGAATTATTAAATAAATTAAGTAATTGCAAAAATAAGGCTGAACAATTTTCGGTTATAACTGAACTTTCGGTTAAATACTTATATTCAAAATGAATGTTAGTAATAAACTAAATATTTTAACATGGAATGCTAGATCTATTCAGAACAAAAACCATGAATTGTTCAATTTTATGTTACAAAATGGTATTCATGTTGGCTTGATATGTGAAACATGGCTTAACAATAATATTATCCTAAAAATTTCAAACTTTAATATATATAGGAAAGATCGTCTTACAACAAGTGGTGGCGGTGTAGCAATAATTATTAGAAAAGATATTAAGCATAAACTAATTGAACCTTTAAAGTTGGATTCAATAGAAAATATTGGTATAGAGGTAACATTAAATGATAACAAGAAAATTAAACTTTTTTCTGTCTATTTTTCCGGCACTAAAAATTACATAAGTAGCCTGAACGTAAGAAATCTTAATAAAAATGACTTCAAAAAAGATCTACTAAAAATTTCAAGAACTACAGGTGACTTCATTATAGGAGGCGATATAAATTGCAGGCAACAGAATGTGGAGATGTGCCCGGGCTAATAGTTGGGGAAATATTTTATATCAGTTATTACTAAGTGATAGGTTCACATTATTATATCCTTTTGACCATACCTATATTCCTTATAATAGTAATTCACTACCTTGTACACTAGATATATTTTTAACTAACATACCAGAATATTGCTCCCAACCTATTACAATTAATGATCTGTCATCTGACCACTTGCCGGTTACTTTAAACGTTAGCAAACAAACTATATCACATGATCGTACTTATTTGGATTTTAACAATGCAAATTGGTATCTGTATCAGAAGTTTCTTAAAATGGAACTAAATACCAATAATAATGATTCTGTTGACTATTGTTACCAAATAGACAATATGATATCTAATTTAAACAACAAAATTAAAAGAGCAACTGAATTGGCTGTACCCATGAAAATAGTCAAGCAATACACCGAAAAATTACCTGACTATATAATAAATATAATCAGGCATAGAAACACTGTTAGGAGAAAGTGGATGCGTAGTCGTAATGTAATTTTTTATGCTCAATTACAACACTTCAACAATTTTTTAAAACATAAAATAAGTGAGTTTCGAAATATGAAATGGTCTAATACTCTTAAGCACTTGAAAAAATCGTCAAAACCTTTTTGGAAAATTTCAAAAGTTTTAAAAAATAAAAATAAATTTATAGGTACTCTAAAGGATGACAGTAACACATTTTACACGAATATTGATAAAGCAAATGCATTAGCTAAAAATTTTTATAACAAACACGCCGTGAACAACAACACAAGCGACCATGATACAAATCTTATGGTGGAGGAATCTGTAAGCAAAATTGATCAAGCTGAAATAGAATCCTTTGAACAAATTGAACTGAAATCTGTCAATGAAATATTTGCCCAATTAAAGACTAAAAAATCTGCAGGTTCAGATCACATATCTAATTTATGTATCAAAAAATTACCATTAAACGCAAAAAGATATCTAATTTTGATTTACAATTCTTGTTTAAAACTAGGTTATTTCCCGAATATATGGAAAGAAGCTCATATTATTCCGACTCTTAAGCCTGGAAAACCGATGGAGGAATTAAGTAGTTTTCGGCCTATCAGCTTACTATGCAGTTTCTCAAAAATATTTGAAAAACTCATAAAAATTAGACTGGAAAAGTTTATTTCAGCTAAAAAAATTCTTCCAAACGAACAGTTTGGATTTAGGGTAAAGCATAGTACCATTCACCCTCTTCTACGTGTCAAAAATTATATTAAATCCAACTTAGAAGAACGCAAATCTATTGGTCTAGTAGCGCTTGACATAAATTCCGCCTTTGACACTGTGTGGCACTCTGGCTTGCTTCATAAATTAGAAGTGTATAAATTTCCTATATATTTAATTAAAATCATACAAAACTTTCTTCATCAAAGAGTATTTCGTGTGATATTGAATAATACATGCTCCAATTTGTATGAAATTAAAGCAGGAGTTCCACAAGGCTCGGTACTTGGCCCAATTTTGTACAACACTTACACTGCAGATATCCCTAGGCTAGAGTTTACAAAAATATCAGTATTTGCTGATGACACTGCAATTTACTCTGCTGGCACTAATCCCAATCACATATTAACAAACCTACAAAATTCACTCAATAAGCTCTCTAGTTATTATGCAAAATGGAGAGTAAAAATTAATGCTTCCAAAACAGTATCAATTTATTTTACGAAAAAAAGGAAAGCCTCTCTTTTACCTTCTATACCATTAAAACTGCAAAATGACGAAATTAACTGGGCCGATACTATTAAATACCTAGGCATTACCTTAGATAAAAGGCTAACCTTTCAAAAGCAAACTTCTAACACTATTGATAAAATTAACAAATGTACTCGCATGTTGTATCCCCTTATTAACCGAAAATCAATCTTATCCACAGAAAACAAATTGATACTTATTAAGGTAATTTTTCAACCAATAATGTTATATGCGGCACCAGTCTGGGGAGATTGTGCAGCTAGTCATACCAAAAAATTGCAAATTGCGCAAAATAAACTTTTGAAACTTGTATTCAATCTTCCCAGATGGTATTCAACCAAAAAGCTGCATGATAAAGCCAGCATGAATACAATTTTAGAAAAAATAAGTTATTTAACTGTAAAGTTCCACTCGGAACTGTTCATGTCAGAAAATCCTCTGATCAGAAATTTAAATTAAGTTAAAAAAAAAAAAATTAGGCTAGTTTAGTTCGTACGTATAGATTTTACTATAGATAGGTTTTACTGTTTAAGTTAGCGTTAAGTTTTACAAAACAAAAATTCAAAAAGGTTTTTCATCTCCAATTTTCCTTTAAATTTATAGTATTAAACTCGAAAACTTCTAAATAAAAATAAAAAAATACAAATCAACTGTAGTAAAGATAATTATATATCTGTATCTAAGTAAATAGTTTTAAAAGAATTAATTGTACAATATATGGAGCATAATAAATAAATAAAAAAAAAAAAAAATTTATTTATATACTCTCATACGACCCAAAATGAAGTACAATTTTCATATGTGAGCTGGCGCATCTAGTAATGCGTTAAAACATTAAGATCAAATCCAAAAACGGGCATCTACATTTCGGAAATTCGTTTTACCAATGACCCAAATATAAATGCTCATCGGAGCTCCCTTCCTTCTTGATAGATATCTCGTAGGTACGGGCACATGGTTAGTGCAAATTAAATCTGTATTACCTCTACTTAAGCGCTGTCCTCGTGAAACACAGAGAGCAGTATGTGATCATTCTTACACCGTAGAAATCTATAGATGGTAGAAATTTTGGCAATTCTTTTATAGCCCAAGATCCCGAATGTGGAACCAAATTCCATCTCATGTGTTCCACAAACATGATCCATTCTATATTTATGACCTTCATAAATTCAAAACGAACATTAACACTTCGGTGGCAATTGCCCTCCTTCCCCTATGTCCTTCTCCTTTCCTAAATTTCCTTTCCCACACTGGTCAAACATACCAAAATTGTATAAGAGATATTTTGGCTATGTTTCGCTTTATTTTATTTTGTGTCAATAACGTTAACACCTGTTCCATCTTTTAGCTATATAAAACTTCATTATTAAACATTTTTGGTTTTGGAACAGCAAAACAGATGTGTTGAAAATATTTTATTAATTCTATTCAAATATGTTCAATATTTATATTTGAGATTGGATTTACGGTATTTAAATTTATATTTTCAATATAACAATGATTATATTAAATGCTTGCTAATTTTATTTATATTTTTTTTATATTTCTATTTTTTTTTTGTTATTAATTACAATATATAAAAATAACCATTTGTTTTTTTTTTTTATTAAATTAATTTTATAATTATCTAAACTAAATTATCAACAGACTGTAATATTTTCTATGTTTAATAATTTTTTTATTTTATTTCTTTTATTGCAGGAAGGACTACAGTAGTTAATAGTTAGAAACAGCAATTATTCCAGTCATTCAAAATGATGTTAAAGGAAAATATGGGAATAAAAATGAAAATTCTAGGAATAAAAAAATATTTAATTAATAGTAATTAGACTAAAGGTATTGCAAGAAATTGTTACAAATAAATGACATTGAGAAAAAAATAGCAGCAATAATAGAAGTAATAAAAACGAAGAACAACGAATGTCGAAAGCAATTAAAGGAATATTTTACACATCAAGTCTTACAATATTAATTAATTATATTACAATTATTATTGTAAATTTAATTCAATTGGATATAAATCATTTGATTATGGTACCTACCTGTCGTATAAAATAATATTTGTTAAAGTGCAGAGATTTGAGAAGAAAGTCTCTTCACTTTAATAGGAACAATTTTGTTTTAATATAATTACAGTGAATGTGCTAAACAGAAATGAGCTATAGATTTTGCAAACTAAAGAATTTATGTAGTACTCAAAATTATTCAAAACTTGGATTGAAAGAAGTTTTTTGATTAATTTTAAGTATACTTTTTATTACTTGCTTTTTTAGTATATATTAGTATATATATTTTGTTTTATTTCTACGTTTTCTTTACAAACTATCATACTGTAATTTTAAAAATTGATCAAAAAATTAGTTATCGCTAAATTTTCATAGCAATGTATACAAAAATTTTAAACGTATTTACATTCTATGTTTGATTTTCATCACACATTTGGATACTAAAAGGCCATATAGACAACCCTTCATTTGTAGATTAAAGCCTCACTTTCTAGATAGTGTTTTGATTTCCTGCCAATTGGTCTGAATGGGCTTGGTTTTTTCTCCACTTTCGGTACGAATACTACTTTTACCTCAAAACAACAATTTGAAATGTGGCCTAGATCTAGACAACTTTGAAAAATTGTTTTGAGTTTGGGAGAAGTGGTACTAAAGGATTGCTGCAATTAAGCTGGATAAAAAATCATCCGATTCTTGTCACTTGAGTGGCTTGAAACTTTTCATAGCCAGCATTGCAATCCGGAGTGTGTTATTACTCTTTCTAATCAAAATCAGAGTGTTGGATACCACTTGGTGGATTGTGTATTGTAAGCCGCCGAGGAAATGAGTTTATAACAGCAGCTTCAAATTCAATTGTAATATATTATTTTTGCCATACTCTGTTTTAATCTTGTTAATTTTTAGCCGGGGCATTCATCTTAGAGAGCAGATGATTATTCAATAATCTAAAATATATTTTTTTAATTCGCCAAAGAGTCTATTGTAAGAGTCCCAGAGTTGATTTATATAGACAACCTTAAGAAAATCTGTCCTATTTGTTAAGATCATTTACAGCTTATCGAAGCATACTATGTAATAGATATCACTGCGTATTATAATATATGTATTTTCAATTACTAGTTTGTAGTTTATTTTCTTTTATTCAATATGGGAAGTAGGATTGAGTTTTATGTGGCTTTTTTTTAAATTAAAATTCATGAATTTTTTTCAAAAAATTACGCCTTTGATGCAATCAGTCTTAAGTGATGACTTTAGCTTAGTCGCCCTTGCTGATGTAAAGAATTAACTGTCATAAAAATATTTTCTTTTTACCATTCTAGGGATGTGGAGAAAATCCCAAAAAAAAAAAATTTGTCACATGAACAAAATTTTCAAAAAAGGCAATCTGCCCACATTATTTTTTTTTTTTTGTTTATACGAGGGTGGTGGGATTCTTCAAAAGACACAATGAGCCCCGTAGCTTGACATTGTCTGTGGGATTCTTACCCACCTTTGAGTTGTTTCCTAGGAGTGTACATTTTCAAGATCTGGTATTCAAATAAAAAATTTAGGATATAAAATGCTTTGCAATCATGTAGCACATTTTTGGTCTTTAAGATTTTGAAACACAAATAGCTCTTAGGATACGTACGCAATCATGATCTGAACTTTTATATTCAAATCAAAAATTTCAAATATAAATTCCTTGCACATTCAGTAACAATCAAATCTAAATTAAACGCAGGTACTGATTTTAGTTATAATGCCTCTTCTTTATCTTCTCATTCTTTCGAAACACTATTTTTTATTCACATTGTTTTGGCAATTCCCGTTAAAATTACGAAGAAGACTTTAATGAAGTTCTCAAATGTTTACTATTTTTAAATTTATTTTACTTTATAATGTTTTGCATCCTTCCTTACATACAGTATTTTTTCATGTGAAACATTTCATAACTGGTTTTGTTTCCTACAACATGATATAGTGCAGGTCCCAGAATACTCTATTCAAGTGAAATTAAAATAAAACAAAAACCTTCATGTATTAAAATATGTATCATGTACTTAATTTTTCATGTTAAAACAAAATATTATCACGATCTCGTGACACTAATACCTATAAATATTATATTTTACCAGAATGAGATTAAAATTTATTAGACCTTGAAGCAAATAATAATATTATTTCTGTCCATGGTGAAATCAATTTTTTTTTGTTTTTAATTTCAATAAAACACTGCTTATGGGCTTATGGTGTAATAACAAAAAGTGTTTTGTGTTTGCTCTTTTATTGTTCATAAAGCTATGCATTCAGAATCCATAATTAACTTTCTCAATCATATTCCAATTTTCATATTCAACTCAATGGCTTTATATTAATAGAATTGAGGGAAGTTCCAATAATAACTTTATTGTATTATTTTTAGTAAATATTTTAAATTCAATTTTTTTTTATTCTTTTTATAAATCCATTTTATTTTATTCCATTTTTATAGCAAAGTTAGGTTAATAATTTTTGTTTTAACATATTTTACTTTTCAGATTTAAAAATTTTGATATGAAATGAATGTGGTATTATGGAAAAATATCCCTTAAAATATTATAAATTAACTGGCAAAGTATGCTAAAACGCGTGTCGGATAATTTATAACATAGAGGTTGAAGCTTAAGTCCTTTATGATTTTGTTTTCATGTTAAATACTAATATTTGAAAATTATTTTACTAATTTTTCTACAACTATTTCCAATCTGACTGGGTGGACCAATTCTCCAATTGTTTTTAGTTAGATGCAGCTCTTGATGTTTCTTAGCCAAGTTCATCTGCTTTCTACCGAGGTTACTTGCCTTCGGATCTCCATTCGATAACTATTTAATTACGTTGATGCTAATTAGAAGTATTCGGTATAGCTTGTCTGCATTTGATGGCTATCATATCAACCTCAGAGGTTGTGAATCTGTATATATAATATATTCTAAGTAAGTCCCGATAGAACAACATTCAAAAGTTTTTAATTTATTTAATATTTTTATTTTTATAGTACAAGTTTCTACAAAATATAAATGTACTTAACAAAAATATCACTTTAAATAGCTAAATCAGATTTTAATGTTTATATCACTGTTGCAGAACACTATTTGATGTCATTTTATTTCTGAAGTTTTCAGCCGTCATACCTTTAAGAACTAAATGTAAACTTGTTAAGTCACTGCCACACTTTTTGTATTGTGAAGTTTTGTACTCATCAATGAGTGCTATTTAATGATAGTTTAAGATTAAATGTTATCTTCAATGCATGTACGAGGTATGTCACTAACCGTCGTAGATATGTCAGCATCTGTAATGTCTCTAAGAGTGTTCTAGACTGCACATTTAATTATTACTTAAATTTTAAATATGTCTGCTTTTTATTCAATGTTATATCTTCCGGGTTTCCTTCTTATATTTATAATAAACTTGATTTCGGAAGATGGCTGAGATCTATCTCAATAAATATCCCCATCATTGTAGATTGAGACACTTATCTTTTTTTGTTAAGGTAGTATCTTTGTGGAATTCACTTTCGATTGTTATAAGGCGTACTTCTACACACCGTTCATTTAGTCGACTTTGTTTCGAGTACCTATTTTAAGAGTTTCTAATGAGTAATGTAATTTTTGACATAGCTAGCTATTGTAATTTTATTCTCAATTTTTCTTATTATTTTTTTCATCTTATTTTTATTTAATTTTGTATATTTTAGTTTAAGTTTCTATTTCCTATTTTCTATTGTATTTAATTTCTTTTTAGTTATAATATTATTTTTTATTCACCTAACTTGATCATACACATTGTAGAGACTAATCGTACATACATAAAAGTAACATACATAAAAGTAAATAAATAAATAAATAAATTTCTATTCTACACCTTATCTTGTTCTACAGTCTGATCCTTTTCAAGCCAATAACCCAAATATTAACGTTCGTTCGATTACGATATGTTATCTATCGAAATGGTGTCGATCTTAATCAAACTGTTTTTTGTACTCACTATTATACTTTCTAATTTTAATGTTTAGACCATGAAGTTTACTGTCCCGGTGAATTTCATCAACCAGATTCATTGGAGATCATTTAAGTTGTTAGCTAAAATCGTTTTATTATTAGATATTTTGCTCAAATTAAATAATAAATTTTAGTTTAATTTAAAATACACACCGGGTGACCACTATGCCGGAAAACGTGATAGGTTTCGTTTTCGACACTCTGGGTCTATATGGGTTAATTGGCAAATTATCAATTTTACTTAATTAGATAGTTTATTTTATTTATAATTATAGATTGTCTACATATTTTTCATATTGAATTATTTACGGTTTGATGTTAGCTTAGTCTTAATTTTCTCGCAACTAGTAAGTTATGCATCCCATAATGAGCACATTTGCAATAGAATAAATGATTAAGAAGTTTTATAGGTATCAATTAGAATCAAGATAGAAAGTTTAAAAGAATCAATTTGGTTTTTAACGATATAACAATATCACCGTGAGGTGAAACCCATGTAGACAATTGTGTATTTGGTAAACAGAACCATGTGTTAACTGTTTTAAAACTCTGTTGTTAACGAAATTGTGTTAAACGGTTCATTGTTTTATTCCTTCCTGCCAAGTGGTAGGTATAGTCCCACAATTTCATCAAGTTTTTTTTGACAAATTATAGCGTTAAAATCGCTAATAATGATGTTAATTTTGTGCAGTTAGGTGGCTTTAAGTAGGTTTAATTTTTTTTAAATATTTTTTAATCTCTTCAATGTTTAGATAAGTATTGTTGGAGTGTTAGCTTGGGTATAAAGAAATTTATGGGAACTTCGGTGATACGAATTCATATTAAAAGTAGTCGTTATAACAATTCATCTGTCGATTAAAACTATTTTTGTGGTATATAAGAACTAGTTTAGATAGATGATAAACTGAATTAAAAATTACTCGAATTCAAGTTTGGGCATTCAAAATCTGAAATCTTTCATATTTTTTAGCAAACTTAATTAATTGAATTATCTTTAAAGATAAGAAATATTTCATATTCAACCAATTAGACTGTACTGATGACTACTGGGTCAGTGGTACTATCCTGTATAGGTAAAATTTTGATATGAAATTGTCTTTTGATTTGATATTGACGTTAATGTATATGTTTAGTTAACACTCTTTCTTGACACCAAGTATCGTCATATTGTTGGAGTATTTCGACCAATTTACAGATATCTTGTGAGATATCTTGTGCTTATTATTACTCGGAAGAAGTAAGATCAATATTTCAACGTCAGTAAAGCAATTTAGTCAAAGAACGGTGTAAATGCAGTAGCTACATATCTCTATACCATATGAAAATGCATAGGTAGTCCAAAACTGGTTGTTGATGCAAGTTCGTTCCTAGTTAGAATGTCCTGAGCGTGCTGGTATTGCATAGTAATGCTAAAATTTCTGACGAAAACTAGCTTCCACTTATTTGATTTGCAAAAAGTTAAACATCAAAAACCTTATTTATCATCTATTTTCTCAAACTAAACCATGCCAATTTTAATCCCATCCAATTTTAAGTAGAAAACATAAAGATTATGTTAACCTAAATTTTGGCTATTTATATACAAAAAAAAAAAGTAACATGCTGAGTTGCAGTGCTCTTTAAAATTTTGCAAGTGGATCATTGTTTTGAATTTGCCCATTTCTTACTCTAACCAAGATATATATAATTTTTAGGGCTTATCATAAGTCCATTTCTTAGATTTGTAAATAGGTGTAAGATTATTATTATATAGACTTTTGAATTGGGAAATCCTTGATGCTTTCCACACGTTCCACCACTGGAGAAATCGCTTCGGTGTAGTTCTCTGACTGAGAAAAAAACAAGGTCATCAACCCTGAAAAAGTAAGCTTTAATAAACATTTGAAAAAAATATAAAAAAAATAATAATGTACAACAAATCTAATAAATGGACCAAATTTATAGGATTTTAATTAACTACGCTTTTTAATTAACTACAGATAGAGAAAGAAGTATCTAAAATAACGGAACTTTAAAGCCAAGAACCCTTTAAATAGGTTAAAACTAAGAAATTCATAATATTTCCTTATATAGTAAGAACTTGGTGTTTTTCACTATATGCAAATCGATTATTGTAATAATTGAATATATTTGAATACAATTGATTGCACTCTAATTTAATATCACTGAAATTTAATAATTTGTTGTTAAAGCTTTGCCAAACTAAAGCAAAACCAAATTGTTTCAAGGTCAATTAATAATTATTTTTATTATATTCCATTTTTTATACCATAATTTTATTTCTATTCTATGAATCGGATATAACATTCGTATTATTAAGACACACACATGCATAAAATAAAATTAATAAGTATAGGTATAAATAGAAACAACATTTGTTTTTAACACAAGAATTCTATCAATAATTTATGACCAATGACAAAAAAAATCGAAAATACGGAATTTAAGAGAATAAGAAAAGTGAAATTTAAGTGGATAAAGGTTGAATACAACCCCGATTCGTTGTCTTTAATTTCACAAAACATAAAAATGAAATATTCGGTTTAATTTCTAAAATTGATTCAGTTTGTTGATTTGAGCGTATGTAGTAGGTAGGTAGTAGTGGCTGCGGCAGTAAGCCTGCAAGTTAAAGTTATTCTGCTGAACATGACGTTTTCAACTTAAACACCTTGACTGAGTTCAAAAATTTTACCAATTCAGTAGGGCTTAAGTAACTTGTATAGTCAAAGGCTACATGCTGAGAGCACCTGTCTTTCTTTACAAACAACCTTCTGAATTTTTCGACCTGGTCCAGTACCCTTTGCCATTAGGATAAAATAAATGTAATTAAAAAGCTATTGTATGTAATTGTGTATTCCAAAATTTCTGCGTAGAAGATGTTAGGGTATTTATCTTATAGACTTGGATTTATATAAAAAAAGGTACAGTCAGATGCAGCCAGTACAGTAAAGGATACAGTCAACATTCTAAGAAAATTTGTTCCCAGAAAATTATATGAAAATTTCAAATACCTAACTGTTGTATGACATTCTGTCAATTTTTGTTGTTTTAGCGGTTTGAAAGCTTAAGTATATTAGGTATACACCTTAATCGAAAAATGATCTGGAATGATCATATATTTGTGATTTTCTTAGCCGCTGCAAGGCTTACTTCTCTCCCTGTGACCTCTTGAAAATCTAAAAAGCTTTCATACGACACAAAATGGAGTGTAATTCTCACATATGGGCTGGCGCTTCTTGTATTGGGTTAAAACATTTGGATAAAGTCCAAAAATGGGCTATTCGTCTAATCAATGATCCAAATTTGACAGCTCATCTTGTTCCTCTTGGACATCGTCGTATAGTCGGAGTTTTCTCCCTTTTTTATATTTTTTATATAGATATCTCGTAGGAATCGGCACATGCTCAGTGGAAATTAGATCTGTATTACCTCTACTTAAGCGTTTCCCCCGCGAAGCACGAAGGGAAGCACCATCTCTACACCATTGAAATCCCAAGATGGTAAAATACAAGTTATGGAAATTTGTTTATAACTTCAACATCCCGAATGTGGAACCAAATTCCATCTTATGTGTTCCCAAAACATGACAAATTCTAAATTTATGACCTAACCTATTAACACCTTCGTTCGTAATTTTCCTTTTTCCCTTTTACCATCCTCCTTTCCTAATTTTCCTTTCCCACCTTAGCCAAACGTACCAATCGGTATAATGGTAATCCCCACCTAGTGTTTTGGCTATGTATATAAAAAAAAAAATCAATATGTTGAATTATGGACTAAGCCCAGGTTAAGCCTGTTATTAATAGAATGTGTTATCTATTAGGGTTATTGTAATGTTAAAGAATTACATATTTACAGTTTCTGTCGGTTCCGAAAGAATGTACAGTCGTACATTGTATGGTGCATTTATAATTCAACAGCTTAACTTTTATCCGCAAATTTTATTCGTTTTGAATACAAAATTAACTAGAAATCATATTTTGGAATTTGGAATTTTATCAATCAATGCTTTAAACAAAGGACTAATCAATTGAATAAGACATATTTTTTAGCAATGTGTTCATAATTTTAGTTAATTTATAGTTATAATTAATATATTAGGGTTATTATCTTCCTTTTATTTTTATTTCAGAATTTTCTAATTCTGTCTCTTTCTAAGTCAAGAAAATTTTTAACAAAGCTACTAGTAGTATTCAATTCAATATTTTTTTCTATTTTTATCTATGTTATTGTGACCAGGAACTGTATCATAGCAAAAAACTGGCCAATCATGATTGCAAATCAGTTTATCCATTATTTCACCACACTAGAGCAAAACATTATCAAAACTAGGCTTTTGATAGTATAACCTTAAGACCCAAATGACTATTTCGATGGCTAGTCAAAGCATGGAAGACAGTAAATCTTTGATATATTAATTTTTTACGCTTAAATTCCCGGGATCATTTTCTACCTATAAGTTACATTTTTTACATATAATTTTTCCATCTTCGCAGAACTTTTTCTCCATATAGGCTTCTAGAGCTGTACTTTCAATTGCGAATCTCTCATAAATAATCTAACATTATCAAGAGTAGTATATAAATCTTTTATTTTCTTAATTTCTTTTTATTTACTCATACCAAATATTAGATCCGCACAAATAAATATTTTAGATCTTCCAATAATAGACAATAATAGAAAAAAAAACAACTTTTATCCTACCATTAAGTCTGATCACTTGTATAACTTGGATGTAAACTTTGAAAAAAAAAAAAAAAAAAAATTAACCTGCAGGCCTTAAATAATCCATTGCAAATTCCCAGCAGTGTATTAAAACCTATAAAAACATTCATTTTTTGTTTTATTTCTTTAGTCTGGATTATTGAAAAAAGCAAATGTTTAGCACCACTGTATTAAAAAAATAAATAAACAAAAACAAAAAAAAGTTGTAGAAAAAGAAAATCTTGAAATAAAATTTATTATCACAAAAAATAAGAAAACTTAACATAACTTGCAGAATAAAAAATCACAAATGAAAATGAACAAAAACAACAAAAATAGCTACGAAAAACGTAAATAAATAACTTAAATAACGAAAAAAAATAGAAAAAAGAAGAAAAGAAAAAAAAAACACCAAAAAAAAAATAAAAAGTAATAAAGCGGAAAACAAAAGGAAGAAAAGATATAAAACACAAAAAATAAATTCTCACCGGTCCAGACGAATGCTTTAAACAAAATAACAAACGAAATTCAATTAAAAAACAAACCTACATACATTATACACATACATACACATACATACTCAGAGCCATATACATTCTGTAATACCATATAAAGATAATTATAATGGGGACCGTTATTTGTCATCACTTAGAACCCGGCGGTAGATGTAGTACTGTTACGCCAGATGGTGCTATAGGCTTAATAACTGATATAACAGCGGAATGTCATCATTGTGTAACAAATTGTTTGCCAAATTTAATTATTGGTGGACATCCGCATGGCGGTAAGTAATTTTATTATATGGAAAAATTATATTTTTTTATTTTTTTTGTTTTTGTTTTCGCATTAATTTTGGACTTTTTTTTGTTTTATTTTCTATTCAGTTAATTTAATTTGGATGGGAAGTATTTCCACAGGCAATAAAATCTTAAATAAAAATATTTGTAAACAGTTTTATTTTTGTGTAATTCGTATTTAAAGAGTAGGATGACATAACAAAAAAAAAAACAAATATTTAGAAAAGATGTTTTGCAGTTATTTATTTTGAAAAATTTTAAATTAACTACTTACTATCTTCAATTTTAGTTCCTCGGTGCATTCAGAAATTTTAAGAAATCTTTAAGGGTTGGATACAATAATCTAAAAATAAAAGTTCTAATATGAAACAGCATTTAAGCCCATAATATGAAAAACAAAAATTAAAAAAATCTGGAACAAGAGGCAAGTCTGACATAATAGAATTTTGGAATAAAATGTAATTTTGTTTTTTGTATTTTCTAAATTTTCTCTATGGGAAAATTGTACTTTGAAATTTTAAGAATTTTCTAATTTTGTAATTTGCTTTTAGAATAACGACACCATAACAAATTTTTATGATTTTTAATTCAAATAATTTAATTTTTCATTGTTTGTTTTTATATCATAACCAGTATACTATATTGAGTTGAACTGACAGTCAAATAAAAAATAATAATATTGTAACCGGTTCTTAAAAAAAAATAAAAAAAACCCCGTTTATCGCAGTAACAAAAAGTAGAAACTTTAGTTTTGCTTACAAACTGCCAATATTTGATTAGGGTTAGGAAGTACAGTATTTCGAATTAACTGTAAAAATATAACAATTCTAATATTTCTAAATAAAATTTCTAATAATAACATCAAACTCAATAGAATTGATTATAGATAAATGATAGGAAATTTAATGTAAGACTAAGGGCTCCTGTTGGTTAATTATAATTTAAGTGAAAGCCAAATTTAACGCTTTTTGCTGTAAAAAGCAAAATAATTTACCTTTTTTTTAAACTAGTTTTTCATTGTGAAATACTCCGCTAAATTTTACCAATTTGGTTTTATTTTTAAATCCATATATCATAGTACTCAGCTGTCGTGTCACAGATCAACAAAAGGAAAAGCGAGAAAGCTGTAGAAATAATGAAATTCTATTATAATCGTAGGTGGTCCATATTCATTCAACTAATTGGGAATGGAAATATTTTATTGAAAAGTTTGAGTATTTTAATATAAACAAAATAGAAAAATATTATTTTATTTTTGATAGCAAAAGTTGATATTCATAATTATTTATTTTATTATAATTACATAAAAATTTTTTATATTTTTCAGAACGATTTTATACGAGAAATTCATCATCGGGTTTACCATGCTCGGATAGCGCATATTTTCTGGCTGTAAGTATTTTGCTTGATTTTCTTTAGTTCGTAATAATGTTATTTATTTATATTGTCGGACATTGTACAGATCAAATTTAGTTTTTGTATAAACCATATTACATGGGAATCTCAAAAATAGTGCTTGTTTAGCACAAATAGTATAAATTGCATACTGTTGGACAATTGAAATTTGCAATCTGTTTTTATACGAAATTTTTCACTTTTTCAACTAAAAAGTAAGTTAAGTACACGCCCTGTGTATAAATGAATTTTTGCCATACACAGAAAAACACAGACAATTTGTGAGATAGTTTTTTTTTTATTTCCGGGCCTATGATATTTCACTAAAAAACAAAGCCCGCGGAAAATATACTGAAAAATATTGTCTGGAATAATATGAACTTTATTTTTGTCATAAATTTCCGGTTGTATTTTTTGCTTATAAATTTCTCCGACTTGAAATATTTTTTTTGAAATTTTCTCTATACCCACTTACACCAAATTTTTGTTAAATATTCTAAAAGATACTAACAAAATAAAAGCATTTTGGAAAAGTTGAAAATTTTGGACCGATTTCAATGTTTTTTCAACTGTTTTCCTTTGTTTAATGAGTATTTTAAAAGATAATAACAAAATAAAAGCATTTTGGAAAAATTGAAAATTTGAAAATATTAGCATGTTTTTGTATAGCTAGGCATCGCAAAAATTTTCAAAATTAATAATTGAAAAAATACTCTAAAATCTTCATTTTTGGACCGATTTCAAAGTTTTTTCAACTGTTTTCCTTTGTTTAATGAATATTCTAAAATATATTATTCTGCATTTATCTGGATGTTTGTAAGTCCGACGGAATACTCCAACACATATACAAATGTAATATGTATACAAATTGCTTTGGTATTTTTATTTTAACCCCTGTCTATCATGCTGAACCTTTACAGGAAAAAATACCATCGGATGAATTATATTTTTTTAATTTAATGTTAGTCTTCTTCGCAAATAATAAGGAAAAATAAAAAATAATAATAATAACATAAATAAAACAAACAATTTTTTTGATTTATAATAAGAAGGACTAATAGAAATTTTATCAATAGTTTAATATGGTATAATAACCAAAAGGCAAACAGCATTTAACACAAAAAAAAAAAACATAATGCACTCAAAGGTTATTCTCATTACTTACAATTATACACAATATGGATATGTGTCTACATGTTTTTTTGTTTTGATTTTTTGTTGTTGTTATGATAATGATCATAGCATCATAGTTTTGCTACCGTATGCATTGCCTGTATAGTACTATAGGTATATATATATATTCTAGCCAGAAATGTGATGCGATGATGAGTTAAAATTGTTATTTATTTTTATTTTTTTTGTTTATTGTTTTTTTATGATATATAAATTTATGATCGTATATAATATTTAATATATATTATGGGGTTAGGTTTTAGTTCTGCTGATTTGCACATAAAAACAATAACAACCTATACATTTTTAAAGAAATTAAATGAAATTTTGTACTATTATTTTTTATTTCTTAGCTTTGTAAATTTATAATTTTTAGATATATTTGTTTTCTTAAAGTGTGTGTATTTGTATGTTGTAGAGACTTAGAGAGTGATGATTTTTCTTAATGTAGTAAGTAGGTATATATGTATATAGGTATCGGTTATTGTTGTTCTTCTTTTTAATGTATGTTATAAATAATAATTATGTATGAATTGTAACATGAACAGTTCGATAATGAGTTTTTTGAAATGAAATGAAATTTTAAATAACCGATCAACCGATCAATGGTTCACAAGTTATGAACAGTTTTGTAAATACCTATTTATTTGCAGTAAATTTTTGTATTCTAATTTTTTCTCCAACACGAGTTTTTATTCTATTCATCAAAATAAATATTATGTGTACCTACAATATTTTACCTACATTATTTTTGTTTTTAAAATTGTTTTCGTTCAAAGTTGTGGCTCATTATAAAATATTATTTGTTTGCTATAAACTTTGACGCTAAGCTTACGCAGTGAATGTTATTGAATGTTAACAGGATTAATGTTAACTTAATTCTGAATTATACGATAAATTTTCAATGTTTGCAAAAAGGATGTCGCTAAAATGATCGAGTCAATGACCCTAAGGGAATAGAAAATTTTGCACCTTACTACAAATATTCTGTTTACATGGTAATTAAAAGCGTTATAATACAAAAATAAAGCTACGATAAATTAGTAAGCAAATACGTGTATTTTTCTTAAACTTGAAATGAAAAAACTAATGAAGGAAAGAAATGCTAGAATTTATTTTGCTTCCGTCATTTATGGCGGGTTACCAAGCTAGTTCTAAAATATAATAACAAAATAAAAGCATTTTGGAAAAATTGAAAATTTGAAAATATTAGAATTGTATAGCTAGGCATCGCAAAAATTTTCAAAATTAATAATTGAAAAAATACTCTAAAATCTTCATTTTTGGAACGATTTCAAAGTTTTTTCAACTGTTTTCCTTTGTTTAAATGTTGTTGTATTTAAATAAGAATGTGTTTTTTAATTCAAACCTCATTTCTATATATTTTTACAACTCATTAATACTTTAAAGCTTAGCGTATAAATGATAATGTAGTTCCAAATAATACATGACTATAATATCATTATTGAATTTTAATTTACTCTTTTTGCAGTTAGTGTTAACAAGTTAATTTATTTCATTATAATTATTTTCTAACATGCTACTATTTGAATTTGCTGGAGTATAACACACATTTATGTACAGATGCACTAAAAAAATGCTTTAAATGTATTTTAAATGCTAAAAAACCACACAGCTTATGTCCGATTATGGAAATTCTTTTATAGTAAGAACATCTCGATTGCGCTATACGTTATACGAATACAAACCTTTGTTACAAATATAAAGATAATTAAATAAAACAATATTGACACTAAATTCAATAACTATATTTTATTGGCAAAAATCTTATTTTAAAAACATAAAATGTCTAGAGTTTTCAGAACTGCCCAAATGTGATCTTATTTTCGTACAAAACATCCCAGTTGTAGAGAATGCTCTTTTGGAATACACAATTGATGGGTGAATAAATTTATGACTTTCAAAAACCATCAATATTGCCCCTTAATTCCTTCTTCGTCAAAAAACAAAATTTCTCTATCGGATGAAACCTGTTTAGCCATCGCACATGTTGATCCGTATACCACAGCCGTGATGCGATACCATTTGTATGTATTTCCAATTTGGCAAAGTATTTTGCAGCTTTTGTTGCTATGGTTTTTTTAACCGACTCTACTTTTAAGTCCTTTCTAATTTCTTCATTTCTAACTAACCATGTTGGGGTTACTATTTGTCGCAGTACTTTGACCTGAAAATCTTTTCAGTATATTAATGATGGATTTTACTTGTAGCGCAGAGTTCTATACCATAATATTAGATAGGTTTCCAGACGGCTTTGTATAACAAAATAATGTACTCTCTTGATAGCTGTGAATTAATCAGTACTGTCAAACTCAAAATGCTAAACTTCAATTTAAGTTGGTTTTTTCTGTTTGTAATACTTTAAAAATAATTTAATTAAACAAAAATACAGCCTTTGTACATCAGTTTTCTGTAGCAGAGAAGTGTTAGCAAAATTTTATAAATAAAATTTTAATAAAATAGAAAACTTTTTATCCAATAAAAGATACACTATCATATAATTTCAAATCAAAAATTATATTTTCATTTTACAACAAAATAAATACCGAACTTATAACTTTAAAAATTTCTAATCTAAATTGTTTTTTTTTTTTTTTTTTAATTATTTCAATATTTCAAACAAAAGATTGGACAGCCAAAAATATCGGTTACTGAAGGATACCTCGAGAGTCAAAAAGGAGCAAAAGGTAAGTGTTGGTTCTTTTATTATATTAAAATGATTTTGAGAGACGTCCTTAGGAGAGGATGAAAATTATTTATAAAATTTTTTAAATTCTTGCTATTATTTAAGATTAATGAGTTTTAAATAGGTATGATTTAAGTTTTTTTTTTTTTAAAGTTAAATCATTTTATAATAAAGTCTTTATAAAAAACTTTGATCCCTTTAGTAAAAATACTTTAGAAAACAATTTGAAAAAGTTGTATCTATCTATCTATCTACGAGTATATGTATATAATTTTTTAGTATAATTTTTAAAGTTTCTGATGTAAAACAAAAGCAATTAAATTTAAGAGATTTTTCAAATAGTGTTGGTGAAAATTTTCCTTTTTCAAAGTTGTAGTACAAGGTCAATTAGATGGAAAATTAAAAATTTAATTAAGTAGTGTTCATGTTTTCAAATTGTAATTTTTATCAAATTTATCTAATGAGAAAAGAAACTATAAAATATGTATTCATAGTTTCGATATTATTACATAGTAAACGTCTATCGATATTTTAAAGATTATAATTGGATTGAAAGAAGGAAAGGAGAATACAATACAGTATAATCGATTCTTTAATATTTGATATTCTATAAGATGCATAACAAAATTTGTGCTGATTAGGTTTTATCTTGCTCTACTGTAAGTAGTAACTAAAATTTTGGTTGTGTTTTATGTTATTATCAGTAATAAAAAAAATTTGTTCCTACATTAACCCATATAAACCCAGAGTGTCGAAAACGAAACATATGACGTTTTCCGGCATAGTGGTCAATTTATTATTTAGTTTAACACAAATATCTAATTTACCTTTTTTTTTGAAACGTGACAAAAAGCATGTTTGCCGATGAGTTGAAAAAACCGAATTTCGAGTTTTTTTTTCATTCTTGCTAAAGTAAAAAAAAAAAAAAAATACAAAAAAAAATAAAAAAAAAAATATTTTAAATAAACTAGCTCAAATCCATAATAATAATATAGGCTACTTGGATATCAAATAACAAGTTATGCTAAATCGGCGTTAATAGCTTGATGATAAGAGATACCTGAGTTGGAATTCTTGGAAACACAATAGCAAGACATGCTAAAATCGGCGTCAGTAGCTTACAAGCCAAGAACTTAATACCTGTTTTTTAATTCTTGGGAATATAATAGCAAAAACACCTTTGAACGAATTTATGAACAAACGGTTTATGCAATTTGTATAAACAAAAATACCTTTTAGAAAAGTATTAGCATTAAGAGAGAGCGGACAAAGCTCTCTGGTACTTCAATTAGATATGACCGTGTGGATCACAATATCATCCATAGTGAGAAACGAGCTCGATGCTGTCACTGTAAAAATCAAACTGTTTTTTCATGCAACAAATTTGGCGTTAATTTGCATACGAAATGTTCTTTACCATATCACAGCTTGCCAAGATCTGATAATTATTTAAGATTAAAATTTGTTAAAACAATAAAAATCTTTTTTTTTTATAAAATAAATTGTTATTTTTTTTTTTTTGTAAGGATATTTATTCATTTCAGGAAGTTCTTATTGTAGATTTTTGAAGAAATTTCTTTTTTGGAAAAATTATATCGTTTGATCCTGAAGTTTCGTTTTCAAAACATGTAATATCTCCTTTCCAGGATGTGATTTCAAATACGTTATTTGTTTTTTTCTTAATTAAGTTAAAAGTACTTTATGTATAAATTTTTATGACTCTGGGTGAACTGGATCTACGCCCGGGACTATATGGGTTAAATACGATGTACTGAAATTTATCACATTTCCATGAAAGTTTATTCTATCAATTTTCTATTATATGTACTAATTACATGTGGACCACTACTTCACAATTATTATCAAAAACTTGGCCATCTTAAATAGTATAGCTATTTCCTATAGTATAGCTAATGTTTAAGTTATTTTCAAATTATACTGTTACCTAACTACTTTTCGGAAAATTTCATTATTTAATAATCAATTAATATTTAGGCCTTGAACTGGATTCAAACTCAGAAACTTCTAATTGGGTGACAGAATAACTAGCATAAATAATACAGTTATTGAAACTTATAAGGAAAAGTTCCCTTTAAGTGAATCTCTTTCGGTTATTTGAACTGATATTAATAAAAAAAATGAAGTAAATTAATTTTTGGTCTGTTTTTTAATTGCTATTCTCAAAAAGATATAAAAAAAAATATTATAGCTATATTGGGTTTTTTAAAAATACTTCAAAATAGACAGTTATTGACACCCCAAATCAATTATTGACATCACCAAAAAGTACAATTATTGACGCTCAAATATTGACACATTAACCCTTTTCCGCCGGCTACCAGTTCCCGTTGTACGATCGTGATGAATTTTTGAGAGTAGTCTATTTTTAGGCCAAGAATTTCAAATTTAAATTTTTTTGAGGAACATGTTGAGTTTTTTTCTTTTTTTACTGATGAAGAAGGGTTCCTTTTTTTGATTATAGAAGTGCTTGCTCTGGCTTCTTGTAATATTTTGCGTATTAGAGACCTCCGAAAATTAAGCTGAGATGAAAATTCGTCATTGCTATTTCCTGATTGAATGTACAATTTTCATGCATTTACCGTTGTTATATCGATGAGATATGTGAAAATGACCCCCACCATTTTTTTCTTTGATAGCGAATTGAATTCTATACGCATTTATACTTTGATCAGCGTTGTCAACACCTCTCATGTTTGCATTATATGTTACATACACTTTTGGTTGACCAATTTGTACTTTTTTACGGTCTACTTCGGACAAACGTTTTACGTGATGCAACGGAATCACGGTATCAAAAGTTGTTAAAATTGAACATACGCTATTATCTACCCATTGCACAGCAAGTAACTCGGTTGTACTATCATATCTATAATCAAATGTGCCACGAGGCTTATTTTTAAATGTTTTATTTTTTTCAAATGGGCAATTTTTTAAACGATTTTCTCGAATGGTACCTGTTGCTCGAAAATTTGCACGAAAAGAGAAAAAAATTAAGAAATTTAAAATAAAATAGCCTGTAATACATTACAGAATTACTGCATTGTAGTAATAACTAATTATAAATATAGTAATTACCAACTGATATATTATTCTGATATCAACAATGGAACTTCAAGGTTGGAAGAGGTAGATGTACTTGGCAAAGGTTCATTTGAAACATATTCATTTTCAGGCTCATATTCATTTTCATTCCCAAAATCCAATTCGACTGAACCAGGTAAATCTGTTGGCATGTTATTTTCAAACAGATTTTGTTCATCAGTTTCCTCACAATCAGTCAATTGATCAACTTCTGGTGGTATGATATTTAAAAATATTTCGTCGGCGTCATCTAATATATCTTTATCTTCTTCAGTACAGAATTTAGTGCTTCTTGAAGTCTTTTAAAGTTACTTTTTCTATAAAAAAATATCTTCACTCTTGCGTTTTGACATATTCAAATAATTTCAAAAAAAACTTTTTTTCAACACTGCTTGTAACTAACTAAAAGACTTACATTATTATTCTTATTTATATATAATAATATATATAATATTTTATCCCTACCCTAGTTGTATACATATTTTACCTAAAATATGCCAGCTGGATGTGAATCCTGTTTCAATTTAAAATTTCTCTAAAAATATAATTTTATTTTATTTTATTTATAATATATTCTACCTGCCTCCACTTTTAAATAGAACCCGCTACCTAAGTCATTATTAAGTCTGTCATTTATATGATTTATTATTCCCAATCCAATATTATTGTTGAAATAGTGCTTAGAGGTATAATAGTTTTAGTAAAACGTTGTAATAAATAATGTTTACATGATATATGCAATAAAATGAAATTATTCATATTATTTTGATCCCATATCCATCGGTTGTATTTTACACTAAACTTTTCACACAAAAAAAAGTGATTAAATTTATTAATAATTTTTAATTAACATTCACGTTATTTTAGTTTTATTTAATTAACACTTTTCAACTTAATTTATAATATAATTTAAAATTTTAATAACATTTTTTAATAACTTTATTATCAAAGGTACATTATTTTGCAATTTATTTTCTAATCAATAAAATTGACACTTATTCAAACTAAAAGCAAGTGTTATGCAAATAAAATTGTTGGCACATTCTTTAAGAATAGAATTCACAAAAATTTGGCTTTAAAATCAAATAGTTGTAGAAAAATTAATTAATTTGTGTGCACCTTGTTTTGCTGTACTATATATAGTACAACCGGCAGTAAAGGGTTAACATAGAGTGAAAAAAATTACATGCAGGTAATTATGATGAGGATTATAAAAATAAATACATAATCTAAAGATCAATAAAACAATAAAACAAAATTATAAAAAGGAAAAAACATAAAAATTCATTTCAGTCTTTAAAACAAAACCAAAAAAAAATAACTATTAACTAAAATAACAATTCAGTTATTACTTATTATCAGAAAAACGATCACAAATAAATCTAGAAACTATTGTATGAATTAGAAATACAATGAGAATAAGTGTATTTGGGAATGTATGGCACTCATTTTCATGAGGCATTTAATATGATATTCCCTCCGGTATTTCTGACACTCAATTCCAGGATTATGCAAATTAAACAAATAAATGCATTTGTAGCACATAGAAAGAACCTTTCGCTATAAAATTATTCCCAAGATCATATAAGTTTCACTTTCAGAAAAAAGCTTTCTGACGTAATCTTCTTCTTTCGTTGAGCTCTTTGTCAATTTTTCTTGTTCTGGTGTTGAGATGTAGTTTTGATTACTTTCAGAATTTTGTTCTCTTTTATATTTATAAGTTTTTGTTCATTCTTCATAGTCTCAGCCTGAATCCACAAAGGTGAAGTTATAGCAAAAGGTTTTTTTTTGTATTTGTTCGGTGCCATTCTTTGCATGAGTTGTTAAGGTTCCAATCGTATAAAAAAGTCTAAAATTATTAATTAACAAATGTAGTCTTTTAAAAAAGGAGTATGACATTTATAAATATTACAAAAAATAAAAAATATATGAATTTAGCTTCCAACAAAAACTATTCGTTTTTTTTATCCAGTGACAAATAAAAACTTAAATTAATAACAATTCAGGAGTTATTGGCCAGTATAAGTAATTTTGTATAGTGAATGTTTTATTTATATGTACTTTATTTTTCAAGAATACCAGTATTTTCTTGAAATATTACTTCGGACTCTACGTAATGAAACTCATTTATTGAATTTATAGTGCATCAGAAGCTGGAATATTTATAATCGAATAATCTTCTAAAACTACTGATTGCCAATTTAACATATAGCTCCATTTCTTGAGGTTCGTTGTCTCTTACCTTGCCAAATTAAGTAAAAGTAATGAAAATTACCTCTCAGGTTACTATGTTTTACTTAACCTTAAATTTGAATCCGCTTCCATATAAAGATTTTCAACATTAGAAGCAAATAATTTCCTTATTTCTCCAGTATTAATTTCCTTATTTCTTTAGGGAAAACCTTTGTAAGGAAAAATTACCATGAGCACAACATCTCCAGAGGCAGAAAATTTGATTTAGCAGTGCCTCTATCAACTTCATGAATATTTTTGCATCCTTTTTTGCTAATGCCGTTTTTTTTTATGGACGGAGAAAAAAAATGTTTTAGACCTAAAAAATAAACCAGCTATATTAACACTATCCCTATTATAGGTATTTTATTAAAAAAAATTTAATTTTTTTCCATAAAATTAATTAAAAACATTATTTTCTTTTAAAATAATGCACAATTTTGTCTAAACTATTCAAAATAAATTACAAAAAACAAATATTTACTTCACTGGTTCCTTATCAAATTCTGCAAATTTTTCAGCGAAAACTGTATCACCAAAAACTGTTTTACAAACTGTTTAAGCAAATTCAAACACAACTAAACAATACATTAATCCGCAGTAAGTGTAAAATCAAAATAAAACGATAAATAGCTATTTAATGAAAATTAATTTAAAATGAACAAATTTCCAAAACATTTCGAGAAATTGCTTATGAAAATAAGAGTGCCAATAATTGGTTGCAAAATCAGGGGTCTCAATAATTATACTCGTTACGCTATATCAGGTACTATAACGTTGATAAAAAATTAACAATTTAAGACTAAATATGGGCAAGCATACACCTTTAAAACTTTTTAATATCTGTAAGTTCTTTACAAGACCTAATGTGGAGTACAACTAACACATTTGAACTAACACTTTTCTTTCAGAAAAATTGTGTAATTCGTCTAGTTGCTGACCCAACTGCAGAATTCGTTCTAAATTTTCCTTGCACTTCGTCGTATATTAGCAGGGCTTTATAGATACTTCGTAGGTGTGGACACATGCCCCTTGGTAATCAAAGAAATACTCCCTCTCTAAAACAGCGCCAACACAAAACTAGAGTATCCATAGATGCTTAACTCTAACAGTAGGAAAACCTAAATGGAATACTATAGGTTACTGAAATTCGTTCATAGCTCATATTTCATAATTTATCTTAGACAACACCCGCATACGTGATAATTTATTTGAAATCGCCATAGTAATCGCCAAAGTAATGAATTTAGCAAAAACCGGATACGTAATAAATTTAAATTTAATTCTGGCGAAAAAAGAAGAAACTTAGATCTGTACTTTGGTGAATTGTGGCAATTTGATACTGACACTGTACAATTAAAATTTTTCTATGTTAAAATGTATGTGTATACTTACTTTATATACTTGGAGTGAATTTTTAAATTTGATTTCTAATTGGAAAAAATATTCAGTTTCGCTACGTCTATAATTTAAAAAAATAATAATGAAAGTCGGTTGTGAAATGATTCAGATACTTGTGCCGTACATTTTTCAATTTACAGATTAAATAGAATGACTTAGAAATTGAAATTATTTACATACAATAGTATCTATAGTACCACTGCTAACGATTTGTATTAACTCAAAAACGAATAACAATGTAATGTAAATAGTCATAATGTTTTAATAATATTTCTCACTACATTCTGGATTCCACCTACTCACTACCTACTATTCATTGTTTCATTCAAAATGAAATATTTTCATTATTATTGTTGTTATTGTAATTAATATAAATATGTGTACGGTTGTTATGAACATAATATGTATATGAAAACGAAGTACGGTAATATAATATAGTAACTATGACCTCAGACAGAAAAATTTAATACTTAACTATATTTATATTTACATAATATACATTTTATAAGTCGTACTAATTACTATCGTAAGTATCGTCGTACTAATTTTCCAACAAATTAAAATTAAAATCAATGAAGAAATATAAAAAATTGGTTAAGTCCAATTTTGGTGGTGTACTAATTAAAAATTATTTTAACATGTTTTTCTACACTTATAATTTTGGATAAACTGGATTTAGAGTGTTCAATAATTTCATATAAAGATTTAAATTAAATAGTTTTTTCCTTTTTTTTAACTTATGTTTATTTTGAGCACACTTATTTTTATTATATAATAATTAAATAATAAAAACTATAATTTCATTAATTTTAAGAATAATGCTTTAAGAAAATTAACTTTTAAAAACTTAAATTTAATAATAATTTTTAAAAAAAAATGAGCCATAGTAAATTGTGTTCTGCATTATTTCTGAATTGAAAAGCTGCATTTGATTTTTAAAATTCACATCCGCCGGTACAATATTCTTCCTCTGCCATCACAACATTAATCTAAATTTATAGTTTAAAAAAATATTATAATTTTATATTTAAAACAAACATACATGTTTGAAGGCACAAGTGAATTTAGCGATATTTAGAATTACTAAAATAAAGACTAAAATAATGAGATAAGCACCCTAATCGTTTTAATTTAAAATATTTACTAAACCATATCGTAATTCAGATATTGTTACTCTATTTTAGTTTCACTTTTATTTAAAGTGTCTGAGTAAACTCGTTTAATTTTAAAATTTAATTTTTGATAATTGATTTAATACAAAAATATATTGTAGTACCATCATAACTCAGCGCATAATATATCACAACACATAACAGCTAAATGTTTTCCGTGATAGAGCTAGTATACTGGATATAGCAACATAGTATAATCCTCTTTGTAATTTTTGATATTGACAAATAAGTAAAAAAAAAACCTAAGTTGGCTCTCCTATTGAGTATTTTCTTCTAGTGAATTGTCCTTTCTATTCTCAAACAACCTACATCTAAACTTTGTGTTCCAAAACTACTATATTCTTACCTGATAATTCATCAAATAAAAAACAGCTACAATTAGAAATGGTAATATTTCAAATCCCATTTTAATGATGAAAACTAGAAAAACAATTTGCAATACAAAATTCTGCAATTTCAATTCTGGCAGCTTACAAAGTATGACTAAAAATATTATTTAAAAAATAAAATAAAGTTGATATCATTTAAAATTTAAAAACATTTTTTTGTTTTTTTTTGCCTTGTTCTATATAAATAAAATAATTTTTTTTTTTATATATAAATGATGGAATTTAATTATTCTATGTAAATATTTGAATAACTCTGTAGCAGACAAAGTAAATCTACTGCAGTTGCTTTAAGTAATTTTTGTCGAGAAATAAATTAAAAACAATTTAAATAATAACATGATGGCATACAGTAATTTGGAATTAACATTATTTAATTATTTTCCAATTTTTTTGTTCTGAAGAAGCAATGATGAAAATCTTGGAAGAAATACCTAGCTAATGAAAGAGTAAAGGTCGTAGTGGATGAAATACTTCACGGTTTAAGTTTTTTGAATGTTTTTTTCCAAGTGGAATATTCATACATTGTGATTTCCTGCTGGATTGTTCAAGATTGCAATTCTATTTTCTTGGCGAACGCCGGCTGTTACGGTATTGTTGATTTCTGAATCAGGCGCTATGTAGATATACTTGAAGATATTTATATCTCTTGCGGGCTATAGCGTCAAATTGTAGATGAAAAGAGAATTATTATTTCTATTAACATGATTTGTAGTTGTCTGTATTGGACTTATCAATTTTGAACAGATGTTTGATAAATGGATCATGTCCTGTGATAAACCATGTAAACTGATATATGATATACTCTTCCTCATTACTTAGTTTAATCGGTTTAACCAAAAAAGCTCGTAATAGTCTGTCGAATTTATCTCATTTTGATATATTTGCTCACGTAGTTTTTAATTGTTCTCATTTAAGTTCCGGCTGCAATCATTTGTTTTTTGTCGACTGTTTGGCATATATAGCGTCGACCGAAATCATATATTATATGTGTTCGTTTTCTTTTCAAAGTTTAAATTTATTTAGGATAATGTTCTGTTTTGAACTTTTGTGCTTGAGGTTAGTTGTTAAATCCAACATAGTGCCTGTTATTCTTACCGAACAAATAAATCGGTGGTAGGTAGTCAGTACATGTGATTCGTTGCTTTGCAAGGCTATTTCCTTGGCGAACGCTTTTATTCGGTACTGTTAATTTCTGAATTAGGCTAATATAACTTACATCTCTTACGCGAGATATGTCGTCAAATTGTAGGGGAAAGGGGTATTATTTTTTCTGTAAGCAGGATTTTTAGGCTGTGTATCAATTTTGAAAAATGTTTGATAAGCCATGTACCGAATTATACCGAAAATTTTGCCAATAAGGCTGGTATTAGTCTTTGTCATTTATATTACAACAGTTAAGTAATTTGTTCTGCAATCATTTAATTTTTGTCATACCGTCGGAAATCACAATAGCTTCGTTTTTTAGTTTAAATTTCTGTAGGATCATGCTCTATTTTCATATTTGCGTTTGAGATTATTTGTTAAATCCCACCTAGTGCCTGTTATTCTTACCGAATAAATAAATCGGTAGTAGGTATACAAATTTTTCCGCGGAGTAAAGTGAGACATGTTTTAAGTGATCCAGATGTCCAGATGTACGACGACACACCAATCTTTGCATTTTAATAAGCTTGGCCTATTCTTTGAAGCTTCCAAGGATAGGTCAAATTATTTACACATTATTATTTTAAAAGTTTAATTGAAGATTATGTACATTTTTAGAAATATTATATTTTAAATAAAGGAATTGAATTAATTTAAAATTTGAAATAGCCGCAGCGGTCCCACAAATATGGTTAAGGGTTAAATAGTTATTCTATATTTAAACTTTAATTTAAAAAATAATTTTGAATAAAAAAAGAAAAAAAATTATTTTAATCCTATGAATTTAAAATAATTTTTCATTGAATGCATGTAAATTATTGCATACATTCTGGAGGAATGAAGTTTTAGCGTCAGAAAGATAAATAGTATCATTACGACAACTATGTGGTCAAGGGTGTCCGAAACTTGACGTCATTCCTTGCACTGGGTGACCTGATCGGGTTGTTAAGTTATTTTGCTTTTTTAAGCCAAAATAATGGGGTAAGCATCCGAACTGAGTTCGCAGAATTCAAGCCATTGAAAAGATTAAATAAAAACAATAACAAAATGGAGTAATATTATAGTAAAGAAATAACGAAAATATAAAATAGAATAGAATAGAATAGAATAAAATATAATAGAAGAGTTAAAATACATAAAATTATGTATGTAAGCTTAAAACATATTTATTGTTGTGGGAACACATAAGCTGTTGGGGTATTTGTACAGTTTAGAGGTTCGGTTAATGGAAGAACATCTTTATTTCACTGTTCTGGTTCGAAGAGGCTCCTGGAACGGTTGTACTTTTGACATAATACTTTTTATTTCGCCAGAGCAATTATCCAATAGCTATTTATAAAACAAAGTGACTGCTCTTACATTAAGGCGATGACTTAATGATCTTAAAATGTTATGTAAATACTCTATTATTGATAATTTAGATTGCTTGCTTTTGTACCTTATTCATGTACTGTAGTATGTAACTGCAAGTTGTATTCAAATCGAAGCCGAATGTATGCGTAATAATAGGATGTTGGAAGATGTAAATTATTTCCTACTTTCCTGCTTAAGAATGCAAAATATTAGCATCCTTCCATAACATGCTTTGATTTTTGATAATAAAAATTTCATTTATTTTTAATTCAAGTATTTTCCAATGCCCATAACTCTCAAAAGGAATGATAAATTATGGACCTTTACGTTGTGCATTTCAAGCCCCCTCCTCCATACCCTTGAGAAGCCAGTGCAAGGAATTATATCGAGTTACTAAAACCCTGTGTATATAATTCTATTCCATATAATGTTTATATAATATGTTTTAAATGGTAACCAGAAACCTGCCCACTAGAAAAAAAAGCCCATATGGAAATTGTCGACAAGTAAAATGCCCATACTTATTTAACAATTTCCTGCACTTGAATATAGTAAATGTAAATTATATTCTTTGGTTGTAGTTGTAATTAGTTCAGTTTTCGTTGACGGTTTAACCTTATCTTCTACTTTTATCTGCCATCTGCAAAAACTGGATTTTAATAAATAAATGGCAGTGATTTGTTAAGTAAATTGGGTTCTTATTTTATTTTATAAGCAACATGAATGCGGAAAATCTCGTGCTTAGACCCTTTTCTTTTCGAGATGTCGATGAAGTTTGATTACAACAGTCAAAATTTAATTAATTTTTTTACTTTACCTAATTGACTTAATGTTAGGCTTTATTTTTCTAGATTTTGTTTGAAACACTGTTATGGAGAAGCATTTCTAGGGTCTTTTACTTTTGATGTTTCAAGTCGTAATATGTGATATTCTAAAAGAAGAAGAATGATTCCAATTTAGTTTGTTTTGTATCCATGCCACGTAGTGGACGAAGTATATAAAGGAAGTACAGCCCTAGTTAAGGGTTTTGAATATTATATTTAAGCTTGGTACTGCCAAGTGCGCAGATTTGACCACCACAAAAGTTTAATATTGTAAAATTTATTTTATTTCAAATAAATATGATTTTACGTTCTACATAAAAATAATAATAATAACAATAATTCTTTATTTCATTAACAACTTAAGCTAACTTACATACTAAATTTACAAAATTATATAACATATTAATTCAGATTTCTGAGCCTAGTATTTTAATGAAATGGCCAGGTCTGAAATGGCTAGGTCTAAGTGAATCCTTAGATAAAAAAACAAATCAATTTATTAATGGTGAAATTGAGTATAAAATAGAATAAAATATTAATATAATAAAATAATTATTATGCTTATGCTGTTAAAAACTAAAAATTAGAACAAAATTCTAAGAGAAATTATATAAACAAATAAAAAATAAAAAGTTTAAAAAAGTAACAAAATATTAGAAAAATATAAAATTTTTAATACTAGTAATTTAAAAGTATAAAAACATTAAAAAAAGAAAACTGTTAGAAAATAAAAAAAAATGTTAGACTAATGGGTTCAAAATATTTTGGATAGAGTGATTATCAAAAAATAAGAGCCATGATTCAATATTCTTAAGAAATCTGACTTCAACTCTTTCGCATCGATAATTTTCTGGCAATTTGTTGAATAGACGAGGGGCAATGACAATGTAAAAATGACAAAAGTGTGATTTATTGATCGTTGGAATAGATGCAAAATTTCTGTAATTTACTCTTAAATTGTAAGTTCCATAAAGCCTACCTGCAGTATAACCAGAATTGTTATAGAATATTTTGAGCACTTTATAGAAATACATATGTCTTAAAGGAAGTAATCCTAAATTCTTAAACAAAATAAAACTTGGAGTTCTACGATTGACTTAGCACATAATACGAATAGCATGTTTTTTCTAGAGAAGCAATTGATAAATTTTTTTGAAATAGGTATCATCCCAACAGCAGATACCGTCATTTAATTTAGACTTAAACAAATCATTATAAGCTAATTTTAGAATTGAACGATTACAGTACAGGCTGAGGTGATAAAGCTGCCTAACCACATTATTTAAATAATAAGTCAAGTATCTGGTGTGCTCTCTCCAACTTAACCTAACATCTAAAGTAACACCCAACTACTTAAAACACTCAACACGTTCAATAATAAAGCAATTATCAGTACAGCTCAACTTACTATCATAAATAGACAAAGACAAATCATGTTCACACAAATTTACAAGACGCATTTTCAAGCAAGACGGAGAATGATATACAAAAGACAAATCCTTATAGACTGTTCCAGAAAGGTTAAACAACATAATATTTGGTGTTGCCACTCATAGCCAATTTGTGCCTTTTAAACCACCTTCTTAGAATTTCCAAATCATGATTAGTATTAGTAAAATGGTTAAAATAATTTTGTTTGTATAAGTCAGGGTAATATTATTGACAAAGTCCGTAACTTTACCATTAAATGGGTGAAGAAGCAAAGAGTTAACAAAAATCAGAAATAAAATTGGACCTAAAACAGAGCTTTCTGGAACCCCGATATTAATAACATTTTCTGAACTTGTATGGTTTTTAATGCGAACTTTTTGCATTCGATTTTCTAAATAAGATGCGAATCAATTGTGTATAAATCCTCTGAAGCCCGCATTATGCAATTTATTTAATAAAACAACATTTTTTTTTTAAATTGGGGAGTTTTAAGTAGCCGCGATGTTTTAAAATCCATTGTACTTAATAATAAAACAACATGGTCCACCAAATAACCAGTGATGTCTATAAATAAAGCAGCTGGTATACTCGACTCGTGTATGACACAGTAAAGTTCACTGCACAATTTCAACAGAGTGTCTTCAGTTGATTTACCACTTCTGAATCCAAATTGAAAATCACTCAAAAAATTAATTTCATTAAGAAGCGACACGATTCTAGATTTAACAGTTTTCTAAAAAACCTTAAAGAAAACAGATAACAGTTAAAGACAGAGTGTCACTTTTCTTATGAAGTGGAATAACCAGTGCTGTATTTAAAGATTCTGGAAAAATTATTTTTTTAATACTTAAATTAAAAATAAAACACAGAACATCTGATATCTGTAGTGAAATATTTTTCAATACTAAACTTAAAATTTTGTCACAAGATACTGATTTAGAAGATTTTAATGACATTAAAATTTTATAAATTTCGAATGAAGTAAAGTTAACAAAGAAAAAACTATTAGTTTGATATCGCTGTACACATACAGCCATATATAGACACATACCAAGCTTTAATATTATTTGCAACAAATCTACAACTACAAATCCAGCAAACTGACACACTGAGACCATGGGTGGCTTTTTTATGTGCTAAGTTTGGGAATATAAACTGGTTGTTCAATCATTTGGAATTGTTACCATAGTCAATCAAATACAAAAAATCATGACTTAAATAATGAAATTTAATACGTGTATGATTTTTTTCGATTAAAATTTATTCTACTCTAAACCCCACTCTACTCTAATCTTAACCTATTCTATTCTACTCTGGTACTTTTGTTTATAGTTTTTCTAAATATTAAAATCTATTTTATAAATTAAAATATCAGTTTATTTAAAACTTTAAATTAATACAATATAGCTACACCTTTTTATTGTTATGTCTCTTTTTCACTCTACTCTTGAGGATTTCACTTGAGCTTAGCTTACATATTTGAAGTTCTTGAAGCCGTGTTTTAGCTTCAGTAGTCATTATTTTCACAAAGTAAATGATTATTAGTCTATATTGTTTGTATATATGTCTGAGTATCGCGGAATTTAAACACTTGCTTATCACCATCCTACCGACCGGTTAGGATATGCTATTTCGTAAAACACTGTTTGAGAATAATTTAAAAATTTTTTTTATGATTTTGACAGTAACTTAGGTAGAATCACCTTTTTGTGCTTAATTAAGTACGGTACTGCAATTTTACACCACAATATCTACAATACTTCGAGTATTTATTTAACAAATTACTGGCATCAACTCATTAAATGTGGAAAACTACTGCTATTGTCAGGAAACAAGCCTCTTAAAAATAGAATAGTTTTATTTTATTTAATTTGTTACCAGATTAACTGTCAATTGTCTTTTGTCATTTATTATATCCCAATGACAAAGGGTACTAGACCAGCTCGAAAAACCAATGAAGCATCGGTTGAAAAGTAGGCGCTCTACCTACTGCGCCACCCCGCGTGTAGTGATAATCATAAAATTTCATTTGTTACTTTGCTTTGAATTTCCACAAAATGTGATTTTTCCTAATAAATGTAAACGTTTTTCAATTCTACCCCAAACAAATTAAATTGCTGACTACTGGAAACGATATTTCTTCATATAGCTTTACTATTTCATTTTTCAGCAGATGAAATTAGATACAAACATCTTGGAAATAACTATTTTTTTTTTTTAAATTATTTTTCAAAGACTCACATCCAAGCAAATATTAAGGTTCATCTCACACTAGAAGAAAACTGTGAAAAAACTATTTGACTGCATTTCAATAACTATTATAAGAAAATTCAATTTAAAGCAAAATTTTTAATAATATCTCACAGTTCTGTTTTTTATTATCATTATTACAAAAAAATTTAAATTATTTCAATCATGAAAAATTTAATTAATAAATTGCATAATTCTTGAAATAAAATTTAATTTTTTGAAAATATTTTTTTTAAAAGCCGGTTCAATTTCATATTTCAATTTTGTATCCAAAAGTTTTCAAGATAGTTTCCATAATAGTCCGTATAATAGCAATATAGTGTTTAAAGTTGGTAGTTTAAACATTCACCGCTACTTTCTTCACTAGTATCTGCTTTTATACTCTATAAGATATTTAAAAAAAAAAACATGTTTTAATAATTATCTAAATTAATTTAATTTTTATTTTGAAAATAAAAAGCAAAATATCAAATATTTATACCTGAACTGCAATAAAAAGAGTAACCAAGAAAATGATGAACGAAGCAAGTCTCGATTCCATTTTGATAAAATCAATTTGATATTATGGATAAATAAACCAATGAAATAAAAACGTCCTCTCGAAACGAAATAACGTTTAAATTATAAATTCGTGGCAAATTGAAAATTACTTTTATACTCCAATGCACATTACATTCAAAAAAAGAGCAAAACTAAAATTTAAAAACTCATGAAGTAAAAAAGTAAACAAATATTAGCTTGCAGTACCACGTTAAAGAAATAAGTAAATATTTGCAAAACTTGTACAAATATTGGTCGTTCGACAATTAAATTAATATTTTGTGACAATAATACATTTTAAATTTGCAAAACTTTCAATTAATTTTAATGGTAAAAAATTAATAAATTTATTTAAAGGTATATGTCCCTGTATCAGTTGTACAAATATACTATTTTTTTTATATTTGATTTTATGTTGTTTATTTTACATTATTAGTTTTAAAGTTAAAGCAGATATTTAAGCGTGTAAAACTGTTTGATTTGAATGCATTTACCCAATTTGGAACATTACAGTAGGATATTTGAGAATTATTGAACAGAAAATATTAAAAATTACTGAATTGCTCTGCTTTAAGAATTCTAACAGCGAATGAAACTGCAGAAAAATGCTAGAGGGCCTAAAGTTATTAAATGAGTTATAAACAACAAAAAAAAAGTCATGTATAAAAAATGCTAAGGTGTTCACCTTCTTCTAGATCATCACCCATGTATGGATTTGATACATAAAGTACATATAGTATATATATTCTACAAATGTACCTCTAATTTACTGCACAAACTAAGCGCAAAAAACACATCAGAAAGAAGCAAGCAAGAACAGCTGTAGAAATTCAAATATAGAAATTTATAATAATTTTCTTTTTTATTACTTCAAAATAATAGAATGAATTAACAACATTAACTTTACAATAAATCATAATTCCATAAAGTAATTTCAAAATACCCGGAACGTTCTGATTAGTACTCAAATCGGAATATAACCATGTCGATTAGTATCTTGAAAAATAAACGCCTAATATAGAATCGGTTTCCTAAACTGGTATGAACGGTATGGCATACAGTTATAAAGTTGTAGACAACAAAAATGGCAATTTATCCAAAGCTTCCAAAATAAAATGCTTCTTGGAATAGTCAACCCGTAATATACATAAGAAACATTTGTCTGTACTGTGATTGATTTGCAATAGTCTGCATGGCAGGTAATAGGATTAATAAATTAAAAAAATGAAAAGAATTTTAAAACCTTTAAAAAAAGATTTAAATAATTATTTAAAAGATAACATTGAGTAAAAATTAAATTTTAAATTTTATAACAAATTTTTTTGTGGTAAGTTATAAATAAGTAAATGTACTAAATAAGTAAATAAATAAATTAATAAATTTTCAATAAGGTACAATCGACGGTTTCAAACACACAAAAACCCTGAAATCATTTTTTTTTTAGATATTAACCCTGCATTACTGTCGCAATTTTTTTTTACATCGGTACTATCGATGGGTGTAATCCACCGCAAACTTTAAATAAAGCAAAATATATTAATTTTTATTTTTTTTGTTTTTAAATATTTATTAATTTATTAAATTTTTGATATAATATTACAAAAATACAAAAATCACGAAAAAAAACTAAATAGTAATAAAAATTTATTTCAAAAATTCATTATACAAAATCCATTTTGCCAGCTAAAACTGTCTGAACTGATCGACTGAATCCATAAAGAAAAAAAAATTAGTTAACTTTTTTTTCACTTTTGAAGATTTTTTTTTTGTCAAAACTTACAATGTTTTATATATCAGAATATGTTCAAATCATCACATCATCCCCAGCACCATTGTTGTTCCTTGTATAATACAGTTAAATTTGATGATTCATAACCAATGTAATAAAGTTAAATTGAATGATCTCTACAATTATACTGGGTGTTCAGAGCATGCCATCACTCACATCTATCGGTTGATGATATTTTCAACTTCCGGGAAAGACCGAAAATAGGTTTTTTTAAGACCAAAAATTGCCGAAATTGGCCGAAATCGAGATTTTTAAATGAGCAGGGTACTTTTTTGTGCAAATTATGATTCTATGACAATTTTTTAAAAGCATTTTTATAATTGAATTTGGAGTGAATTTTTTTTGAATGTATACTATAATTGTTACTTTTTGTGCTTTTTAATTAAAAATTAAATTAAAGTATGTTAAACAAATCAAATAAATAGATTACAAAATAAAAATTTATAAAAATAGGGGTCAGTTGGATTATATTACCGCAGTAATATTCCACCACGCTATTAAAGGGTTAATAACAGGCAGTATTCTTAGTTTTGAGTTTAAGTAAACATTTGACGTTTTAGTGCGTAACCCCCCTACGTTTTGATTATGAACAAGTAATTCAAATAGTAGCATATTTTGTAAGGTTATTTTTTTTTTTAAAGTTTTCCAACCGTTTTAAATTAATTTCGTTAGGGACGATAAAGTCTATTATGGTTTTCCCGCGATCTTTGAAGATGGTTTACTCTATTAATTTCAGCGTGACTGCGATATATTGCAAGAGCTGCCATCAATTCTTTTTGCGATATTCCAAGGTCTTCATGATACCTGATAAATAATTTTTTTAAGTCGTAAGTCGTTATTGTACCAATATTGCTATAATTACTGACGTGAAATATGCTATAGCACCATTACTGTCCTTGACCTCCACAGAGCCTTGTTCTAATATATATTTAACATACTATATTTAACATTATATAATAAAAATTAATATAAGTAAAGGTGAACAAAGTACGGTAAAATCATAAATGATGATGACGCGAAACAAATAATTATTAAATGGCTTCAAGAAAATTTGTGATATAGACAACGAAATGGAAAGTTTTAGAAATTTTAAATCTAGTATACAACAAGATCAGGTTACTCAGATAGGGATAATTCCGATAATAAAAACAGTGATTTCATAATATTATCTGATCATAACACCGATTCCGAAATGTTTATGAATGAGAAGGACGAAGAAGATGATTTAGAAGGTACTGGAAATTATTTTTATAGCAAAGATTAATATCCAAAAAAGAACCAATAAGGAATGTTCGCACATTGTCTCATAACTTGTTGAGAATATCAACTATAACACGACAAGGAAGAGATTTGGATCACAGTCCACTGTATATTTTTAGAAGTATTTTTAGTGCGGAAATGGAAGAAATCATATTGAAATGAAGCATTGAAGAACTTGACCGTTCACGCTTAAAATACAAAGCAGAAGGAAGAATTGAATTCATAAAATTAACATTATAGGAATTAAGATGTTTTTTCGGCTTATTATGATTTACACGTCTGTGTTGAAGTCAAATTAAGAATCAGTTTTGTCAATATTTTTCGCTCATGGTACGAGGCGGAGATTTTAAATACTATTAATAGCTTTACGATTCGATAATTCGAGAAGAGTGCAGGAAAGTACATCCTGGCTCTGCCATCAATGAAATTTTAAATGTGTTCAATTTGAACTCAAAATATTCAATCGGTGCAAACGGAATCTTAGCCGAAATACTTATTGGGTTTAGGAGCCGTTGTAAACCCACCAAATACGGGTTAAAACTTCAAGTTTTGGCGGATGCTAGAACACATTACATATTAAATAGTTACTTATATACGGGTAAAAGCAGTGATGGATTCTCGTTATCAATTGAGGAAGAAAAATATTCAATAGCCGTACAAGCTCGTATAGGACTTAGTTGTTAAATTTTTCAAACAACATCCCGACTGACAACTGATACACATCGTTGGAATTGTTAAATGTCACGAAGCAAGATGGAGTTGCTGTTCTAGATACAATTACTAAAAATAAAAAGAAGATTCCAAAAAAATTCTTATCAAACAGACATCGTCCAGTGAATTCATCGTTATTTGGCTTTACAAAGGATATCACAATAGTATGCAACGTACCAAAAAAAATAGATCGGTTATTCTTGTGTCATCCATTCATCATTCTAAAGATATTAATATTGAAACAGGAAAACCGGAGATGAAACAATTGTGCTCAATTTATTCATGAAATAGAAAATCGCGTCGATGGAGTATCGCAATGTTCTACAGACTGTTAGATATGAGCGCTTTTAAATCTAGTTATACATCAAAGCCAATTTCAGTTTTTGAGTATGAATAGATTGAACTTTCTAAAAGGATTGGCAAAAGGTCTTTGCGAACCATAAATGCGAAAAAGGATGATGAATAAAAGATTGCATACGTCAAATTATTTCTAAAGTTTTGAAAGAACCTTTTACGACTAAACCTGATGAAGAAAACAAATTAGAAAGGAAGAAAAAAAGAGATGTTCTTTCTGAATTCACGAGAAGAGAACAAAGCCTTGCCATCTGTGCAAGGAATTTAAAATTCCAATTTGCTTAACTTGGTCAAAAATAATTTGCAAAACAAACTAATAAAAAAAAAAAATGAATTTAATACCGCCCAAAAAACATGTGATTAACTTAGTTCCTCTGAAAATACGTACTGAAATAATTTAAGTTAAGATATTTTTAGAATATTTTAAGAATTTTATTTATTTTGTGAGTTTTTGTTTTTTAATATTTTTTTTTACAAATTTTTATAATTGTTACTTTTTGTGCTTTTTAATTAAAAATTAAATTCAATCATGTTAAACAAATTAAATAAATAGATTACAAAATAAAAATATATAAAACACATTTCAAGTTTTTATTAAAAATTAAAAATAGGCGTCCCTTGGACTCAGAACACTATTACTGCAATAATATTCCACCACGCTATCAAAGGGTTAATAACTCACAGTGTTCTTAGTTTTGTATATTTCAAAACCTTTAATAACTATGTTAAAAAATTCAAATATATAAGACCCAATAAAATCATCAGTTCTAATGATACAAAGTACCTAAACATTTTTTCTTGTAGTTAGTAAGTAAATTGAATTTCTGAATTAAAATAAAACAAAAGAAAAAAAAACCTCCATAAAGAATTCTAATTTAATAAATTAACATTGATACCAACACATACCTACACAATACGGGCATATACCTTGATCCAAAGTGAATAAAACGTGATCTCATAAATATTCCAGACTACAAAAGTACATTTGTGATAATCGAATTCTTGTAATAAAAATTAATTGAATAGGGATATGAGATTGTAACCTTCATTAATGAAATGAAAAAAAAAAAAAAATTAACAGAAAAAAAAATTTTATTTTGTCAAAAGAAATAGCCTTAAACGATATTCCGTTGGTATAAAATAAGTACATACAATTTGATTTTTCTTTTTTCTTCCTGTGTTAATTATGTCCAAAACTTAAGAGAGAGAAGAATGTCAAAAAAAAAAATTGAATTTAGAAGTTTTAAGTATTATTAACCTTTAGGAGGAAATCGTGTTAATGTTATCATGTTTTTGAAATTAATGTTGAGATTAAAGTTGGTCCTAGCAATAATTCTGCAAACATCAAAAGTATCAAAATTTTAATATATAAAAAAATTAAGTGGGTATTATTTCCTCTGCAAAATTAGGCTGTTTTATTTCGAATTAATTTTCAAAGGGTTCTTATCTTTAAGTTTTGGTACATTTTCATTAAATCTAATCATAATTGATTTTAATACCGCCTACTATTTTGTGGGTGGTATATTTGGGCATTCATGTTTTTTCTCATCACAAAGCAATTTGTTCTGCTTTGTTTAAACGTACTTACGTAATATAATACCTTGATAAATGTACCTTGTGTTTCTTTTTTGCTCAAGTGCTGATTTTATTTTAAATTTTTTTGGTAAATATTTTTTAATTTGCTTTTGGCAGTACCTCCAACTTACATCGAAAAAAAATGTTTTTATATTGAAAATATTGTGTTATAATTAATTTATTTGAGATTAAAAAAAATTTGTAAAGTAGGAGTTAGATTAGATTAGGATTATGTAATTAAAAAAAAAATAATAGGTACGTTTTAGACATATTTACTATTTCAGTTAAAATGATACCTGCATTCCTTCGGCTTATATTTAGTTTTATTTTTTTTTTACACTGAAGAGTGAGAATAACGTTTAAATATTTTTTGGATAAAAACAAACACTAAATTATTCGTTAACAATCAAATACGTCAACACAGTACTCTCTTTTTTGTCTAAACTTTTATTTTGATGGTGTGAACAATCTTATTCTACCCTTAACCTACAACAAAAAGTTAACAAAAGTTAATTTTCTTATAATATAGGTGTAATTTTGAAATGTAACCATATTTAAATATTATTATGTACAAAACTTCAATTTTAATTCATTGTAGAAATATGAACATTGACAATACACAAATGCAAAAAATGATTAAAAACTCTTTACCTCTATTTGAGATATGCTGTACAAATAAAAAAAAATGCGCTTTTCATCTCACACTGTGTCAGTATAGATTCGGATTGAGCTGTTCATAGTAACTTGTTAATATCATATATTATAATAGAGTTAGTTGTCAACATTTCACCTCAAAATTATTCAATCGATTCACCAAAAATGAGAGAACATAAATAACCTACCACGACCAAATCTACACTACACCAGTACAGCAATCACCGTCCTATTTATGTTAAATTAATAAATACGGGTCTCTAGTGTTTAATATAATAGAAAAAATACCCTACTCTAACGTACCCCTACTTTTAAAACAACTTAAATAAACCACACAAACTAAAGAATATACAAATTTATTCAGGTACTTTAACTCATTTTTATCTATTTCTCCTATTTTACTATTGGTGTTGACCACCAATGATTATTCCATATATTTTAATTTATATCCGGTATAGACATGATGTCATTTGTCATATTATCTCTATCGATATTGCCTGAATATCAAATTTTTTTACATGTGGGCCCGTCTAATATAATGACATGATTTCGGTTTTGCATATAAAAATTTATGCCTAAAAAGGTGAAATGCTCAGGAGCTATGAAACCCGTGAGCAGAGTCTTTTTGATATACTCCGTCTTGTGGTAAAATGTAAGTGATATTACTCCGTTTTCATGAGTTTTTAATGCTCTATCATAATTGTTTCGAATTAATTTTATAATAAAATTATCGATTCTTATGATTTTTGCTTCTTTATACAAATATTTATTAGAATAAATACGTTTGATCAGATTTAGGCTTTCTATGTTTATTAATGCAAACCTTAATGCACTTTCTTTTCAACTTTCGATTTCTTTGCATTAAGCTTGCGCTAATGTTATACAAGATAGGTACATCATAGACGTTATTAGTGTTTGGCAGCATATTGTTTTAACTCTTTTATTAATATTTTTATTTTAGAAGAGGTTTTTTCTACTATAAAAGATTTATTACTATTATCTATTTTGCACGTTTTACATTATCAATAAAGTTTAAGTTTCGATGGGTGAAGCAGTTCGTTACATGCTTGTGTGTTGAAGTAGGTAGAGTGCCTGTCTTTCATTCGAAAAGCCCCAGGTTCGATTCCCGAAAGAGCAAAAAAATGCTTTATTGGTTTTTCGACCTAGTCTAGTACCCTTTGTCATTTTGGGATATAATATGAGGCAAAAAATAATTGAGAGTATAATCTGGTAACAAATTAAATAAAATGAAATTATTCTATTTAAGAAGGCTTAGTTCCTGATAATAGCAGTAGTTTTCCACATTTAATGAGTAAAGCCAGTAATTTGTTAAATAAATACTCGAAATATTGAAGATATTGTAGTGTGTAAAATTGCAGTACCGTACTTAATTAAGCACGAAAAGGTGATTCTATAAGTTACGGTTAAGAGTGAAAAAAAAAAAAATTAACCGCAAGATATTTTCCGACTTTTTCATTCTCGAGTATTGAAATAGGCGATTTAATACTAAATGGTTTACAATTTTTTCTGATATCTGAACTTATTTTATCGGAACAATACGAGACGAGAAAATCAACTGCAATATGGTGTTGGAATACACCTAAATGAATTGGAACCTATAATGAATACAGAAATTATGATATTGAAAAACCTCCAAGCGAAATTCCTAGATATGTCATCTAGAAATGTTTAAGGAGGAGTCTAAACTAATGTTATCTAAGTACGACTCCATTTTTTTTTTCCATTTATTGTTATGTATTTTTGTATATGTATTTATATTAATTACCAATGTGAACTTCATTATGTTTTGTTTTGTTTTCTCTTGTATGAACTTAAATTCATAAATTATTAATGCTATAATAATTAATGAACTGCTTAGATTTTTCTTTTTTTATTTATAATTAGTTTGACATTGAAATTCAAATTATTTTTCGTTTGTTTCATTTTCCTCGACAAGAACTAATACATAAATTATAAACTCTGTAAGAACTACCTAGCTCTCTTTGAGGTAAGTTTACTAAAAAAAAATAAAAAGTAAATGTTGTTGTACTTCATTTCACACTTTGTCAGTATCAGTTCAGATTGACCTGTGAGTAGTGACTTGATAATTACAGTAATATTTATCTAACAAAAAGGTACTGAATTGCAAACAGAACAGAATGGAAATTGAAAATTTCTTGATTTGGCACACAAATTCCAATTTGTTAAATTAATAAATTGTGAGAATATACGAAAATAAAATATCAGCTCTTTGTGTCCTTTTTTTAGTTCAATTCGGTAGAGCCTTTCTAAATCCCAAAAAAAAATAAACATTCAAATCTACTAAAATCTAACAAAATAAAATCCAAAAGTCTTAGTTTTAGTAGGATCCCTTTTTGTTTTTATTTTAATTTTTGTTATCTTTATTTTGGTTAGACACAAAAAATGTTGTATACATGATTTTTCACGTAAAAAACAATATTAAAATACGAATTTGTCACACTCTTATTATTGCGAAATTGTTGCGAAATTATTGAGAAATTGTTTCGAAATGTTATAAACACGATATAGCACTAAAATAGAGAATCTTTGAAGTTGCGGTGTAATTGCTATAATATTGTTTGTAATAATGATTAGTTTTACCGTAAGAGTGCTCAACACTAACATAGCAATTGCTATATAAGGACACACGCGCATCTCTTATTTGGGAGTTAAATATCACTCTTATATTATGATTAATGTACATAATATCTATTAGTGTATATGTTTATCATGAAATGACATTTTTTTGAAATAACTTACGTTATACAAGAGTGAGATAGATATTGTTTTTTATTTTAAAATAATCATTTTATATATAAATTTCAGAGAAAGAGAATATATTATTGATATATTTTGAACTTTTTTATTTTTTTTTATATTTTAAATTTTTAACTTTATTGTATTTATTACGAATAAATTCATTTTTAATCAATCTATCTATCTACTCACCATGCAAATGAATTAAATAAACATTTTAAATTTAATTTAATTTTGGGTCATTTAAAATTTAAAATTAAATTTTAAACAAAAATTATAGTTATGTCATACTATTTTGTATTCCCCATGTACAATTTTCGTATTTCGAAAACAAAGAAAATCACATTATCACAGTAGATACAATCAATCTGATACTATTTTATTTTTATTTACATTTTTATTTATCGTTTTTTTTTTATTACAGAATCAGTTCCATCAGAGAATTGTAATTTCAGTATAATAATGGTTAATTAATTGTTACAGTAACTATTTCAACCCCCATAAATTTTTCGGTTTTCTTTTTCCAACTATAATAGTTTGTGTAAAATTTTTCAATTTACAATGATTGGCATCAAGGATGCATGCTATTTTCCAAAACATAATAAAATAATGTTGCAGAATTGTTGTAAAATTAAAGTCTTAATTGATGAAATTTAGCTTAAGATTTTGTTTATACAATATGGAGGTCAACAAGACTTATATAAAACAATTTTGATTTATTTCTGTTTTTTTTTGTTTAATATAAAAGTATTGGATGAAAAATCCCTCACAAACTTATTTCACAAAACTAATATCATGTTACGTACCTAAGTCTATTATGTTTTATAACATCATACAAAGTGGAATTTAAGGGTAAAATTATTTAGAGAGTAATTCTTTAGAGTATTTTAAGAAAAAGCTTGCTCTAGAGGGTGTAAACTTTTTAAATTTGAACTTGGGGGTTAAAGAAATTCGGATTGAAAAATTATACTTAGAAAATTTACACTTCAGCTGCGAAGATATGCTAGCTGGAGCAACACGTTAGCAAACATTTCTTTTTATACTTTAATAAAGGTGGTGCCTATTGGGTTGGCATTAAAATTCCTATTTTTGAATAATAATTGCCCAAAATATTAAAATATTAGCATTAAAAACTAAAATTATAACTTTGATTTTCTCGAACAAACACGCTCGCTTTTTCTTTTGCTTTATTAATTATTTTGATGCAACAAGCCATACTACACAACTTCACTATACACAGTTTTAATGTAAAACAGTAATGTTTTTTAAGGTCATATTTAGTTGGTATTTGGGTAACTGTTTCGCAACAAAAATAAAAAGAGAGGGCTCAATATTGGTGCCAACATATGCATAATTTTAGAAAACTGCCTTAAAAACTCTGGTTCATACAATTTTTAAATCAAAGCTTACTAGAAGCTATTACAAAAGTTTAATAAAGCTAGCGGAGTTACTCTTATGTGGAGTTCTAAGCATAAAGAAATACAATGCAATAAAGAACTAGATGGCCTTCCAAAATTAGATGTGGAAAGTTAATTCTTAGGATCAGAGCGAAGACTTAATCGCTGAAATGTCTACCTACAAAGAATTGTTTCCAAGTGGGAAACTACAGTAATCCAAAACATATGGACACAGTCTAAAGGCATTTATAACTCAAATTAAAGCTAAGCAAGGTAATCAGGTAATCATGAAACAGGTAATCAGGGAAATTAGGTCCAATGTCAGAACGCTGACATGGTTCATAACAGATCATTACCGATTTAACAAGAATTTGTTCAAGACATACAGATGCAAATTATAATTAAAAGAATAGGTATTTTTGTTTGCCGACGCTAAGAAATAAAAATTTCCAGAAATACACATAAACGCCTGATTCTGAAATTGACATAAAAGCAATAATAGAACCGAACTTAGCAAACAAATTTCTATGTATTTTTGAATATCTCTTTACGATCCACGTATTTTTGATGTTATTAAAAATGAATTTAAAAAAAGAATATAGTTTTTTAGATTTCATAATATTGCTAGGCAATGAATTTGAATTCAAGAGACAAATCAATTAATATAATTAATTTTTAAAATATTTTTTTCGTAATTTTTTCAACTCCGCAACTGCTGCTGATGTTTTTGTACATACAATATCACACTCTAAATCATATAATTTGATCATTATATTATTTGTTATTATCAATTCTATTTTTATTTCTATATCGCTTTATTATAATATAATTCTTCCGGATCTGATTTCCTATCCGCAGTTTGATCTCATACTCATACTATGTATGCATATTATAGTGTAAAATTGCAGTACCATACTTAATTAAGCACGAATAGGTGAATTTACTTAACCTACTGTCAAGAGTGTAAAAAAAAACAATTGCTTCTATATCTTTATCAAAAATTGTCCCAAATACTGCTATAATAAAATGAGTCATTATGCACATTATATCATATATCTTTAATTGCACCCTATATCATATATGATATCACCATATTAAAATGTGTGTTTTGATGTTTTAAAATATTTTTGTAATTTATATCTTTAAATATTTTCAAAATGTACATTTTAGAGAATTAAAAACTTATATACTGATTATTTCTTAACCAATTTTTTCAATAACAATCACTAAAAAACCAAAACGCTCTCTTTAGAATAAATTATTATACAACGACTACTTAAACAAAAACTATTTCCCGCCAATTATTTTTACATAAATGTAGTTTAACAATAATTACGGATTTCACAAATAGAAGGCTACCCCACTTTTATTTTCAACTAAACATTTCCATTTAAATCAGTGTTAATCATAAACAATCTCGGTTATTTGGTGCTATCCTATAGATATGGAGTGCAATAAAAGGTTAGTTATTGAAATGTATTCCACCATTCTCTAAAGGGTAGAAAGTTTATAAAAAAGAAGTACCAAAAGTCAGTTTTTCCATTATTAGCAATTCAAACTGTGACTCGGTCAACTGATTTACTATGTATATACTTAATTATTTGACTACACCATTACCAAGATGATAGTTTAAAATTTGAATCTTAATGTACGTATTTATAGTTCTTTACAATGTTGTATATTTATTTTTTATATGTAAATGCTCGTCCCTAAAAAAATAATAAAATTTATCTTATTTTTCCCATCATTAGTGTATTTATTTTTAAATTTTAGAAAATTTGTTGCACGAGACAAATTTATTTTCATATAATCTTTTTATAACATTTTAACTTTTTTTTTATGTTTTTATTTTTCACAATGACTTTTAAACTATTATACAAAATAACTTTTACATTTTAGTCAAGAAATTAGTTTATAAATACATTTTTATTTTTATTTTTATAAAATGCATTTATTTGTTATTTGTAACTAATCTAGAGAGAAATTGCAATAAAACTTCTACATTTTCAGTAAAGTTCTTATTTATTACTTCATTTTTGTTATTCCATTATTATTTTCTTTTTCTTTTATTATTTTTCTCTAAAGTTCAGCATTTTCAACTTTTCACCGTTAACAATGTAAAGGAAAAAAAATAATTTTTTCCATTCATTATTTTTTCCATTCTGAATTATTCACTTATGAACGCCTGTACAAAATATACAATGACATTTAAACAAGGCTTTTATACCAATAAAAGTGACAAAAGTAAACAAAAGTTGAAGTAACAACTAAAAACTTTTACCGTTTTTCAAATACAAAAAAAAAAACTGTTACAAAGCTTTCAAAAAAAAAAAAATAGGAATAAAAAATGACAACAAAAAATATACAACAAAAATAATTTGTTTTGTTTACAAAATATCGAAAACATTCACTTTGTGTGTGTGATAAATTACTAGAAACCACGTTGAAAACATATGGTATAACATAAAATAGAAAAAGAAAGATAAAACAACAAAAATTGCCCACTAAAAAGAATGAATGTGCAAAAGAAAAAAAAAATAATTTTTCTAAAGAGAATATTTCCATCCTAACTGAAATGAAATTTTTCGTCTGAGCTTTTAACCAACAAAGTACAAATTTTACATATACTTAGGATGAAAGCTTAAATTATATGGAAGGCAATGGCAGTGTTATTCAAAAACGTATAATAAATTTTAATTTTGAAAATGTATGTACGGTAAATAACGATTAATAACGGTAAAAATATTAAAAGTGTAGAGATTGTAGTAAAAGTAAAATAAGCTTTTGAAAATTTAAAAAAGAATAGACATATTTGAATACCGAAATATTTTCGAAGCATTGTAGAAATCATTTATAAACATTAGTAGCAGATTCGAATCTGTTATTTTATTATTTTAGTGATAGTTGTTTATTATAATTTTTTTGTTAACTTATTATCAGTAACTTTAGTTTATTAAGTATGGTCCTGCATACCAGGTCGTTACTACGATATCTAACTTTTGCAGGCATATCCCAATATTATATACTAATCGATACGGCAGCAAATTGTAAGATTATCACAATTGAGCAGCCACTGCTAATTCAAAAGTGTAATAAACGAATGGGTGGTGTTGATCTATTTGAAAATGCTATGAACAAAATATTATCGTATTGGCCATTCCTCATTAATGCTTTTTATGCTGCAATGGCAAATGCATATGGAAGTTGCATTATTTGGGCAAGATATGGAGGTGCAACTCCTATGACTCAAATCGATTTTAGAGTAAATGTTGTGTAAACAACACTACCAAAGGCCGTCCGTTGTCCATATGACCGTGTTCTTGTTTGACAAATTGACAAAACGCATAGATTGTGTTGACCATTTAGTAGAAATAATTCCTAAGCGAAGACGTTGTACACAATGCGGTATTACAACACAATTTATAGTTACAGGAAGTGCTCGATTACTTTACATCCCAAATGTTTTTTTAACTATCATAAAGATGTATCACGCAACACAATAAAAATTAAAAAGTTAAATAATTTGAGAAAGAGTTTTTAATTAACTTTAGTTAACTGTAAGTTAGGGAAAAAATACGTTAGAAGTTGGTCTCAAAATCAAAACCAAGCAAAACAAAATATCTAAGAAATAATTAATGCAAGAAATAGTGCCTCTATCACTACAATCAACAACGAAGTAGGACAAGATGCCACCGAATTCTCTTAGCTCGGTAGTATAATTACTACAAGTAGAGGCACTAATAAAGACATGGAAAATTAATTAAAATTAGGCAGCATAAGTTTGGGAAGACCCTATTTTATGGTAGCCAGAGATACCTGTTAAACTAGAATTATACAAGGAAAATGGAGGTCGTCAGGAACAAATCGTTTCCAATAAAACGTAAAATATTCTAGCCCAGAACAATTAGAAACAATGAACTCTGACAAACGGACAAACAAAAATAAATAAGTAGACAATTAAAGAAGAGATAGTGGATAGCCAACATCCTAAAAGACTTACCTACAATATATGTATCGCAATCGACTTAGCTACATTATATGTTTCGCGTTGGATTGAAATCTAATAGACAGTAATGTGTTAATAAAAAGACATCAATCATATTATGATGCATTAAGCATTAAGCATAGCGGAGCATCTTAAAAGCGGATAATTTCTACCATAATAAGCTCTATGAAATTCAGTGTACAACCAGTTTTTCGATCCCAGTGCCTCAAAGGTGTAGGTAAACCGAAATGTTGTAATAAATTGTACGAATCAATATCCGGTGTTAAAATATCGAGAGCAAACATTATAATACAAAGTACAGATCTTCTACTAGATAACATAATTAAACCAGATTTTCATATTTTAATGTCGTTAAAACTGATTACAAATAATAGGGTTTTATCTAAATCGAACTATTTTCGCTTGTAATTTGTAATTGGTTTACAGTTGTAAACATAATTATCTAAACGTTTTCTATTTTTGCTTTTTAATTAGTATCCGTTGCGAACAAATTTTGGATAATTTGAAATTTAACGAAAATTATTTTTACTCATTATTAACTTATTAAAGCTATTTTCGTTATTGTGTGCTACAGACTTTTCTTTTTCAAATAAATTTAAAAGCTTTTTCTTAAATATTTCTTTGTTCATTTCAAATTTCCATTAATAATATATTTTTTTTAAAATTATTTACTTTTAACGAAAAACACTTTCTAAGAATGTTGCCGTATTCGAAAAAAAAATGTTCGTTATAAAAAAGGAAATTTTCTCTCAAAAATGTTATTTTTTTCTACTTTACAGAGTAACTGGTCTCAATACCTGTAAACTAATAAATATTCTGTAATATACTTTCAGTCATATGGTTTTTTGTCTCTTATTTCCTTTTAAATTTTTCTTCTTATTTGAACTTGTGGCATGTTTTTGTGTCACAGTTATTCTGCAAAATTAAACGATTGCAAATCTGTTAATTGAAATTCTTTTTTTTTATATATATATATATACATAACAGAACTTGTAAATTTATAATTTTGCATCCTTATTTACATCCTTTATTCGTATTTCAGTTAAAAAATGGTATTTAAAACGAACAGAAATAATATTGACTATTGATGTGTTTATATTATTATATAGTTCACTGGTTACAGTTTTTTTTTCTGATTTTATTTTTGTAAATCCTTTTTATTAAATATTTTTATTTTCTATATTTTATATAGAAGACGAAAGCTGTGGTTGATTGTGTCCTTATATTATGTATAGATATAATATTATGTAGGTTTATATATATAATATTATAATCGTGTTTATTTTTAGTATTCTATACATACACGATTTGTATCTCGTGTAATTTGTTTTCGTTTTATTTTCTCGGTGTTCTTTACTGTTTTTAGTTTTTTTCTTTTTTTTTTTATTATTATTGCAGTTTTTGTTTTTTTTTTTCTTATTTCTTCTTTAAATTTTTTCTGTGATGTTCAAAAAGGAAAATACAAAAAATAAAAATAAAATAAAATATCTAATGGAACAAATGGAACAAAACGAATTGAAAAGCAGGAAAAACAAAATTCACTCATTAGTGTTGTAGTTCAAGTTATGTTTAAAATATATTTCGTTTTTACCGTTAGTTGAACAGAAGCTTTCGTTGGCAATAGGCGTACGTTTGTTGAAATTAAATAGAAAATTATTTCTTTGTAGATATTTTAGTGTATATTTGATTATTTTAAATGTATGTGTGTATGTATATATAGATTTACAGTTATTTTAAAGAATAATATTATTATCAAATATCTTATAAATTATCGGGTTCGTAATAATTTATTTGTTTATATATTATATATTATATAAAAATAAATAAATGAATTTAGAATATAAGAATTTAATAAAAATTCATTAAAAATAAATTTATAAAGAAAATAACATGAAAAATTAAAGAAAATATAAAATAAAATAAAAAAATATAAAAATAAGCAGTTTGGAAAATTAAAAGAAAAATTAAATATTGCATTATATCCTTGTAATAATCAATAAGAAATTGCTAGTATATAAGTTTATAATATTTATAATATAAAATAATATGACAAGAAAAGTAATTTTTGTGTTTCTATTAAATTTGTAATAATTTTGCGTTATAAGAAAAGTAAACGGTTTGTTTCCTTAAATTTATTTGTCTATTTGTCTGAATTATTGTCGTCATCAATAATTATTGTTAGATTCTATTGTTGTTTTGTTTCTATTTTTTTTTGTACTTATTTAATTGACTATTATTATTAGTAATACTATTTATTAAATAAATTGCGTGCCAATTGAATAAAACGAATTTTTAAATTACTATGATGTACCCTTTTATATTTTAATATATTAAATATAGTTATATTATATTATATAAACATATTATACAAAAATAAAGATATAATATAAAAGAAAATATATAATCTAGCACAGTGGTTTTAATTGATTGTTTTATTTAATAAAATAGTAGAAAAAAAAAATAAATAAATAAATAAATAAAAAAAAAAATAAAGAAATAAAAAAAAGGTTTTTAATCAACACAAAAAAAAAAAAAATTGAAAATATAAATAAAGTGTAATATACGTAATATTTAAATATAAAAATATAAAATATAGGTTATTTATATTAAAAAAAATTTACACGCAATATTATTTCATTAAAATTGATAATAAATAAAACAAATAAAATAAATATTAGGCAAAAAAAAAGAAAAACAAGTAAAAATAAAATGGAATTAAAATGCCATTCACTTAAAATAATATGATTTAAGTAATTGAAAAACGTGAAACAAAACAATAATATAATAATAAAAGAGAATAATAATAACAACCAAAAAATATGGAATAAAATAAACCTAATTTTTAAAATAAAATTAATCCTTTTTAAATAAATTTAATTAAATTTTGCGATTTATATATCTTTTTTATTAAAATTTCGTAAAAATAAATTAAAATTTAATTAACAAAGTTCTTAAAACATAGAAATTGTGTTTTTTTTTTATTTTTAACCTTTTTTTATTATTGTAATATGCTGCGTTACTTCAATTATTAGAGTTTCATTACTATTTTTTTTGTTTTTACTAGAAATTTTTTTGCTTTAGCCCTAGACGATTAAAATATGTTTGTTACAAATTTTGCTTGTTTTATTTTTCGTTATTCATCTTAAAATTTAAATAAGGCTATTTGACAATAAATGAACTATATTTCAGATATATAAAAAAAAGAAACGTAATGGTTCATACAGGGTAGGTAGGTAGGTAAAAGTGACGATTCCAGTTACTTCTGGAAAACCAATTAGGACTTAATTGTGCCTGTATAATACCACGACCGGAGTGACCTATTATATACAGTTCATACAGAGCTTTTAATATCATACTTCATTACATTAATATGCAATCACGGTTTCTATATACAAATATTTTCATCTAATTAGCTTCTTAAGATTCCTTTCCTTATTTATTTGTACTATTTTTAAGTTTCTATGAAGCGCTAAAATACACGAGGCATATTTAGGATGTTACTGAACACTTCGTTCCGATATATTTCTGTTATTATAATATTATGGTTTTCTAGCATTTTTCAATTAATAGTTGACAAGTAATAATCAAGACTTATGCCATTATTTTTATTAAGCAGAGCATTAAGCATTATTGATTTTTTATTGGTACCAACCCGTTTTTTTTTTTTACTGATATATATAGATATTATAGATATTTTATAGATATATATTATAATGAGTACAAATAATATATCTATCTATAGGTGCCAACGCTATTCAATATGATTCATTATATTATATGAAGTCATTATATAATTTCCTATAATATCATAAGCTCTTCGTTAAATTTTCTAACGAATCTTGGAACCCATAAAGTATTAACATTATGTATTAATATAATTCAATAGGTACCTTCAGTATGATTATCTTTACTTTTTATTTCATATACATATAAATTCACGTATTTCATTGAAATTTCTCCAAGTACTAATGTCAACGATTTCTGAAATCGACGTGCACGTGAATAAAATACCACGTAGTAATAATTGTATTGTTTTTAAAGAACGAGAATAGTGTTCTTTAAAGACTTCGAGGGTTGAATTTTGACTTTCTAAAACAAAAAGCGCAACATGATCTATCAAAAAAAATATGTGTATTCATTTTGTAGTTGGGATCACTGATAGCATAAAAATTGTGTTCATTTTTTCAATCAGAGTGCGTTCAGAGCGTGACTTCAATGCTCGTTATAAAATTTCCGAGCATGTACAAATTACTATCTGTCAAAATTTAAGTGGTTAAAATTTAATAAAAATTTTTAAATGTTTGTTAATTTAAAAAAAAAATTGTTTTTTGTTAATTAATTTGTATTGTGATAACTAAATGTGAATGTAAATAACATAATAAATATGGATGACTAAAACAAATACATATGTTATGATGACATTTATGACAACTGTAATATACCATTATTAATATATAAATTTTAAATAATCAAGATGTCGTATTACCCATTCCTATTTCATAAATATGTTTAAACGCTTAACTAATCGTATTTTACATTTTATAATTTTGTCTAAGATTAGTTGCAAGTGCTTTGGTTTTTCTGATGTATGGATAAAGAGATAGGTCATTTAAATGTATCAAATTAAATTTTTAATTTAAAAATCAAAATTACTACCAAAAATAAAGAATGTAATTGATTCGTAATAAATTCATTATTATTCTAAACACTAAATCAACAAGTCTAGTTTTATTTCTTTCAAAACGAACCTCGGGGTTCAAAATATTACACAACTTTAGTTATATTTTTTTCATTTATTGAATCAGAGTAGTCTGAGTATGCTCTGATAAGTTTACATTAGGTATATGCTCTGACAGTGCTCGGGCTTACTTTATCAAAACGCCCTTTATAGATACACGAAAAAATTTATTAATTTATCTACGTTTTTTTGTTGTGATATCACAGAACATATTGTGTTTTTCAAAAAATATATTGTTGTGATATCACAAAATATATTTTATGCAATACATTGTGTGTTATTATAAGTATATAAATATTAAATCTAAATATATTTTCGTATAATATATTGGAACGTATTTGGGATGCTTATGTCGGAGCCAATTCAAATCATTAACTGATGATATTTACCGCCTTATAGGCGATTATCGATCGCGAATTAAGAACAGCGGTTTCCTATCATTTTTAAGGGATGGGTAAAGTTCTGTACAAGTACATTTATTTATAGATTACAATGTAGTTTCCCAATTCTTATGCAACTACACCATTATTAGCCTATATTACATTATTATAACAATTTATTGTTACACCATATAGTTATGTACTAGATCTAATAGATGGTGTCTTTCAAAGATATATTTCAGTCGGTTACTATTTCCGGTTACTGTGCACGCACGAAAATGAAAGACACCGTTGTTAGATAAAAACTCAGTCTCAGATGGACCATTGAAGTAAATAGAATAAAATCTTAAAATCTTTAGTTTTGTAAATTCTTAAAAATAGTTATAAAATAAAAGTAAATAAATTTAATCTGTGTAAATAAAATTTAATAAAACATTTTAAAAATAATTAATAAATAAACCTTGTGGAAAATGAATTAACAAGAGTTTTAATCATTATTTTCTAAAACAAGTTAAGAAAAAACATTTCGAAGAAGAAACATTAACTATATTTTCAAAAATTGCATAGTCATTATTTTGTTTGATGATCTTGTACATACATTCACATTGGACTACCTAATCTATTTATTTGCTCTCTGCTGACAGCTCAGAAATCCTTTTCTAACAGACATTTTCCGTGCTTAAGTACCTACAACTATTTAAATATGTGTATTTAATTTCATTCTTCATTTGTTATTCAACTCTTATAATTTCAAGATCTATTGCTCTTTAACATTACAACTATACCACTATAAAATCTGTGTCGTCAGTAACTGTCATATAAATTATTTTAAGTATCTGCGAGCCATTTTGTATACAAGAAGTACACAATTCGGTTTAAACACAATATGTATATATACACACTGTCAAAATAAATACCTCTTGTTTTTTTTTTGTTTTTTTTTAATTAATCAATCTAATTTACTTAACTCAGTAAATTCATTTCAATTGATTAAATTATTGTTTTTTTTTTCTCTCAAAATCCGGTATTTTCTTAACATAACAAAACAAAAAATACAAAATACCAAATCAATCGGGAAACTTATAAACATCTTATATTTAGATAAAAATATCTAAAATAAAATTTCATCACATCAACAAACTACACAGGTTTCTTTTGATCTACTCTAATAATTTTTATTTAATTATTTTATTTGAAAATTTAAAGAAATCCCATTAGTTCACAGCTCATCTCATCTCCAAAATAATTGCTTTTTAATTTACGATTCAGGAGTATATTTTTGATTTTACAATTTATATTTTTAACTATACTTCAATAAATTCTTTGTTTATTGTTTTTTTTTTTTTATATTTTGTTTTACTTTATTTGTAGATATTAAATTTTTCACAAATTACTGAATTAAAAATCTTTGTTACTATTAATAAATTCTGAAAAAAAAGAAGCAAACAAAAAAGTAACAAATCTTAATTAACATTAAATGTAATTAATTTCAAATTTCTTTTGTACAAGGTGTTTCCCACATCAGTGTGTACTGATAAATGCGATTGTTATGGAATAATCATTAACTGGTAACATTTTTTTTTTATGGAATTCGGGTTCATAATAATTGAGTGGTGTGTGTAAGGTATGGGGATTTGAATTTTTGGGTGTGTTATAAATTGGTTTAGCGATTTCGAATTTTTTAATGTAAATAAAATAATTTTTCTGTATTAGATTTTTTTGTTTTTCTCAAATTAGGCTAGTTTGAGAATTTGAAATTTTTTAGGGTTTAAATCTGTATTTCTCAAACAGGATAGGTTCTTTTTATTTATTTATTTTGCTTTACATTATTTTATTTTTTCTTTAACAGAATTTTTTTTTTAATTAGAGCTTATACAATGTCTCTATATCTTCTAGCCTGGCCTCTGGGAGAGCAACTGTAAAAATGGGATCTCATTCTCATGAATAACTTTATTATTAGTAGTGAAAGAAAAAGTTATTATGATATAGTGTTTTTTTTTTTAAAAATATTCAATATTTATAAAAAAATCTGTAGGGATGATGACACTCACATTGAAAAAGCTTTCGATTCTGTCTGGCACAATGGCTTAGTTCATAAATCAATTATTTCTCAATGTCCTACCTATATCATAAAAATTATACAAAGTTTCTTAAAAAGTAGATCATTTCTGGTTAAAATAGGATTGGATGTATCGCATTCTGTGGCACTTACCTCAGGAGTCCCATAAGGCTCAACATTATCACCCATGTTATATAATATTTTCATAGCAGACTTGCCTACGCCCAACAACTGCACTCTTGGGTTACATGGAGATGACACCATTATCTTAACAACGTCTAACTGCCCAATTGAAATTACAAACAATCTTGAAAATGCATTTAAAGATATTCAAGATTTCTACTACAAATGGAAAATAAAAATTAATGGCAAAAAAACCGAGGCGATTTACCATCTGGGAGAGAAAATACATCACTTATCTTGAAATTCAACTCGATACAAAATTATTGTTTAAGGCTCAAAGCTATTGAAAAATGTAATTCCTTTGTTAAACTTTTGTATCCTGTAATAAATCGTAAGTCATTTTTAAATTCGGAAAACAAACTCCTAATATATAAAACAATTTTGCATATTGTATTTCTATATGGATTTATCGTATGCAAAGAAACTGCCAAAACACATATGCAAGTTTTGCAAAGAAAACAAAATGCAATATTGAAATTAATTCTTGCAAAACCTAGATATTTTTCAATCAAGAAATTGCGTAATTAGCTGCAACAACATTTAGCTAAAAGTTGCCACAACTCAAATAATTCGCTCATAAGAGCAATTTTAGAATAGGTTTTAATTTAGGGTTATTTCTTAGTATGTAAGTAGTGGTAAGTTTTATGAAAAAACATAAATATTCAAAAAGGTCTTTTGTCGCCATTTTTCCTTGAAATAATAAATTAATTAATAAATAAATTAGACAACTAGCCTAAGTAATAATAATTAAGAATAGTCGTAGGTGTAAATACAATAGTATAAGCTCTAAAAAATTTAATATTGTTAAAAAAGAAAAATTATGAATATGTATAATGGCAATAAATAAATAAAATAAAATATTCAATATTTTTTATAAGAAATTAGTAAAATTTACAAAAAATAAACATTTTTATTCATAATTTTCAATTTAAAAAAAAAAAAACAAATTTTATTATCCGACATGAAACCTACTTCTATCATGTTCTAATGAACACTGAAAATAAAACTAGTGGATATAGTAAAATTTTTAAGACCGAATTAAAATATCATGTAAAATGTTGTTGTTTATTTTTTTTTTTCTGAGCAAAACCTTTAGTGGTGTTAAATTTTTTAGAATATTCTTGTTTTGCTCAATTTTTTTTTTCACCAGAAAAAATTTATACACAAAACTAAAACAAAATTTAAAAAAAAAATCGTAGTTCGATATATTTCGGACAAAACATCGTGTAACTTGGCTAGAAGATATAGAGGCATTGGCTTATACTATATTATTGTATTGATACTTTTAGCTTTTTGCGATATTTTATTTTAGTCTCCGAAAATTTTGTTTTGAGGAAAAAAATGTTATAAGGTGTTAATTTTTATTTTTATACAAAAGTTATTATGGAAATTTGGTCAACTTAGATACCCTAATTGTTTTAACATTTAGTCAATAAGTATCTGACAATCTTCAGCAGTAATTAAATTTCATGTTTGCTGGGTGTTTTCACATAAACGATCTATTGTGGACTATCAATTATTTTTTAGAATCATTTTCATCTCCGCTCAGATTCAATTAGATTTAAGGCCACTCTAAAACGGTTAAAAAAATTTTATTTTTCGACATTAACACTGTACCATCAATAAAATGTTCAGTTAAAAAAAAATAATCCAACCAACAGTTTGAACCTTAACTGGAAACCTTTTAGTTTAACCAATAACTGGATAGCAATATTTCAGAAAGATTTTCGTTGTTATAATCATGAACTCAACCTCTACTAAAAAATTCAATAATGAATATCTAAACAAAATTAAATAATAGTGATAAACACCCCTGTACATGATTTTGCTTAAAATTATTCCGAAACAAAAAATTAAATTGTTGTTTTTGTTTTTGTTTTTCTTATTTAATTCCAATAAATTTTTGAAAATCTTCAAAAAATGTTGTTTATTTTTCTTTTCTATTTTATTTTATTTTTTGGGTTTGTTTGAATAATTTGTAGCGAAATGTTTTTTATTTCAACAATATTAAATCAATCTGTAAATATTATAGATACTAAATAGTTTTAGGAAGAAAATGGGGTAATGTTGGGAGTGGGGAGTGGGGAGAGAAGACAAAACGTTAAAAATTAGAGAAAAATAAACACATCCGGTTTGTTGGAAAATAATCAATTTTTATTATTGTTGTTGTTGTTTTATTGATGAAAAAATTATTTACATTAATTTGATTTTTATATTTTTTTTTATTTTTTACAATTTATTATTTTAATTTGGTGCATTTTCTTAGTCATTATGAAAAGATTATTTTTTAACAGAATGCGAATTTTTTGGGTGTACATAAATATTTATAGAGTATGTATTGTGAAGTACGCCATACCAGACCACCTCATCTGAAGATGAAATTACATATTATAAATATTTTTAGTATCAATAAAATTTTAAGAAAAACTATAAGAAAAGAAAATTAAAACCATTTATTATTATTTTAAATATTTCTTAGTTGTTAGCTATTTTCTCCTATGGTTCAGAACAGCAGGATATTTTCGAATATTAGCGTAATGAACAAATTTTCATAATGCTATATAGAGAATATTTATTTTGTTTTTGAAATAGTTGTGACTATGTAGATGAAAATCGATATTTGGAAGAAGAAAATTATTTTTTTTCGGTTTATGTTGGATAAAAGTTTTTTTTTTTAAATTTTTTTCTTATTCTTAAATTAATGAGTAAAATTTTAAGACTAGTTACTGTATATATTATTAAATAAATAAAATTGTATGCATACATCCGTATATATTTTGAATATTGCCTTACGTTAGTGGTGTTTACAAAATTGGATTTAGTTTTAATGTGTTTTATTTGAATGGAAGAAAGTTTGATATCTAAACATGATATTTCAAATCAAACTTTGTTTCTCTAGAAAAAATTTAAAAACTGAAATCTAAAGTTTCTTAGTGGTCGTAAAAAGTTGGAAATATTAAAATAGATTAATTAAAAATTAAAAAAAGAGAGATGAATTACAAATTATAGAAAAAGATTGATATAAAAATTCTAAAAAATTGATAACATTATTATTATGAATTGATCTTGGATAGGTGATAACGTGTAAATGTACCTACTGTAGTTATTTAAAAATGAATTAGCTGAATCAGTTTTTTTTTTGTAATTTTAAAGTACTTAGCTACTTTATTTTAAAGTACTTAGCTACTGTCATTAATTCTATTGAAGAGCTTAGTACCGATATTGTTTATTGTTGCAGAGTGTTTTTCTATCAAGAAAGAATAAATTTGCGTTTCTAGTGTTAATATTATATATATATTTTCTCTGAATAAAGGATTTCTTTCTCTCTCTAATCTCTGCATTTACCCGAGTACCACTAAAAACCTTTCAAAGTTGAATATCTGTTTTTTTAAAAAAAATATATTCTTGAAATTTCAGTAAAATATATTAATTGAGAAAATTATTATCTATATTTCATTACTAGGACAAAACACATCGAAATATCGTTTTCCAAAAGTTTTGTTTTGGGCAAACCCATTAATTTTTCTATATAAAATATATTAAAAAATTTTCTAACAAAATAATTTTTTGTTTTCAGAATTATGAATTTTGTAGTGTTCTGAATATCATAAATTTAACATGACATATAAAATATTAATAATTTTTTTTTACCTGAAATGAATTATTAACAAAAAAAAATATTTAGTTTTTTATTGGAAAATAATAAAAAAATAACTTAGATTTTAAAAATTAAAATTAAAAATTTACATTTTATATAAGATGTATCCATGTGTACGAATAAGGATTAACCCATATATAAAATTAACTTATGTTATTTTATGTAAAATCATAACATTTCGTAAGTAATGATGCGATAGTATCATAACCAAAATCACACAACCAAAAATAAGTCAAATTATGACGCATTCACTGGCTAAGGTCATAATATAGTGGACGAATAAAAATGTTCCAACAATAAGCACATCTTTTCATTCAAATTGTCGATAGATCATAACGGTGGTATGTCATCATTGTATATGACAAAGCTTGAAATCTCCAACTCAAAATTTCCTGGTAACCATAAGTCAGTTAAGGATAATATTGCCGCAAGCGATGTTTTTGAAAGTCTATAACACCCACAAAAAATAAGTAGATTGACTAGAGGCATGATATTGTGGCAAAAACTGATTTAAAACATTCCGGTATCATTGTATAGAATATCATTAGTGGCTTAATTAGATAGAAGAAAGTTTTGCATATATATATGAACATTAATGGCTCTTGTTTTTTTTTTTTTGTTTACACATTACTCAATCATAATGAGTGGATTCGTTTATGCAAAGTAGTATGACTGTAGGTATGGATCATTGGTGAGGGATATAATTGTGTGGGAAATACGATGTTATAGAAGAATATCGTGTAGTAAGTTGAAGACAAATTTATATAGATTTATTGTGAAAAGTTGAAAGTTATAAAATGCATTTCTATCGAAGGGGAAGACATTAGTTGGAAAAATGAGAAGCATGAAATTGTACGAGAAGTATGTGAGTTAGAATTGCTTTGTGAAGGGCTCATATTAGTGCTGTATAATTGTAGGATCAGTTGCTTACAAACTCGAGATTATGTGGTATCACAATAGATCTCCTTGGTCTAATTATACCGATTTTGAAAATCACTTTTACCTACCTATACCGACGATGTGAGTTCGATATATAATTATATTTCAAAATGTGTTTTTTCAAAAAATGTAATTGTTGGTTAATGTCGACGTAAGATAACTCAGGCTTTAAATCACATACTTTTGACTATCAATTCAAGATTATTTGCTAAGTATTAAATCAAATATTTGGCGCAAATATTTTTTTCTATTTTATAGCTGTGTTGGCCGTAAATATATTTTTCTATTTATAATTTCATTTTTAGATAATCATTATGATTTTTACCCGCACGATATTGAAAAAAAATGTATGGGGAAATTCCACATAAAAAAAATAGTTGAAAACAGTATGAAAGTGTAAAGATTTAGTCTTAGAATTTATTATTTTTCAAGTAAATAAAAACAAAATCCTAATATGAAATATTCCTTACACTTGTTATTGATTCATATTGTAATTTTGGATTGAAACTGTATTGTATTGTGTTGCATTTATATAAAAATTAATGTTTATATGCATGTTTGTCCTAAAACTCCTCCGAACGCAGCAAGTAAGATACAGATTGATATACAATTTTGTTATTCAGATTCGAAACCGTGATGTATCATTTTTAAAAACTCCTACTCATTTTGGTATATGACATACAATTTTTAGCAGCCATCAACTATATTTCAAAAATCTCAAAATATTAATACTCTGTTATTCTATCAAAAAGAACTAAATATGCTTTTAACCATTTACCAAAATTAGGAATGGTTTGGGCAGCTACCATACAACTCTTAACATCCGACAAGAATATTTAAAAATCCAAAAGCATTACAGACCTGAAAATTCTGTACTCTGATACTTTATCAAAATTAAGAACATAAATATTCTACTGTTTTTTGAAATTGGGTATTTCTATATGGATTTATTGTATGGAAAGACACTGCCAAAACACATATGCAAGTTTTGCCAAGAAAACCAAATGCTATATTGAAATTAATTCTTGCAAAACCTAGACATTTTTCAACCAAGAAATTGCATAAATTAGCTGCAACAACATTTAGCTGAAAGTTGCTACAACTCAAATAATCCACTCATAAGAGCAATTTTAGAATAGGTTTTAATTTGGGGTTATTTCTTAGTGTGTAAGTAGTGGTAAGTATATCAAAAAACATAAATATTCAATAAGGTCTTTTGTCGCCATTTTTCCTTGAAATAATAAATTAATTAATAAATAAATTAGTCAACTAGCCTAAGTAATAATAATTAATAATAGTCTTAAATAATAATTAGGAATTTACCGCCAAAAATAAACCGTAAAATAAATCTGAAGAAGAATGTTGGAAAAATATTACATTTTTAACTGTTCTGAGGTATTTTTTCCATTCATATAAATTAAATTTCAATTTAATTAATTTGTTTCTATTGTTCTATTATTTCTACAGAATACAGATCTTATATATAGGTACTTTAATAATTAATCTACATAACTTAAATAAACTTTATTATTGTGTCTTATTTCAAAAGTTTTTGCTTACAATAAAATTTGTCGATAAGAAAATAAATAAACTGAAATTTTGTTTTGAAACAGAAAAATTGACAAAACTAAAAAACAGAAATTAATCGTTGACTAACAATTTATTTACCTTGAATCAATATTTCCAAGTTAATGTCAAATTTCCACAGAAAAATGAGAAATAAGAGTGGTCCTAATAAATAAAAAAAAAATTATGTCTATCACTTTAAATTTAGTCATAAGAGTAAACATAGTAATTCTACCCTCATTGTCTTTAGGAGATATTTATAACTTTTGCTTCTATATTCGAATACAATCAGTATTCGAACATTCTATTCATATTTTTTAGTAGAACATTTTCAAATTTTTTCAATATCGTATTGTATAGATAGTACGTACCTACTGATCTATCCTTGAATAATTTTATTTTGTTCATTGTCATAAGAAATTTTGTTATTAACAAAATTTAGAGTATTTATGACAACATCATGAAATATTATTGTTTATTTTGAGTATATTTGTTTTGACTTGCTCTCGCTTAATCTTTGTCTTATTTGAAAATTTGAAATTCAAAAAATAAATAAATATTTTATGAATGAATTTTTTTTCTGATAAACAAAAAAAAAATTTCTGACTTTAATTTGCATATTTTTTTTTTTTTTTAAATAAATAAATAATAAAATAATCAAATCAAATTTATTATTATAAAAAAATTTCAAAATGAAAATGTTTTTATAATAAATTTTTAAATAATATAAATCAATATTTTTCAATTTTAAATAAATGATGACGATTTTGCTGTTCACCATGCACTCCTATGTTTCTGTTCTTTTTTTGATAGTAGAAAAATAATCTATACATTTATATTTTACTAAAAAATATTTTGGTTAAATTTTTAGAAAAATTTAATGTTTAAAATATAGTAGGAATTGATAAAAGTTTTATAATTTAAAATATTTTAAAATTGAGTTAAGTATAGTGTATTAGAATAAAAAAAAATAATTTGAATTTAAGTACATAAAGATTTAAAAAACACATAATAATGATGCCTTTACTTATGATAACTATCACATAACTATGTTGTTAACTAGCCCATAACTATCTTTTAGAGATATAACATAAAAATAATATTTTGTATGATAGCAACTCAGCCGACAGAATAATTCGAATATATTATTGTTTTAAAATGTCAATGAAATGTGCAAATAGATAATTTAATAATACAAATTTTAGTCAGAAACATATTGTTTCTGAAATATTGAAATATACAAAATATACAATAAAGTGAAAGGACACGAATAATATTATTGCAATTATAAATAATTTATGTTAAAATTTTGATTTTCCAAGAATTTTTTGATTCAGAATGTTTGTTACAAAATAATTTGAAATGTGATACATTTTTCATTTTACTAGTGGTGGTTGATTCATTTTAGAGTAGTAGTGGTTCAGGGTGAGTTATCTTAAGTACTATGTACCTCAAATGAAATGTTAATCTGGTACCGCTTTTTTCCAATTTGGGATTTATTTAGGGCTTGAGCATCATTTTTAATTTTATCTACCCATATTTACATAATTTTTTATTATTATCACTTCATACCACAACTCGGGGCAGATAAAATAACACCTATAATAAATCCAACTCTTAACCATGAATAACATGTATATATGGTGCTATTTATATCGGAAGTACTATCTCTTATGGCAAAAAGTATACAAATCGAAAAGGTATCGAAATCTGTATATATTGATTTTAGCGAGGCATTTAATCGAATAAATCACGATATACTAGAAATAAAATTGGCAAAACTAGGTATCAGTAGCGCTATGTTAAATTGGATAAAATCTTATAATACCAAAAGAGTTCAATTTGTTAAGTTTCAAGGTATTACGTCTAAAGCCATTTATGTCTACTCTGAGGTAGGGTACCCCAAAGGAAGCCACTTGGGACCACTTTTCTTCAATATATACATTAGAGACCTTTCTTATTGCTTATCTCGCATATCTCACCTTTTTTATGCTGACGATCTCAAATTAGACCACATTATAAATAATTTTAGTGATTTTTGATTGCTCCAGTCTAAACTTAATGCTTAGAAAAATTGTGCTCTGAAAACATGTTAGACCTCAACGTTAGTAAGTGTTACGTCATGAGCTTCACTCGTAAAAGATCTAAATTTTTTTATAACTATGCTTTGCATAGTCTCAACTTAGAACGATTTGGGAATCATCTTGGATAATAAATCATATTTTTATCTCCGCTATGAAACAATGACATCAAAGGCTAACAAAATGCTGGGTTTTATCAAAAAAAGGGCAAGAGAATGTAAGAATATATGGGTAACAAAAACTTTATTCTGCTCCTTGGTGCGTTCAATCTTAGAATATGGTTATATTATCTGGAATCCCACCTTTCTGATCTATAGTACAAGAAGTGAATCAATCCAAAAACAGTTCCTCCACTTCGCCCTATAAGACATCTCTATAATCCCAGAAACTTTAATAACCTTCTACCTTACACTGAAAGGCTCCATTCTATAAATTTACTGAGCTTAAACTCGCGTAGAATCTTACTTTCAAACTGCTTTACATTCGACGTTCTATCTGATAAAGTTGATGTTGACCTTATTAAATTAAGAATCAGAATCAATAACGATGTTATACCTACCTAGACCGGTTTTTTCTCTCTCTCTCTTTCTATCTAATATATTAAAATAATGCAAATCAATAAAATGTATTATTAGTATATCTATCTCGTAATAAGTAAATTCCTGCTAAAGTATAAAAAAAGGTAAAAGAAGAAGAGAGCAAAAAAATTAACTAGATTTAATTTGATCTAAAATAATTTTGTATATATTTATTGTATATTATGTAATGTATGTATTATTATAATTATTAAGTACCTTTTTTTTTCAATACCTTGTAGGTAATAAAATAAAATAAAATCAAATATTGTTGCGTCGTAGTATTTAAGGCTTGGAACTTGGAGCTCTTTCAAAATGTAAACTCCGGCTGTTGTATTTTAAATATCTCTTTTTGCTCATTTCTTGACATTTTTAAATATTTTATTTTGTGTTTGTGGACTTTTAAGCCTATTTCTACCATTTATTTGTAATTTCTTATCATTATTACTATATCCCTAGGATATGCTCTCTATTTTGATTTTTATATGGCGTAATGTTAATAATTCGAATATTATATCGTATTCCCAATTTTACTTTAAATTAACGAATTATTTGATTTTGTATTATAATTTTAGCTAATTTCTGAGCTTTTCATGTGTTGTTGTTTCGGATTTAGAATCGGCATGTAATTTTTTGGCTCAGTACTTCGAGTCAACCTTAGATAAATCACACGGACAAAATAGAAATCATCAATCAATACCATAAAACCAATTATTGATCTATGTATTATTGAGTTAACTAGAATTAATTATTATCTAGAATCCTGAAACTCTTTCAGGCCATATTTTTACTAAACTACTATGTCACCTACTCAGCATGGCTTTATAGAATAACGTTCCACTACCACAAATATCTCAGTGATTTGCATAGAGTTTTTAAATCAGTTCAAACAGGTTATAAAGTTGATACAATTTTTACGCATATGTAAAGCATTCGATAAAAATGTTTATAGAGTATAATATAAATGACTCAGGAATAACTTTTGTTAATGAGGTGAAAGATGATTGATAATAATCTAACTTTTAATTCCCATATCGATATTATAATGTTCAAAGCCTTTGCAATGTTAGGCTTTACTAAAATGAATTCACAATGGTTCACACCTCCTTACATATTATTTAAAACTTTATTTACATCTTTAGATCGGCCCCAAAGCTTCACCGATATGAATACCATTAAATGCTAAGCATATTAGAAGAATTGGATCTGTTCAAAAAAATATGATAAAATTTTGACTCCGAAAATTAGCACTTACGACACAAAGTGCCTTCTAATAGTGTAAAGTTATTTAAGAGTTTAATTTTATTTATTGTAAAGTTATTTTATTTATTATTTTATGTTATATTTTTAAAGTATCGTTCACGTTCTTCTTAAAAAAACAATATTCGTTCCGTTCTACTTGAGTGATTTGTTCTAACTGCCATTAATTTCAAATCCACCAGCTGACCGCTATTATATCAGTGTTGCCATTTATTGAAAATGTTTCGATATTGCACATAGTAGCAATTAGATTTCCAAATCCTGTTTACATAATATTCTACTACGCTTGAAGTTAGACTAAAGTTTCAGCTGTTATGTTTTGCTACGACATTTTGTCAGCTAAAATTAATTGTTCTTTTATTCTGGGTTTATATAATATTTATGATCTGATACGTGATTTCATCATTCACATTCAGATATGATCTGATGCAAGGTCTAGTTAATTCACAAATTCTATTCAATCATTGCTCTTCAAATCAAGAAAAAAATCACAAAATTTTTGCAATTTAATTGAAGTTTAGTAATAAATTTTTGTGTAATAATTTTTTGTGTAATTTGTGTAATTATTTTTATTATTTTGTTTATTAGTTTTTAGTCAAAATCTGTTATGGCCTATAGCCCTGTAGATTTTGAATTAATTAATAAATTAATAATTATATAAGATATTCAATGAAGACAAAAAAAGGTATTCATATTTATTTATTCATTCTTACCGCATCGCATGTATATGAGTAACAGGTCCGCATGATCTGTGTAGGATATATGTAGTATGTGCGGAATAGTATCTATGTGCTTTCAGAATATTACGTGCGGTTAGTTATTTACATTTAATATAATTTTTAGAATTTTACAGATGTTGGGCCTTCTTCCCAATAATCAATTTGATGATACTTCAACCCATCACTTTTCGTTTTCACTTGTCTTCACTTCGATGATTTTTTTTATCTATATAAAAATTTCATTCATTTCTAAATGAAAATTATTTAAACAAGAATAAATACAGCGAATAAATAAAAATGTTCTAACCGTACTCAACATTTTTTTTTGTATTAATATTTATGTATTTGTATGTGATGATCATTCAACAAAAATTTTTTCGTAAACACAGAAAATCTCCTCCACAAAATGTGTTTGTTGGTAAAAGGGTATGAAACGTATGCTAAAGCCGTTATTTCGTCATTTTACTCAAAATCATAAAAAACTGAATTAACTTGTCAATACAAAAAGAAAAATTTGTAACTGTTTTGAAACTGGAAAAAATTATCCAAATGCAAATTATTGTGTTGATTAACAATTTATTGGCCTTGAATTAACACGCTGAAAATTAAATCACCAGCCAAGTATAGCTGATCAAAGTGCAAAAGTTTAATTCAATTCGAATTTTATACACAAAATTTTGTAATTTAAATATTTAGCTTTATCAAACTGTTAAAAGAAAATTTTACAGAAAAAATTGTTCATCCTGTCTTTAAAATATGCTTGAAAAATCTTAAAGATATCTACAACCAAAAAAATTAAATATTATTTTAAGCTTTAAATAAAAGTTTAATTTTAGTCTATTCATAGTTAAATATCAAAAATATTTTCGAAATTAATAATAATAAAATATGTATTTACATATTTCTGAAAATTAATTAAAAAAAATTCAAAATTGCAACTAATGAATTTTTATTACTAGCTTTAGTAAAGTTTAATAATTCAATAAAAATGTCTATTTATTTAAAATGAAATATAAAATCAAATTTGATTCATTTCATGCCTCTAGTATTTTAATAAAGTTGATTTTAATAAAGTTTTTGATAACATTCTATTTTTCTTTCTATTTTAAAATTTAAATTGAAATCATAACTATACACTGTAGAACATACTACTATTTTTATAAAGTTTTCGTTATTTTTTTGTTTGCTTTATTTTGAAAATTTAAATTGTAATAAATTTTATTAATTATAGATACATCTTAAATTTATTTACGACAATTTTATACTATCTGAATACATTTTGTCTATAAATGGACAATATGTATTGTATATATAATATATTTAATTTTAAAAGTAAATTTAAAATAGATTTAATGATCTGGAAAAATTTACTTTAAAATTAACAAATATACACATACATACATACATAATAGTATTATTATATAATACAAATAAATTTCTATTTAATTCAGGAAAGAATTAAATTTAATTAAATAGTAATCAAAGAATTATGTCTTAGAATTTTTATTAGACCTACATATATTATATATAGATAGTAATATGTTATTTTGAATAAGTTTGAAAATTGAAATATAAAATAAATTTTTATTACAATTTAAAAAATTAATTAAAGAATTTTAGTATCTAACTTTAAACCTATTAAACTAATATGGTCAAAATAAAAGAATAAAACATCTGGTTTTAATGATAATCCATAGGATTTAATAGTAAATACATAAATATGAAAAAAAATGTTATTATATTTTGTGAAATCCTTTTACAAATTCTATTAAAGAAGACGATTAAGAGTTCTAAAGACGTTGCTGTTTTAAATATGTAATTTTTTTTTTTTTTTTTTTTAGATAAAATATTGTGTAGAGAATATTAATTACCTAAATTTAAAATGAAAATGGAAATGGTAAACATTTTAGAAAAATATTTAATTTAAGGTAACTTTTTTTTTATAGAGAGTAAAAAATAATGGATTTTATTTTTATTAGATGTAAACTTAGGCTATGGCTGTGTTTGGCATTATGGCCTTTATTTTGCTTGTAACTTTTACATATAATATTTGTTTTAACAAACTAAAAAAAAGCTATGGGTCAATGCGTTTGGGGATTTTTAATCAAAAAACCAATTTTTACGAAGTATAAAGAAGCATCATTCTTTACATTGCACAATCATTTAAGGTGGGCTCTACATGACCTAAAAGCAAACTACGATTTCCTTTGTATATTTTTTTATATGTTCTTATAATATTTAATTATAATACAAATTATATCTATTTACATACATCGTTCCCTGAGTTCTCTTTTTTTCTGCATAAGCCACTTTTTGACTTTTTGACTTATGAGTTGTTCTATAGGTTTTGAAAAATTCTCTATCTAATGCTGTGATAAGAATAATCCTATCTGATTTAGTTTTTGAGATATTCAATGTACACTTTGCTCCATGAGCCCAATTTTTTTAAATTTTTTAGTGCTCCTTTGCTCCATAAACCAAAATTTGGATGAAAATCTTTTATATGAAAAAATTAGTGTTTATATTATTAATTATTCTCTTTTGCTCCATATGCATTATCATGCGCTATGAGGCATACATAGCTAGAATTATATTGAGTATGTACTTATTTGCTCCATAGGTGTTTAAGATTACCATTATGACCATTAAATTTTCTATACCTATGAAGCAAACATTGAAAATTATTTTTTAGTGCTTGTTTACTCCACGTGAACACAAATTTGTGACACCTACTTGTCACATACAAATTGTGTATGTGTGCACAAATTTAAGTATAAAATTAGAAGAAAACGTAGATGAAATTCTGAGGCACATAAATAATCTTCCTGTAATGGATTCTGTTTACTTCCGTGCTACTAGTGAAAGTAAATATCTGGATGCAGGTTTATCGTTGGTTAAAATGTAAAATTATTATCTGTTTTCTTAATTATTATGCCATTAAAAATAAGTAAGTACAGCAAAATTTTTAATGACGTTTAATTAATGTCTTTAAGTTGTCATTTTGGGTACCAAAAAAAGATTTATGTAATAAATGTTCAAAATAAATTATAAGTGTACCGCTGATAAGATTTATTATTATGATTTACACAAAATAAAAAAAAATATGGCGCAAGGTGATAGAGATTTGGATCGCACAAATGTGGACATAAATCACTGTATCATTTGTTTCGATTTGTAAAATGTTATTTACTGTTTCAAAAGGTGATTCCTCCATATTTTTCTACAAACGAAAACTAAATTTATATAACTTAACTGCATTAGTTCAGTTGTTTTTGGATTTGAATTTGAGAATAAATTACAATGTAGATTAAACAATCTATTCGATCATTTTACTAAGTAGAAAATGGCGAGTGGAGAGGAGAAAACTGTATTCATATCACTCAAAAGCTGCTTCTAACCGCAAAACCATTTAATCACTTCTGTCATAATAGACTAGGCGATTCGATTAACAATTACAATCATGTCACTTAAGTATGAAATAGATATCATAATAAACTTAAAATATGGTGAATAAATTTAACCGACATCATTCATTTATTAGATACTAAAATTTACTACTAATTTTTAAATTTTCTCTATTCGTTATTTTTGTTTACATTCTGGATTGGAATTTTTGATTATTTTTTAGGTTAATAAAATTAAAACATTTAAATGTGAAATAATATAAAAATTTAACGTTACCTACATAGAATTGTATTTATTTATTTAAAAAGGTTCAAGTTTTATGATTTTTAAAATTTTATTTTTATATTTAAGTACAACAACAAAGAACAGTTTTAATATTTTTATTTTTATTTACCAAAAATTTAATAACAATTTTCTTTTATTAATACTTTTATTTTTTAAAACTATCGCAAAGTTCTAAAACTTTAATTGCCGCCTAATAATTGAATGCGATTGAAAATCTCATTTAATGTAAAAATTTTCGTACTAAGTGTTTTTCTTGCCGAATTATTCGAAAAAAAAGTCTAATGTGATAGTAAAATGCTATATTTTTTATAGTCATCTCTATCATATATTTTATATATGATACAGATGAATACATAATAATGAATAAATAATTATATATTTATTAGTAATTAATAATTATATTAATGATAGGTCGAATATCACGGTATATAATCTTAAACAACAAATAATAATTACAAACCGAAAACAAATTTTATCCATAAATCTATCCAGATACTATTGATAAAATCAAAATAGAACCATCAGATCACTCTGCCTCTTTATTAATCGAAACTCAAAATTGTGCTTTGAAAATTTTAATTTAATGCAGGTTTATTTTTTGGGCTTTTTTCTGGAATATAGTGTTATTTCAGATTTGTCATACTGTTCATAAATATGCAATTGACTTTACTTGTTGAGCATGCAAATACTTTTGAAAGCTGTTCAACCAATTAAATGCCACTTTTTAAATGGCGTAGGTCTCAATATACGTCTATGACTATTTTTTTCATTAGTTTTTGGGTTCGTGAAATATTTTTTAACTGGCAGCTTGGCTTCTGTTTACTTTGATGGCATTTGAACAACCAAAATATGCAAAATAGATGTAAAATGAAAAATTCATATGGGAAAAATTTTAACGAATTTAACGAATTTCAAAATAAAAATATTTCAATACTTCAAAGTTTTTTATTTTTAGGCAATACTGAATGATTTTCCTTTTCCGAATTTATTTACAAATTGCATACTTACTTACTTACTTGCTGGGCGCTACAGACCTTGAAGGTCCTGGGCCTGGCGCAAAATTGTCCTCCACTGATTTCGGTCACGAGCAGAATCTCTCCAGTTGGTGATTTGAAGTTTTTTCATATCTGCCGATACTTCATCTTTCCAACGAAGGTGTGGCCTCCCTCGACGACGCGTTCCCTGGGGTTTGGATTCGAAGAGTTTCCTAGCCGGAGCATTTTCATCCATACGCTCTACATGGCCTAGCCAATGAAGCCGTCTTATTCTGACTTTTTTTAGCTAGGTCCATGTCGTTGTATATCTGATATAGTTCGGCATTGTATCTTCTTCTCCAAACCCCTTCGTCAGACACAAGACCATAAATGCGACGAAGAATTTTTCTCTCAAAGATACCAAGTGCATGCTCGCTTGCTTTTGGTAATGTCCACGATTCAGAACCATATAGCAGCACCGGAAGGATGAGCGTTTTGTATAATTGTGCCTTGGTATTTTGGGATAGGAGCTTTGAACCCAGTTGTTTCGACAAACCGAAGTAGCAACGGTTTGCAAGGGTAATTCTTCGCCTTACTTCAACATCGATGTTATTGATGGAGTTGATGTTGGTTCCAAGGTAGATAAACTCCTGAACTACCTCAAAATTATATGAGCCGACAGTGATGTTGTGTCCTATATGATGTTGTGAGGACATTTTATTTGTCGACAGCATATATTTTGTTTTATTCTCATTTATGAGAAGACCCGCTTTACCTGCTTCCTCTTCAATCTGTGTAAAGGCTTCGATGACTGCTCGTCGTGATGTTCCGATAATATCGACGTCATCAGCGAAACCCAGGAGCTGCACCAATTTGTAAAATATAGTGCCCTGTGTGTTCACACCGGAACGTCGCACAATATGCTCCAACACCAGATTAAAGAAATTACATGACAGCGCATCGCCTTATCGAAATCCGGAGCACGTTCGAAATGAATCAGAAATGTGCCTCCCAATCACCACAGCACACCGGGTGTTTTCCAGGGTCATTTTTGACAAACGGATAAGCTTGGCTGGGAAACTAAATTCCGACATTGATTCGTAAAGCACTGATCGATGTATGCTGTCATAGGCAGATTTAAAATCGATAAAAAGATGGTGCGTATCGATTTGAAATTCGAGGGCCTTCTCCAGGATCTGCCTTAATGCGAACACCTGGTCGGTGGTTGATTTACCAGGACGGAAGCCGCACTGATAGTTTCCTATCACAGCGTTACAATGGGGCTTCAATCGTTCGCACAGAATATTGGAAAGGATCTTATACGCAACGTTTAATAGAAATATTCCTCTATAGTTGGCGCCGGACATGGAATCGCCCTTTTTGAATATTGGAGATATTGAACTTAAACTCCAGTCATCAGGCATGCTCTCCTCGATACAGATTTGTTTGATGATTTGGTGCATGAATTCAATCATCACTTCACCTCCTGCCTTAAAAAGTTCAGTTGGCAGGTTATCTTGTCCAGCAGCTTTGTTGTTCTTTAATTTTTGGATGGCTGCTTCCACTTCTGCAGGACTGGGTGTATCTGTATCTTCGGAGTTGACTGGATTAGGGCGAGGCGTATCTGTGTTTTCTATGTTTGCGCCATTCAGCAGGTTCTTAAAATGCTGTTTCCATGTCTCTAATATCCCTTGCGTATCGGTTACCAAGTTTCCCGAATCATCGCTCAGCGCGTGTGTACGGGGCTTGAAACCAGCTGCAAGCTGCTTGGCTTTTTTATAAAAGCTCCGTACTTCGCCTCTGTCTCGGTTTGATTCCATATCCAAAAGTTGAGACTTTTCGAATAAACGTTTTTTGCGCCTGAAAATTTTCTTCTCGTCTCTTCTTTTCGCTCTATACTCTTCTTGAGCTGCTCTTGTTTTACGTTGGAGCGCTTTCCTGTAGGCCTCATTTTTCCCTACCGTCTTTGCTAAACATTCATCGTGATTCTATATAAGTGTCACAGGCTGTATTTAATTCGGGTTTTGAAAATTTACTTTAATGTTAACAAGATCCATTTTCAATTGAATGAAAATTTTATTTTGAAATTGATTTAAGTAAATTCGCTACTTGGATACTAATAAAGTATCTATGAGTAAGTAACTATATGTACTACGGCATTTTTGTATAAACAATAAATTTTTAAAATATTTTGATTTTAACCTACCAATCTATTTGTTTTTACAACAGATTACTTAGAACTTCAGAAGAAATTCAATAAAATTTTAAAAGAAGATTTTATTTTTTTTATATGTTAAAAATTTAGGTTTTCACTTACGATACATATTTGTATATCCTTGATTAATAATATAGCTTAATGAAAAATTGCCTCTGAAGATTTTCATCCGGAAGCTTTTGTATTGAGAACTTCAGGGATTTATCATTAACAGAACAAATCAAATATAATAAATTCAAAGAATTGAGAAAATTTAAAAGATATTTAATAATTCAACTTAAAATTTAAAATATCCTTGTGAATTATTTTGAAAAAAATAAAACATATTATGGTACATAATATATGTCATATCAATAACAATAACAACATTTGTACTAGTGATGCCCTTGTGCAATTGCACAGAATTGGTTTGTTCAAAAAACGATTTTAATATTATTTTATTTGTTACAAGAATTTTTTAATTTATAATGATATTAATTAATATTTTTATATCGTGAATTTAACGAATTGGGTAAAGACTGTTAGATAAGTACCAAATAAAAATGAAAAATTCATATGGGAAAAATTTTAACGAATTTCAAAATAAGAATACATAGGTTGGACTGAAATGTCACTTACTGTCTATTAGCTATATATTTTGTTTGTTTTTTACTTATAACAATGCGTATTTACCATTTGAGAAATTTTTGTTTATTTTATCCAACTTAAAATTTAAAACAATAACACTGAATAATTTTTGTTTGGTTTTTCTGTGCCACATTTTTCGTTAAAATGTTTGGAGTTACGAAAATTTATTACCAGAGAATTTATTTTACAATAGTTTAGTGTCAAATTATATTATCATCTACAATATATCACCCTATATACTCATCTTGTATATTATACGTAACAGACAGAAACTCATACGCCTATATAGGCGATTTATCAAAGTATTATCAATGCTTAATTTGTCGCATTATTATCATGTTTATAAAATTTATGTTAATAGACTTGTTTTAAAAAATTTCACTTAATTTTCATTTAATTTTTTGCAAACAAAAAAAATTTTTAACCAATTTTTAAATTATAAAAAAAATTTGTTTTTTTGTTCCAGTTTTTAAATTTTTAAATTTACTTATTTATCTCCGCTTTTATATATAATTTTAAATTCATTTTGAATTGGAAATTCTGTCATCATCACATTTAAGTTTTATTTACTTTTTTTCTCATTTATTTATTTTTGTTGTTTGTTTTATTTTTTTCTTTTGTTTTATGTCCAGTGATTTTAGCGTTTAAGTGTAAAGCCAGCAGCATCCTTTATTTTTGGGATTTAATTTTATAAAAGAATTTATTTCTTTTTGATTTTTTTCCTTTATACATACATAAGTATATTATGTATATAATATATATATACATTAATATAGTGTAATGTGTATTTATTTATTAAATAATTATTATAAATGATTTAAAAAAAAAAAAAAAATTAAAATAAAAAAAAATATAATAAAAGAAAGTAATAAAACAAAACAACTATAACTAAAGAACAAGACAACAAATGTACAAAAATTCTATTTGCCAAAGGATATATTTTTCAAGCTCAAAAAGAATTATGTAAGTAATAAAATATTTTTTTTTTTTGTGTTTTATTATTAATAAATTTCAAAAACAAAATATTTATAATATATTTTTTTTACTGGTTGAAATAATTTGATATTATAGAAAAATAAAATTACTTTTAAATTGTATGTATATAATATTGTATATGAACTGGATTATACATCCTGTTCTGTATGTGTAAAAATGTAAGTGGCTATGTTCGCAATTAGATTCAGAAATATTATATTATTCCTAAAAAAAAAAAATGTTTTTCCAAAAATAAATAAATGTCCTGAAGTCTATTTGTAGTAAGTTTTTTTTTTAAATTTTAATCCCGAAATACTATCCATCCATATATGTTTCCATTATATGTCTCAGCTCAGTATTACGAGTATAAAATTCAAAGAATATTCAAAGAAATTTTTAATGTATTTGCTTTGGCAATAGGTCCGAAAAACTCTCGTGTTCTGATTTACTTGAAATTTTTCGAAGTTTTCAAAACATAGTGAATATATGAGCAATAAATGCAATCTAAATAGTACTTACAATATTAAAGCTGTCATGAAGGACTTGGCACATGCTCAAAACAACAATAAAAATTACTTCAGACTGTTAAGAAACTCAGTTGTGTAAGTGAAAATAACGAGATGGTTGAAAAATGCTTATAAAAGTGATATAAACACTTTTTAGAATACTTCGTAAAGTTAATTCTAATTCTATCTCTTTTAATCGTTAACTATATGTGTGTTAAGTAAAATAAGATACGTAATAATGTACGTATGGCTAATACTAACCAATACAAGTTTTGTTTTTAGTTTTATTACTTACTAGTTTGGTTTAGTATAATTTTTGGGGATTCTAAAGTACATGTTGTACGCGCGTAGGACCGTATTTTTGTAAATGCGTAAATAAGTAGGATCAAAGGACCATATCTGAAGGACGCATGGTATTTCAAAAATATATGTTTTTAGAGCGCATTAAAACTTATTCCCTTAGGGATGAAAAGCACATTTGAAAGCATCTTTGTTGTTTTAATGGTTTTGTATATAAACCGTTATATCTGTTGTTCTATAGTGTGTATATATATTTGGTAAGATATTCTAGTAAGATAACGGTCTTAGAAATATTTTACCGCATTAAAGAAAAAAAATGCCTTTCAACAATGTCTAAATATTGGGGTAGTTTTTTGATAAAATCTTCAGATTTTTGTTTTTTGGCTTTTTTGTTCAAAAATTTTTAACTTTGAACTACATCAATATCTCCATAGCGGTAGCAACTATCATCATCAAATATGCGTCAAATATTTGTTTTTTGTTTAGACCTGTAAAATATTTCTTAGACCGTTATATTACTAGAATATCTTAACGAATATAAATACACATTATAGAGCAACGGATATAACGGTTTATATACAAAAACATTAAAGATGCTTTCAAATGTTCTTTTGTGGCACTGTCCAAAAAATTTCCAAATGTACACTTTGGCGCCACGTTGTTTTTGATCAACCACTATATTTCTGCTATCTTTCGGACTCAATTTTAGCGCTTGGTTTGTAATTAGTTCACTTAAATAAACAAAATAGGTATACCTACATAATAATTTTTTTTTTTTTATAATACACTTATCAGGATTTGAAGAAGCTTCATTATTTTCTCAATAGTTAATTATTTTATATGATGTAATAGAAATTGCTTGCAGGAAGCTTTTCGGAAGTATTGTTTATCTTTACTTGAAAAAAAATATATTTACTCTTATCCTTTGTAATATTAATTATTTAACATTTTCAAATTATGTCAAAATTATGGTAAAATAATATTATTTGTGAAGTTTATTTTGATATTCTTCTAGATCTATCTACGTATCTAAGGTTTGGATGCAGTATAAGATACTCTGAGAATTATACATTCAGGCTAATGACAATGTATTATAAATCAAATTTTAAAATTATCCAAAATTAGTTGGGGTTTTTTTTTACATCAGTACAGGATCAAGGTTTGCAAAAAAACGATTGGAATCTTATCGAGGTTTAATATGGGCTTGTTTTTTTGTCACTGTTATGTGGGTGGAAGTTATTTTTGCACGTACATATTATCTTATAAATAAATCCCGATACTGAATGCGATGAAAAACACTGTTCTTTAGAAATTTCATTTCGTTAAGAGTTACTAGAAATTCATTTGAATTAAAAAAAATTACTTAAATTAATTAAGTTTTGATGGAAAATGATATCACAAAATTTGAAACAATATTTTTTAATGATATTCAAATTTTATTACAGTATTACCAAATATGATAAGGTTGGTTGACGCCCACTACTCGGCCGCTATACAATATTTATAGAATTATATATTTCATTCTTTTCACACTCACAAAGAATACATAACACTATATAAATACTTCAATATTACACAACATTATGAAATTGCTACCTAATACTTTAAATATGCAATCGCTTTGAATTCAAATTACCCATCGCAAATATAAAGCATGTTTGTATTATTATATTTTTTGTTTTTGTTATTCTTATTTTTATTATTTATTTTTATAAACTTATTAAATGAAATTTTAATTTAATTTTATTTTACCTATTTTTAAAAGCTCTTTTAAGCAGTATTTTAAATAATGAACAGGGGAAAAATTATGTTGATTGCTTGCAAGTTTATCTAAATATAGATGTCTATGATCTATTTATTATCCAGATTTCATTTAATTGGATTTAAATAAATTTTTAATTAATCTTCTGGTTTATTTCAAGATTATTTAGGTTAAGTTTGTAGATCACACATCTATTCATTAACGCAAGTAAATCACATCTATTATAGAGAAATTATTTAAATAGCCATAGTGGAATAGAATTATTTAAAATAATCATTTTAACGATTTAATTAATGAAGATCACGAAAATCTATATTGTAAAGTTCTAATAAATTGAGAGAGTTATATATTTGATTAGTTGATTTTTGTAAATTTATTCATTGATCGATACAAAGTGACAACAATTGTAAAATACTGAGTAAATACTTTTTAATATTTGTTTTTAATTTGCATTGAGTTTGGATTAGTTCTAACATTACTTGCCATATCATTATAAAATAAATCAAAAGATTATTAGTTGTCTTAAGATAAATTAATTGATGAATTTATCACATTGGCCCTGTTTTGTAATGTATTCAGATGTAATACTTGACATCTTTAAATGATAAAATACCTTATTGCCAGGTACTACAGAAGAAAATTTAATGTAGGTATACCAAGATACTGATTATTTTTGTCAGGTATTAAATACCAGAATATTGACCAGATTCAATACCGATATTTCTGTATACAGGTACAGTCTAACTATTTTTTTTACCATAAAATATTTTTACAACAAATCACCAAATTAAAGATAATTTTTTTTATTCGTCAACAAACAGCCCCCACCTCATAAAAAAAATTTATAAACACGTTGTAACTCTATTTACTACATTTTATTCAACTCCTATGCTATATTAATTTACGTATGTTCTATCTATACTGTATAGAATATTGTAATCGTATAGATTTCAAAACTAGAATATAATCTAATAATAATGGTCGAACGCTTTCACAAATTAATCTTATTAAAAATCAGATATAGATTTAAATTTAGGTATAAAAGTTACGATTACAGACCTTGGAAATAGTTTCATATACAATTTCAACAATATATATATATATATATATAAACAATTGTTGACTATAACAGAATTGCGACTACAAACGTTTTTGACTATAAACGAATTAAAACACATCGATTTACTACGTTAAGAGTAATGGGATTTTATTGTGTTAAATTATATTGAAATATATTAGTATTAATTTCGTCATAAAGTATTAGCTATTATACTTTAATTTCATTGTAAAGTATATATATTCAATAACCAAGCGATTCAGAAAACAACTACAATTATACCAAAAGAAATATTATTGTTTTTATATTAAATCGTACCTAAAAGAACTGCTTCTGTGCAATTGCACAGGGGATTCACTAGTTTAAACTTTAATAAAATACAGTGTTAACTAGTTAATTGATAGCAAAACCTTTATACAATGGTTCAATGACATATTGGTCTACACATAATGTTTATTGGATATCGATTTCACTGTATTAATAATTTAGTTTACTATCTGATCAATTCAATTAAATATATTGCAAGTAAATTTCAAAATTATTTAAGTATTCTGATCTAAATTTAGTTTACACTGAACCTAATTTTGATTCGCAAATTTTTTAAAATTTTTACAATACTTATGTTTTTTTCAGGTTTTAAATCTTAATTTAAATATAATAAATTGAATAAAGTTTCAAATTAATATCATAGTTGTTCAATATAATTTTAACCTATTTATTGTACATTATTTGCTTGTGGTCGTATTAATTTCTATAACAGTTTGCATGTCCAAAGCAGGACATAGTAGATAATGACAAAGTAGAATACTACACAAATATATAGCTCAATGGAGATATTTACTATATAGAACTCCCATAATTATAACTTTAAATTAAAATCATTAAGTTTTAACTATAACTACATAAATTGTATTTAAAAATAAAATTCATTCTTGCATTTGGCATTGTGAGCCTAAAATGAATTCTGAATGTTCTAATTATTTTGTATTTTAATGAAAAGAAGGAGAAAAAAATAATCAAAAAAAAAAAAATCATACACCTTTTTTTACCTCAACCTGTATTATATCTATTTATAAACGTATACAAAATATTAAAAAGAACTTTCTTCGAAAAAGGATCATTAATTCTCACCGGAAAAAGGAGCAGTTTTCAATTTATTTAATTAAAAAAATATTCTCCATGTGCACTTTAAATTTATTTTTATATAATATTATATATGTATGTACGTGTACATATTATTAATATATTTATATATAAAATATATATAGTATTTACGTATATGAATATAAGTAGATATTTATTTGTACTGAGATTTTATTATAAGAGTTACTTTGATTCCCAGAACTTTAACCAAAAACAGTTCATTTCATTTCATTTCATTTCATTTAAAAAGAAATATAAAATAAAAATTTACGGAAATCTAAGTAAAAAGAAACCATAAGAGTATAAAATATTTTACTTTTTATATTATTGTTTTTTGAAAAAAAAAAACCATAAAAAAAAAACAAAAAAGAAAACTAAAAATTCGGGATATTGAAAGCTCGAGGGTTTAACAAAAATAAAAGTTAAATATAAATTATCATTATGTACGTATCATAGATATAAACATTTATTGCGTTATAATACGTACATATTTGCTTAATCTAATACTAATTATATAAATTGGTTAAAATTTTGCAAATGTAAGTTTGTTTGTGTGTTCTTCTTGAATCATGTTTCTGTACAGATATGTAGGTAGGTGCGTATCTGACTGATGTGTATGATAATTTAATAAATATAATTATTTTAAAACAACCTCATGGAGATTGTGAAAAAGAGTGTATTTTGATTTTTTTTATATTGATTGGCTGTTAATCGTAACTATTCACACAATCAGTCTTACATAAACACAATCCAGTCTTTACATATTCACTATTTCCATTAATAGATTTTGCTTTGTTGATATATGAGGTAGGTCTGGGTTGTTTAATCATTAAATTTTATACAAATTACACCTCCCTAGTCTTGAATTGTTACAAGGTTAATGTTTAGAGAAGAAGATATGTTATTTTGTTCTATGTGAATATTTTCTTTTGATGAATCGATCCATAATGTATATAATATACATAATATGTTGACCAAAATGTCTTTCTGGCTAAATTATCTCTCCAACATAGTTTATATATTTTTTTGCCAATTATTTGTTGTAAAATGTCAGATTTTAAAAGACATACACTTTTATAAGTATCACTAGAGTATTTTTAGCAAATAAAATGTCTTTAAAAATTCAAATTAAAATTCAGGAAACTTGAAAGTGTTAACATATTATTATAATAAATCAGAGAAACTAAATAAATACAAGTATCTTAGAGCAGTCGTTTTGAGAAAAATATTAGTAAAAGAGTGAAAAAATAAAACTGTCAATATACTACAGCATGTTCCATAGCTCAATTTCATATGGTTATTGGAATATAGACGAATTCATAAAAAAACATGGATGCATACATAAAATACACAAATCTATAACCAATATATTAGGGCTACCTATGAGCACGGGTACGGATGAAGTGCATTATAAAAATGGGATTTTAAAATTAAATGATTTACAAAAAATGTAACATGGTATCCATGTACATAACATTGAAAATCAAAACATAAAATCAAGCACACAAATAATAAAAAGCAATGACATACACGTACTAGGTTACTGTACTAAATCTGCAATTGAACTATGGTGTCACTCAGTTTTGAGATTAAATGAACTTTTTTTTTATATATATTATTATAGATGAAATACACTCTGTAAAAAAAGTTCACTCTAATGAGCTTTTAGCTTTTTTGAGATAATAATTTAAATAAATAAAAAAAAAATATATATATATACACTATATAACTAATTAATAAATCTACTCATGATTAGATTAAAATAAGCAAAATAGTAGATTCAGCGTCAGAAAATATTCTGATTTCTCATACAATTAACTTAGACATTGGATACACAACAGTGTTGGTAGCAAATTACGTTTAGTTTTTTACACAGTTGTTTACATGTAAAAAAACTTAGTAATTTCCTAGGATGTTTTTTTTGTTGTAAGTGTGTAAACAATTATGTAAATAACGTAAACAACTCCAAATAGATAATTTTGCTGCAATATTATTGTATATTAATAAATGAAAACTTACGAATATGAAGTGATTGTATTCAAAAAATAATTAAAATCACAATTTGCTAAGTACCTACCTTATAATTTATTAAAATATCTCTATTACAATCTATATTCTATATACATCAATTATAATTTCCAAAACTTTTATAGCATTTTTGGTATGGCGCATAGGGCAGTGCATAAATATAATAAATATATTTTGGCAGCTTAGTATAGCTTTCTCTTTCTCTCTAATACATTATCTTATTAATCATTGTCATTTTCAGCCAAAAATAAACATATGTTTTGCGAAATATGAAATCATTTAATTATACTAGTGAATCCCCTGTGCAATTGCACAGAAATAGTTCTTTCAAACACAATTTTATATAAAAAGAAATATTTGTTTATTTTTTCTGAATCGCTTTATTCTTCAATATATATTTATAATGAAATTAAATTATTATACCTAATACTTTATGACGAAATTAACACTAATTTTAATATAACGTAACCCCATAAAATCCCATTACTCTCAACGTCATCGATGTGTTTTAATTCGTTTATAGTCAAAAACATTTGTAGTCACAATTTTGTTTATAGCACTAGTCAACAATTTGTTTGAAAGAAAGTAATCCACTTCATAAGTTCATACAATCGATGTCGTTGATAAGTCACATTAAAATATAACCGCAATTTTTCAATAAAACAGTCAAAAGTGAATTATTTTATTAAAAAACTGTTTTATATATTGTCTTTTTCTGTTCTTTATTAGAAATATGTAATATGTTTTGTAACTACATAACAGAATTGCTATTTATGAATAAAATAAAGTTTAAAATTGTTATATCTACGAAAGATATTTTATTGAACTTGATTTTGTTTATAAAGATGCAATTTTTTTTTTGGCAACGCCTATAGTCACAAAACGGTTATAGTCAGAATTATCACTGAAAATTAGCGAATGATTATAACCGCGTTTTACTGTATTTATTTTTTTAATAATAGCAGAAGCAAATGAACTAACATTTACCATATCATTTTTGAAGAGTATGATCTGATCTAATTTTTGTTTTTCTGTTTTGTTTTCAATTTTTGTTTGTGTTTTTGTTTTTGTACTTTTTTCTATAAGTTTGTGTGTCTATTTACATAAGTTTGTGTGTCTATGACAGAATTAAATAAGTTGTTCTTTTAAATCAATATTATTTATAACCATTTAAATGTAATACGTTTCGATGACACAAATCCAATATTCTGAATCAAAATTGATTTATAAAACTATTTATTATCTTTACGAATAATATAGTTAATTAATTAAAATGTTTATTAATTTGATGAATGCAGTTATTAATATGTATGTATTATAAAAAATATTAATAAGCTAATAAGCTAATTCTTTAATACAATGAACATATTTAATAGTTTTAATGAATAGAATGATCAAACATTGATTATGGTTCATAAATCAATAAATTATTCTTATTGTTATAATAATATTAAAGGTTATCAGCTCCATCGTTGAGCCCCATTTTCTTTTTATAATCCATTACAACTTTCTATAATAGATTAGAAGGCAACACTTTCAAAATTTTTGTCGAACTGTCAAAAACAAATATTTTTACAGTAATTTACAGTTGTTTACCGTTGTTTACAGTTGTTTATAGTTGTTTACAGGTGTTTACAGCTATTTAAAGTTGTTTACTTCTTACACTTGTTTACGTCAAATATGTATCGAATAATAAAAAACGTAAATTTACCCATAATATTCCAACATTGATACATTATAAAAAAAACAATGAATTCGGGTTGTACTCCACCCGAAGGTTGAAAAATAGATATCTATCGATTGATGCTCTATTCCCGGTCAGGGTCAAAAGCTATTTCCAGTCAGAAGTTCAGAAAAATTAGAAATAAAATGCTGTTTTAGACTTGAGTTCACCATCATTAATGGCAAAAATAATAAAATTTATTTCAATAATTATTTTACAACTCATATCTTATGGTAAAACTGAAAGAAAAAAAATATAAGTATGAATAAAAATATATAAAAGATATTCAAAAAAGGTTATCAATTATCAAATGGTCATCAAATATGAACGAATTGGATGTGCCCAACGTTTAAAATTCCTTTGTAGTTGAGCAAGATTAATAGTAAGTTGTTTTGATGATTTTCATCAGTAAATTTATTATGATTTGGGTAATAGTATGATTTTCATACCATCGTCCTTACACAACACCATCGACTTTTCAAGTATATGTGTAAATATTTTCGATCTTTAGTTTCAAAGGGATAGGTAAATAAAACAAAATTTAACCGAAAAATATTTAATATTCACCTTATTTCAATCCTTGCACACTGAAATAGATTTAAATTAAAAATCAAAATCTAATCGATAGATAGTCTAAAAGCAATATGGACACTTTTTTATTATTAATTTTTATTTTTGAATAAAAACAAAAAAAAAACACTCACAAAAACTTGTTACAATGTAAGTATATACAAAACAATAAAACTTAAAATAACTTTAAATAGAAAATTACTTAAATAATAATATTATATAAAATTAGATTCTTTATGTTGAAATTGAGGGTGTTATTTTACTTCTAATGTCCTTTCTTTTAAAAATATCATCAAAAATCAATATCATATTATTATGTATAGGTAGGTATTCATCCGTATACAAATACAAGTATATACAGTGTTTAAGTTAAGTTAAAATTCTTATATTACCATAATGACTATGTATATAGAAATGTGAATATTTTATAACAGGAATGTCCTTTTAACTTTTAGTCTCTAATAAAAATTTAACAACTTTGATATATAAAATTTTCATAAAAAATAAAAAATAAAATAAAAACAAAAATAAGAAAAAAAAGTTTTTAAAGGAAATATGTCCTTTTCTGAAAATTTATCGCCTTAACATAAAAATGAGTTTTTTGTCATATTCATTGAATGAATTTTTTTGTTGTTGTTATTATTGTTTTTGGTTTTTTTTTTTGTTATGGTTTAATTTTTGGTCATTTTATTGTAGTACATGAACATTGACTGTTTGTGTGTTTGATACTAAGTCAAAATATTTTTACTTTTTTTTTGTTTTTTGCTTTGTTTTTATTTTATTTTTTTCTTTTTATGCTTGAAATTAAAAACTGTCCTAGGATACTGGTCTCAAAAAAAAACTTTTTTTTTTACTTTTATGAATCTCTAGTGTAAATCATTGGAAAAATTATTTTTAGAAACCTTTTGGAATGACAAGAAAATATGAAAAACAAAAAAAGTCAAATATTCTAGTGGACAGTTTTTCTCATTATTTCAGAAAATATGATTTAAAATTTAAAAGAGTGACAGGCTGAACACAATTTGGTACAACAATGGTTTGTTGTTCTTCTCAGATTCGTTACTAATTTTGGTTTTTTTTTTAATACATAACTGAAGAATGCAGTATCATATAGTTTAAGTAATGCAGTGTAAAAAATGTATAATATTATTTGAAAATTTTTTTTTTAATAGGTTTTTTATTTTTATTTTGAATAATTTTTGTAGTTCTTCATATTTTTTATTACCAAAATAAATAACATAGTTGACTCTAAGTATATTTTAGTGTAAACATTGAAAGCTACCCTAGTAATATAAATTAGAGGACCAATGAATATTTGAAAAAATAATTTTACAAAAATTTGTTTGTGAAAACATAACAAAATGGCTAATGTACCGGGTGTTCCAGAGCATGTGTATGAGCTTTTTAAGAGGGGAAGGAACCGTTATTTTAAAATATAAAAAAAAGTTTGTTAACTAAATCGAGGGTTCTCTGTCGATTTACGAAGGTATTTTAAACTTCCGGCAAAAACCGCAAATCGGTTTTTTAAGACCAAAAATCGCCGAAATTGGGCGAAATCGAGATTTTAAAATGGGAAGGTGTACTTTTTAATGCAAATTCAGAGTCTACGATAAAAAATAAGAAAATTATGTTAAATGATTGTTTTTCCGTTTTCTTAGTATTTTTCTTTAAAATTAATAACAATAAACAAAAAAGGCTCAATATTTTCCTTTGATAAACTAGAATTAATTATAATAATTTTTATAACTAAATTTGTTTTTCATGTTATCATCTTTTTTATCTCAGTTTTGGGTTCCTACAAAGTTTAAATAAAAAAAAAAAAACAAAAACAAAAACGAACAAAAAAAAAAAATATTTACTTTACAAAAGTTTCTTATTTTTTGACCTAAAAACTGAATTTGCATAAAAAAGAACCATTTAAAAATCTTAATTTCGGCAATTTTTGGTCTTAAAAACCCTTTTCCGATACTTCCCCACAGAGTGGTGAATATTTGCTACAGTCTATATAATCGGCGACATTTATTCAAGATATACTTATTTGAAGGGATATACAGTAATAAAAACTAAAGCTCACCCTGACTTATTGTAGAACAACAACATAACAATGAAAATTTAAAAATATGAAAAACTTAAATATATGTAACTAGATATGTCAAGCATTTAGAGGCTTTAAATTGAATGGTGATAAAAGCGAGTAATTGTACAAGATATTTCATACATAACTGGACTGCTTTATGTCATGGTTTATAGTGAGTTACAGCTTCCCATGTAATACTTGCGCTAATTCTCTCTATCACGATAGATCTCAATGGTCTAATCTAAGTATGTCGGTAAAACTACGACAATCTTACATACCTTCCTTGGTTAGTTATCGAACAGTTTTCAAGGTATGGGTGTTAAAGCTAATTTTTGTTCAAAAGTTTGTATATATTATAACTTCATTCGAAGAAGAGCAAGTTTTCTAAGTTAGAGTGTTCTGCAGTAATTTGAAAAATACAAAAGAAAATAGTTCTAGAAATATTTTGTTTTTGGCTTTCAAAATTTTCTGAAAAAATGTCTTAAATTCACCTATAACGGTATTTAAATGAAACTAAACCGAATTCATTAATTCTCTTAACTTTTTGTTCCGAGTTGCTTTTTTTTCATCTTCTTACCTACTGATATTCTGAAGTAATTTAGGTATCGATAAACTGTTTACTGTATTTAAATTTTTTTTTTCATTTCGCGAGCCATAGAAAATGATGGTAAAAACTTAAAACATAACGAATTTGATCAGTGATTTCACGTGAAATCATTTCAGTAACATTATAAAATAACTAAACCAAAAATATGGAAAAATTAAAACTTTCAATTTCACAATGTCAGAATAAATTGAACTGCTATGTGAACAGAATGCCAAGATAAAAGAAAACTTAAAGGGATATATATTTTATGCAGGTTTAATATGCAAGAGGTTTGTCATGTTGTGTTGATTGTTTAAAAAAATAGAAGACAAAAGAAGTATCAGGGTATCTGAACAAGATCATAGTTCAGCGTTGCTTAGCGCACTGCTTTTCAAGCTGAAACATATGACATCGATGCCATCAATATTGCAATGTATTAAAAGAGGACACAAAACGGTGCTAGTATATAATATATAATAACAGATAGATTGTCTTAAAAGACAAGTTTTCCTCAATTTTAAATTAAAGCTTGTATATAGCTGCTAAAAAAGCTTAAAAAAGGTAGCAGAAAAAAAGAAGTCATTATTATGTTGTTTTTTTTTTTTTTTTGTTATGTTCTTGACAAAAATTGCAGTACGTTAAATTAAGTACGATACTGAAATTTTTTTTTTACTATATATTTTATTACAATGTCTTTCTAGTAAATAAATATTTATCAAATATTTGACTTATCAACTCATTAAATGTGGAAAACTACTACTGTCAGGAACATAGTGTAGTTTTAACTACTTAGATATAACGAATTGCCAGGGTCATGAGAACGGAAATATTCTTGCGAAAACGAGGTGTAAATTCTTAGAATCAGAGTTAAGGTTTAAACACTTCAACGCCTACCTATAAAAAATTGTTTAGAAAATTGAAAAGTAAAGGAACTGATACCATATAGGATAGTTGACAAAAACTATTAAAGTCCAAAACTTTTGCAAATTTAATATTAACCAGTTAAACCAATAATCAAAAAGAATAAGTCTGATGTTATGACATTTGGCATGATTTATTACAGGACACGGACCATTCAACAAATGTCTGTTCAAGATTGGTAAGTCCAACTCACGCAGATACAGAAGAGTAATCCACCTCCAGCTTTTTTTACAATTCTATACAATAAGTCCCAAAAAATATAAATACTACCAGGTATAGACATCACTCGATTCGGAAATTGATATTATTACACTAATAGCGTTCGTTATGACCTGTAATTTTAAACAATCAAACAGAGAAGGAAGTACAATATATCTGAAAAGCTCTCCTCTACATATTATACCGTACCGTAAAATAAATAAAAAAAAAGGTTTATAAAATATATGTTTGGTTGTGCTCGTCCATTAGACCGATTATAGTCAATTAATATCATGATTTTATTTTGTACCTACATGATTTTTTAAACTTTTTTTTTTACAAAATTTATTTGTCAAATTCCAACTTACATTTTGTAAATTTTTAAATATTGTTTCGTTTATCTTTATATTATAAAGGCCCACATTCCGAAAGGCAAAAGGGCCTGTAGTTGGCCTGCAGATTATTCTGTAGGTCCACTGTTAAATAAATAAATAAATAAATTCCAACTAAAGTTTAGGAATTTATAAAAGGGCATGCCTACTTAAAAATTTTAATAAATCTAAAAAAAATAAAAAAAAAAAACAAAAAAAAATAACAGCAACTAAATCAAGGGCCTTAATATTAATTTTTAATCAAATACTTATAGTTTATTTATTTATTTATTTTTTTGTTTCTACAACATTAAATAATCATAAACCTTTACATAAATTTTATATTTGAAATCTTTTTCAATGGATTTGTTTTTTTTTTTAATAAATTTTAAGTGCATTTCTTAATTTTTTTTTTGTTTTTGTATTTTTTTAAATGTTGATTTTTCAATTTCAATTTAATGGGTAAATAATATTTTGAATACCTTATATATAGATACTATTACATACCCATATAATATCGTTTTGTAAATAAAAAAAAATTTTAAAACACTTTTTAACCGTTTATTATTATTTAAAAACATAAAAAAGAAAGTGAAGAGTAAAAAAAAGAACTTGCATGTTTTAGGGATATTTTTGATAATAAAAATAAATTGCGTGGCCCTTCATTATTTAAAAACAAAAAAAATTTCGTTATTTTTTTTTGTTATTTTTTTTCATATTATTGTTTTAGTTTATATTTTTCTTTTTCGTTTTTGAAAACTAAACTAAGAGTTGAATGCTATTGAAATAAAAACTTTTTGTTTTTATTTTATTGAATTTTGGCCCACTTAATTTTTATCTTTATTGATTGAATTCCAATTACTTCTGGTTTAAGAGCACACAAAAAGAGAAAGAGATGGTGGTTAGATGGTTCCTAACTAATTGAATGTATAAATTTTCCAATATATTTTATATAATGCTCATCGTATAGTAAAATAATGTTGTACATGAATATAGGATAGTAGAATTAAAAAACAAAAAAAAAGAATAAAAAAAAAAAACAAGATAAAAAAATAATTTATGTTCGATAAGTTTATCATTATCCTTATAATACTGCTATTTATATAAATTGAGGTCGTTTAATGAATGTTTTGAATTTTGATCCTTCGAAATTCTCAATATTATTTGTTTGGAATTTTTTCAAAAGTTTATTACAGTTTATTTATTTATCTTTTTGTTGGTTATTTGTTATCTTAAAGGTTAATGAAATTTGTAGACATACTGATGATGTCTAAATTTACAGTGGGGCAAAATTGAAATTTTCGATTTTACTCTTGACATTTTCAATTTTAATCTTTTAATAATTTTGTTTTTCGAGCTTGAAGAAAGTAATCGAGAGGTAATAGAATCTGTACTTGACTATAATCAACTCTAACTTCACTTTAGCGTCACTCTAATCCATTACCCTTTCAGTAAATTTGTAGTCATATGATAACATGATTTTTAAAGATCTCTGGTGGCTTTTTCATACTGTTTTGTAAATTAAAATTTTATGACAAGCATGCTGAGATAAAAGTATTATGATTGAATTAACATGGTGTTGGTTTGTTTTACTATGTAATGACAGTTTTGTTAAAGATATTTTGAAAATTAAAATCTTGCAATTAAACTAGTCCCCAAATTACAAGCAGTATGTTAATTTGAGTGCTCCGCAATTACTGCGAAAGATTATAAATACGTTATAGCATGAAAATGGAGAATCCTATAACGCACCGGAGCAAGTGCTATAATATTGTTATAGGATTAGTATACATGTATTAGTGTATATGTTTTTATTTTGAAATGATATTCAATTGAAATAATTTATGTTAGGCGAGAGTGAAAAAGGTATTATTTTTTACTTTCAAATAATAATTTTATGGAGTTTATATTTATTTCCTGAGAAAGGGAGATAGATATTAGCTGATAATATAAAAAATGTCTTACTAATAAATAATATTTTGCGGTTAAAAATAATTGTATTAATATTTATAATTATTGTGACCAAAATGCAAAATTTGGCTGGGAATGAAACTTTATTGACATTCATTATAAAAATAATTCGAAAAAATACAATGCCCTCTAAAAATAACCAATTTTTAAATAAATAAAAGAAAATATATTTTTAAATAGCATCTTTAAAATATTTAATAATGTATGTTAATTAATGCATAACATCAAATTTGATATTTAAATAATAACTAAATATCAATAAGTAAATAGCAAATTTAATATTTTAATAATTACTCTAAAATGATATTTTTGCGAAAAGAATGCAAAATAAAACTTTTCAGTTTTTGTTTATTTAAAAAAAATTTACCTCGTTTGTAGAAAATAATGGCCGTCGCAAAATATTTATCTAAAAGCTACAGTAAGTTTATTAGTAACATTATAGGAATACAGTAAAATAATAACACCCCTACTGCTATTCAAGCAATTCTATTGTTATAACAACAGTTTAACTCTTAATATAGGATTACGCACTTTTAGATTTATAAAAACATTGCTGTATCACTTGCGGAAAATCCCATTATAACAACTCCCGCAATTGCTATAAGAACATTCTTATAGCAATATTAATCACATTATTCCTATAAAAACATCATTATAACACCTTTAACGCTTATCGGGAGTCATATAGAAGTCTTGTAGCACTCATTTTATTTTTATAACAATAAAATGTTACGTGAGAAATGTGTTGCCATTTACCTAAAGGTATGCTTTTTCCTCATTGTAATTTGTTATTGAATTACCTATATATAATATGTATCAAATTTTAAATCAAAAAAATTTACCATTGAATTTACAAAAAAGTGGAACAAACATGAATTTGTTAAAATTACATCTTGATAGATTTATAGATACATATATATATTGATGGGCTCGTATTGGAACAGAGATACCTTGATTTCACGAACAACCGAAACTTAAAAAATTTCACTTCATTAGTAACAATCTTTGTTTGAATATACATACATACATCAAACTAATGATGTGTTATGAAAAGTTAGGTCTTTAGTAGAAAGTTGATACTCAAAAGATGGCGGGAAATACCAAGAGAGGAATTTTATGTCAATTGATGAAATGATGGTTAGTTTTAAAGGTCGTACTAAACTTAAACAATATATGCCAAAAAAAACCAAACAAATAGAGAATCAAAAAGCTTAGCTTATTTTAGTCTGATGGGCTGGTTTTAGGTTTTGAAATATACACACGTGCTGGTGACACAAAATTAGGATTTTGTTCAGATATTGTAGTAAGGCTTACGCAGACTGTGCCATGCAATTTAAATCATTAAATATTTTTTGATAATTATTTCACCTCTTTCAAGCTCTTACATATTTACGAAATAAAGGTATTTGGGGCACTGGAACAATTAGAGCAAACAGAACTGGCAAGGCTCCTATTAAATTAGATAAAGACATGAAAAATAAAGACGATATTGAAAGTCAGGAGGTATTTGCCTTACAAAATGGTACGATAATGGATCTGTTGTTATTGTTTCAACATTGTATGGGTCTGAATCGTTGAATACAGTTAAAGAGTTCAGTGTTGAAAAAACATCTTTTATTGATATAACCAGGCCAAATGTTGTAAAACAGTACAATACACATATGGGAGGCGTTCATGACCATCCATTTCGACAAGTTCAAGTCCAGCTCCAATAAAAAGTACCGAATATAAGCAAGCCCCTTGCAAATTTTACGTTACGTATTTTATTTTATGTTAATTATATGAAAAATAAATATAGAATACAAATGAAGCAAATTTATATACCAATGGATGCATTTGTTGCCATATGGTAACATTCCGAAGCTCTTAATATATTTAATTTTTTTTTTACAGTTTTTTTTTCGTTAGTGGCTGTACAACAAATATCTGAATTTTATCCCAAAAAATGGAAAAGTTGAATCGAAAGGGCTAACTGCAAACTATCTCTCAATTTACAATTAAAATATAACTAACAATTAATTTTCCTCTAATCGTTATTTTTATAAGATAATTTACAATTCAACAAAGACCTATCTATCGTTAAGACTATACCTATCGTTTTTTTTTTAAGGATTTTAGGCTGACACAGCTCAAATAGTTTTATCCGTTTCAAGCGTCTAATATAGTTTTGATTACCAAATGTGTGTAAAGCTTCAGTATTGACTTGTGCAGATAGAAGAATCCTATATTTGGCTGCGTATCTTAATTCCGTAATATTGTGGTCCGCAGCATTGATGACATCTTTGTTGATAAAAAAAACTTTTTCATGCTTAAATTAAGTACAAATAAGTACGGCACTACAAGTTTTTAAACATATTTTACTATAATATTTTCTGAGTATTTATTTACCAAATTTCTTTGTTATTAATTTATTAAATGTGGAAAAGTACTAGTACCTATTACCATGAACTAGGCCTTCTTAAATAGTATAGTTCCATTTTATTTAAGCTGTTATCTAAATTATACTCTTTAGTATTTGTTTGACTAAGAAGTATCAGCTAGAAAAGCTCATAAAGCATTTTTTTTCTTCGTCGGAAATGGAACCTATAACTTCGGATAAAGGGCAGGCGCTCTACCTACTGCGCCACCCAGCGTGTTTGAATAATTAACACCATACGTTTGAAATTTGACTGACTTATGAAATATGAATGCTGACGGTTATTCACGGTGGACAACCTTGCCATATTTTCTGATTTATTTGATTACCATATTTTTGGACAATAATCAAGGTTTCAGTTTTCTTCCCAAAAATGCCCCGTCCTTTAATATTTTTACAGATTTTACAAACTTTTCTGAATTTATTATAAAAATTATATTATAATATATTTGAATCATATCCATTGATATATTTTTGATTTCGATGTTTCAAGTTTTTGTAAAAACGATATGGTAATACTAATAAATTATGAACTATATTACTTTTGTGTATTTCCACGCATAATTTGACGTAATTCCAGCAAACAAAACGAAACGTGTACATTTTTAATAGATGGCGTGGAATACAACATTAAATGCGTAAATACCAACAGAAAAATTTGGTATATTTCAATCGTGTAGTGCTAATTCACACATAAAATGTTTGATCAAAAGAATAATGTGAAATTACATATTTTTGTAGTGAAAAAACACATTTTAGGTTGAAAATTAAACATTATCGTCTAAATTAACTATATTAAAGTGATTTCACCCGTTTTTTTGAGTTATTTTAAAAAATACACTTCGAAAGCGTGTTTTCACTCGCTTGATCGGAATTCTCTACAAAAAACGTTGTAAAAAACTACATTGATTGTAGTTAAATCCACACCATTTTTCAGAGTGTATATATTACCCATAATTTCGTAATATTTTTTTTATCTTTATATCCTTGTCTTTATTTTATGTATTTCAAAGCCTCAGAGTTAGCTGTAGGCTTCGTAATTTCTTACCTATGCATGCATGTGTATTAAATTAAAGTGACAATATTTATATTAATAATTCAATTTAAATTTTTATTAATGGGTTCCCAGTAATTTAACGGTATTTTGAAAATAATATAAAAATTAAATACAAACTCCAATATTAATATTATATTATAAAAACAATAAAAAGACAAACATACAAACAAAACAGATGAATCCAATTCAGTACTCATAATAAAAAAGTAAATAAAAAAACTAATTAATGTTTGTGTATATATATATACAAATATTTGTATATACTAAATTATGTTTAGATTTGCTACAAATCTTTTTTCTATTGAAATATATGATTTCAAAAAGCATAAATTATTAATATTTTTTTCATTTTAATTGGCTTCAAATTTCTGTATATTATATTCAAGCTAAGGCTAAGGTAAATGCTTTTTCTGAATCAACGTTAGTTGGGCAAATACTTCTGATATAGTTGTAAACCAATTGTAAGTATTTTCCTTGTCGCTTTTCATCCTAAAAAAAAATAATTTCCCTACGAACTGCTTTAGTAAAAATTTTGTTGTCTTGTACTTCAACAGCTTTCGGGTGTCGCAGTAGGTAGAGCGCCTGCCTTTCAATCGAAATGTCCCAGGTTCGATTTCCGATGTAGCAAAAACAAAATGTTTTATTGGTTTTTCGACCGGGTCTTGTACCCATTGTCATTAGGATATAATAAATGACAAAGCGCGACTAACAGTAATTTGTTATCAAAATAAAATATAATGGAAGTATGCTATTTAAGAATTTTGCACATTTAATTTGTAGATAAGCCAGTAATTTGTTAAATAAATACTCGAAATATTGTAAATATTGTAGTGTAAAATTTCAGTACCGTATTTACTTAACGGAAAGGTGATTCAACCTAAGTCAAAAGTGTAAAAACTGTCAAAAGTGTAAAAACCAGCTGTGATCAGAATAACCTTAGGATTTATGTATTATCATGAGAAATTTTGTAAAATGATTTGCTTAATATTCGTAAATAGGACGTCAACTTGTTCCCCATTAAAAACGTTCGAGCATTTTGAACAAACTGTCGGAATTACCTGTAAGAAGATTAAAATGTACGGGTGATACCGTGCGTAATTACTGAATCGATTTATCGGTTACCGGTTTTACGGCTGGATATCCAGAAATTCATACTTTAACAGACCAAAACACTTTTTTTATGTTTATTTTATAGCGATAACAATTTTTTATCACATTATTAATTTGAAATAATTAAAAAATGCACCAAATTATTGCTAAGTATTTTTAAATATAAATTTTTAAATCCTTTGAGTTATTAATAGATAAAAACTAAAGTTAAATTTTTTACGTTATGTTATGTGGAAAAAAAAACATCAAATTTCTGCGTCGCAATATTTCAATTTTTGGGAATTTCCAATTTTTCTTTTTAATTAAGCGTTTAAAAAAATAGAAATCTTAAAAAAAAAAAATACAAACAAAAAAAAAATTAATGAGAGTAAAAAAAAATGAATTCATCCTATTACCTTGGCATATTTTTAAACATTTCAATTTATTTTACTTTCGTTTCTTTAATTTTTTTTGTTCCAAATTCTTTAAACAAATTTATCAATACATATTATGTATATCAAAATAGAAAATAAGGACAAATTAACAAAAAAAAAAATTAAAATATTTTCGTGGTAGTCATTATTGCTAAAATCTACCAAAGCAAAAACAAAATAATAATAAAATAATAAAAACAAGATTTTACTTTCTGTGTGTATATGCGTATATGTTCTCATATAGTAATTTACTCTTTATGTTATTAGATAATGGTCAAACCCAACCTCAAATAAATTTACTTAAAAAACAGCAAAAAACAAAGGAATGGAAATTCTTATGTATATATACAAAAAAGAAAGTACTATATAGTATAAAGTATGTATATTTGTACAATGGAAGTCAACAAAATATAAGAATATTGTCATTATTACTGATCAACCTAATTTAATATTTATGCACATACTAAAATATTCATACGCTATACAAGCATGGTGATGGTTGCCTGAATAATATTGAACATTGAACAATATTTTTTTTTGCTTGTTCACAGACTTTACAACATTATTGCGCAATAGTTTAGATAACTTAGTTGTATAGTAAGCTTCAAATTCAGATTGAAACGAACTAAAATGACACAATATGGAATATAATACTCAAGGATGATCTAAGGTGCAATTCCAAATGATAACAAAATGCTTAATGGGTCTTTTGATCTAAGTTATAATATAGGTATATAGTATTGGGATTAAATAAATGAAAAAAAGGTACTTCCATATTTCTTACTTCTGAAAACTTATTTCCATATTGATATTTAGGTTAACTGAAATAAAAAAAAGTATATATAGAGGAAGGCAAAAGTAATTAACCGCTCAACGAATTTTAACAATTTTTTTATTTTTCTAAGAACAGAATTTACAGAACAGGATGCATTAAGAAAAAACTTTGTTAATCAATTGGATAAAGTGTTCTGAGTTTAAATTTAAATTTTCATCTGAAAAAAATTTTAATTGACTTTAGGTATTAACAGGTGTATTTTTCTATGTTAAGTTATTCGACAAAATTATTTACACATTAGGTTTCATACAGCATAATTATTTACAGATCAGGTAAAGATAAAAAAAAAATGTTAATTATCTAAAAAACAAACATTGTTTACAGTTAAATAATTTTAATTTGATTTGCTTTGATTCTTTAGTAGTGCATATTAACAGTTATAATGACTTGTGCAGTCTTTGTTTTACAATATATTTTGTTGGTTAAAATACTGTTATCTAATATGTGTGTTGCATTGGGCCTTATTCTGAGAATCGAATCACTTTTTCACTACGTACCAGTAGAGCATTACATTGCATCACATTTGGTATTCTGAGAAGCGAATGATGTGATATTTTGCAAAACTGGCAGTAACTGCTCGTTAAAACTGTAATTTTTTTTTATCTTGATTGAAATTAAGTGAAGCTAAATTAAAATTTTATAGCTATTAAAAAATGTTTTTCCATTTATATTGAGAAACATCGTCTGATGAGGAGGAAAAGACATATTTACTTAGAAAGAAGAGAATTGACGGACAAATCGAATTCATTAGATTTACCTATTTTAACGTAGGTAAGTTATAACACATATTACGATGTGAACAATCATATTTGTTTTTTTGGATTCACGAAGTATTTCAGGCTCTCGAAAAAAGCCTTTGCAATGATAATAGATAAATTAGACAATAATTTAAATCCTTAAATTGGTTCAGCAAAACTCATTATAAAATTGGCTGGAAGATTGCGCTTCCTTGCTGAACTTGCGGAAGTGATCAAAAAGGCGTGAGGAACGATTTTTTGGTAGATTTAATTCAATCAACTGTTTCTGAAATGTTAGCCGAAACGTTGTCAATATTAGAGACGGAGTTGTGTCGAGAGTATATAAAATTTCCTGAAACTGAAGAAGTAAAATAATCTACCAAATTAGGATTTAAAGGATTATTGGATATATTGAGGAAACACATGTAAAAATCATTGCATCAACAGAAATTCAAAAAGAAAAATATTATTTAATAATTATTTTTAAATACTAATATAAAATTAATATTATAAAATTAATTTACTTAAATTTTACTTTAATCATATATTTATTTTCTAATTCGTCATCTTTCACTAACTTTTTGGTTAATGAAATATTTATCGTTTTTTCTGACAGCGAACAAAAAAAATAGATTCTCGAAGTACCATTAAAATCGAAATGTTGCGATACCGATCAGTATCGCTATTGCATTTCACGGAATACCAAATATAAAATTTATTATAACTACTCTACTAACAGCATATTTTTTATTTTATTTTCTGAAGTGTCTGATCTACCTATATTTAATCTGTTATTGTTTAATCAATTATTAATTATATCTGTGTACTTCTCAACTCAATGTCACAAATGGTATTTGCCATTTTTCTTAGATTTTTCAGCGCTTGTTGAAAGAGATTAATTCGTATTTTTTGACAATTTTTCTATACGTTTAATATTCGACACCGTGTATTTTAATACATTTTGTATTGAAATAAAAATTTAGTTTATCAGAAAAATATAAATAATATTCTAAATAATAGACTTGCATTAGGAAGTCGTGGATTGATCTGATTCCATGTAGAAGAAATTGAAAAAGTATAAAAATTCTGACAAAGAACATGAATTTATATAAGTCTTTTCACGAAATAAAAATTAAACTAACTTCAATTGAGTGTTTTGAAAACTATAGCCATGAGGCTTATTAATTTTGAAATAATTGAATTATCTTATCCGTTGTCTTATACCACTTCTTTGGCAAGCTTTCGTAAAATTTGTATATGGTATATGTTGTTTTTTCAATTGGTCGTGGACGATTTACAGTCTTGTAAGCGAATGAGAAGTCATCTAATTGTGAAAATTAAGTTATATAATTGCATATAAAATGCGACACCGAAAGAGGATAGAATGCCTAAGAGAACGAAAGTTGATCTTGAAGTTTATTTGTTCTAAAATACCAACCAAGTCAATTGCACCTGAGAGAATTTGGTGAACAAATATAATATCAACCACGATTAAAGAGATTTTGAAGACCTAGAAGCTTAAAGCGTTATTTATAAGGGAGTAAGTTATATGGGTCTGTCCATGACAAATCACGAAGAGCAAAACGAAGGAATCTACGTTGAACAGATTCAATCCTGTCTATGTGAACTTAGTGAATAGGTGATCATACCTGGGACGCGTATTCAAGTAATGATCTTACCATAGTCAAATATAAAGTTCTGATGACATATGGGTCGGAAAATTCATTTGACTATCTTTTGATAAACCCAAGAGCTGAATTAGCTTTAGTGACAATTTTACCTGTATGAGATCTGAAATTTAGCTCGGTACTAATAGAATACCTAAATCTTTAGTGGATGCGACATTAGAGATAATAACGCCGTTAATACTATAAGCTTCATGCATGTCAACATTTCATCAAAAATGTGTTACTTTATCTTATATTATCATGATTTAAACCCTTCCTTCACTTGGTAATTTTAAGTACATTATGTAAAATCAAATCAATTTTAATAAAATCAAAAACTCGAGATTCGTTTCAATAAATTTATTAATAATCTTGATTAATTTCATTTGATTCACGATTATCAGATGTCGGTTCTAAACAAATCTAAAGCTTCTTATTTTACTAATTTAAAAATTTTCAATTTAAAATATATTTAATCTATATCATTTAATAGTCAATTTAACGAACATACACCATTTAATTAACCAGCACTGTATAATAAATGTACACACACATAATAACATGTCATTGATATTACATTCAGTAATACTGTAAAGGACATAATATTTGTTTGGTATACCATGACCAAATAATTATTTTTGTTGACAGTTTTTTATTACTAAAAATTTAGTAGACATAAATAGACAGTCTGTTTTTATATCTATACTAAAATCAACTTTATCATCTCATCATCATCATCATCATAAATATAAATATAGCAACAATAATAATTGACATTATTGATGCACAAGAACACCTTTATAATAATTGTATATAGGTATAATAATTTATATAAACAAAAATTATATTAAAGAAATATTTATTTTTAAATATTGATTTCATTGTACATATTTTATACGTTTTTAAATATTCAATTATGTATGTGTGTAGGTATTTGAATTACAAAAATAATTTCAAAAAACGAAAATGAGATTTTTCCAATGAAATTTCATCTATAGTCTATAATATTCTATAATAATATGTAATATGTTTAGTCCCGAGTTCCAATATATCATACAACCGTTCCAGGAAAAGATATTTTCTCTTCTTTGTTGTAGTAATTATTTTATTTAATAGTATTTACATTAAATCCGATAACTCTTGGTAACGAGCACACAAATTCAAATCCAGACACACACACACAAAATTCAATCAATTTTTATTTTTTTTTTTATTTTCATAATGCGAAACATGACAAATTAAATTAAAATTTATTATTTTGTAGATAATATAGAATATAACTGACTTGAATAGAGACATTGTAGTTAAATAAGTAAGACTACGAGTTAAGACTATATTTAGGTTTTCGTCAACAATATATAATATTTTCTACCTTATTATTTTCTCATATCATAGTTCCAATATGTCTACTTTAATAGACACAGCCCGTGACATCGAAAATGCGGAGACGTCATGTAATAAATCCCAGAGTCTATCAACTAAAGTATTTCTTTATTTTGTATATGTTTATTTTATTTTTACTAAAAAATTCACCCACCCCATTGGAATTTTGACTCACTTTAGTGGGACATAAGTCCAAATGGGAATTATGACGCTGGGACTTATGACATGTGACCCGAAAATGCAATATTAAAATTTCGACTACAACAAGTTTAAAAAACTCAACCATAGAGTTGTTATGCAAGACCTAGATACATTAATTATTGAATATATAGTTTATAGTTGTTATTAAGATTGTGTTGCTTAGAAAAAGTTTAGTTCGAATTTTTTTTCGGTCTTTTTGTGATTCTTTGGTTTATGTTCTTCATTAGTTTTTCAAAAAATAATGGATTAGTCTATTGTTGCTATTCTACATAAATTTAGTTCGTGAAACCTATCATCTATAGTAGATAAAACAAATTTTGTTCCTACTAAATTTAAACTCGTTTTACTTTGCTTTTACCGATTAAGTTATTGAGAAACTTGACATAAATGTATTTACTCTAGTATTTGATTCGATTAGTTTCGACTCATTCAATCACAATGAATTCAATTGTTTATTTTTACTTGGTATAATTCATTCATAGGTGATATACTAAAAATTCAACATCGACATTCACAAGTATTATATTAATGTTGTGTCACAATTATATCAAAATAATCAGTTCTTATTTGAAATTAAAATTAAAATCTTTGACATAATTCTATTTTTTCGAAATTTTTGTTATTTACCTTTTTCCATCAAAGTAATCGGACAGGCAATATAATTCATATTGCCAGTATGTACGTTAAAAACAAACTGAATCTAATCTAATAAGCCTATAATTTTACTAACTTAGATAAGATGACTTCGACTGCTCAAGCGATATATTAAAGCGGTCTTTAAAAACTAGAATTAACCCATTAAAGCTGGCTCATAGATCCCGCCGTACAATCATTATGAAAAGATGGGAAAATCTAACGATGGTCATAGAGGTCATAGAAGTTGCCTGGAAAAAATTTAGACCTCTAGCTTTTGCCACGCCTGAGATTTGGAATGGGTATTTAAATACCCAATCGGCGTTAGCGCTACTACATTTTATATACATTTTTTAGTTTTATTTTTTTAAAAAAATTAAAATTTCACAGATATATTATTTCAAGTAGGAATAATCTACATAAAATAAAAGATCCATCTGATATCTATTGATGGATAGTGGATTATATGACAAAATAAATAATTGTTCTGTATTGTAAGATTTAAAATGTTTTTTAACTATTTCACATTATCTCATGGTTTGAAATTTGACCGTTCTATTTTCAGGTTTTAGAAATTCAAAAGCGAATTGATAAAGTTATACAGTTTCAAATGTAGTGTTATGTAAAACTAATTAGTAGGCTAAGATTTATATGACTCTGTTTAAATTACTATAATGTCCAACTTTTTGAGACATGGCCCAATGTTCCATACAAAGCGGTACGACCGAAAAAATCCCAAGATAACAATTGACCAGACACTGGTCATTCATGAGTGTAAACGGATGGATGCTGTTATTACTATGAACAATTGTCGATTTAAAGTTCGTGGTAAAAAATGGTATTGGCCATTGCTCACAAATGCATTTGATGCCGCAATGGTGAATGCATGGAAGTTTCATGTTTTCTGCGCAAGGTATGAAGGTGTGACTTCTATGGGTATATTTGATTAAATTAAATGTGGTGCAAGCACTAGTAACACTACCACAAGTAGTCAGCCGTCCATGTGGGAGTGTACTTGTTAATGCCCAACAAATGGCAAAACGCACAGATTGTGTCGACCATATAGTGGAAAAAATGCCTAAACGCAGTCGTTGTAGACAATGCGGTATTAAAACACAATTTTGTTGCAAAAAGTGTTCGACTACTTTGCATCCCAAATGTTTTTTTGACTATCACAATGATGTATCACGAAACAAAATTAAAATTGAAAAGCGAGAAAGCGAAATAATTTTTAAAATTTAATTTTAAAATATTATTATTTAAATATTTAATTATTTAGATTTCTTCAAAAAAACACTGTGAATTGTGCCTTACTTTCATAACAATATAAATTTTTTTTTCACTAATTTTTATAACAATTTTTTCATGCTTTAGGCGGTTGCGTATTTAAATACTCATAAAGGTAAATCATCTATAGAGACGACGTAAGTACTCCAGTTCAAAAAAATAATTGTTTTATTAGATTGAGAAAGTTTGAGGCTAAGTGATCTTTAGAAATTTTCCCGACTTTTCCATTTTCCAATTTCTCAAACACAATTTTTTATGGAAATTTTCGGGGCTTAAAAAATTCTTAGTTTTCGAGTCCCACTAACAACGGCAGTTCTTGAGAATTTTGATTAGCTCACTGATAACGAATTATGGTCCTGACTAGCTCAATATCTATTACCCAACGGCAGATATAGCTATTTTAATGCACTAAGGTTTTTGAGTATTTAAATACCCAATAGGCAGTAATGAGTTAATAAGGATTTTCTACATTAAAAAAAACTTTACTTTACATGAAAAATGGAACGAGAATAATGAAGATGAGGAATTTAACTATTAGAATAAGGTTTGAATAATACTCACACATACACACATACATATCTACATAAAAAATAATGTTCAATTAATGTTTTTAGACTTGGATTTGGTTTGAAATCAGTAATAATTAGTGTGTATAATATTTAAGAAAATGGTAAGGTAAAAAGTGTTTCGTACGTCGATATATTAAAAATACAAAAAGTACGTTGATATATTAAAAATACAAAACAAAAACATTGATTTGATTTTAGTTAAAATGACAGTTAAATTTTTGTTTTATAAAATGTATACATTTTGTATATTACAAAATGTGTTGTTATGGTGGTCATAGTATTCAGAAAACTATTTTGTTGTTGGTGCCTAATTAAGTAAATTTTTTTAGCCTTTAATCACAGACATGATGTAAAATTTACGTCGATGAAATTTCTTTTTTCAAAAATTTATTTAAAAAACGCAGTAAGCCAAGCATTGTTTTTTTTTATTCGCGTATTTTATTTATCTTTACATGTCAGTTTTGGTTAATATTAATACCTTTTTTTGTTAGTTTAACACGACAAATCGGAGAATTGGTGTAAAAAATACGTCACCTCTGTGAATAAGTTATTTTTTCTCAGAAGATTTTGTACGTCACATCTGTAAATATGTAAGTATTTTAAAGAGAAAATTTACGTCATATCGGTATTTATGTAAGTTTTTTTTAAAAGCAGAGATCATTTTTTGGTTAGAATTTGATTTCAAGAGCAACATTTGGCCTTATTTTTTAACATAGAAACCGATTACATTCCTATTTTTTGACATAGAATCCGAATTTGTATTAAAAAGTACCCGCTCCCATTTTAAAATCTCGATTCCCGCCAATTTCGGCGATTTTTGGTCTTAAAAAACCAATTTGCGGTCCTTTCTGGGAGTTGAAAATATCACCAATCGATAGAGCACTCTCGATTTAGTTAATAAATTATTTTTTTTTTAATTTTGAAATAACGACTTCTTCCTCTCTTAAAAAAGTCATGCTCGGCAAGATCCGGTATAATTTACAGTTTATGTTATCTATATTTAACACTACATATATTTTAGTTTTTAAAATAAAAGAAAATCTTTTAATTTAAAATTTTTACGTTTTTTTTTCAAACAAAACTAATTTTTA